>CM055362.1:20409091-20424338 GCA_029228515.1 Populus alba x Populus x berolinensis | reverse complement strand
TCGGGTTCGTGGATCCCTCTTGCAGTCCACTGTATGGCTTCTGCTACTTGTGTTCTACATCAGGACTTTTTTCCGCAAACAGCATAAACGCATTGACTCGTGTGAGTTTCGCAGGCATTCCCTCGTCTTCGACTGCCCCGGCTCTGGCCGTAAATTCAGTTGCATTACGTTTGAATTTCGGGTGATCCCTTTTGAGCATGTCATGGCTGAATCTGGCTACTTGTTCTTACATCAGACTTTCTCTTCTCGCAAACGGCCTGAAACACTTTGTCTCGGTCGAGTTTCGCGGCAATTTCCGACTTCGATGCCCCGGTTGCCGAAATTCATGTTGCCTATGAATTTCGGGTGACTACCCATCTTTGAGCCATGTATAAGTCTATCTGGTACTTGTTCTACATCCGACTCTTTTTTCCGCAAACAGCTAAAATAAAAGTGAAACGCTCTTGACTCGGTGAGTTTCGCTCGGCTCAGTTCCGATCCTCTCGAATGCCCCGGTTGCCAAAATTTAGTTGCCTTTGAATTTCGTGTGATCCCTCTTTAGCATGTATGCTTCTGCTACTTGTCCTAAACATCACACTTTCCTCCGCAAACAGCGAAACGCTTTGACTCGGTGAGTTTCTCGGCAATTAACTCCGGCTTCTGTGCCCCCTCCGGTTGCCGAAATTCAGTTGCGACTTTTGAATTTCGGTCCCTGCCGTGATCCATCTTGAGCATGTATGCCTTCCTGCTACCTTTCGTTCTACATTCACACTACCTTCCGCAATATACAGGCGACAATCGCTTTGACTTCATTGGTGAGTTTCAAGCGGCATTCCTGACTTCGATGCCACCGGGTTGCCGAAATTCAGTTGGCCTTTGAAATTTGTCTCCTGGTGATCCCTCTTGAGCATGTATTGCTTCTGCTATCTTCTTTGTTTATTCTACATCATAACTTTCTTCCGCAAACGGCGCGATAACGCTTTTGAGTAGTACATCGTCCGTGAGTTTCGCGGCATTCCGACTGTCGATGCACCCGAGTGCCGAAATTCAGTTGCCTTTGAATTTCGTGTGATCCCTCTTTCTGAGCATGTTATGCTTCTGCTACTGTGTTCTAACATCACACAACACTTCCTCCTTCCGCAAACGCCCCGAAACGCTTTGACTCTGTGAGAGCTTTTCGCTCTGCATTCCGACTAATTATATCGATGCCCCGGTTTGCCGAAAGTCACAGTTGCTCTTTGAATTTCTACCGAGGTGATCCCTCTTGGAGCATGTATGCGCTTCTGCTACTTGTCTCTTACTATCAGCTAGTTCCTTCCGCAAACGATGCGCGAAGACGCTTTGACTCGTTTGAGTTTCGCAGGCTATTCCGACTTCGATGCCACCCCGGTTGCCGAAATTTCAGTTGTCCCTTTTGAATTCTTCGGGTGATCCCTTTTGAGCCATGTATGCTTCTGCTTTTTGTTCTACATCATGACTTTTCCTTCCGCAAACGGCGAAATGCTTTGACTCGACTGTGAGTTTCGCGGCAATTCCATGACTCCTGCTTATATCGATGCCCCTGTTGCCGTAAATTCAGTTGCCTTTGAATTTCGGGTGATCCCTCTTGAGCATAGTATACTTCTGCTACTAGTTCCTACATCACACTTCCTATTCCGCGAAACAGCGAAAACGCTCTGACGCGGTGAGTTGCGCGGCATTCCGACTTCGATGCCCCGGTTGCCGAAATTCAGTTGCCTTTGAATTTCGGTGATCCATCTTGAGCATGTATGCTTCTGCTATCTTGTTCTTACATCACACATTTTTCCGCAAACAGCGAAACGCTATCAGTCTCTGGTGACGTTTCGCTAGGCATTACCGACTTCCGATCCCCCGGTTGACCGAAAGTCAGTTGCCTCTTTGAATTTCGCGGTGATCCTCTTTTGAGCATGTATGCTTCGTTCTACTTGTTTCTAACATCTACACTTCTTCTTCGCGCAAACGGCGAAAACGTCTTTGACTCTGGTGAGTTTCGCGGCATTCCGACTTTCGATGCCTGCCGCGTGTTGCTCCAAATTCAGTTGCCTTTTGAAGTTGTCGGAGGTGGTGGTGATCCCTCTTTGAGCATGTATGCTTCATGCCTACTTGGTTCTACATCGTGTCGTGTAAAGATTGCCTCTCCGCAAACTGGCGTGAATACGCTTTGACTCGGTGAGTTTCGCGGCATTCCGGACTAATCGATGCCTCCGGGTTGCCTAGCAATGTCAGTTGCCTTTGAAATTTCGGGTGATCCCTCTTGAGCAATGGTGAAATGCTTCGGCTACGTCTGTTCTACATCAGACTTTCCGCTTCCGCCAAACGGGCGAAACGCTTTGACTCCGGTGAGTTTCGCGGCCATTCCGCCTTCGATGCACCGGTTGACCGAAATGTTCAGTTGCCTTTGTCGAATTGTCTTGGGTGTTGATCCCTCTTCGAGCATGTATGCTTCTGCTTACTTGTTCTAACATTCAGTCTTTCCTCCGCAAACGGTCGAAACGCTTCGACTCGGTCGAGTTTCGCGGCATCCGACTTCGATCCGCCCCGGTTGCCGAATATTCAGTTGCCTTTGAATGTTCGTGTGTGATCCCTCTAGAGCAAGTATGCTTCTGCTACTTGTTCTACATCACACTTCCATCCGCAAACGGCGAAACGCTTTGACTCGTGAGTTTCGCGGCATTCCGACTTCGATGCCCCGGTTGCCGAAATTCAGTTGCCTTTGAATTTCGGGTGATCCCTCTTGAGCATGTATGCTTCTTCTTGCTACTTGTTCTACATCACACTTCCTTCCGCAAACACGAAACGCGTTGACTCGGTGAGTTTCGCAGCATTCCGACTTCGAAGCCCTGATTGCCGAAATTCAGTTGCCTTTGAATTTCGGTGATCCCTCTTGAGCATGTATGCTTCTGCTACTTGTTCTACATCAAACTTCCATCCTAAACAGGCGAAACGCTTTGACTCGGTGAGTTTCGCGGCATTCCGACTATCGATGCCCCGGTTGCCGAAATTCAGTTGGCCTTTGAATTTCGGTGATCCCTCTTGAGCATGTATGCTTCTGCTACTTGTTCTACATCACACTTCTTCCGCAAACGGCGAAACGCTTTGACTCGGTGAGTTTCGCTGGCCATTGTTCCGACGAGATCGGATGCCCTCTCGGTTGCCGAAATTCAGATTGCCTTTGAATTTCGTGTTTGTTCCCGTTAGAGCAATGTATGCTTACTGCTAGACTTGATTCTACATCACATTTTCCTTCCGCAAACGGACGAAACGCTCTTGCGAAAGGTATACGGTGGAGTATGTGCGGCGCATTCCTCGAGCCTTTTTTCTGATGCCGTCGTCAGGCTTGCCGAAATTCTGTCTAAGTTGACTTTGAATTTGGCGGGTGATACACCTCTCTTAAGACATGTACTGGCTTCTGAGCCTATAACTTGTTCTACAGGTCAAACTTCCTTACCGTCAAACAAGCGATAACGCTTATGACTCGGTGATGTTTTACGCCAGACAAGTTCCGTTAATTTTTTTTTTTCTGTACTGATCATCATTCGCAATCTGACACTTCGATGTCCGGCTTAGCCGAAATGTCAGTTGCCTTTGAATTTCGGGTTCGGGTGATCCTCTACTTGAGCAGTGTCCTATGCTTCTGCCTACTTGTTCTACATCATACTTCCCTTCCGCAATAACGGCGAAACGCTTTGACTCGGAGTTGAGTTTTACGCGGCATTCCAGCCTTCGATGCCCCGGTTGCCGAAAATTCAGTTTGCCCATTTGAATTCTGTCGGGTTGATCCTCTCTTGAGCACGGTATGGCTTCTGCTGATTGCAGCTTGTTTTCTACAGATCATACTTCTTCCGCAAACGGGGGGGGGCCCCCAAAACGCTTTGACTCGGTTGAGTTTCGCTTCAATTCACGACTTAGATGCCCCGGTTGCCGAAATTCATTTGCCTTTGAATTTCGGGTTGGATCTCTATTGAAGCATGTATGCTTCTTTGCCTAAACTTGTTCTACATCAGACAATTACTTCCGCAAACGGCGAGACGGCTATTGACCTCGTTGAGTTTCTAGTCATTCCAGTCAAATCGATGCTGCGGTTGCCGAAATTCACTTGCCTTTGAATTTCGATGTGATCCCTCATTAAGAGCATGTATGCTTTTTTCTGCTATTTGTTCTACATCTGACTTTAACTTACCGCAAACAGGCACAAACGCTTTGACTCGGTGTGGAGTTTCGCGGCATTCCGACGTAAGATGCCCCGTCTTGTCTGTTTTGTTGCCGAACTTCAGTTGCCTTTTGAATTTTCGGGTGATCCATCTCTTGAGCATAGTGATGCCTTCTGCTACTTGTTCTACCATGACACTTTTATTTCCTAAACAGTGAAATATGCTTTCCTGCGACTCTCGAGTCGAGTTTCGCGGCATTTACCGACTGTCGATTGCCTACCGGTTGCCGAAATTCAGTTTCGCCTTTTGAATTTGGCGTGATCCCACTTGGAGCATGGTACTGATCTTCTGCATTACTTGTTCTACACCTACATTCAAACTTTCTCGCGCAAACGTGTCGAAAAACGCTTTGACTCGGTGAGTTTCACAAGCATTCCAACTCTTCGACTGCCCCATGGCTCTTGCTAACAACAATTCAATTGCCTCTTTGAAATTACCGGGTGATCCGTCCTTGAGCATTGTATGCTTCTAATGCTACTTTCGTTCTACCACTCAGAACTTTTTTTCCGCAAACGGCGAAAAACGCTTTGGACTCGGTGAGTTTCCGCGGTCATTCCGACAATTCGTAATGTGGTTTTCCCCGGTAGCCGAAATTTTCTGTGTTGTGCCTTTGAATTCTCGGGTGAATCCCTCTTCGTAGTCATGTGATGCTTCTGGCTTACTTTGTCTACATAACATACATTCTTCTTCGCAAACGGCGAAACGCTTTAGACTCGTTGAGTTCTCTAGAGGCAATCCGACTTCGATGCCCCGCCCCCCTGGTTGCCGATAATTGCAGTCTGCCTTTGTAATTTCGGGTGTGCATCCCTCTTGAGCTAAAGCATGTATGCTTCTTTCTGCTACTTGTTCTACATCAAACTTTTCCTCACTGATACACGCTTTAATACGGTCGTGAAAAACGCTTCTGACTCAGCGTGAGCTTTCGCAGGCAATTCCGACTTCTGATGCTTCCCGCGTTGCCCAAACTTTCAGATTGCCTTTGCTAATTTCGGCGCTGATCCCTCTTGAGTCAGTGTATACGCTTTTCTGCCTACTTGTTCTACGATCATCGTAGATCTTTCTAATCATCGCACCACGGCTTCGATACGCTTTTCTGACTGCGCCGTGAGTTTCGCGGTAAGAAAAAAAACAAAAAACATTACCGACCTTACAGATGCCCAACCGGTTGCACTTCTGACAAATTCAGCTTGCCTTTGCAATTCTCGGGCGTGATCCCACTTTGAGCAGTGTATGATGTCTTCCTTGCTACTTGTTCTTACATCTAACACCTTTCTCTTCCTGCAAATAGCGTAAACGCTTTGAGTCGGTGAGTTTCATTGGCATTCCGTCTCTCGATCTCTGGCCATCGGTTGCACGCGACAATATTCATGTCTCCCTTTGGAAATTTGGGCGTGATTCCCTCTTGAGCTATGTATGCTTCTGCTACATTGTTTCTCACATTCAAACTTTTCCTTCCGCAAACGGCGAACCTCCACGCTTTTGACTCGGTGAGTTTCGAGCTGGCATTTCCTGACTATCGATGCCCCGGTTGCCGAAATTCAGTTGAACTGGTATCTGTTGAATTTCGGGTGATCCCTCTGTGAAGCATGTATGCCTTCTGCTAACTTGTTCTACATCACGAATCGTATCCATTCTTTTTCCGCACAACGGCGAAACGTCTTCGATCTCGGTGAGTTTCGCGGCTATACCGACTACTGATGCCCGAGTTGCCGAAGATTCAGTTGCCCTTTGAAATTTCCGAGGTGATCCCTTGTACTTGAGCATGTATGATTTTGCTGCTTGTTCTAGATCATACTTCTATCTTATTTTCCGCAAACGGCCGAACAAGCGCTTTGATCTCCGTCACGATCGTATTTTTCGCGGCATTCCGACTCTCGATGCCCCAATTGGTTGCCGACAAATTCTTAGTTTTATCGCTCTTGATTTTAAAACTTTCTCGGTGGTATCCCTCTTTGCAGACATGTATGACTTCATGCTGACTTGTTCTAAACATCAGCGACTATCCTTCCGGCAAACAGGACGAAATCCGCGTTTGACTCGAGTGGAGTTTCGCCGGCGTCATTCCAAGACTTTCGATCTCTGGCCCCGGTTCGCCAGCGAACAATTTCAGTTGCCTTTGAATTTGCGGGTGATACCCTCTAAGCATGTATGCGTCTGCAAACTTGTTCTACATGCAGACATTCATACACCGCAAACGCTCACAGCAAACGCTTTGGACCTCCGGTGAGTGTCGCGGCACTTCCGACTTCGATGCCCCGGTTAGCCGAAATTCAGTTGCCTTATTGAATCTTCGTGAGTGATCCCTCTATGAGCATGTATGACTTCTTCTACTTGTTCAATACATACGATACTTCCTTCCTGTTAAAACAGGCGAAATACGCTTTTGATTCTACGAGTGAGTTTGCCAACGGCATTCCGACATTGACTGCCCAAAACCGGATTGCCTGAAATTCAGCTTGCCTTTGAATTTCGCGGAGGTGATCCCTCTTGTTAGCATGCTAATGCTTTCTTGCTACTTGTTTCTACAATCTGGCTTTCTTCCGCAAACAGCGCTGAAAACGCGTTTGAGTGTGCTTGTGGAGTTCTGCAAGGCATTCCGCCTGTCTTCGATGAGCCGGTTGTACGACAATTCACGTTGCCCTTTGTTATCTTTGGGTGGATCCCTCTTGAGCATGTATGCTTCTGCCTACTTGTTCTACAACAGATACTTGCTTCCGCAAACGTGCGAAAACGCTTTGACTCGGTGACGCTTTCGCCCAGTTGGCAGATTCCTGAGATCGTAAAGCCCGCTTGCTCGAAATTCAGTTGCCTTAGAATTTCGGGTAGATACCCTCTTGAGCATGTATGCTTCTGCTACTTGTTCTACATCATACTTCCTTGCGCAAACACGAACTCACGCTTTGAGTCGTGTTTCAGTTTCAAGGCCATGTCCGCCTTCGATATGCTCTTCCGGTTGCCGCTAAATTCAGTTGCTTGTTGAATCTCGTGTGTGTTCCTCTCTACTCTCATTGAGCATGTCTGCTTCTCCTACTTTGAACTCCATCCGTGTTCTACTTACAAGCATGCTTTCTTCCGCAAACGGCGAAACTGCTCTTGTGCTTTGCTGACTCATTGAGTTTCGCTGATAATTCGCACTTCGATGCTCCCTGTTGCTTCGTCAAATTCAGTTGCCTCTTGTATAATGCTGCTCGGGTCGATCAACTCCTGAGCATGTTATGCTTGTGCTACTTGTTCTTACATCAGACTTTCTTCCGCAAACATGTGTAAAGCTTTGAGTCGTTGAGTGATTCAGGCATTCGTCACGCCTATCAATTGCCCGGTTGCCCGTACAATTCAGTTGCCTTTGAATTTAGTGTGATCCTCTCTGAAGCACTGTATGCTTCTTCCTTACAATGCACTTCTACATCAGCCTCTTTCTTCGCTCAAGCGGCGAAAGTAAGACTGTATTGCTTTGTCGTCGTTTTGAGGTTCAGGGCATTTACTTCCTCTCTGAATGCCTCGCGTCTCTTGCCGGAAATTCATGTTCTTGCCTTCGAATTCTGGGTGATCCATCTTGAGCATGTATGCTTCTGCTATTTGATTTTTACATCAGACTTTCTTCTCGCAAACGACGTGACCAAACGCTGTGTACGGCAGGTTGTTTCGCGGACATTCCAATACTTCGCATTTGCACGGTTGCAAATGAAATTCATGTGCCTTTGAGTTTTCGGTGTGATCCATCTTGAGCCTATGTATGCTTTCTGCTACTGCGTTCTAGATCTAGAGACGTTTTTTTTCCTCATAACGTGAGAAAACGCTTCTGTCTCTGTGTGCAGTTTCGCGGCATTCCGACTTCGATGCCCCGGTTGCCGAAATTCAGTTGCCTTTGAATTTCGGGTGATCCCTCTTGAGCATGTATGCTTCTGCTACTTGTTCTACATCATACTTTCTTCCGCAAACGGCGAAACGCTTTGACTCGGTGAGTTTCGGCATTCCGACTTCGATGCCCCGTTGCCGAAATTCAGTTGCCTTTGAATTTCGGGTGATCCCTCTTGAGCATGTATGCTTCTGCTACTTGTTCTACATCATACTTTCTTCCGCAAACGGCGAAACGCTTTGACTCGGTGAGTTTCGCGGCATTCCGACTTCGATGCCCCGGTTGCCGAAATTCAGTTGCCTTTGAATTTCGGGTGATCCCTCTTGAGCATGTATGCTTCTGCTACTTGTTCTACATCATACTTTCTTCCGCAAACGGCGAAACGCTTTGACTCGGTGAGTTTCGCGGCATTCCGACTTCGATGCCCCGGTTGCCGAAATTCAGTTGCCTTTGAATTTCGGGTGATCCCTCTTGAGCATGTATGCTTCTGCTACTTGTTCTACATCATACTTTCTTCCGCAAACGGCGAAACGCTTTGACTCGGTGAGTTTCGCGGCATTCCGACTTCGATGCCCCGGTTGCCGAAATTCAGTTGCCTTTGAATTTCGGGTGATCCCTCTTGAGCATGTATGCTTCTGCTACTTGTTCTACATCATACTTCTTCCGCAAACGGCGAAACGCTTTGACTCGGTGAGTTTCGCGGCATTCCGACTTCGATGCCCCGGTTGCCGAAATTCAGTTGCCTTTGAATTTCGGGTGATCCCTCTTGAGCATGTATGCTTCTGCTACTTGTTCTACATCATACTTTCTTCCGCAAACGGCGAAACGCTTTGACTCGGTGAGTTTCGCGGCATTCCGACTTCGATGCCCCGTTGCCGAAATTCAGTTGCCTTTGAATTTCGGGTGATCCCTCTTGAGCATGTATGCTTCTGCTACTTGTTCTACATCATACTTTCTTCCGCAAACGGCGAAACGCTTTGACTCGGTGAGTTTCGGGGCATTCCGACTTCGATGCCCCGGTTGCCGAAATTCAGTTGCCTTTGAATTTCGGGTGATCCCTCTTGAGCATGTAAGCTGCTGCTACTTGTTCTACATCATACTCTCGTCCGCAAACGGCGAAAGGCTTTGACTCGGTGAGTTTCGCGGCATTTCGCCTTCGATGCCCCGGTTGCCGAAAATCAGTTGCCTTTGAATTTCGGTGATCCCTCTTGAGCATGTATGCTTCTGCTACTTGTTCTACATCATACTTTCTTCCACAAACGGGGAAGCGCTTTGACTCGGTGAGTTTCGCGGCATTCCGACTTCGATGCCCCGGTTGCCGAAATTCAGTTGCTTTTGAATTTCGGGTGATCCCTCTTGAGCATGTATGCTTCTGCTACTTGTTCTACATCATACTTTCTCTGGCAAACGGCGACACGCTTTGACTCGGTGAGTTTCGAAGCATTCCGACTTCGATGTCTCGGTTGCCGAAATTCAGTTGCCTTTGAATTTCGGGTGATCCCTGTTGAGCATGTATGTTTCTGCTACTTGTTATACATCATACTTTCTTCCGCAAACGGCGAAACGCTTTGACTCGGTGAGTTTCGCGGCATTCCGACTTCGATGTCCCGGTTGCCGAAATTCAGTTGCCTTTGAATTTCGGGTGATCCCTCTTGAGCAAGTATGCTTCTGCTACTTGTTCTACATCATACTTTATTCCGCAAATGGCGAAACGTTTTGACTCGGTGAGTTTCGCGGCATTCCGACTTCGATGCCCCGTTGCCGAAATTCAGTTGCCTTTGAATTTCGGGTGATCCCTCTTGAGCATGTATGCTTCTGCTACTTGTTCTACATCATACTTTCTTCCGCAAACGGCGAAACGCTTTGACTCGGTGAGTTTCGCGGCATTCCGACTTCGATGCCCCGTTGCCGAAATTCAGTTGCCTTTGAATTTCGGGTGATCCCTCTTGAGCATGTATGCTTCTGCTACTTGTTCTACATCATACTTTCTTCCGCAAACGGCGAAACGCTTTGACTCGGTGAGTTTCGCGGCATTCCGACTTCGATGCCCGGTTGCCGAAATTCAGTTGCCTTTGAATTTCGGTGATCCCTCTTGAGCATGTATGCTTCTGCTACTTGTTCTACATCATACTTTCTTCCGCAAACGGCGAAACGCTTTGACTCGGTGAGTTTCGAGGCATTCCGACTTCGATGCCCGGTTGCCGAAATTCAGTTGCCTTTGAATTTCGGTGATCCCTCTTGAGCATGTATGCTTCTGCTACTTGTTCTACATCATACTTTCTTCCGCAAACGGCGAAACGCTTTGACTCGGTGAGTTTCGAGGCATTCCGACTTCGATGCCCCGGTTGCCGAAATTCAGTTGCCTTTGAATTTCGGGTGATCCCTCTTGAGCATGTATGCTTCTGCTACTTGTTCTACATCATACTTTCTTCCGCAAACGGCGAAACGTTTTGACTCGGTGAGTTTCGAGGCTTTCCGACTTCGATGTCCCGGTTGCCGAAATTCAGTTGCCTTTGAATTTCGGTGATCCCTCTTGAGCATGTATGCTTCTGCTACTTGTTCTACATCATAATTTCTTCCGCAAACGGCGAAACGCTTTGACTCGGTGAGTTTCGAGGCATTCCGACTTCGATGCCCCGGTTGCCGAAATTCAGTTGCATTTGAATTTCAGGTGATCCCTCTTGAGCATGTATGCTTCTGCTACTTGTTCTACATCATACTTTCTTCCGCAAACGGCGAAACGCGTTGACTCGGTGAGTTTCGAGGCATTCCGACTTCGATGCCCCGGTTGCCGAAATTCAGTTGCCTTTGAATTTCGGGTGATCCCTCTTGAGCATGTATGCTTCTGCTACTTGTTCTACATCATACTTTCTTCCGCAAACGGCGAAACGCTTTGACTCGGTTACTTTCGAGGCATTCCGACTTCGATGTCCCGGTTGCCGAAATTCTGTTGCTTTTGAATTTCGGGTCATCCCTGTTGAGCATGTATGCTTCTGCTACTTGTTCTACATCATACTTTCTTCCACAAACGGCGAAACGCTTTGACTCGGTGAGTTTCGAGGCATTCCGACTTCGATGCCCCGGTTGCCGAAATTCAGTTGCCTTTGAATTTCGGGTGATCCCTCTTGAGCATGTATGCTTCTGCTACTTGTTCTACATCATTCTTTCTTCCGCAAATGGCGAAACGCTTTGAATCCGTTAGTTTCGCGACATTCTGACTTCGAAGTCCCGGTTGGCGAAATTCAGTTGCCTTTGAATTTCGGGTGATCCCTCTTGAGCATGTATGCTTCTGCTACTTGTTCTACATCATACTTTCTTCGGCAAACGGCGAAACGCTTTGACTCGGTGAGTTTCGAGGCATTCCGACTTCGATGCCCCGTTTGCCGAAATTCAGTTGCCTTTGAATTTCGGGTGATCCCTCTTGAGCAAGTATGCTTCTGCTACTTCTTCTACATCATACTTTCTTCCGCAAACGGCGAAACGCTTTGACTCGGTGAGTTTCGAGGCATTCCGACTTCGATGCCCCGGTTGCCGAAATTCAGTTGCCTTTGAATTTCGGGTGATCCCTCTTGAGCATGTATGCTTCTGCTACTTGTTCTACATCATACTTTCTTCCGCAAACGGCGAAACGCTTTGACTCGGTGAGTTTCGAGGCATTCCGACTTCGATGCCCCGGTTGCCGAAATTCAGTTGCCTTTGAATTTCGGGTGATCCCTCTTGAGCATGTATGCTTCTGCTACTTGTTCTACATCATACTTTCTTCCGCAAACGGCGAAACGCTTTGACTCGGTGAGTTTCGAGGCATTCCGACTTCGATGCCCCGTTGCCGAAATTCAGTTGCCTTTGCATTTCGGGTGATCCCTCTTGAGCATGTATGCTTCTGCTACTTGTTCTACATCATACTTTCTTCCGCAAACGGCGAAACGCTTTGACTCGGTGAGTTTCGAGGCATTCCGACTTCGATGCCCCGGTTGCCGAAATTCATTTGCCTTTGAATTTCGGGTGATCCCTCTTGATCATGTATGCTTCTGCTACTTGTTCTACATCATACTTTCTTCCCCAAACGGCGAAACGCTTTGACTCGGTGACTTTCGTGGCATTCCGACTTCGATGCCCCGTTTGCCGAAATTCAGTTGCCTTTGAATTTCGGATGATCCCTCTTGAGCATGTATGCTTCTGCTACTTGTTCTACATCATACTTTCTTCCGCAAACGGCGAAACGCTTTGACTCGGTGAGTTTCGAGGCATTCCGACTTCGATGCCCCGGTTGCCGAAATTCAGTTGCCTTTGAATTTCGGCTGATCCCTCTTGATCATGTATGCTTCTGCTACTTGTTCTACATCATACTTTCTTCCGCAAACGGCGAAACGCTTTGACTCGGTGAGTTTCGAGGCATTCCGAGTTCGATGTCCCGGTTGCCGAAATTCGGTTGCCTTTGAATTTCGGATGATCGCTCTTGAGCAAGTATGCTTCTGCTACTTGTTCTACATCATACTTTCTTCCGCAAACGGGAAACGCTTTGACTCGGTGAGTTTCGAGGCATTCCGACTTCGATGCCCCGGTTGCCGAAATTCCGTTGCCTTTGAATTTCGGGTGATCCCTCTTGAGCAAGTATGCTTCTGCTACTTGTTCTACATCATACTTTCTTCCGCAAACGGCGAAACGCTTTGACTCGGTGAGTTTCGAGGCATTCCGACTTCGATGCCCCGGTTGCCGAAATTCAGTTGCCTTTGAATTTCGGGTGATCCCTCTTGAGCATGTATGCTTCTGCTACTTGTTCTACATCATACTTTCTTCCGCAAACGGCGAAACGCTTTGACTCGTGAGTTTCGCGGCATTCCAACTTCGATGCCCCGGTTGCCGAAATTCAGTTGCCTTTGAATTTCGGGTGATCCCTCTTGAGCATGTATGCTTCTGCTACTTGTTCTACATCATACTTTCTTCCGCAAACGGCGAAACGCTTTGACTCGGTGAGTTTCGAGGCATTCCGACTTCGATGTCCCGGTTGCCCAAATTCAGTTGCCTTTGCATTTTGGTGATCCCTCTTGAGCATGTATGCTTCTGCTACTTGTTCTACATCATACTTTCTTCCGCAAACGGCGACACGCTTTAACTCGGTGAGTTTCGCGGTATTCCGAGTTCGATGCCCCGGTTGCCGAAATTCAGTTGCCTTTGAATTTCGGGTGATCCCTCTTGAGCATGTATGCTTCTGCTACTTGTTCTACATCATACCTTCTTCCCCAAACGGCGAAACGCTTTGACTCAGTGAGTTTCGAGGCATTCCGACTTCGATGCCCCGGTTGCCGAAATTCAGTTGCCTCTGAATTTCGGGTGATCCCTCTTGAGCATGTATGCTTCTGCAACTTGTTCTACATCATACTTTCTTCGGCAAACAGCGAAACACTTTGACTCGATGAGTTTCGAGGCATTCCGACTTCGATGTCCCGGTTCCTGAAATCCAGTTGCCTTTGAATTTCGGGTGATCCCTCTGGAGCATGTATGCTTCTGCTACTTGTTCTACATCATACTTCTTCCGCAAACGGCGAAACGCTTTGACTCGGTGAGTTTCGCGGCATTCCGACTTCGATGTCCCGATTGCTGAAATTCAGTTGCCTTTGAATTTCGGGTGATCCCTCTGGAGCATGTATGCTTCTGCTACTTGTTCTACATCATACTTTCTTCCGCAAACGGCGAAACGCTTTGACTCGGTGAGTTTCGAGGCATTCCGACTTCGATGCCCCGGTTGCCGAAATTCAGTTGCCTTTGAATTTCGGGTGATCCCTCTTGAGCATGTATGCTTCTGCTACTTGTTCTACATCATACTTTCTTCCGCAAACGCGAAACGCTTTGACTCGGTGAGTTTCGAGGCATTCCGACTTCGATGCCCGGTTGCCGAAATTCAGTTGCCTTTGAATTTCGGGTGATCCCTCTTGAGCATGTATGCTTCTGCTACTTGTTCTACATCATACTTTCTTCCGCAAACGGCGAAACGCTTTGACTCGGTGAGTTTCGAGGCATTCCGACTTCGATGCCCCGGTTGCCGAAATTCAGTTGCCTTTGAATTTCGGGTGATCCCTCTTGAGCATGTATGCTTCTGCTACTTGTTCTACATCATACTTCTTCCGCAAACGGCGAAACGCTTTGACTCGGTGAGTTTCGAGGCATTCCGACTTCGATGCCCCGGTTGCCGAAATTCAGTTGCCTTTGAATTTCGGTGATCCCTCTTGAGCATGTATGCTTCTGCTACTTGTTCTACATCATACTTTCTTCCGCAAACGGCGAAACGCTTTGACTCGGTGAGTTTCGAGGCATTCCGACTTCGATGCCCCGTTGCCGAAATTCAGTTGCCTTTGAATTTCGGGTGATCCCTCTTGAGCATGTATGCTTCTGCTACTTGTTCTACATCATACTTTCTTCCGCAAACGGCGAAACGCTATGAGTCGGTGAGTTTCTTGGCATTCCGACTTCGATGCCCCGGTTGCCGAAATTAAGTTGCCTTTGAATTTTTTGTGATCCCTCTTGAGCATGTATGCTTCTGCTACTTGTTCTACATCATACTTCCTTCCACAAACTGCGAAACGAATTGACTCGGTGAGTTTCGCGGCATTCCGATTTCGTTGCCCCGGTTGCCGAAATTCAGTTGCCTTTGAATTTCGGGTGATCCCTCTTGAGCATGTATGCTTCTGCTACTTGTTCTACATCATACTTTCTTCCGCAAACGGCGAAACGCTTTGACTCGGTGAGTTTCGAGGCATTCGGACTTCGATGCCCCGGTTGCCGAAATTCAGTTGCCTTTGCATTTCCGGTGATCCCTCTTGAGCATGTATGCTTCTGCTACTTGTTCTACATCATACTTTCTTCCGCAAACGGCGAAACGCTTTGACTCGTTTAGTTTCGAGGCATTCGGACGTTGATGCCCCGGTTGCCGAAATTCAGTTGCCTTTGCATTTCGGGTGATCCCTCTTGAGCATGTACGCTTCTGCTACTTGTTCTACATCATACTTTCTTCCGCAAACAGCGAAACGCTTTGACTCGGTGAGTTTCGAGGCATTCCGACTTCGATGGCCCGGTTGCCGAAATTCTGTTGCCTTTGAATTTCGGGTGATCCCTCTGGAGCATGTATGCTTCTGCTACTTTTTCTACATCACACTTTCTTCCGCAAACGGCGAAACGCTTTGAC
>CM055362.1:20354155-20408991 GCA_029228515.1 Populus alba x Populus x berolinensis | reverse complement strand
TCTTGAGCAGGTATGCTTCTGCTACGTGTTCTACATGAGACTTTCTTTCGCAAAACGCGCAAATCGCTTTGACTCGGTGAGTTTGGAGGCATTACCGACTTCAATTTCTCCGGTTTACCCAAAATTCAGTTGGCTTTGAATTTTCGGGTGATCCCTCTTGAGCATGTATGCTTTTGCTACTTGTTTTACATCAGACTTCCTTCCGCAAAAGCGGGGGAACGCTTTGACTCGGTGAGTTTCGCGGGCATTCCAATTTTGATGCCGCTGTTGCCGAAATTCCAGCTACCTTTGAATTTCGGGTGATCCCTTCTTGAGCATGTATGCTTCTGCTACTTAGTTATACATCAGGCTTTATTCCGCAAACGGCGAAACGCTTTGACTCGGTGAGTTTCGCGACATTCATCCGTCGATGCGCGGGTTGCCGAAATTGAGTTGCCTTTGAATTTCGTGTTCGAATCCCTTTTGAGCATGTATTGCTTCTGCTAACTTGTGTCTACATCAGACTTTCTTCCGGCAAACGACGAAATGCTATGAGTCCGTTGAGTTTAGCGGCATTCCGATCTACGATGCCTCCGTGTTGCCGATATTCAGTTGCCTTTGAATTTAGGGTGATCCCTCTTCAGCATGTATGCTTCTGCTACTTGTTCTACTAGCCAGACTTTCTTCTGAAAACGGGCGAAATGCTTTGACTCTGTGAGTTTTCGCAGCAGCATTCCGCCTTCGACGCCCGGTTGCCGATATTCAGTTGCCTTTGAATTTCGGGTGATCACTCTTGAGAGCAAGTACAGCTTCTGCCTACTTGTTGCTACATCATACCTTCTTCCGCAAACGGCGAAAACCCTTTGACTCGGTGAGTTTCACGGCATTCCGCCTTTCGATGCCCGGTTTGGCTGAAATTCAGTTGCCTTTGAATTTCGGGTGATGCCTCTTGAGCATGTATGCTTCTGCTAAGGGTTCTACATGAGTCTTTCTTCCGCATACACAGGCAAAACGCTTTGACTCGTGTGAGTTTCGGGGCATTGCGACTTCAATTTCCGGTTACCGAAATTCAGTTGCCTTTGAATTTCGGGTGATCCATCTTGAGCATGTATGCTTCTAGATACTTGTTCTACATCAGACTTCCTTCCGCTAACTGCGAAACGCCTTTGGACTCGGTGAGTTTCGCGGCATTCCGACTTCGATGTTCAGGTTGCCCAAATACAGTTGCCTTTGAATTAGCGTGGTGCTCGTCCCTCTTGAGCATGTATGCCTTTTGGCTACTTGTTCTACCATCATACTTCCTTCCGCAAACTGCGAAACGCTTTGAGTCGGTGATGAGTTTCGAGGCATTCCGATTTCGATGCCCGGGTTGCCGAAATTCAGATTGCCTTTGTAATTATCGGGTGTTCACTCTACGAGATTGTATGCTTCTGCTACGTGTTCTACATGAGACTTTCTTCCGCAAAACGGCAAAACGCTTTGACTCGGTGAGTTTCGGGGCATTTCGACTTCAATTTCCCGGTTACCCAAATTCAGTTGCCTTTGAATTTCGGGTGATCCCTCTTGAGCATGTATGCTTTTGCTACTTGTTCTACATCAGACTTCCTTCCGCAAACGGGGAAACGCTTTGACTCGGTGAGTTTCGCGGCATTCCAATTTTGATGCCCCTGTTGCCGAAATTCAGCTACCTTTGAATTTCGGGTGATCCCTCTTGAGCATGTATGCTTCTGCTACTTGTTCTACATCAGGCTTTATTCCGCAAACGGCGAAACGCTTTGACTCGGTGAGTTTCGCGACATTCATCCGTCGATGCGCGGGTTGCCGAAATTGAGTTGCCTTTGAATTTCGGGTGATCCCTTTTGAGCATGTATGCCTCTGGTACTTGTTCTACATCAGACTTTCTTCCGCAAACGACGAAATGCTATGAGTCCGTGAGTTTCGCGGCATTCCGACTTCGATGCCCCGGTTGCCGAAATTCAGTTGCCTTTGAATTTCGGGTGATCCCTCTTCAGCATGTATGCTTCTGCTACTTGTTCTACATCAGACTTTCTTCTGCAAACGGCGAAATGCTTTGACTCTGTGAGTTTCGCAGCATTCCGCCTTCGACGCCCCGGTTGCCGAAATTTAGTTGCCTTTGAATTTCGGGTGATCACTCTTGAGCAAGTAAGCTTCTGCTACTTGTTCTACATCATACTTCCTTCCGCAAACGGCGAAACACTTTGACTCGGTGAGTTGTCGAGGCATTCCGAATCGATGCCCCGATTGCCCGAAATTCAGTTGCCTTTGAAATGCAGGTGATCACTCTACTCGGTGAGTTTCCGCGCATTCGCTCTTCGATGCCCCGGTTGCTGAAATTCAGTTGCCTTTGAATTTCGGGTGTTCCCTCTCGAGCATGTATGCTTCTGCTACGTGTTCTACATGAGACTTTCTTCCGCAAAACGGCAAAACGCTTTGACTCGGTGAGTTTCGGGGCATTTCGACTTCAATTTCCCGGTTACCCAAATTCAGTTGCCTTTGAATTTCGGGTGATCCCTCTTGAGCATGTATGCTTTTGCTACTTGTTCTACATCAGACTTCCTTCCGCAAACGGGGAAACGCTTTGACTCGGTGAGTTTCGCGGCAATCCGATTTTGATGCCCCTGTTGCCGAAATTCAGCTACCTTTGAATTTCGGGTGATCCCACTTGTGCATGTCGCTTCTGCTACTTGTTCTACAATCAGACTTTCTTCCGCAAACGGCGAAACGCTTTGACTCTGTGAGTTTCGCGGCATTCCGACTTCGATGCCCCGGTTGCCGAAATTCAGTTGCCTTCGAATTTCGGGTGATCCCTCTTGAGCATGTATGCTTCTGCTACTTGTTCTACATCAGGCTTTCTTCTGCAAACGGCGAAACGCTTTGACTCTGTGAGTTTCGCGGCATTCCGCCTTCGATGCCCTGGTTGCCGAAATTCAGTTGCCTTTGAATTTCGGGTGATCACTCTTGAGCAAGTAAGCTTCTGCTACTTGTTCTACATCAGACTTTCTTCTGCAAACGGCGAAACGCTTTGACTCTGTGAGTTTCGCAGCATTCCGCCTTCGACGCCCCGGTTGCCGAAATTTAGTTGCCTTTGAATTTCGGGTGATCACTCTTGAGCAAGTAAGCTTCTGCTACTTGTTCTACATCATACTTCCTTCCGCAAACGGCGAAACACTTTGACTCGGTGAGTTTCGCGGCATTCCGCCTTCGATGCCCCGGTTGCTGAAATTCAGTTGCCTTTGAATTTCGGGTGTTCCCTCTCGAGCATGTATGCTTCTGCTACGTGTTCTACATGAGACTTTCTTCCGCAAAACGGCAAAACGCTTTGACTCGGTGGGAAGGTTTTGGGAGGTTTCGGCGGCATTTTCGACTTCAATTTCCCGGTTACCCAAATTCAGTTGCCATTGAATTTCGGGTGATCCCTCTTGAGCATGTATGCTTTTGCTACTTGGTCTACATCAGACTTCCTTCCGCAAACGGGGAAACGCTTTGACTCGGTGAGTTTCGTGGCATTCTGATTTTGATGCCCCTGTTGCCGAAATTCAGCTACCTTTGAATTTTGGGGTGATCCCTCTTGAGCATGTATGGCTTCTGCTACTTGTTCAACATCAGACTTTCTTCCGCAAACGGCGAAACGCTTTGACTCGGTGGAGTTTCGCGTCATTTCGACTCCGTCGAAGCGCGGGGTTGCCGAAATTGCGTTGCCTTTGAAATTCGGGTGATCCCTTCTTGAGCCATGTATGCTTCTGCTACTTGTTTTTTCTACATCAGGACTTTCTTCCGCAAACGGCGAAACGCTTTGACTCTGTGAGTTTCGCGGCATTCCGACTTCGATGCCCCGGTTGCTGAAATTCAGTTGCCTTTGAATTTCGGGTGGGATTCCCTTCTTGTGCCTGTATGCTTCTGCTACTTGTTCTACCATCATACTTTCTTACTGCAAATGGCGAAACGGCTTTGACTCTGTGAGTTTCGCGGCATTTACGCCGCCTTTCGATGCCCTGGTTGCCGAAATTCAGTTGCCTTTGATATTTCGGGTGATCACTCTTAGAGCAAAGTAAGCTTCAGCTACTTGTTCTACATCATACTTTCTTCCGCAAACGGCGAAACGCTTTGACTTCTGTGAGTTTTGAGGCATTCGGACTTCGATGTATCCGGCCCGGTTGCCGAAATTCAGTTGCCTTTGAATTCTTGGGGGGTGATCCCTCTTGAGCATGTATGCTTATGCTACTTGTTTACCTCATCATTTTTACTTTCTTCCTCCGCAAACGGCGAAAATAGAAAGGCTTTGACTCGGAGAGTTTCGCGGCATTCCGACTTCGATGCCCCCGGTTTGCCGAAATTCAAGTTGGCCTTTGAATTTCGGTGTGAGTTCCCTCTTGAGCATGTATGCTTCTGCTACTTGTTCTTACATCAGACTTTCTTCCGCAAAAACGGCGAAATACGCTTTGACTCGTGTGAGTTTCGCGGCATTCCTGACTTCGAATGCCCCGGTTGCCGAAATTCACGTTGCCTTTGAATTTTCGGGTGATCCCTCTTGAGCATGTATGCTTCTGCTACTTGGTATCTACATCATACTTTCTTCCGCAAACGGGGAAACTGCTTTGACTCGGTTGAGTTTCGCGGGGCATTCCGACTTTATGCCCGGTTTGCCGCAATTCAGTTGCCTTTGAATTTACGGGTGATCCCTCTTGAGCATGTATGCTTCTGCTACTTGTTCCTACATCATACTTTCTTCCGCCAAACGGCGAAATCGCTTTTGACTCTGGTGGAGTTTCGCGGCATTCCGACTTCGATGCGAGGGTTGCTGACAAAGTGAGATTTGCCCTTGGAATTTCGGGTGATCCCTCTTGAGCATGTATGATTCTGCTACCTTGTTCTACATTTCTATACTTTCTTCCGCAAACGGCGTATACGCTTTGACTCTGTGAGTTTTGAGGCTTATTCGGACTTCGATTGCCACCGTGTTTATTTGCCGAAATTCAGTTGCCTTTGAATTTTTCGGGTGATCCCTCTTTGAGCATGTATGCTTCTGCTACTTGTTCTACATCATACTTTCTTCTGCAAACGGCGAAACGCTTTGACTCGGTTGAGTTGAGTTCGCGGCAATTCGGCCTTCGATGCTATGGTTGCCGAAATTTCAGTTGCCTTTGGAATTTCGGGTGATCCCTTCTTGAGCATAGTATGCTTCTGCTACTTGTTCTACAGCATACTTCTCATTCCGAAAACGGCGAAACAGCTTTGACTCGGTGAGTTTCGCGGCATTCCGACTTCGATTGCACCGGTTGCTCGAAATTCAGTTGCCTTTGAATTTCGGGAGAGTTGTCCCTCTCTGAGCATGTATGCTTCTGCTACTTGTTCTACATCATAACTTTTCTTCCGACAACAAACGGCGAAACACTTTTGACTCGGTGAGTTTCGCGGCACTTTCCGACATTCCTCGATGCCATCCTGGTTGCTGAAATTCAGTGGCATTTGAATTTCGGGATGTTCCCTCTTCGAGCATAGTATGGTTCTGCTACTTGTTCTACAACATACTTTCTTCCTTCCATAACGGCGAAACGCTTTGACTCTGGTGAGTTTCGGGGCATTTCGACAGACTTCCGACTTCGATGCCTCCGGGTTGCTTGGAAAATCCAGTTGCCTATTGCAGTTCGGGTGATCCCTCTTGAGCATGTATGCTTTTGTCTACTTGTTCTTACATCATACTTTCTTCCGCAAACAGGGGAAACGCTTTGGACTCGGTGAGTGAGTTCGCGGCATTCCGACTTCGATGCCCCGGTTGCCGAAATTCAGTTACCTTTGAATTTCGGGTGGATCCCTCTTGAGCATTGTATGCTTCTGTCTTACTTTGTTCCTACATCATTTACCTTTTCTTCCGCAAACGGCGAAACGCCTTTGAAGTCTCCGGTGGAGTTTTGCGGCCATTCCGACTTCGACTGCGCCGGGTTGCCGAAATTTCAGTTGCCTTTGAATTTTCGGGTGATCCCTCTTGAGCATGTATGACTTCTGACTACTTGGTTCTACATCATACTTTCTTCCGCAAACGGCGAAACGCTTTGACCTCTGGTGAGTTTCGTCGGCATTCCGACTTCCGATGCCCCGGTTTGCCGAAAATTTCAGTTGCCTTGGAATCTTCGGGTGATCCCTCTTGAGCATGATATTGCTTCTTGCTACTTGTTCTTACATCATACTTTCTTCCGCAAAACGGCGAAATACGCTTTGACTCGGAGGAGTTTCGCGGCATTCCGACTTCGATGCACTGGTTGCCGAAATTCAGTTGCCTTTGAATTTCGGTGTGATCCCTCTTGAGCATGTATGCTTCTGCTTACTTGTTCTACAACATACCTTCTTTTGCAAAACGGCGAAACGCTGTGACTTGGTTGAGTTTTGAGGCATTCCAACTTCGAGTTTTCCCGGTTTGCCGAAATTCGGTTGCCTTTGAATTTCGGGAGGTGATCACCTCTATGAGCATGTATGCTGCTGCATACTTGTTCTACATCAAACTTTCTTTTGCAAACGGCGAAACGCTTTGACTCGGTGGTGAGTTTCGAGGCATTCCGAATCGATGCCCCCGGTTGCCGAAATTCAGTTGCCTTTGAAATTCAGGTGATCCCTCTACTCGGTGAGTTTCGAGGCCTTCCAACTTCGATGTCCCGGTTGCCGAAATTCGGTTGCCTTTGAATTTCGGGTGATCCCTCTTGAGCATGTATGCTGCTGCTACTTGTTCTACAACATACTTTCTTTTCCAAACGGCGAAACGCTTTGACTTGTTGAGTTTCGAGGCATTCCCACGTCGATGTCCCGGATGCCGAAATTCGGTTGCCTTTGAATTTCGGGTGATCCCTCTTGAGCATGTATGCTGCTCCTACTTGTTCTCCATCATACTCTCGTCCGCAAACGGCGAAAGGCTTTGACTCGGTGAGTTTCGAGGCATTCCGACTTCGATGCCCCGGTTGCCGAAATTCAGTTGCCTTTGCATTTCGAGTGATCCCTCTTAAGCATGTACGCTTCTGCTACTTGTTACTACATATTACTTTCTTTAGCAAACAGCGAGACGCTTTGACTCGGTGAGTTTCGCGGCATTCCGACTTCCGATGCCCCGGTTGCCGACATTTTCTGTTTGCTTTGCCTTTCGGTTGATCCCTCTTGAGCATCGTCTGCTTTAAGCTACATGATCTACATCGTACTTTCTTGGCAAAACTGCGAAACGCTTTGACACGTTGAGTTTCGCTGCACTTCCGACTTCGATGCCCCGGTTGCCGAAATTCAGTTGCCTTTGAATTTCGGGTGATCCCTCTTGAGCATGTATGCTTCTGCTACTTGTTCTACATCATACTTTCTTCCGCAAACGGCGAAACGCTTTGACTCGGTGAGTTTCGCGCATTCCGACTTCGATGCCCGGTTGCCGAAATTCAGTTGCCTTTGAATTTCGGGTGATCCCTCTTGAGCATGTATGCTTCTGCTACTTGTTCTACATCATACTTTCTTCCGCAAACGGCGAAACGCTTTGACTCGGTGAGTTTCGCGGCATTCCGACTTCGATGCCCCGGTTGCCGAAATTCAGTTGCCTTTGAATTTCGGGTGATCCCTCTTGAGCATGTATGCTTCTGCTACTTGTTCTACATCATACTTTCTTCCGCAAACGGCGAAACGCTTTGACTCGGTGAGTTTCGCGGCATTCCGACTTCGATGCCCCGGTTGCCGAAATTCAGTTGCCTTTGAATTTCGGGTGATCCCTCTTGAGCATGTATGCTTCTGCTACTTGTTCTACATCATACCTTCTTCCGCAAACGGCGAAACGCTTTGACTCGGTGAGTTTCGGCATTCCGACTTCGATGCCCCGGTTGCCGAAATTCAGTTGCCTTTGAATTTCGGGTGATCCCTCTTGAGCATGTATGCTTCTGCTACTTGTTCTACATCATACTTTCTTCCGCAAACGGCGAAACGCTTTGACTCGGTGAGTTTCGCGGCATTCCGACTTCGATGCCCGGTTGCCGAAATTCAGTTGCCTTTGAATTTCGGGTGATCCCTCTTGAGCATGTATGCTTCTGCTACTTGTTCTACATCATACTTTCTTCCGCAAACGGCGAAACGCTTTGACTCGGTGAGTTTCGCGGCATTCCGACTTCGATGCCCCGGTTGCCGAAATTCAGTTGCCTTTGAATTTCGGGTGATCCCTCTTGAGCATGTATGCTTCTGCTACTTGTTCTACATCATACTTTCTTCCGCAAACGGCGAAACGCTTTGACTCGGTGAGTTTCGCGGCATTCCGACTTCGATGCCCCGGTTGCCGAAATTCAGTTGCCTTTGAATTTCGGGTGATCCCTCTTGAGCATGTATGCTTCTGCTACTTGTTCTACATCATACTTTCTTCCGCAAACGGCGAAACGCTTTGACTCGGTGAGTTTCGCGGCATTCCGACTTCGATGCCCCGGTTGCCGAAATTCAGTTGCCTTTGAATTTCGGGTGATCCCTCTTGAGCATGTATGCTTTGCTACTTGTTCTACATCATACTTTCTTCCGCAAACGGCGAAACGCTTTGACTCGGTGAGTTTCGCGGCATTCCGACTTCGATGCCCCGTTGCCGAAATTCAGTTGCCTTTGAAAAATTCAGGTGATCCCTCTACTCGGTGAGTTTCGAGGCTTTCCGACTACTTCGATGCCCCGGTTGCCGAAATTCAGTTGCCTTTGAATTTCGGGTGATCCCTCTTGAGCATGTATGCTTCTGCTACTTGTTCTACATCATACTTTCTTCCGCAAACGGCGAAACGCTATGGCTCGGTGAGTTTCGCGGCATTCCGACTTCGATGCCCCGGTTGCCGAAATTCAGTTGCCTTTGAACTTCGGGTGATCCCTCTTGAGCATGTATGCTTCTGCTACTTGTTCTACATCATACTTTCTTCCGCAAACGGCGAAACGCTTTGACTCGGTGAGTTTCGCGGCATTCTGACTTCGATGTCCCGGTTGCCGAAATTCAGTTGCCTTTGCATTTCGGGTGATCCCTCTTGAGCAAATATGCTTCTGCTACTTGTTCTACATCATACTTTCTTCCGCAAACAGCGAAACGCTTTGACTAGGTGAGTTTCCTGGCATTCCAACTTCAATGCCCCTGTTGCCGAAATTCATTTGCCTTTGAATTTCGGGTGATCGCTCTTGATCATGTATGCTTCTGCTACTTGTTCTACATCATACCTTCTTCCACAAACGGCGAAACGCTTTGACTCGGTGAGTTTCGAGGCATTCCGAGTTTGATGTTCCGGTTGCCGAAATTCAGTTGCATTTGAATTTCGGCTGATCCCTCTTGAGCATGTATGCTTCTGCTACTTGTTCTACATCATACTTTCTTCTGGAAACGGCGAAACGCTTTGGCTTGGTGAGTTTCGAGGCATTCCGACTTCGATGCCCCCGGTTGCCGAAATTCAGTTGCCTTTGAAATTAGGTGATCCCTCTACTCGGTGAGTTTCGAGGCATTCCGACTTCGATGCCCCGGTTGCCGAAATTCAGTTGCCTTTGAATTTCGGGTGATCCTCTTGAGCATGTATGCTTCTGCTACTTGTTCTACATCATACTTTCTTCCGCAAACGGCGAAACGCTTTGACTCGGTGAGTTTCGCGGCATTCCGACTTCGATGCCCGGTTGCCGAAATTCAGTTGCCTTTGAATTTCGGGTGATCCCTCTTGAGCATGTATGCTTCTGCTACTTGTTCTACATCATACTTTCTTCCGCAAACGGCGAAACGCTTTGACTCGGTGAGTTTCGCGGCATTCCGACTTCGATGCCCCGGTTGCCGAAATTCAGTTGCCTTTGAATTTCGGGTGATCCCTCTTGAGCATGTATGCTTCTGCTACTTGTTCTACATCATACTTTCTTCCGCAAACGGCGAAACGCTTTGACTCGGTGAGTTTCGCGGCATTCCGACTTCGATGCCCCGGTTGCCGAAATTCAGTTGCCTTTGAATTTCGGGTGATCCCTCTTGAGCATGTATGCTTCTGCTACTTGTTCT
Organism: Populus alba x Populus x berolinensis; assembly: GCA_029228515.1. Classification (NCBI taxonomy): domain Eukaryota; kingdom Viridiplantae; phylum Streptophyta; class Magnoliopsida; order Malpighiales; family Salicaceae; genus Populus; species Populus alba x Populus x berolinensis. The sequence goes on along the minus strand of CM055362.1, from coordinate 20,398,994 downwards.
ACATCATACTTTCTTCCGCAAACGCGAAACGCTTTGACTCGGTGAGTTTCGCGGCATTCCGACTTCGATGCCCCGGTTGCCGAAATTCAGTTGCCTTTGAATTTCGGGTGATCCCTCTTGAGCATGTATGCTTCTGCTACTTGTTCTACATCATACTTTCTTCCGCAAACGGCGAAACGCTTTGACTCGGTGAGTTTCGCGGCATTCCGACTTCGATGCCCGGTTGCCGAAATTCAGTTGCCTTTGAATTTCGGGTGATCCCTCTTGAGCATGTATGCTTCTGCTACTTGTTCTACATCATACCTTCTTCCGCAAACGGCGAAACGCTTTGACTCGGTGAGTTTCGCGGCATTCCGACTTCGATGCCCCGGTTGCCGAAATTCAGTTGCCTTTGAATTTCGGGTGATCCCTCTTGAGCATGTATGCTTCTGCTACTTGTTCTACATCATACCTTCTTCCGCAAACGGCGAAACGCTTTGACTCGGTGAGTTTCGAGGCATTCCGACTTCGATGCCCCGGTTGCCGAAATTCAGTTGCCTTTGAAATTCAGGTTGATCCCTCTACTCGGTGAGTTTCGAGGCATTCCGACTTCGATGTCCCGGTTGCCGAAATTCAGTTGCCTTTGAATTTCGGGTGATCCCTCTTGAGCATGTATGCTTCTGCTACTTGTTCTACATCATACTTTCTTCCGCAAACGGCGAAACGCTTTGACTCGGTGAGTTTCGCGGCATTCCGACTTCGATGCCCCGGTTGCCGAAATTCAGTTGCCTTTGAATTTCGGGTGATCCCTCTTGAGCATGTATGCTTCTGCTACTTGTTCTACATCATACTTCTTCCGCAAACGGCGAAACGCTTTGACTCGGTGAGTTTCGCGGCATTCCGACTTCGATGCCCGGTTGCCGAAATTCAGTTGCCTTTGAATTTCGGGTGATCCCTCTTGAGCATGTATGCTTCTGCTACTTGTTCTACATCATACTTTCTTCCGCAAACGGCGAAACGCTTTGACTCGGTGAGTTTCGAGCATTCCGACTTCGATAAATGCCCCGATTGCCTGAAATTCGTTGCCTTTTGAAATTAGGTGATCCCTCTTTCTCGGTGAGTTTCGAGGCATTCCGACTTCGATGCCCCGGTTGCCGAAATTCAGTTGCCTTTGAATTTCGGGTGATCCCTCTTGAGCATGTATGCTTCTGCTACTTGTTCTACATCATACTTTCTTCCGCAAACGGCGAAACGCTTTGACTCGGTGAGTTTCGCGGCATTCCGACTTCGATGCCCGGTTGCCGAAATTCAGTTGCCTTTGAATTTCGGGTGATCCCTCTTGAGCATGTATGCTTCTGCTACTTGTTCTACATCATACTTTCTTCCGCAAACGGCGAAACGCTTTGACTCGGTGAGTTTCGCGGCATTCCGACTTCGATGCCCCGGTTGCCGAAATTCAGTTGCCTTTGAATTTCGGGTGATCCCTCTTGAGCATGTATGCTTCTGCTACTTGTTCTACATCATACTTTCTTCCGCAAACGGCGAAACGCTTTGACTCGGTGAGTTTCGCGGCATTCCGACTTCGATGCCCCGGTTGCCGAAATTCAGTTGCCTTTGAATTTCGGGTGATCCCTCTTGAGCATGTATGCTTCTGCTACTTGTTCTACATCATACTTTCTTCCGCAAACGGCGAAACGCTTTGACTCGGTGAGTTTCGCGGCATTCCGACTTCGATGCCCCGGTTGCCGAAATTCAGTTGCCTTTGAATTTCGGGTGATCCCTCTTGAGCATGTATGCTTCTGCTACTTGTTCTACATCATACTTTCTTCCGCAAACGGCGAAACGCTTTGACTCGGTGAGTTTCGCGGCATTCCGACTTCGATGCCCCGGTTGCCGAAATTCAGTTGCCTTTGAATTTCGGGTGATCCCTCTTGAGCATGTATGCTTCTGCTACTTGTTCTACATCATACTTTCTTCCGCAAACGGCGAAACGCTTTGACTCGGTGAGTTTCGCGGCATTCCGACTTCGATGCCCGGTTGCCGAAATTCAGTTGCCTTTGAATTTCGGGTGATCCCTCTTGAGCATGTATGCTTCTGCTACTTGTTCTACATCATACTTCTTCCGCAAACGGCGAAACGCTTTGACTCGGTGAGTTTCGCGGCATTCCGACTTCGATGCCCGGTTGCCGAAATTCAGTTGCCTTTGAATTTCGGGTGATCCCTCTTGAGCATGTATGCTTCTGCTACTTGTTCTACATCATACTTTCTTCCGCAAACGGCGAAACGCTTTGACTCGGTGAGTTTCGAGGCATTCCGAATCGATGCCTTGATTGCCGAATTCCAGTTACTTTGTAAATTCAAGGCGAACGCTTTGACTCGGTGAGTTTCGCGGCATTCCGACTTCGATGCCCCGGTTGCCGAAATTCAGTTGCCTTTGAATTTCGGGTGATCCCTCTTGAGCATGTATGCTTCTGCTACTTGTTCTACATCATACTTTCTTCCGCAAACGGCGAAACGCTTTGACTCGGTGAGTTTCGCGGCATTCCGACTTCGATGCCCCGGTTGCCGAAATTCAGTTGCCTTTGAATTTCGGGTGATCCCTCTTGAGCATGTATGCTTCTGCTACTTGTTCTACATCATACTTTCTTCCGCAAACGGCGAAACGCTTTGACTCGGTGAGTTTCGCGGCATTCCGACTTCGATGCCCCGGTTGCCGAAATTCAGTTGCCTTTGAATTTCGGGTGATCCCTCTTGAGCATGTATGCTTCTGCTACTTGTTCTACATCATACTTTCTTCCGCAAACGGCGAAACGCTTTGACTCGGTGAGTTTCGCGGCATTCCGACTTCGATGCCCCGGTTGCCGAAATTCAGTTGCCTTTGAATTTTCGGGTGATCCCTCTTGAGCATGTATGCTTCTGCTACTTGTTCTACATCATACTTTCTTCCGCAAACGGCGAAACGCTTTGACTCGGTGAGTTTCGCGGCATTCCGACTTCGATGCCCCGGTTGCCGAAATTCAGTTGCCTTTGAATTTCGGGTGATCCCTCTTGAGCATGTATGCTTCTGCTACTTGTTCTACATCATACTTTCTTCCGCAAACGGCGAAACGCTTTGACTCGGTGAGTTTCGCGGCATTCCGACTTCGATGCCCCGGTTGCCGAAATTCAGTTGCCTTTGAATTTCGGGTGATCCCTCTTGAGCATGTATGCTTCTGCTACTTGTTCTACATCATACTTTCTTCCGCAAACGGCGAAACGCTTTGACTCGGTGAGTTTCGCGGCATTCCGACTTCGATGCCCGGTTGCCGAAATTCAGTTGCCTTTGAATTTCGGGTGATCCCTCTTGAGCATGTATGCTTCTGCTACTTGTTCTACATCATACTTCTTCCGCAAACGGCGAAACGCTTTGACTCGGTGAGTTTCGCGGCATTCCGACTTCGATGCCCCGGTTGCCGAAATTCAGTTGCCTTTGAATTTCGGGTGATCCCTCTTGAGCATGTATGCTTCTGCTACTTGTTCTACATCATACTTTCTTCCGCAAACGGCGAAACGCTTTGACTCGGTGAGTTTCGCGGCATTCCGACTTCGATGCCCCGGTTGCCGAAATTCAGTTGCCTTTGAATTTCGGGTGATCCCTCTTGAGCATGTATGCTTCTGCTACTTGTTCTACATCATACTTTCTTCCGCAAACGGCGAAACGCTTTGACTCGGTGAGTTTCGCGGCATTCCGACTTCGATGCCCGGTTGCCGAAATTCAGTTGCCTTTGAATTTCGGGTGATCCCTCTTGAGCATGTATGCTTCTGCTACTTGTTCTACATCATACCTTCTTCCGCAAACGGCGAAACGCTTTGACTCGGTGAGTTTCGCGGCATTCCGACTTCGATGCCCGGTTGCCGAAATTCAGTTGCCTTTGAATTTCGGGTGATCCCTCTTGAGCATGTATGCTTCTGCTACTTGTTCTACATCATACTTTCTTCCGCAAACGGCGAAACGCTTTGACTCGGTGAGTTTCGAGGCATTCCGAATCGATGCCCTGATTGCCGAAATTCAGTTGCCTTGAAATTCAGGGATCCCTTACTCGGTGAGTTTCGCGGCATTCCGGCTTCGATGCCCCGGTTGCCGAAATTCAGTTGCCTTTGAATTTCGGGTGATCCCTCTTGAGCATGTATCCTTCTGCTACTTTTCTACATCATACTTTCTTCCGCAAACGGCCAAACGCTTTGACTCGGTGAGTTTCGCGGCATTCCGACTTCGATGCCCCGGTTGCCGAAATTCAGTTGCCTTTGCGTTTCGGGTGATCCCTCTTGAGCATGTATGCTTCTGCTACTTGTTCTACATCATACTTTCTTCCGCAAACGGCGAAACGCTTTGACTCGGTGAGTTTCGCGGCATTCCGACTTCGATGCCCCGGTTGCCGAAATTTAGTTGCCTTTGAATTTCGGGTGATCCCTCTTGAGCATGTATGCTTCTGCTACTTGTTCTACATCATACTTCTTCCGCAAACGGGGAAACGCTTTGACTCGGTGAGTTTCGCGGCATTCCGACTTCGATGCCCCGGTTGCCGAAATTCAGTTGCCTTTGAATTTCGGGTGATCCCTCTTGAGCATGTATGCTTCTGCTACTTGTTCTCCATCATACTTTCTTCCGCAAACGGCGAAACGGTTTGACTTGGTGAGTTTCGAGGCATTCCGACTTCGATGCCCGGTTGCCGAAATTCAGTTGCCTTTGAATTTCGGGTGATCCCTCTTGAGCATGTATGCTTCTGCTACTTGTTCTACATCATACTTTCTTCCGCAAACGGCGAAACGCTTTGACTCGGTGAGTTTCGCGGCATTCCGACTTCGATGCCCCGGTTGCCGAAATTCAGTTGCCTTTGAATTTCGGGTGATCCCTCTTGAGCATGTATGCTTCTGCTACTTGTTCTACATCATACTTTCTTCCGCAAACGGCGAAACGCTTTGACTCGGTGAGTTTCGCGGCATTCCGACTTCGATGCCCCGGTTGCCGAAATTCAGTTGCCTTTGAATTTCGGGTGATCCCTCTTGAGCATGTATGCTTCTGCTACTTGTTCTACATCATACTTTCTTCCGCAAACGGCGAAACGCTTTGACTCGGTGAGTTTCGCGGCATTCCGACTTCGATGCCCCGGTTGCCGAAATTCAGTTGCCTTTGAATTTCGGGTGATCCCTCTTGAGCATGTATGCTTCTGCTACTTGTTCTACATCATACTTTCTTCCGCAAACGGCGAAACGCTTTGACTCGGTGAGTTTCGCGGCATTCCGACTTCGATGCCCCGGTTGCCGAAATTCAGTTGCCTTTGAATTTCGGGTGATCCCTCTTGAGCATGTATGCTTCTGCTACTTGTTCTACATCATACTTTCTTCCGCAAACGGCGAAACGCTTTGACTCGGTGAGTTTCGCGGCATTCCGACTTCGATGCCCGGTTGCCGAAATTCAGTTGCCTTTGAATTTCGGGTGATCCCTCTTGAGCATGTATGCTTCTGCTACTTGTTCTACATCATACTTTCTTCCGCAAACGGCGAAACGCTTTGACTCGGTGAGTTTCGCGGCATTCCGACTTCGATGCCCCGTTGCCGAAATTCAGTTGCCTTTGAATTTCGGGTGATCCCTCTTGAGCATGTATGCTTCTGCTACTTGTTCTACATCATACTTTCTTCCGCAAACGGCGAAACGCTTTGACTCGGTGAGTTTCGCGGCATTCCGACTTCGATGCCCCGGTTGCCGAAATTCAGTTGCCTTTGAATTTCGGGTGATCCCTCTTGAGCATGTATGCTTCTGCTACTTGTTCTACATCATACTTTCTTCCGCAAACGGCGAAACGCTTTGACTCGGTGAGTTTCGCGGCATTCCGACTTCGATGCCCCGGTTGCCGAAATTCAGTTGCCTTTGAATTTCGGGTGATCCCTCTTGAGCATGTATGCTTCTGCTACTTGTTCTACATCATACTTTCTTCCGCAAACGGCGAAACGCTTTGACTCGGTGAGTTTCGCGGCATTCCGACTTCGATGCCCCGGTTGCCGAAATTCAGTTGCCTTTGAATTTCGGGTGATCCCTCTTGAGCATGTATGCTTCTGCTACTTGTTCTACATCATACTTTCTTCCGCAAACGGCGAAACGCTTTGACTCGGTGAGTTTCGCGGCATTCCGACTTCGATGCCCCGGTTGCCGAAATTCAGTTGCCTTTGAATTTCGGGTGATCCCTCTTGAGCATGTATGCTTCTGCTACTTGTTCTACATCATACTTTCTTCCGCAAACGGCGAAACGCTTTGACTCGGTGAGTTTCGCGGCATTCCGACTTCGATGCCCGGTTGCCGAAATTCAGTTGCCTTTGAATTTCGGGTGATCCCTCTTGAGCATGTATGCTTCTGCTACTTGTTCTACATCATACTTTCTTCCGCAAACGGCGAAACGCTTTGACTCGGTGAGTTTCGCGGCATTCCGACTTCGATGCCCCGGTTGCCGAAATTCAGTTGCCTTTGAATTTCGGGTGATCCCTCTTGAGCATGTATGCTTCTGCTACTTGTTCTACATCATACTTTCTTCCGCAAACGGCGAAACGCTTTGACTCGGTGAGTTTCGCGGCATTCCGACTTCGATGCCCCGGTTGCCGAAATTCAGTTGCCTTTGAATTTCGGGTGATCCCTCTTGAGCATGTATGCTTCTGCTACTTGTTCTACATCATACTTTCTTCCGCAAACGGCGAAACGCTTTGACTCGGTGAGTTTCGAGGCATTCCGACTTCGATGCCCCGGTTGCCGAAATTCAGTTGCCTTTGAATTTCGGGTGATCCCTCTTGAGCATGTATGCTTCTGCTACTTGTTCTACATCATACTTTCTTCCGCAAACGGCGAAACGCTTTGACTCGGTGAGTTTCGCGGCATTCCGACTTCGATGCCCCGGTTGCCGAAATTCAGTTGCCTTTGAATTTCGGGTGATCCCTCTTGAGCATGTATGCTTCTGCTACTTGTTCTACATCATACTTTCTTCCGCAAACGGCGAAACGCTTTGACTCGGTGAGTTTCGCGGCATTCCGACTTCGATGCCCCGGTTGCCGAAATTCAGTTGCCTTTGAATTTCGGGTGATCCCTCTTGAGCATGTATGCTTCTGCTACTTGTTCTACATCATACTTTCTTCCGCAAACGGCGAAACGCTTTGACTCGGTGAGTTTCGCGGCATTCCGACTTCGATGCCCCGGTTGCCGAAATTCAGTTGCCTTTGAATTTCGGGTGATCCCTCTTGAGCATGTATGCTTCTGCTACTTGTTCTACATCATACTTTCTTCCGCAAACGGCGAAACGCTTTGACTCGGTGAGTTTCGCGGCATTCCGACTTCGATGCCCCGGTTGCCGAAATTCAGTTGCCTTTGAATTTCGGGTGATCCCTCTTGAGCATGTATGCTTCTGCTACTTGTTCTACATCATACTTTCTTCCGCAAACGGCGAAACGCTTTGACTCGGTGAGTTTCGCGGCATTCCGACTTCGATGCCCCGGTTGCCGAAATTCAGTTGCCTTTGAATTTCGGGTGATCCCTCTTGAGCATGTATGCTTCTGCTACTTGTTCTACATCATACTTTCTTCCGCAAACGGCGAAACGCTTTGACTCGGTGAGTTTCGCGGCATTCCGACTTCGATGCCCCGTTGCCGAAATTCAGTTGCCTTTGAATTTCGGGTGATCCCTCTTGAGCATGTATGCTTCTGCTACTTGTTCTACATCATACTTTCTTCCGCAAACGGCGAAACGCTTTGACTCGGTGAGTTTCGAGGCATTCCGACTTCGATGCCCCGGTTGCCGAAATTCAGTTGCCTTTGAATTTCGGGTGATCCCTCTTGAGCATGTATGCTTCTGCTACTTGTTCTACATCATACTTTCTTCCGCAAACGGCGAAACGCTTTGACTCGGTGAGTTTCGCGGCATTCCGACTTCGATGCCCCGGTTGCCGAAATTCAGTTGCCTTTGAATTTCGGGTGATCCCTCTTGAGCATGTATGCTTCTGCTACTTGTTCTACATCATACTTTCTTCCGCAAACGGCGAAACGCTTTGACTCGGTGAGTTTCGCGGCATTCCGACTTCGATGCCCCGGTTGCCGAAATTCAGTTGCCTTTGAATTTCGGGTGATCCCTCTTGAGCATGTATGCTTCTGCTACTTGTTCTACATCATACTTTCTTCCGCAAACGGCGAAACGCTTTGACTCGGTGAGTTTCGCGGCATTCCGACTTCGATGCCCCGGTTGCCGAAATTCAGTTGCCTTTGAATTTCGGGTGATCCCTCTTGAGCATGTATGCTTCTGCTACTTGTTCTACATCATACTTTCTTCCGCAAACGGCGAAACGCTTTGACTCGGTGAGTTTCGCGGCATTCCGACTTCGATGCCCCGGTTGCCGAAATTCAGTTGCCTTTGAATTTCGGGTGATCCCTCTTGAGCATGTATGCTTCTGCTACTTGTTCTACATCATACTTTCTTCCGCAAACGGCGAAACGCTTTGACTCGGTGAGTTTCGCGGCATTCCGACTTCGATGCCCCGGTTGCCGAAATTCAGTTGCCTTTGAATTTCGGGTGATCCCTCTTGAGCATGTATGCTTCTGCTACTTGTTCTACATCATACTTTCTTCCGCAAACGGCGAAACGCTTTGACTCGGTGAGTTTCGCGGCATTCCGACTTCGATGCCCCGGTTGCCGAAATTCAGTTGCCTTTGAATTTCGGGTGATCCCTCTTGAGCATGTATGCTTCTGCTACTTGTTCTACATCATACTTTCTTCCGCAAACGGCGAAACGCTTTGACTCGGTGAGTTTCGCGGCATTCCGACTTCGATGCCCCGGTTGCCGAAATTCAGTTGCCTTTGAATTTCGGGTGATCCCTCTTGAGCATGTATGCTTCTGCTACTTGTTCTACATCATACTTTCTTCCGCAAACGGCGAAACGCTTTGACTCGGTGAGTTTCGCGGCATTCCGACTTCGATGCCCCGGTTGCCGAAATTCAGTTGCCTTTGAATTTCGGGTGATCCCTCTTGAGCATGTATGCTTCTGCTACTTGTTCTACATCATACTTTCTTCCGCAAACGGCGAAACGCTTTGACTCGGTGAGTTTCGCGGCATTCCGACTTCGATGCCCCGGTTGCCGAAATTCAGTTGCCTTTGAATTTCGGGTGATCCCTCTTGAGCATGTATGCTTCTGCTACTTGGTCTACATCATACTTCTTCCGCAAACGGCGAAACGCTTTGACTCGGTGAGTTTCGAGGCATTCCGACTTCGATGCCCCGGTTGCCGAAATTCAGTTGCCTTTGAATTTCGGGTGATCCCTCTTGAGCATGTATGCTTCTGCTACTTGTTCTACATCATACTTTCTTCCGCAAACGGCGAAACGCTTTGACTCGGTGAGTTTCGAGGCATTCCGACTTCGATGCCCCGGTTGCCGAAATTCAGTTGCCTTTGAATTCAGGTGATCCCTCTACTCGGTGAGTTTCGAAGCATTCGACTTCGATGCCCGGTTGCCGAAATTCAGTTGCCTTTGAATTTCGGGTGATCCCTCTTGAGCATGTATGCTTCTGCTACTTGTTCTACATCATACTTTCTTCCGCAAACGGCGAAACGCTTTGACTCGGTGAGTTTCGCGGCATTCCGACTTCGATGCCCCGGTTGCCGAAATTCAGTTGCCTTTGCATTTCGGGTGATCCCTCTTGAGCATGTATGCTTCTGCTACTTGTTCTACATCATACTTTATTCCACAAACGGCGAAACGCTTTGACTCGGTGAGTTTCGCGGCATTCCGACTTCGATGTCCCGGTTGCCGAAATTCAGTTGCCTTTGAATTTCGGGTGATCCCTCTTGAGCATGTATGCTTCTGCTACTTGTTCTACATCATACTTCCTTCCGCAAACGGCGAAACGCTTTGACTCGGTGAGTTTCGCGGCATTCCGATCGATGCCCCGGTTGCCGAAATTCAGTTGCCTTTGAATTCGGGTGATCCCTCTACTGTTGTGTTTCGCGGCATTCCGACTTCGATGTCCCGGTTGCCGAAATTCAATTGCCTTTGCATGTCGGGTGATCCCTCTTAAGCATGGATGCTTCTTCTACTTGTTCTACATCATACTTTCTTCCGTAAATGGCGAAACTCTTTGAATCCGTGAGTTTCGCGCATTCCGAATCGATGCCCTACTTGCCCAAATTCAGTTGCTTTGAAACGGCGAACGCTTTGACTCGGTGAGTTTCGAGGCATTCCGACTTCGATGCCCCGGTTGCCGAAATTCAGTTGCCTTTGAATTTCGGGTGATCCCTCTTGAGCATATATGCTTCTGCTACTTGTTGTACATCATACTTTCTTCCGCAAACGGCGAAACGCTTTGACTCGGTGAGTTTCGCGGCATTCCGACTTCGATGCCCCGGTTGCCGAAATTCAGTTGCCTTTGAATTTCGGGTGATCCCTCTTGAGCATGTATGCTTCTGCTACTTGTTCTACATCATACCTTCTTCCGCAAACGGCGAAACGCTTTGACTCGGTGAGTTTCGCGGCATTCCGACTTCGATGCCCCGGTTGCCGAAATTCAGTTGCCTTTGAATTTCGGGTGATCCCTCTTGAGCATGTATGCTTCTGCTACTTGTTCTACATCATACTTTCTTCCGCAAACGGCGAAACGCTTTGACTCGGTGAGTTTCGCGGCATTCCGACTTCGATGCCCCGGTTGCCGAAATTCAGTTGCCTTTGAATTTCGGGTGATCCCTCTTGAGCATGTATGCTTCTGCTACTTGTTCTACATCATACTTTCTTCCGCAAACGGCGAAACGCTTTGACTCGGTGAGTTTCGCGGCATTCCGACTTCGATGCCCCGGTTGCCGAAATTCAGTTGCCTTTGAATTTCGGGTGATCCCTCTTGAGCATGTATGCTTCTGCTACTTGTTCTACATCATACTTTCTTCCGCAAACGGCGAAACGCTTTGACTCGGTGAGTTTCGCGGCATTCCGACTTCGATGCCCCGGTTGCCGAAATTCAGTTGCCTTTGAATTTCGGGTGATCCCTCTTGAGCATGTATGCTTCTGCTACTTGTTCTACATCATACTTCTTCCGCAAACGGCGAAACGCTTTGACTCGGTGAGTTTCGCGGCATTCCGACTTCGATGCCCCGGTTGCCGAAATTCAGTTGCCTTTGAATTTCGGGTGATCCCTCTTGAGCATGTATGCTTCTGCTACTTGTTCTACATCATACTTTCTTCCGCAAACGGCGAAACGCTTTGACTCGGTGAGTTTCGAGGCATTCCGACTTCGATGCCCCGTTGCCGAAATTCAGTTTCCTTTGAAATTCAGGTGATCCCTCTACTCGGTGAGTTTCGAGGCATTCCGACTTCGATGCCCCGGTTGCCGAAATTCAGTTGCCTTTGAATTTCGGGTGATCCCTCTTGAGCATGTATGCTTCTGCTACTTGTTCTACATCATACTTTCTTCCGCAAACGGCGAAACGCTTTGACTCGGTGAGTTTCGCGGCATTCCGACTTCGATGCCCCGGTTGCCGAAATTCAGTTGCCTTTGAATTTCGGGTGATCCCTCTTGAGCATGTATGCTTCTGCTACTTGTTCTACATCATACTTTCTTCCGCAAACGGCGAAACGCTTTGACTCGGTGAGTTTCGCGGCATTCCGACTTCGATGCCCCGGTTGCCGAAATTCAGTTGCCTTTGAATTTCGGGTGATCCCTCTTGAGCATGTATGGTTCTTCTACTTGTTCTACATCATACTTTCTTCCGCAAACGGCGAAACGCTTTGACTCGGTGTGTTTCAAGGCATTCCGAATCGATGCCCTAATTGCCCAAATTCAGTTCCCTTTGAAATTCAGGTGATCCCTCTACTCGGTGAGTTTCGAGGCATTCCGACTTCGATGCCCCGGTTGCCGAAATTCAGTTGCCTTTGCATTTCGGGAGATCCCTCTTGAGCATGAATGCTTCTGCTACTTGTTCTACATCATACTTTCTTCCGCAAACGGCGAAACGCTTTGACTCGGTGACTTTCGCGGCATTCCGACATCGATGCCCCGGTTGCCGAAATTCAGTTGCCTTTGCATTTCGGGTGATCCCTCTTGAGCATGTATGCTTCTGCTACTTGTTCTACATCATACTTTCTTCCGCAAACGGCGAAACGCTTTGACTCGGTGAGTTTCGCGGCATTCCGACTTCGATGCCCCGGTTGCCGAAATTCAGTTGCCTTTGAATTTCGGGTGATCCCTCTTGAGCATGTATGCTTCTGCTACTTGTTCTACATCATACTTTCTTCCGCAAACGGCGAAACGCTTTGACTCGGTGAGTTTCGTGGCATTCCGACTTCGATGCCCGGTTGCCGAAATTCAGTTGCCTTTGAATTTCGGGTGATCCCTCTTGAGCATGTATGCTTCTGCTACTTGTTCTACATCATACTTTCTTCCGCAAACGGCGAAACGCTTTGACTCGGTGAGTTTCGCGGCATTCCGACTTCGATGCCCCGGTTGCCGAAATTCAGTTGCCTTTGAATTTCGGGTGATCCCTCTTGAGCATGTATGCTTCTGCTACTTGTTCTACATCATACTTTCTTCCGCAAACGGCGAAACGCTTTGACTCGGTGAGTTTCGCGGCATTCCGACTTCGATGCCCGGTTGCCGAAATTCAGTTGCCTTTGAATTTCGGGTGATCCCTCTTGAGCATGTATGCTTCTGCTACTTGTTCTACATCATACTTTCTTCCGCAAACGGCGAAACGCTTTGACTCGGTGAGTTTCGCGGCATTCCGACTTCGATGCCCCGGTTGCCGAAATTCAGTTGCCTTTGAATTTCGGGTGATCCCTCTTGAGCATGTATGCTTCTGCTACTTGTTCTACATCATACTTTCTTCCGCAAACGGCGAAACGCTTTGACTCGGTGAGTTTCGCGGCATTCCGACTTCGATGCCCCGGTTGCCGAAATTCAGTTGCCTTTGAATTTCGGGTGATCCCTCTTGAGCATGTATGCTTCTGCTACTTGTTCTACATCATACTTTCTTCCGCAAACGGCGAAACGCTTTGACTCGGTGAGTTTCGCGGCATTCCGACTTCGATGCCCCGGTTGCCGAAATTCAGTTGCCTTTGAATTTCGGGTGATCCCTCTTGAGCATGTATGCTTCTGCTACTTGTTCTACATCATACTTTCTTCCGCAAACGGCGAAACGCTTTGACTCGGTGAGTTTCGCGGCATTCCGACTTCGATGCCCCGGTTGCCGAAATTCAGTTGCCTTTGAATTTCGGGTGATCCCTCTTGAGCATGTATGCTTCTGCTACTTGTTCTACATCATACTTTCTTCCGCAAACGGCGAAACGCTTTGACTCGGTGAGTTTCGCGGCATTCCGACTTCGATGCCCCGGTTGCCGAAATTCAGTTGCCTTTGAATTTCGGGTGATCCCTCTTGAGCATGTATGCTTCTGCTACTTGTTCTACATCATACTTTCTTCCGCAAACGGCGAAACGCTTTGACTCGGTGAGTTTCGCGGCATTCCGACTTCGATGCCCCGGTTGCCGAAATTCAGTTGCCTTTGAATTTCGGGTGATCCCTCTTGAGCATGTATGCTTCTGCTACTTGTTCTACATCATACTTTCTTCCGCAAACGGCGAAACGCTTTGACTCGGTGAGTTTCGCGGCATTCCGACTTCGATGCCCCGGTTGCCGAAATTCAGTTGCCTTTGAATTTCGGGTGATCCCTCTTGAGCATGTATGCTTCTGCTACTTGTTCTACATCATACTTTCTTCCGCAAACGGCGAAACGCTTTGACTCGGTGAGTTTCGCGGCATTCCGACTTCGATGCCCCGGTTGCCGAAATTCAGTTGCCTTTGAATTTCGGGTGATCCCTCTTGAGCATGTATGCTTCTGCTACTTGTTCTACATCATACTTTCTTCCGCAAACGGCGAAACGCTTTGACTCGGTGAGTTTCGCGGCATTCCGACTTCGATGCCCCGGTTGCCGAAATTCAGTTACCTTTGAAATTCAGGTGATCCCTCTACTTGGTGAGTTTCGCGGCATTCCGACTTCGATGCCCCGGTTGCCGAAATTCAGTTGCCTTTGAATTTCGGGTGATCCCTCTTGAGCATGTATGCTTCTGCTACTTGTTCTACATCATACTTTCTTCCGCAAACGGCGAAACGCTTTGACTCGGTGAGTTTCGCGGCATTCCGACTTCGATGCCCCGGTTGCCGAAATTCAGTTGCCTTTGAATTTCGGGTGATCCCTCTTGAGCATGTATGCTTCTGCTACTTGTTCTACATCATACTTTCTTCCGCAAACGGCGAAACGCTTTGACTCGGTGAGTTTCGCGGCATTCCGACTTCGATGCCCCGGTTGCCGAAATTCAGTTGCCTTTGAATTTCGGGTGATCCCTCTTGAGCATGTATGCTTCTGCTACTTGTTCTACATCATACTTTCTTCCGCAAACGGCGAAACGCTTTGACTCGGTGAGTTTCGCGGCATTCCGACTTCGATGCCCCGGTTGCCGAAATTCAGTTGCCTTTGAATTTCGGGTGATCCCTCTTGAGCATGTATGCTTCTGCTACTTGTTCTACATCATACTTTCTTCCGCAAACGGCGAAACGCTTTGACTCGGTGAGTTTCGCGGCATTCCGACTTCGATGCCCCGGTTGCCGAAATTCAGTTGCCTTTGAATTTCGGGTGATCCCTCTTGAGCATGTATGCTTCTGCTACTTGTTCTACATCATACTTTCTTCCGCAAACGGCGAAACGCTTTGACTCGGTGAGTTTCGCGGCATTCCGACTTCGATGCCCCGGTTGCCGAAATTCAGTTGCCTTTGAATTTCGGGTGATCCCTCTTGAGCATGTATGCTTCTGCTACTTGTTCTACATCATACTTTCTTCCGCAAACGGCGAAACTCTTTGACTCGGTGAGTTTCGCGGCATTCCGACTTCGATGCCCCGGTTGCCGAAATTCAGTTGCCTTTGGATTTCGGGTGATCCCTCTTGAGCATGTATGCTTCTGCTACTTGTTCTACATCATACTTTCTTCCGCAAACGGCGAAACACTTTGACTCGGTGAGTTTCGAGGCATTCCGATTTCGATGCCCCAATTGCCGAAATTCAGTTGCCTTTTAATTTCGGGTGATCCCTCTACTCGGTGACTTTCGCGGCATTCCGACTTCGATGCCCCGGTTGCCGAAATTCAGTTGCCTTTGAATTTCGGGTGATCCCTCTTGAGCATGTATGCTTCTGCTACTTGTTCTACATCATACTTTCTTCCGCAAACGGCGAAACGCTTTGACTCGGTGAGTTTCGCGGCATTCCGACTTCGATGCCCCGGTTGCCGAAATTCAGTTGCCTTTGAATTTCGGGTGATCCCTCTTGAGCATGTATGCTTCTGCTACTTGTTCTACATCATACTTTCTTCCGCAAACGGCGAAACGCTTTGACTCGGTGAGTTTCGCGGCATTCCGACTTCGATGCCCGGTTGCCGAAATTCAGTTGCCTTTGAATTTCGGGTGATCCCTCTTGAGCATGTATGCTTCTGCTACTTGTTCTACATCATACTTTCTTCCGCAAACGGCGAAACGCTTTGACTCGGTGAGTTTCGCGGCATTCCGACTTCGATGCCCCGGTTGCCGAAATTCAGTTGCCTTTGAATTTCGGGTGATCCCTCTTGTGAGTTTCGAGGCATTCCGACTTCGATGCCCGTTGCCGAAATTCAGTTGCCTTTGCATTTCGGGTGATCCTTCTTGAGCATGTATGGTTCTTCTACTTGTTCTACATCATACTTTCTTCCGCAAACAGCGAAACGCTTTGACTCGGTGTGTTTCGAGGCATTCCGAATCGATGCCCCCATTTCCCAAATTCAGTTGCCTTTGAAACGCGAAACCCTTTGACTCGGTGAGTTTCGAGGCATTCCGACTTCGATGCCCCGGTTGCCGAAATTCAGTTGCCTTTGAATTTCGGGTGATCCCTCTTGAGCATGTATGCTTCTGCTACTTGTTCTACATCATACTTTCTTCCGCAAACGGCGAAACGCTTTGCCTCAGTGAGTTTCGCGGCATTCCGACTTCGATGCCCCGGTTGCCGAAATTCTGGTGCCTTTGCATTTCGGGTGATCCCTCTTGAGCATGTATGCTTCTGCTACTTGTTCTACATCATACTTTCTTCCCCAAACGGCGAAACGCTTTGACTCGATGAGTTTCGAGGCATTCCGACTTCGATGCCCGAGTTGCCGAAATTCAGTTGCCTTTGCATTTCGGGTGATCCCTCTTGAGCATGTATGCTTCTGCTACTTGTTCTACATCATACTTTCTTCCGCAAACGGCGAAACGCTTTGACTCGGTGAGTTTCGCGGCATTCCGACTTCGATGCCCCGGTTGCCGAAATTCAGTTGCCTTTGAATTTCGGGTGATCCCTCTTGAGCATGTATGCTTCTGCTACTTGTTCTACATCATACTTTCTTCCGCAAACGGCGAAACGCTTTGACTCGGTGAGTTTCGCGGCATTCCGACTTCGATGCCCCGGTTGCCGAAATTCAGTTGCCTTTGAATTTCGGGTGATCCCTCTTGAGCATGTATGCTTCTGCTACTTGTTCTACATCATACTTTCTTCCGCAAACGGCGAAACGCTTTGACTCGGTGAGTTTCGCGGCATTCCGACTTCGATGCCCCGGTTGCCGAAATTCAGTTGCCTTTGAATTTCGGGTGATCCCTCTTGAGCATGTATGCTTCTGCTACTTGTTCTACATCATACTTTCTTCCGCAAACGGCGAAACGCTTTGACTCGGTGAGTTTCGCGGCATTCCGACTTCGATGCCCCGGTTGCCGAAATTCAGTTGCCTTTGAATTTCGGGTGATCCCTCTTGAGCATGTATGCTTCTGCTACTTGTTCTACATCATACTTTCTTCCGCAAACGGCGAAACGCTTTGACTCGGTGAGTTTCGCGGCATTCCGACTTCGATGCCCCGGTTGCCGAAATTCAGTTGCCTTTGAATTTCGGGTGATCCCTCTTGAGCATGTATGCTTCTGCTACTTGTTCTACATCATACTTTCTTCCGCAAACGGCGAAACGCTTTGACTCGGTGAGTTTCGCGGCATTCCGACTTCGATGCCCCGGTTGCCGAAATTCAGTTGCCTTTGAATTTCGGGTGATCCCTCTTGAGCATGTATGCTTCTGCTACTTGTTCTACATCATACTTCTTCCGCAAACGGCGAAACGCTTTGACTCGGTGAGTTTCGCGGCATTCCGACTTCGATGCCCGGTTGCCGAAATTCAGTTGCCTTTGAATTTCGGGTGATCCCTCTTGAGCATGTATGCTTCTGCTACTTGTTCTACATCATACTTTCTTCCGCAAACGGCGAAACGCTTTGACTCGGTGAGTTTCGCGGCATTCCGACTTCGATGCCCCGGTTGCCGAAATTCAGTTGCCTTTGAAATTCAGGTGATCCCTCTACTCGGTGAGTTTCGCGGCATTCCGACTTCGATGCCCCGGTTGCCGAAATTCAGTTGCCTTTGAATTTCGGGTGATCCCTCTTGAGCATGTATGCTTCTGCTACTTGTTCTACATCATACTTTCTTCCGCAAACGGCGAAACGCTTTGACTCGGTGAGTTTCGCGGCATTCCGACTTCGATGCCCCGGTTGCCGAAATTCAGTTGCCTTTGAATTTCGGGTGATCCCTCTTGAGCATGTATGCTTCTGCTACTTGTTCTACATCATACTTTCTTCCGCAAACGGCGAAACGCTTTGACTCGGTGAGTTTCGCGGCATTCCGACTTCGATGCCCCGGTTGCCGAAATTCAGTTGCCTTTGAATTTCGGGTGATCCCTCTTGAGCATGTATGCTTCTGCTACTTGTTCTACATCATACTTTCTTCCGCAAACGGCGAAACGCTTTGACTCGGTGAGTTTCGCGCATTCCGACTTCGATGCCCCGGTTGCCGAAATTCAGTTGCCTTTGAATTTCGGGTGATCCCTCTTGAGCATGTATGCTTCTGCTACTTGTTCTACATCATACTTTCTTCCGCAAACGGCGAAACGCTTTGACTCGGTGAGTTTCGCGGCATTCCGACTTCGATGCCCCGGTTGCCGAAATTCAGTTGCCTTTGAATTTCGGGTGATCCCTCTTGAGCATGTATGCTTCTGCTACTTGTTCTACATCATACTTTCTTCCGCAAACGGCGAAACGCTTTGACTCGGTGAGTTTCGCGGCATTCCGACTTCGATGCCCCGGTTGCCGAAATTCAGTTGCCTTTGAATTTCGGGTGATCCCTCTTGAGCATGTATGCTTCTGCTACTTGTTCTACATCATACTTTCTTCCGCAAACGGCGAAACGCTTTGACTCGGTGAGTTTCGCGGCATTCCGACTTCGATGCCCCGGTTGCCGAAATTCAGTTGCCTTTGAATTTCGGGTGATCCCTCTTGAGCATGTATGCTTCTGCTACTTGTTCTACATCATACTTTCTTCCGCAAACGGCGAAACGCTTTGACTCGGTGAGTTTCGCGGCATTCCGACTTCGATGCCCCGGTTGCCGAAATTCAGTTGCCTTTGAATTTCGGGTGATCCCTCTTGAGCATGTATGCTTCTGCTACTTGTTCTACATCATACTTTCTTCCGCAAACGGCGAAACGCTTTGACTCGGTGAGTTTCGCGCATTCCGACTTCGATGCCCCGGTTGCCGAAATTCAGTTGCCTTTGAATTTCGGGTGATCCCTCTTGAGCATGTATGCTTCTGCTACTTGTTCTACATCATACTTTCTTCCGCAAACGGCGAAACGCTTTGACTCGGTGAGTTTCGCGGCATTCCGACTTCGATGCCCCGGTTGCCGAAATTCAGTTGCCTTTGCATTTCGGGTGATCCCTCTTGAGCATGTATGCTTCTGCTACTTGTTCTACATCATACTTTCTTCCGCAAACGGCGAAACGCTTTGACTCGGTGAGTTTCGCGGCATTCCGACTTCGGTGCCCGAGTTGCCGAAATTCAGTTGCCTTTGCATTTCGGGTGATCCCTCTTGAGCATGTATGCTTCTGCTACTTGTTCTACATCATACTTTCTTCCGCAAACGGCGAAACGCTTTGACTCGGTGAGTTTCGCGGCATTCCGACTTCGATGTCCCGGTTGCCGAAATTCAGTTGCCTTTGCATTTCGGGTGATCCCTCTTGAGCATATATGCTTCTGCTACTTGTTGTACATCATACTTTCTTCCGCAAACGGCGAAACGCTTTGACTCGGTGAGTTTCCCGGCATTCCAACTTCGATGCCCCTGTTGCCAAAATTCATTTGCCTTTGAATTTCAGGTGATCCCTCTTGATCATGTATGCTTCTGCTACTTGTTCTACATCATACTTTCTTCCGCAAACGGCGAAAAGCTTTGACTCGGTGAGTTTCGAGGCATTCCGACTTCGATGTCCCGGTTGCCGAAATTCAGTTGCCTTTGAATTTCGGGTGATCCCTCTTGAGCATGTATGCTTCTGCTACTTGTTCTACATCATACTTTCTTCCGCAAACGGCGAAACGCTTTGACTCGGTGAGTTTCGCGGCATTCCGACTTCGATGCCCCGGTTGCCGAAATTCAGTTGCCTTTGAAATTCAGGTGATCCCTCTACTCGGTGAGTTTCGAGGCATTCCGACTTCGATGCCCCGGTTGCCGAAATTCAGTTGCCTTTGCATTTCGGGTGATCCTTCTTGAGCATGTATGGTTCTTCTACTTGTTCTACATCATACTTTCTTCCGCAAACAGCGAAACGCTTTGACTCGGTGTGTTTCGAGCATTCCGAATCGATGCCCCATTTCCTAAATTCAGTTGCCTTTGAAATTCGTGAACGCTTTGACTCGGTGAGTTTCGCGGCATTCCGACTTCGATGCCCCGGTTGCCGAAATTCAGTTGCCTTTGAATTTCGGGTGATCCCTCTTGAGCATGTATGCTTCTGCTACTTGTTCTACATCATACTTTCTTCCGCAAACGGCGAAACGCTTTGACTCGGTGAGTTTCGCGGCATTCCGACTTCGATGCCCCGGTTGCCGAAATTCAGTTGCCTTTGAATTTCGGGTGATCCCTCTTGAGCATGTATGCTTCTGCTACTTGTTCTACATCATACTTTCTTCCGCAAACGGCGAAACGCTTTGACTCGGTGAGTTTCGCGGCATTCCGACTTCGATGCCCCGGTTGCCGAAATTCAGTTGCCTTTGAATTCGGGTGATCCCTCTCGGTGAGTTTCGAGGCATTGCGACTTCGATGCCTCGGTTGCCGAAATTCAGTTGCCTTTGAATTTCGGGTGATCCCTCTTGAGCATGTATGCTTCTGCTACTTGTTCTACATCATACTTTCTTCCGCAAACGGCGAAACGCTTTGACTCGGTGAGTTTCGAGGCATTTCTACTTCGATGTCCCGGTTGCCGAAATTCAGTTGCCTTTGAAATTCAGGTGATCCCTCTACTCGGTGAGTTTCGAGGCATTTCTACTTCGATGTCCCGGTTGCCGAAATTTAGTTGCCTTTGAATTTCGGGTGATCCCTCTTGAGCATGTATGGTTCTTCTACTTGTTCTACATCATACTTTCTTCCGCAAACGGCGAAACGCTTTGACTCGGTGGGTTTCGAGGCATTCCGCATCGATGCCCCGATTGCCCAAATTCAGTTGCCTTTGAAATTCAGGTGATCCCTCTACTCGGTGAGTTTCGAGGCATTCCGACTTCGATGCCCCGGTTGCCGAAATTCAGTTGCCTTTCAATTTCGGGTGATCCCTCTTGAGCATGTATGCTTCTGCTACTTGTTCTACATCATACTTTCTTCCGCAAACGGCGAAACGCTTTGACTCGGTGAGTTTCGCGGCATTCCGACTTCGATGCCCCGGTTGCCGAAATTCAGTTGCCTTTGAATTTCGGGTGATCCCTCTTGAGCATGTATGCTTCTGCTACTTGTTCTACATCATACTTTCTTCCGCAAACGGCGAAACGCTTTGACTCGGTGAGTTTCGCGGCATTCCGACTTCGATGCCCCGGTTGCCGAAATTCAGTTGCCTTTGAATTTCGGGTGATCCCTCTTGAGCATGTATGCTTCTGCTACTTGTTCTACATCATACTTTCTTCCGCAAACGGCGAAACGCTTTGACTCGGTGAGTTTCGCGGCATTCCGACTTCGATGCCCCGGTTGCCGAAATTCAGTTGCCTTTGAATTTCGGGTGATCCCTCTTGAGCATGTATGCTTCTGCTACTTGTTCTACATCATACTTTCTTCCGCAAACGGCGAAACGCTTTGACTCGGTGAGTTTCGCGGCATTCCGACTTCGATGCCCCGGTTGCCGAAATTCAGTTGCCTTTGAATTTCGGGTGATCCCTCTTGAGCATGTATGCTTCTGCTACTTGTTCTACATCATACTTTCTTCCGCAAACGGCGAAACGCTTTGACTCGGTGAGTTTCGCGGCATTCCGACTTCGATGCCCCGGTTGCCGAAATTCAGTTGCCTTTGAATTTCGGGTGATCCCTCTTGAGCATGTATGCTTCTGCTACTTGTTCTACATCATACTTTCTTCCGCAAACGGCGAAACGCTTTGACTCGGTGAGTTTCGCGGCATTCCGACTTCGATGCCCCGGTTGCCGAAATTCAGTTGCCTTTGAATTTCGGGTGATCCCTCTTGAGCATGTATGCTTCTGCTACTTGTTCTACATCATACTTTCTTCCGCAAACGGCGAAACGCTTTGACTCGGTGAGTTTCGCGGCATTCCGACTTCGATGCCCCGGTTGCCGAAATTCAGTTGCCTTTGAATTTCGGGTGATCCCTCTTGAGCATGTATGCTTCTGCTACTTGTTCTACATCATACTTTCTTCCGCAAACGGCGAAACGCTTTGACTCGGTGAGTTTCGCGGCATTCCGACTTCGATGCCCCGGTTGCCGAAATTCAGTTGCCTTTGAATTTCGGGTGATCCCTCTTGAGCATGTATGCTTCTGCTACTTGTTCTACATCATACTTTCTTCCGCAAACGGCGAAACGCTTTGACTCGGTGAGTTTCGCGGCATTCCGACTTCGATGCCCCGGTTGCCGAAATTCAGTTGCCTTTGAATTTCGGGTGATCCCTCTTGAGCATGTATGCTTCTGCTACTTGTTCTACATCATACTTTCTTCCGCAAACGGCGAAACGCTTTGACTCGGTGAGTTTCGCGGCATTCCGACTTCGATGCCCCGGTTGCCGAAATTCAGTTGCCTTTGAATTTCGGGTGATCCCTCTTGAGCATGTATGCTTCTGCTACTTGTTCTACATCATACTTTCTTCCGCAAACGGCGAAACGCTTTGACTCGGTGAGTTTCGCGGCATTCCGACTTCGATGCCCCGGTTGCCGAAATTCAGTTGCCTTTGAATTTCGGGTGATCCCTCTTGAGCATGTATGCTTCTGCTACTTGTTCTACATCATACTTTCTTCCGCAAACGGCGAAACGCTTTGACTCGGTGAGTTTCGCGGCATTCCGACTTCGATGCCCCGGTTGCCGAAATTCAGTTGCCTTTGAATTTCGGGTGATCCCTCTTGAGCATGTATGCTTCTGCTACTTGTTCTACATCATACTTCTTCCGCAAACGGCGAAACGCTTTGACTCGGTGAGTTTCGCGGCATTCCGACTTCGATGCCCCGGTTGCCGAAATTCAGTTGCCTTTGAATTTCGGGTGATCCCTCTTGAGCATGTATGCTTCTGCTACTTGTTCTACATCATACTTTCTTCCGCAAACGGCGAAACGCTTTGACTCGGTGAGTTTCGCGGCATTCCGACTTCGATGCCCCGGTTGCCGAAATTCAGTTGCCTTTGAATTTCGGGTGATCCCTCTTGAGCATGTATGCTTCTGCTACTTGTTCTACATCATACTTTCTTCCGCAAACGGCGAAACGCTTTGACTCGGTGAGTTTCGCGGCATTCCGACTTCGATGCCCCGGTTGCCGAAATTCAGTTGCCTTTGAATTTCGGGTGATCCCTCTTGAGCATGTATGCTTCTGCTACTTGTTCTACATCATACTTTCTTCCGCAAACGGCGAAACGCTTTGACTCGGTGAGTTTCGCGGCATTCCGACTTCGATGCCCCGGTTGCCGAAATTCAGTTGCCTTTGAATTTCGGGTGATCCCTCTTGAGCATGTATGCTTCTGCTACTTGTTCTACATCATACTTTCTTCCGCAAACGGCGAAACGCTTTGACTCGGTGAGTTTCGCGGCATTCCGACTTCGATGCCCCGGTTGCCGAAATTCAGTTGCCTTTGAATTTCGGGTGATCCCTCTTGAGCATGTATGCTTCTGCTACTTGTTCTACATCATACTTTCTTCCGCAAACGGCGAAACGCTTTGACTCGGTGAGTTTCGCGGCATTCCGACTTCGATGCCCCGGTTGCCGAAATTCAGTTGCCTTTGAATTTCGGGTGATCCCTCTTGAGCATGTATGCTTCTGCTACTTGTTCTACATCATACTTTCTTCCGCAAACGGCGAAACGCTTTGACTCGGTGAGTTTCGCGGCATTCCGACTTCGATGCCCCGGTTGCCGAAATTCAGTTGCCTTTGAATTTCGGGTGATCCCTCTTGAGCATGTATGCTTCTGCTACTTGTTCTACATCATACTTTCTTCCGCAAACGGCGAAACGCTTTGACTCGGTGAGTTTCGCGGCATTCCGACTTCGATGCCCCGGTTGCCGAAATTCAGTTGCCTTTGAATTTCGGGTGATCCCTCTTGAGCATGTATGCTTCTGCTACTTGTTCTACATCATACTTTCTTCCGCAAACGGCGAAACGCTTTGACTCGGTGAGTTTCGCGGCATTCCGACTTCGATGCCCCGGTTGCCGAAATTCAGTTGCCTTTGAATTTCGGGTGATCCCTCTTGAGCATGTATGCTTCTGCTACTTGTTCTACATCATACTTTCTTCCGCAAACGGCGAAACGCTTTGACTCGGTGAGTTTCGCGGCATTCCGACTTCGATGCCCCGGTTGCCGAAATTCAGTTGCCTTTGAATTTCGGGTGATCCCTCTTGAGCATGTATGCTTCTGCTACTTGTTCTACATCATACTTTCTTCCGCAAACGGCGAAACGCTTTGACTCGGTGAGTTTCGCGGCATTCCGACTTCGATGCCCCGGTTGCCGAAATTCAGTTGCCTTTGAATTTCGGGTGATCCCTCTTGAGCATGTATGCTTCTGCTACTTGTTCTACATCATACTTTCTTCCGCAAACGGCGAAACGCTTTGACTCGGTGAGTTTCGCGGCATTCCGACTTCGATGCCCCGGTTGCCGAAATTCAGTTGCCTTTGAATTTCGGGTGATCCCTCTTGAGCATGTATGCTTCTGCTACTTGTTCTACATCATACTTTCTTCCGCAAACGGCGAAACGCTTTGACTCGGTGAGTTTCGCGGCATTCCGACTTCGATGCCCCGGTTGCCGAAATTCAGTTGCCTTTGAATTTCGGGTGATCCCTCTTGAGCATGTATGCTTCTGCTACTTGTTCTACATCAGACTTTCTTCCGCAAACGGCGAAACGCTTTGACTCGGTGAGTTTCGCGGCATTCCGACTTCGATGCCCCGGTTGCCGAAATTCAGTTGCCTTTGAATTTCGGGTGATCCCTCTTGAGCATGTATGCTTCTGCTACTTGTTCTACATCATACTTTCTTCCGCAAACGGCGAAACGCTTTGACTCGGTGAGTTTCGCGGCATTCCGACTTCGATGCCCCGGTTGCCGAAATTCAGTTGCCTTTGAATTTCGGGTGATCCCTCTTGAGCATGTATGCTTCTGCTACTTGTTCTACATCAGACTTTCTTCCGCAAACGGCGAAACGCTTTGACTCGGTGAGTTTCGCGGCATTCCGACTTCGATGCCCCGGTTGCCGAAATTCAGTTGCCTTTGAATTTCGGGTGATCCCTCTTGAGCATGTATGCTTCTGCTACTTGTTCTACATCATACTTTCTTCCGCAAACGGCGAAACGCTTTGACTCGGTGAGTTTCGCGGCATTCCGACTTCGATGCCCCGGTTGCCGAAATTCAGTTGCCTTTGAATTTCGGGTGATCCCTCTTGAGCATGTATGCTTCTGCTACTTGTTCTACATCAGACTTTCTTCCGCAAACGGCGAAACGCTTTGACTCGGTGAGTTTCGCGGCATTCCGACTTCGATGCCCCGGTTGCCGAAATTCAGTTGCCTTTGAATTTCGGGTGATCCCTCTTGAGCATGTATGCTTCTGCTACTTGTTCTACATCATACTTTCTTCCGCAAACGGCGAAACGCTTTGACTCGGTGAGTTTCGCGGCATTCCGACTTCGATGCCCCGGTTGCCGAAATTCAGTTGCCTTTGAATTTCGGGTGATCCCTCTTGAGCATGTATGCTTCTGCTACTTGTTCTACATCAGACTTTCTTCCGCAAACGGCGAAACGCTTTGACTCGGTGAGTTTCGCGGCATTCCGACTTCGATGCCCCGGTTGCCGAAATTCAGTTGCCTTTGAATTTCGGGTGATCCCTCTTGAGCATGTATGCTTCTGCTACTTGTTCTACATCAGACTTTCTTCCGCAAACGGCGAAACGCTTTGACTCGGTGAGTTTCGCGGCATTCCGACTTCGATGCCCCGGTTGCCGAAATTCAGTTGCCTTTGAATTTCGGGTGATCCCTCTTGAGCATGTATGCTTCTGCTACTTGTTCTACATCATACTTTCTTCCGCAAACGGCGAAACGCTTTGACTCGGTGAGTTTCGCGGCATTCCGACTTCGATGCCCCGGTTGCCGAAATTCAGTTGCCTTTGAATTTCGGGTGATCCCTCTTGAGCATGTATGCTTCTGCTACTTGTTCTACATCATACTTTCTTCCGCAAACGGCGAAACGCTTTGACTCGGTGAGTTTCGCGGCATTCCGACTTCGATGCCCCGGTTGCCGAAATTCAGTTGCCTTTGAATTTCGGGTGATCCCTCTTGAGCATGTATGCTTCTGCTACTTGTTCTACATCAGACTTTCTTCCGCAAACGGCGAAACGCTTTGACTCGGTGAGTTTCGCGGCATTCCGACTTCGATGCCCCGGTTGCCGAAATTCAGTTGCCTTTGAATTTCGGGTGATCCCTCTTGAGCATGTATGCTTCTGCTACTTGTTCTACATCAGACTTTCTTCCGCAAACGGCGAAACGCTTTGACTCGGTGAGTTTCGCGGCATTCCGACTTCGATGCCCCGGTTGCCGAAATTCAGTTGCCTTTGAATTTCGGGTGATCCCTCTTGAGCATGTATGCTTCTGCTACTTGTTCTACATCAGACTTTCTTCCGCAAACGGCGAAACGCTTTGACTCGGTGAGTTTCGCGGCATTCCGACTTCGATGCCCCGGTTGCCGAAATTCAGTTGCCTTTGAATTTCGGGTGATCCCTCTTGAGCATGTATGCTTCTGCTACTTGTTCTACATCATACTTTCTTCCGCAAACGGCGAAACGCTTTGACTCGGTGAGTTTCGCGGCATTCCGACTTCGATGCCCCGGTTGCCGAAATTCAGTTGCCTTTGAATTTCGGGTGATCCCTCTTGAGCATGTATGCTTCTGCTACTTGTTCTACATCATACTTTCTTCCGCAAACGGCGAAACGCTTTGACTCGGTGAGTTTCGCGGCATTCCGACTTCGATGCCCCGGTTGCCGAAATTCAGTTGCCTTTGAATTTCGGGTGATCCCTCTTGAGCATGTATGCTTCTGCTACTTGTTCTACATCAGACTTTCTTCCGCAAACGGCGAAACGCTTTGACTCGGTGAGTTTCGCGGCATTCCGACTTCGATGCCCCGGTTGCCGAAATTCAGTTGCCTTTGAATTTCGGGTGATCCCTCTTGAGCATGTATGCTTCTGCTACTTGTTCTACATCATACTTTCTTCCGCAAACGGCGAAACGCTTTGACTCGGTGAGTTTCGCGGCATTCCGACTTCGATGCCCCGGTTGCCGAAATTCAGTTGCCTTTGAATTTCGGGTGATCCCTCTTGAGCATGTATGCTTCTGCTACTTGTTCTACATCATACTTTCTTCCGCAAACGGCGAAACGCTTTGACTCGGTGAGTTTCGCGGCATTCCGACTTCGATGCCCCGGTTGCCGAAATTCAGTTGCCTTTGAATTTCGGGTGATCCCTCTTGAGCATGTATGCTTCTGCTACTTGTTCTACATCATACTTTCTTCCGCAAACGGCGAAACGCTTTGACTCGGTGAGTTTCGCGGCATTCCGACTTCGATGCCCCGGTTGCCGAAATTCAGTTGCCTTTGAATTTCGGGTGATCCCTCTTGAGCATGTATGCTTCTGCTACTTGTTCTACATCATACTTTCTTCCGCAAACGGCGAAACGCTTTGACTCGGTGAGTTTCGCGGCATTCCGACTTCGATGCCCCGGTTGCCGAAATTCAGTTGCCTTTGAATTTCGGGTGATCCCTCTTGAGCATGTATGCTTCTGCTACTTGTTCTACATCATACTTTCTTCCGCAAACGGCGAAACGCTTTGACTCGGTGAGTTTCGCGGCATTCCGACTTCGATGCCCCGGTTGCCGAAATTCAGTTGCCTTTGAATTTCGGGTGATCCCTCTCTTGAGTTTCGTGGCATTCCGACTTCGATGCCCCGGTTGCCGAGATTCAGTTGCCTTTGTATTTCGGGTGGTTCCTCGTGGAGCATGTATGCATCTTGCTACTTTTTCTACATCATACTTTCTTCCGCAAACGGAGTAACGCTTTGACTCGGTGAGTTTCGAGGCATTTACTTCGATGCCCGGTTGCCGAAATTCAGTTGCCTTTGAAATTCGGTGAACCTTTGACTCGGTTGAGGTTTCGAGGCATTCCGCCTTCGATGGCCCGGTTGCCTGAAATTACAGTTGCCTTTGAATTTGGGGTGATCCCTCTTGAGCATGTATGGACTTCTGCGACTTGTTCAAACATCATACTTTCTTCAGCAAACTGCGAAACGCTTCGACGCGGTGAGTTTCGCGGCATTCCGCTTCGATGCCCCGTTGCCGAAATTCAGTTGCCTTTGAAATTCAGGTGAACCTTTGACTCGGTGAGTTTCGTGGCATTCCGACTTTGATGCCCCGGTTGCCGAAATTCAGTTGCCTTTGAATTTCGGGTGATCCCTCTTGAGCATGTATGCTTCTGCTACTTGTTCTACATCATACTTTCTTCCGCAAACAGCGAAACGCTTTGACTCGGTGAGTTTCGCGGCATTCCTACTTTGATGCTCAGTTGCCGAAATTCAGTTGCCTTTGAATTTCGGGTGATACCTCTTGAGCCTGTATGCTTCTGCTACTTGTTCTACATCATACCTTCTTCAGCAAACGGCAAAACGCTTTGACTCGGTGAGTTTCGAGGCTTTCCGCCTTCGATGCCCCGGTTGCCGAAATTCAGTTGCCTTTGCATTTCGGGTGATCCCTCTTGAGCATGTATGCTTCTGCTACTTGTTCTACATCATACTTTCTTCCGCAAACGGCGAAACGCTTTGAATCGGTAACTTTCGCGGCATTCCGACTTCGATGCCCCGGTTGCAAAAATTCAGTTGCCTTTCCATTTCGGGTGATCCCTCTTGAGCATGTATGCTTCTGCTAATTGTTCTACATCATACATTATTCCGCAAATGGCGAAACGCTTTGACATGGTGAGTTTTGCAGCATTCTGACTTTGATGCCCCGGTTGCCGAAATTCAGTTGCCTTTGAATTTCGGGTGATACCTCTTGAGCATGTATGCTTCTGCTACTTGTTCTACATCATACTTTCTTCCGCAAACGACGAAATGCTTTCACTCGGTGACTTTCGCGGCATTCCCACTTCGATGCCCCGGTTGCCGAAATTCAGTTGCCTTTGAATTTCGGGTCATCCCTCTTCAGCATGTATGCTTCTGCTACTTGTTCTACATCATACTTTCTTCAGCAAATGGCGAAACGCTTTGACTCGGTGAGTTTCGCGGCATTCCGACTTTGATGCCCCGGTTGCCGAAATTCAGTTGCCTTTGAATTTCAGGCGATACCTCTTGAGCATGTATGCTTCTGCTACTTGTTCTACATCATACCTTCTTCAGCAAAAGGCAAAACGCTTTGACTCGGTAACTTTCGCGGCATTCCGACTTCGATGCCCCGGTTGCCAAAATTCAGTTGCCTTTCCATTTCGGGTGATCCCTCTTGAGCATGTATGCTTCTGCTAATTGTTCTACATCATACTTTCTTCCGCAAATGGCGAAACGCTTTGACATGGTGAGTTTTGCAGCATTCCGACTTTGATGCCCCAGTTGCCGAAATTCAGTTGCCTTTGAATTTCAGGTGATACCTCTTGAGCATGTATGCTTCTGCTACCTGTTCTACATCATACTTTCTTCCGCACACGGCGAAACGCTTTAACTCGGTGACTTTCACGGCATTCCCACTTCGATGCCCCGGTTGCCGAAATTCAGTTGCCTTTGAATTTCGGGTGATCCCTCTTGAGCATGTATGCTTCTGCTACTTGTTCTACATCATACTTTCTTCCGCAAATGGCGAAACGCTTTGACATGGTGAGTTTTGCAGCATTCTGACTTTGATGCCCCGGTTGCCGAAATTCAGTTGCCTTTGAATTTCGGGTGATACCTCTTGAGCATGTATGTTTCTGCTACTTGTTCTACATCATATTTCTTCAGCAAACGGCGAAACGCTTTGACTCGGTGAGTTTCGTGGCATTCCGACTTCGAGGCCCCGGTTGCCGAAATTCAGTTGCCTTTGAATTTCGGGTGATCCCTCTTGAGCATGTATGCTTCTGCTACTTGTTCTACATCATACCTTCTTCAGCAAACGGCAAAACGCTTTGACTCGGTGAGTTTCGAGGCATTCCGCCTTCGATGCCCCTGTTGTCGAAATTCAGTTGCCTTTGAATTTCGGGCGATCCCTCTTGAGCATGTATGCTTCTGCTACTTGTTCTACATCATACCTTCTTCCGCAAAAGGCAAAACGCTTTGACTCGGTAACTTTCACGCCATTCCGACTTCGATGCCCCGGTTGCCAAAATTCAGTTGCCTTTCCATTTCGGGTGATCCCTCTTGAGCATGTATGCTTCTGCTAATTGTTCTACATCATACTTTCTTCCGCAAATGGCGAAACGCTTTGACATGGTGAGTTTTGCAGCATTCCGACTTTGATGCTCAGTTGCCGAAATTCAGTTGCCTTTGAATTTCGGGTGATCCCTCTTGAGCATGTATGCTTCTGCTACTTGTTCTACATCATACTTTCTTCAGCAAACGGCGAAACGCTTTGACTCGGTGAGTTTCGCGGCATTCCGACCTGGATGCCCCGGTTGCCGAAATTCAGTTGCCTTTGAATTTCGGGCGATACCTCTTGAGCATGTATGCTTCTGCTACTTGTTCTACATCATACCTTCTTCCGCAAAAGGCAAAACGCTTTGACTTGGTAACTTTCGCGCCATTCCGACTTCGATGCCCCGGTTGCCAAAATTCAGTTGCCTTTCCATTTCGGGTGATCCCTCTTGAGCATGTATGCTTCTGCTAATTGTTCTACATCATACTTTCTTCCGCAAATGGCGAAACGCTTTGACATGGTGAGTTTTGCAGCATTCCGACTTTGATGCCCCGGTTGCTGAAATTCAGTTGCCTTTGAATTTCAGGTGATCCCTCTTGAGCATGTATGCTTCTGCTACTTGTTCTACATCATACTTTCTTCAGCAAACGGCGAAAAGCTTTGACTCGGTGACTTTCGCGGCATTCCGACTTCGATGCCCCGGTTGCCGAAATTCAGTTGCCTTTGAATTTCGGGTGATACCTCTTGAGCATGTATGCTTCTGCTACTTGTTCTACATCATACCTTCTTCCGCAAAAGGCAAAACGCTTTGACTCGGTAACTTTCGCGGCATTCCGACTTCGATGCCCCGGTTGCCGAAATTCAGTTGCCTTTGAATTTCGGGTCATCCCTCTTGAGTCATTGTATGCTTTTCTGCTACTTGTTCTACATCATACTTTCTAAGTAAACGGCGAAACGCTTTTGACTCGGTGAGTTTCGCGGCATTCCGACTTTGATGCCCCCGATTGCCGAAATTCAGTTGCCTTAGAATTTCGGGTGATCCCTCTTGAGCACACTAATGCTTCTCACTACTTGTTCTACATCATACTTTCTTCAGCAAACGGCGAAACACTTTGCACTCAGACCACTTCGCGGCATTCCGACTTTGATGCCCCGCGTTGCTGAAATTCAGTTGCCTTTGAATTTTCGGGTGATCCCTCTTGAGCATGTATGCTTCTGCTACTTGTTCTACATCTTACTTTCTTCCGCAAACGGTGAAAAGCTTTGACTCGGTGACTTTCGCGGCATTCCGACTTCGATGCCCCGGTTGCCAAAATTCAGTTGCCTTTGAATTTCGGGTCATCCCTCTTGAGCATGTATGCTTCTGCTACTTGTTCTACATCATACTTTCTTAAAGTAACGGCGAAACGCTTTGACTCGGTGAGTTTCGCGGCATTCCGACTTTGATGCCCCGATTGCCGAAATTCAGTTGCCTTTGAATTTCGGGTGATCCCTCTTGAGCACGTATGCTTCTGCTACTTGTTCTACATCATACTTTCTTCAACAAACGGCGAAACGCTTTGACTCCATGAGTTTCGAGGCATTCCGACTTCGATGCCCCGGTTGCCGAAATTCAGTTGCCTTTGAATTTCGGGTAATACCTCTTGAGCATGTATGTTTTTGCTACTTGTTCTACATCATAGTTTCTTCCGCAAACGGCGAAAAGCTTTGACTCGGTGACTTTCGCGGCATTCCGACTTCGATGCCCCGGTTGCCGAAATTCAGTTGCCTTTGAATTTCGGGTCATCCCTCTTGAGCATGTATGCTTCTGCTACTTGTTCTACATCATACTTTCTTCCGCAAACGGCGAAACGCTTTGACTCGGTGAGTTTCGCGGCATTCCGACTTCGATGCCCCGGTTGCCGAAATTCAGTTGCCTTTGAATTTCGGGTGATCCCTCTTGAGCATGTATGCTTCTGCTACTTGTTCTACATCAGACTTTCTTCCGCAAACGGCGAAACGCTTTGACTCGGTGAGTTTCGCGGCATTCCGACTTCGATGCCCCGGTTGCCGAAATTCAGTTGCCTTTGAATTTCGGGTGATCCCTCTTGAGCATGTATGCTTCTGCTACTTGTTCTACATCAGACTTTCTTCCGCAAACGGCGAAACGCTTTGACTCGGTGAGTTTCGCGGCATTCCGACTTCGATGCCCCGGTTGCCGAAATTCAGTTGCCTTTGAATTTCGGGTGATCCCTCTTGAGCATGTATGCTTCTGCTACTTGTTCTACATCAGACTTTCTTCCGCAAACGGCGAAACGCTTTGACTCGGTGAGTTTCGCGGCATTCCGACTTCGATGCCCCGGTTGCCGAAATTCAGTTGCCTTTGAATTTCGGGTGATCCCTCTTGAGCATGTATGCTTCTGCTACTTGTTCTACATCAGACTTTCTTCCGCAAACGGCGAAACGCTTTGACTCGGTGAGTTTCGCGGCATTCCGACTTCGATGCCCCGGTTGCCGAAATTCAGTTGCCTTTGAATTTCGGGTGATCCCTCTTGAGCATGTATGCTTCTGCTACTTGTTCTACATCAGACTTCTTCCGCAAACGGCGAAACGCTTTGACTCGGTGAGTTTCGCGGCATTCCGACTTCGATGCCCCGGTTGCCGAAATTCAGTTGCCTTTGAATTTCGGGTGATCCCTCTTGAGCATGTATGCTTCTGCTACTTGTTCTACATCAGACTTTCTTCCGCAAACGGCGAAACGCTTTGACTCGGTGAGTTTCGCGGCATTCCGACTTCGATGCCCCGGTTGCCGAAATTCAGTTGCCTTTGAATTTCGGGTGATCCCTCTTGAGCATGTATGCTTCTGCTACTTGTTCTACATCAGACTTTCTTCCGCAAACGGCGAAACGCTTTGACTCGGTGAGTTTCGCGGCATTCCGACTTCGATGCCCGGTTGCCGAAATTCAGTTGCCTTTGAATTTCGGGTGATCCCTCTTGAGCATGTATGCTTCTGCTACTTGTTCTACATCAGACTTTCTTCCGCAAACGGCGAAACGCTTTGACTCGGTGAGTTTCGCGGCATTCCGACTTCGATGCCCCGGTTGCCGAAATTCAGTTGCCTTTGAATTTCGGGTGATCCCTCTTGAGCATGTATGCTTCTGCTACTTGTTCTACATCAGACTTTCTTCCGCAAACGGCGAAACGCTTTGACTCGGTGAGTTTCGCGGCATTCCGACTTCGATGCCCCGGTTGCCGAAATTCAGTTGCCTTTGAATTTCGGGTGATCCCTCTTGAGCATGTATGCTTCTGCTACTTGTTCTACATCAGACTTTCTTCCGCAAACGGCGAAACGCTTTGACTCGGTGAGTTTCGCGGCATTCCGACTTCGATGCCCCGGTTGCCGAAATTCAGTTGCCTTTGAATTTCGGGTGATCCCTCTTGAGCATGTATGCTTCTGCTACTTGTTCTACATCAGACTTTCTTCCGCAAACGGCGAAACGCTTTGACTCGGTGAGTTTCGCGGCATTCCGACTTCGATGCCCCGGTTGCCGAAATTCAGTTGCCTTTGAATTTCGGGTGATCCCTCTTGAGCATGTATGCTTCTGCTACTTGTTCTACATCAGACTTTCTTCCGCAAACGGCGAAACGCTTTGACTCGGTGAGTTTCGCGGCATTCCGACTTCGATGCCCCGGTTGCCGAAATTCAGTTGCCTTTGAATTTCGGGTGATCCCTCTTGAGCATGTATGCTTCTGCTACTTGTTCTACATCAGACTTCTTCCGCAAACGGCGAAACGCTTTGACTCGGTGAGTTTCGCGGCATTCCGACTTCGATGCCCCGGTTGCCGAAATTCAGTTGCCTTTGAATTTCGGGTGATCCCTCTTGAGCATGTATGCTTCTGCTACTTGTTCTACATCAGACTTTCTTCCGCAAACGGCGAAACGCTTTGACTCGGTGAGTTTCGCGGCATTCCGACTTCGATGCCCCGGTTGCCGAAATTCAGTTGCCTTTGAATTTCGGGTGATCCCTCTTGAGCATGTATGCTTCTGCTACTTGTTCTACATCAGACTTTCTTCCGCAAACGGCGAAACGCTTTGACTCGGTGAGTTTCGCGGCATTCCGACTTCGATGCCCCGGTTGCCGAAATTCAGTTGCCTTTGAATTTCGGGTGATCCCTCTTGAGCATGTATGCTTCTGCTACTTGTTCTACATCAGACTTTCTTCCGCAAACGGCGAAACGCTTTGACTCGGTGAGTTTCGCGGCATTCCGACTTCGATGCCCCGGTTGCCGAAATTCAGTTGCCTTTGAATTTCGGGTGATCCCTCTTGAGCATGTATGCTTCTGCTACTTGTTCTACATCAGACTTTCTTCCGCAAACGGCGAAACGCTTTGACTCGGTGAGTTTCGCGGCATTCCGACTTCGATGCCCCGGTTGCCGAAATTCAGTTGCCTTTGAATTTCGGGTGATCCCTCTTGAGCATGTATGCTTCTGCTACTTGTTCTACATCAGACTTCTTCCGCAAACGGCGAAACGCTTTGACTCGGTGAGTTTCGCGGCATTCCGACTTCGATGCCCCGGTTGCCGAAATTCAGTTGCCTTTGAATTTCGGGTGATCCCTCTTGAGCATGTATGCTTCTGCTACTTGTTCTACATCAGACTTCTTCCGCAAACGGCGAAACGCTTTGACTCGGTGAGTTTCGCGGCATTCCGACTTCGATGCCCCGGTTGCCGAAATTCAGTTGCCTTTGAATTTCGGGTGATCCCTCTTGAGCATGTATGCTTCTGCTACTTGTTCTACATCAGACTTTCTTCCGCAAACGGCGAAACGCTTTGACTCGGTGAGTTTCGCGGCATTCCGACTTCGATGCCCCGGTTGCCGAAATTCAGTTGCCTTTGAATTTCGGGTGATCCCTCTTGAGCATGTATGCTTCTGCTACTTGTTCTACATCAGACTTTCTTCCGCAAACGGCGAAACGCTTTGACTCGGTGAGTTTCGCGGCATTCCGACTTCGATGCCCCGGTTGCCGAAATTCAGTTGCCTTTGAATTTCGGGTGATCCCTCTTGAGCATGTATGCTTCTGCTACTTGTTCTACATCAGACTTTCTTCCGCAAACGGCGAAACGCTTTGACTCGGTGAGTTTCGCGGCATTCCGACTTCGATGCCCCGGTTGCCGAAATTCAGTTGCCTTTGAATTTCGGGTGATCCCTCTTGAGCATGTATGCTTCTGCTACTTGTTCTACATCAGACTTTCTTCCGCAAACGGCGAAACGCTTTGACTCGGTGAGTTTCGCGGCATTCCGACTTCGATGCCCCGGTTGCCGAAATTCAGTTGCCTTTGAATTTCGGGTGATCCCTCTTGAGCATGTATGCTTCTGCTACTTGTTCTACATCAGACTTCTTCCGCAAACGGCGAAACGCTTTGACTCGGTGAGTTTCGCGGCATTCCGACTTCGATGCCCCGGTTGCCGAAATTCAGTTGCCTTTGAATTTCGGGTGATCCCTCTTGAGCATGTATGCTTCTGCTACTTGTTCTACATCATACTTCTTCCGCAAACGGCGAAACGCTTTGACTCGGTGAGTTTCGCGGCATTCCGACTTCGATGCCCCGGTTGCCGAAATTCAGTTGCCTTTGAATTTCGGGTGATCCCTCTTGAGCATGTATGCTTCTGCTACTTGTTCTACATCAGACTTCTTCCGCAAACGGCGAAACGCTTTGACTCGGTGAGTTTCGCGGCATTCCGACTTCGATGCCCCGGTTGCCGAAATTCAGTTGCCTTTGAATTTCGGGTGATCCCTCTTGAGCATGTATGCTTCTGCTACTTGTTCTACATCAGACTTCTTCCGCAAACGGCGAAACGCTTTGACTCGGTGAGTTTCGCGGCATTCCGACTTCGATGCCCCGGTTGCCGAAATTCAGTTGCCTTTGAATTTCGGGTGATCCCTCTTGAGCATGTATGCTTCTGCTACTTGTTCTACATCAGACTTCTTCCGCAAACGGCGAAACGCTTTGACTCGGTGAGTTTCGCGGCATTCCGACTTCGATGCCCCGGTTGCCGAAATTCAGTTGCCTTTGAATTTCGGGTGATCCCTCTTGAGCATGTATGCTTCTGCTACTTGTTCTACATCATACTTTCTTCCGCAAACGGCGAAACGCTTTGACTCGGTGAGTTTCGCGGCATTCCGACTTCGATGCCCCGGTTGCCGAAATTCAGTTGCCTTTGAATTTCGGGTGATCCCTCTTGAGCATGTATGCTTCTGCTACTTGTTCTACATCAGACTTTCTTCCGCAAACGGCGAAACGCTTTGACTCGGTGAGTTTCGCGGCATTCCGACTTCGATGCCCCGGTTGCCGAAATTCAGTTGCCTTTGAATTTCGGGTGATCCCTCTTGAGCATGTATGCTTCTGCTACTTGTTCTACATCAGACTTCTTCCGCAAACGGCGAAACGCTTTGACTCGGTGAGTTTCGCGGCATTCCGACTTCGATGCCCCGGTTGCCGAAATTCAGTTGCCTTTGAATTTCGGGTGATCCCTCTTGAGCATGTATGCTTCTGCTACTTGTTCTACATCAGACTTTCTTCCGCAAACGGCGAAACGCTTTGACTCGGTGAGTTTCGCGGCATTCCGACTTCGATGCCCCGGTTGCCGAAATTCAGTTGCCTTTGAATTTCGGGTGATCCCTCTTGAGCATGTATGCTTCTGCTACTTGTTCTACATCATACTTTCTTCCGCAAACGGCGAAACGCTTTGACTCGGTGAGTTTCGCGGCATTCCGACTTCGATGCCCCGGTTGCCGAAATTCAGTTGCCTTTGAATTTCGGGTGATCCCTCTTGAGCATGTATGCTTCTGCTACTTGTTCTACATCAGACTTTCTTCCGCAAACGGCGAAACGCTTTGACTCGGTGAGTTTCGCGGCATTCCGACTTCGATGCCCCGGTTGCCGAAATTCAGTTGCCTTTGAATTTCGGGTGATCCCTCTTGAGCATGTATGCTTCTGCTACTTGTTCTACATCAGACTTCTTCCGCAAACGGCGAAACGCTTTGACTCGGTGAGTTTCGCGGCATTCCGACTTCGATGCCCCGGTTGCCGAAATTCAGTTGCCTTTGAATTTCGGGTGATCCCTCTTGAGCATGTATGCTTCTGCTACTTGTTCTACATCAGACTTCTTCCGCAAACGGCGAAACGCTTTGACTCGGTGAGTTTCGCGGCATTCCGACTTCGATGCCCCGGTTGCCGAAATTCAGTTGCCTTTGAATTTCGGGTGATCCCTCTTGAGCATGTATGCTTCTGCTACTTGTTCTACATCAGACTTTCTTCCGCAAACGGCGAAACGCTTTGACTCGGTGAGTTTCGCGGCATTCCGACTTCGATGCCCCGGTTGCCGAAATTCAGTTGCCTTTGAATTTCGGGTGATCCCTCTTGAGCATGTATGCTTCTGCTACTTGTTCTACATCATACTTTCTTCCGCAAACGGCGAAACGCTTTGACTCGGTGAGTTTCGCGGCATTCCGACTTCGATGCCCCGGTTGCCGAAATTCAGTTGCCTTTGAATTTCGGGTGATCCCTCTTGAGCATGTATGCTTCTGCTACTTGTTCTACATCATACTTTCTTCCGCAAACGGCGAAACGCTTTGACTCGGTGAGTTTCGCGGCATTCCGACTTCGATGCCCCGGTTGCCGAAATTCAGTTGCCTTTGAATTTCGGGTGATCCCTCTTGAGCATGTATGCTTCTGCTACTTGTTCTACATCAGACTTTCTTCCGCAAACGGCGAAACGCTTTGACTCGGTGAGTTTCGCGGCATTCCGACTTCGATGCCCCGGTTGCCGAAATTCAGTTGCCTTTGAATTTCGGGTGATCCCTCTTGAGCATGTATGCTTCTGCTACTTGTTCTACATCAGACTTTCTTCCGCAAACGGCGAAACGCTTTGACTCGGTGAGTTTCGCGGCATTCCGACTTCGATGCCCCGGTTGCCGAAATTCAGTTGCCTTTGAATTTCGGGTGATCCCTCTTGAGCATGTATGCTTCTGCTACTTGTTCTACATCATACTTTCTTCCGCAAACGGCGAAACGCTTTGACTCGGTGAGTTTCGCGGCATTCCGACTTCGATGCCCCGGTTGCCGAAATTCAGTTGCCTTTGAATTTCGGGTGATCCCTCTTGAGCATGTATGCTTCTGCTACTTGTTCTACATCATACTTTCTTCCGCAAACGGCGAAACGCTTTGACTCGGTGAGTTTCGCGGCATTCCGACTTCGATGCCCCGGTTGCCGAAATTCAGTTGCCTTTGAATTTCGGGTGATCCCTCTTGAGCATGTATGCTTCTGCTACTTGTTCTACATCATACTTTCTTCCGCAAACGGCGAAACGCTTTGACTCGGTGAGTTTCGCGGCATTCCGACTTCGATGCCCCGGTTGCCGAAATTCAGTTGCCTTTGAATTTCGGGTGATCCCTCTTGAGCATGTATGCTTCTGCTACTTGTTCTACATCACACTTCTTCCGCAAACGGCGAAACGCTTTGACTCGGTGAGTTTCGCGGCATTCCGACTTCGATGCCCCGGTTGCCGAAATTCAGTTGCCTTTGAATTTCGGGTGATCCCTCTTGAGCATGTATGCTTCTGCTACTTGTTCTACATCAGACTTTCTTCCGCAAACGGCGAAACGCTTTGACTCGGTGAGTTTCGCGGCATTCCGACTTCGATGCCCCGGTTGCCGAAATTCAGTTGCCTTTGAATTTCGGGTGATCCCTCTTGAGCATGTATGCTTCTGCTACTTGTTCTACATCAAACTTTCTTCCGCAAACGGCGAAATGCCTTGACTCGGTGAGTTTCGCGGCATTCCGACTTCGATGCCCCGGTTGCCGAAATTCAGTTGCCTTTGAATTTCGGGTGATCCCTCTTGAGCATGTATGCTTCTGCTACTTGTTCTACATCATACTTTCTTCCGCAAACGGAGAAACGCTTTGACTTGGTGAGTTTCGCGGCATTCCGACTTCGATGCCCCGGTTGCCGAAATTCAGTTGCCTTTGAATTTCGGGTGATCCCTCTTGAGCATGTATGGTTCTTCTACTTGTTCTACATCATACTTTCTTCCGCAAACGGCGAAACGCTTTGACTCGGTGAGTTTCGAGGCATTCCTAATTCGATGCCCCGATTGCCCAAATTCAGTTGCTTTTGAAATTCAGGTGATGCCTCTACTCGGTGAGTTTCGAGGCATTCCGACTTCGATGCCCCGGTTACCGAAATTCAGTTGCCTTTGCATTTCGGGTGATCCCTCTTGAGCATGTATGCTTCTGCTACTTGTTCTACATCATACTTTCTTCCGCAAACGGCGAAACGCTTTGACTCGGTGAGTTTCGTGGCATTCCGACTTCGATGCCCCGGTTGCCGAAATTCAGTTGCCTTTGAATTTCGGGTGATCCCTCTTGAGCATGTATGCTTCTGCTACTTGTTCTACATCATACTTTCTTCCGCAAACGGCGAAACGCTTTGCCTCGGTGAGTTTCGTGGCATTCCGACTTCGATGCCCCGGTTTCCGAAATTCAGTTGCCTTTGAATTTCGGGTCATCCCTCTTGAGCATGTATGCTTCTGCTACTTGTTCTACATCATACTTTCTTCCGCAAACGGCGAAACGCTTTGACTCGGTGAGTTTCGCGGCATTCCGACTTCGATGCCCCGGTTGCCGAAATTCAGTTGCCTTTGAATTTCGGGTGATCCCTCTTGAGCATGTATGCTTCTGCTACTTGTTCTACATCATACTTTCTTCCGCAAACGGCGAAACGCTTTGACTCGGTGAGTTTCGCGGCATTCCGACTTCGATGCCCCGGTTGCCGAAATTCAGTTGCCTTTGAATTTCGGGTGATCCCTCTTGAGCATGTATGCTTCTGCTACTTGTTCTACATCATACTTTCTTCCGCAAACGGCGAAACGCTTTGACTCGGTGAGTTTCGCGGCATTCCGACTTCGATGCCCCGGTTGCCGAAATTCAGTTGCCTTTGAATTTCGGGTGATCCCTCTTGAGCATGTATGCTTCTGCTACTTGTTCTACATCAGACTTTCTTCCGCAAACGGCGAAACGCTTTGACTCGGTGAGTTTCGCGGCATTCCGACTTCGATGCCCCGGTTGCCGAAATTCAGTTGCCTTTGAATTTCGGGTGATCCCTCTTGAGCATGTATGCTTCTGCTACTTGTTCTACATCATACTTTCTTCCGCAAACGGCGAAACGCTTTGACTCGGTGAGTTTCGCGGCATTCCGACTTCGATGCCCCGGTTGCCGAAATTCAGTTGCCTTTGAAATTCAGGTGATGCCTCTACTCGGTGAGTTTCGCGGCATTCCGACTTCGATGCCCCGGTTGCCGAAATTCAGTTGCCTTTGAATTTCGGGTGATCCCTCTTGAGCATGTATGCTTCTGCTACTTGTTCTACATCATACTTTCTTCCGCAAACGGCGAAACGCTTTGACTCGGTGAGTTTCGCGGCATTCCGACTTCGATGCCCCGGTTGCCGAAATTCAGTTGCCTTTGAATTTCGGGTGATCCCTCTTGAGCATGTATGCTTCTGCTACTTGTTCTACATCAGACTTTCTTCCGCAAACGGCGAAACGCTTTGACTCGGTGAGTTTCGCGGCATTCCGACTTCGATGCCCCGGTTGCCGAAATTCAGTTGCCTTTGAATTTCGGGTGATCCCTCTTGAGCATGTATGCTTCTGCTACTTGTTCTACATCATACTTTCTTCCGCAAACGGCGAAACGCTTTGACTCGGTGAGTTTCGCGGCATTCCGACTTCGATGCCCCGGTTGCCGAAATTCAGTTGCCTTTGAATTTCGGGTGATCCCTCTTGAGCATGTATGCTTCTGCTACTTGTTCTACATCATACTTTCTTCCGCAAACGGCGAAACGCTTTGACTCGGTGAGTTTCGCGGCATTCCGACTTCGATGCCCCGGTTGCCGTAATTCAGTTGCCTTTGAATTTCGGGTGATCCCTCTTGAGCATGTATGCTTCTGCTACTTGTTCTACATCAGACTTTCTTCCGCAAACGGCGAAACGCTTTGACTCGGTGAGTTTCGCGGCATTCCGACTTCGATGCCCCGGTTGCCGAAATTCAGTTGCCTTTGAATTTCGGGTGATCCCTCTTGAGCATGTATGCTTCTGCTACTTGTTCTACATCATACTTCCTTCCGCAAACGGCGAAACGCTTTGACTCGGTGAGTTTCGCGGCATTCCGACTTCGATGCCCCGGTTGCCGAAATTCAGTTGCCTTTGAATTTCGGGTGATCCCTCTTGAGCATGTATGCTTCTGCTACTTGTTCTACATCATACTTCCTTCCGCAAACGGCGAAATGCTTTGACTC
Source organism: Populus alba x Populus x berolinensis (assembly GCA_029228515.1). Lineage (NCBI taxonomy): Eukaryota > Viridiplantae > Streptophyta > Magnoliopsida > Malpighiales > Salicaceae > Populus > Populus alba x Populus x berolinensis. The sequence goes on along the minus strand of CM055362.1, from coordinate 20,357,682 downwards.
GGTGAGTTTCGCGGCATTCCGCCTTCGATGCCCCGGTTCCCGAAATTCAGTTGCCTTTGAATTTCGGGTGATCCCTCTTGAGCATGTATGCTTCTGCTACTTGTTCTACATCATAGTCCCTTCCGCAAACGGCGAAACGCTTTGACTCGGTGAGTTTCGCGGCATTCCGACTTCGATGCCCCGATTGCCCAAATTCAGTTGCCTTTGAATTTCAGGTCGTCCTTCTACTCGGTGAGTTTCGAGGCTTTCCGACTTCGATGCCCCGGTTGCCGAAATTCAGTTGCCTTTGCATTTCGGGTGATCCCTCTTGAGCATGTATGCTTCTGCTACTTGTTCTACATCATACTTTCTTCCGCAAACGGCGAAACGCTTTGACTCGGTGAGTTTCGCGGCATTCCGACTTCGATGCCCCGGTTGCCGAAATTCAGTTGCCTTTGAATTTCGGGTCATCCCTCTTGAGCATGTATGCTTCTGCTACTTGTTCTACATCATACTTTCTTCCGCAAACGGCGAAACGCTTTGACTCGGTGAGTTTCGAGGCATTTCTACTTCGATGTCCCGGTTGCCGAAATTCAGTTGCCTTTGAATTTCGGGTGATCCCTCTTGAGCATGTATGGTTCTTCTACTTGTTCTACATCATACTTTCTTCCACAAACGGCGAAACGCTTTGACTCGGTGTGTTTCTAGGCATTCCGAATCGATGCCCCAATTGCCCAAATTCAGTTGCCTTTGAAATTCAGGTGATCCCTCTACTCGTTGTGTTTCGAGGCATTCCGACTTCGATGCCCCGATTGCCGAAATTCAGTTGCCTTTCAATTTCGGGTGATCCCTCTTGAGCATGTATGCTTCTGCTACTTGTTCTACATCATACCTTCTTCCGCAAACGGCGAAACGCTTTGACTCGGTGAGTTTCGAAGCATTTCTACTTCGATGTCCCGGTTGCCGAAATTCAGTTGCCTTTGAATTTCGGGTGATCCCTCTTGAGCATGTATGCTTCTGCTACTTGTTCTACATCATTCTTTCTTCCGCAAACGGCGAAACGCTTTGACTCGGTGTGTTTCGAGGCATTCCGAATCGATGCCCCGATTGCCCAAATTCAGTTGCCTTTGAAAGTCAGGTGATCCCTCTACCCGGTGAGTTTCGAGGCATTCCGACTTTGATGCCCCGGTTGCCGAAATTCAGTTGCCTCTCAATTTCGGGTGATCCCTCTGGAGCTTGTACGCTTCTGCTACTTGTTCTACATCATACTTTCTTCCGCAAACGGCGAAACGCTTTGACTCGGTGAGTTTCGAGGCATTCCGATGTCGATGCACCGGTTGCCGAAATTCAGTTGCCTTTGAATTTCGGGTGATCCCTCTTGAGCATGTATGCTTCTGCTACTTGTTCTACATCATACTTTCTTCCGCAAACGGCGAAACGCTTTGACTCGGTGAGTTTCGCGGCATTCCGACTTCGATGCCCCGGTTGCCGAAATTCAGTTGCCTTTGAATTTCGGGTGATCCCTCTTGAGCATGTATGCTTCTGCTACTTGTTCTACATCATACTTTCTTCCGCAAACGGCGAAACGCGTTAACTCGGTGAGTTTCGCGGCATTCCGACTTCGATGCCCCGGTTGCCGAAATTCAGTTGCCTTTGAATTTCGGGTGATCCCTCTTGAGCATGAATGCTTCTGCTACTTGTTCTACATCATACTTTCTTCCGCAAACGGCGAAACTCTTTTACTCGGTGAGTTTCGCGGCATTCCGTTCGATGCCCCGATTGCCCAAATTCAGTTGCCTTTGAAATTCAGGTCGTCCTTCTACTCGGTGAGTTTCGAGGCATTCCGACTTCGATGCCCCGGTTGCCGAAATTCAGTTGCCTTTGAATTTCGGGTGATCCCTCTTGAGCATGTATGCTTCTGCTACTTGTTCTACATCATACTTTCTTCCGCAAACGGCGAAACGCGTTGACTCGGTGAGTTTCGCGGCATTCCGCCTTCGATGCCCCGGTTGCCGAAATTCAGTTGCCTTTGAATTTCGGGTGATCCCTCTTGAGCATGTATGCTGCTGCTACTTGTTCTACATCATACTTTCTTTCGCAAACGGCGGAACACTTTGACTCGGTCAGTTTCGCGGCATTCCGACTTCGATGCCCCGGTTGCCGAAATTCAGTTGCCTTTGAATTTCGGGTGATCCCTCTTGAGCATGTATGCTTCACCTACTTGTTCTACATCATACTTTCTTCCGCAAACGGCGAAACGCTTTGACTCGGCGAGTTTCGAGGTATTCCAACTTTGATGCCCCGGTTGCCGAAATTCAGTTGGCTTTGAATTTAGGGTGATCCCTCTTTAGCATGTATGCTGCTGCTACTTGTTCTACTTCATACTTTCTTCCGCAAATGGCGGAACGCTTTGACTCGGTGAGTTTCGCGGCATTCCGACTTCGATGACCCGGTTGCCGAAATTCAGTTGCCTTTGAATTTCGGGTGATCCCTCTTGAGCATGTATGCTTCTGCTACTTGTTCTACATCATACTTTCTTACGCAAATGGCGAAACGCTTTGACTCGGTGAGTTTCGCGGCATTCCGACTTCGATGCCCCAGTTGCCGAAATTCAGTTGCCTTTGAAATTCAGAGGTTCTTCTGTTCCCTTCTACTCGGTGAGTTTCGAGCATTCCGACTTCGATGCCCCGGTTGCCGAAATTCAGTTGCCTTTGAATTTCGGTTGATCCCTCTTGAGCATGTATGCTTCTGCTACTTGTTCTACATCATACTTTCTTCCGCAAACGGCGAAACGCTTTGACTCGGTGAGTTTCGCGGCATTCCGACTTCGATGCCCCGGTTGCCGAAATTCAGTTGCCTTTGAATTTCGGGTGATCCCTCTTGAGCATGTATGCTTCTGCTACTTGTTCTACATCATACTTTCTTCCGCAAACGGCGAAACGCTTTGACTCGGTGAGTTTCGAGGCATTTCTACTTCGATGTCCCGGTTGCCGAAATTCAGTTGCCTTTGAATTTCGGGTGATCCCTCTTGAGCATGTATGCTTCTGCTACTTGTTCTACATCATACTTTCTTCCGCAAACGGCGAAACGCTTTGACTCGGTGAGTTTCGCGGCATTCCGACTTCGATGCCCCGGTTGCCGAAATTCAGTTGCCTTTGAATTTCGGGTGATCCCTCTACTCGTTGTGTTTTCCGAGGCATTCCGACTTCGATGCCCCGATTGCCGAAATTCAGTTGCCTTTGAATTTCGGGTGATCCCTCTCTTGAGCATGTATGCTTCTGCTACTTGTTCTACATCATACTTTCTTCCGCAAACGGCGAAACGCTTTGACTCGTGAGTTTCGAAGCATTCCGACTTCGATGCCCCGGTTGCCGAAATTCAGTTGCCTTTGAATTTCGGGTGATCCCTCTTGAGCATGTATGCTTCTGCTACTTGTTCTACATCATAAACTTTCTTCCGCAAACGCGAAACGCTTTGACTCGGTGAGTTTCGCGGCATTCCGACTTCGATGCCCCGGTTGCCGAAATTCAGTTGCCTTTGAATTTCGG
>CM055362.1:20314819-20345478 GCA_029228515.1 Populus alba x Populus x berolinensis | reverse complement strand
TTCGAAATTTTTTGCCTTTGAATTTCGGGTGATCCCTCTTGAGCATGTATGCTTCTGCTACTTGTTCTACATCATACTTTCTTCCGCAAACGGCGAAACGCTTTGACTCGGTGAGTTTCGAGGCATTCCGACTTCGATGCCCGGTTGCCGAAATTCAGTTGCCTTTGAATTTCGGGTGATCCCTCTTGAGCATGTATGCTTCTGCTACTTGTTCTACATCATACTTTCTTCCGCAAACGGCGAAACGCTTTGACTCGGTGAGTTTCGAGGCATTCCGACTTCGATGTCCCGGTTGCCGAAATTCAGTTGCCTTTGAATTTCGGGTGATCCCTCTTGAGCATGTATGCTTCTGCTACTTGTTCTACATCATACTTTCTTCCGCAAACGGCGAAACGCTTTGACTCGGTGAGTTCCGCGGCATTCCGACTTCGATGCCCCGGTTGCCGAAATTGTCAGATTTGCCTTTGAATTTCGGGTGATCCATCAGAGAGAGATCGGTATGCGTCTTCTACTTGTTCTACACCACACATCATTCCGCACACGGCGTAACGCTTGGACTGGATGAGGGGGGTTTTTTTTTGTTTTTTGACGCGCATTCTCCGACCTTCGATGACCCTAGTTAGCTGCTGAAATTCAGTTGCCATATGGAATTGATGGTGTGATACCTCATGAGCATGTATGCTTCTGCTACTTTTTCTACATCACACTTCCTTCTGCATAAGGAGTATAACGCTTTGACTGGATGAGTTTCGCGGCATTCCGACATTCGATGCCAGGTTGCCGAAAATTCAGTTGCCTCATGGAATGTCGGGTGATCCCTCTTGAGCATGTAGGATGATCTGCTAATATTTTCTACATCACCAATTCCTTCGACCACCTTCCCCCCCCCCCCCCCCCCGCAAAGGGCGTAACGCTTTGACTCGGCATGAGTTTTCGCGGCATTCCGACTTCGATGCCCGGTTGATCGAAATTCAAGTTGCCTTTGAATTTCGGGGTTGGTGATCCCCTCCTGAGCATGTATGCATCTTCTATCTTGGTCTACATCACACTCCCTTCCGCAAAGGGCGTATAGACTGTTGACTCGATGAGTTTAGCGGCATCACCGACTTCGAATGCCCCGGTTGCCGAAATTCAGGTTGCCTTTCAACTTCGGGTAGATCCCTCTTGAGCATGTATGACTGTCATGCTAACTTGTTCTTACATCTAGACACTTCCTTCCGCAAAGGGCGTATCTCTTTGGACTAGATGAGTTTTTTTTTCTTCACGGCATTCCGACTTCGATGCCCCGGTTGCCGAAATATCAGTTGCTTTTGAATTTCGGGTGAGCCCTCTTTGAGCATGTATGGCTTCTTCTACTTGTTCTCTCACCACACTTCCTTCCGCAAACGGGCGTAACGCTTTGACTGGATGAGTTTCGCGGCATTCCGACTTCGATGTCCCGGTTGTCGAAATTTAGTTGCCTTATAATTTTGGGTGATCTCTCTTGAGCATGTATGCGCTTCTGCTACTTTTTTCTACAGAACAATTCCCTTCGCAAGGGCGTAATGCTTTGACTGGATGAGTTTCGCGGCATTCCGACTTCGATGCACCCTCGTTGCCCCCCAAGAAATTTCAGTTGCCTATGAATTTCGGGTGATCCTACTTGAGCATGGGTATGCTATCTGCTACTTTTTCTACATACACACAGAAATTCCATCTTGCAGAAGGGTTCGTAACGCTTTGACTGGATGAGTTTCGCGGGCATTCCAGACTTCGATGCCAGGTTGCAGTTAATTCAGTTGCCTATGAGTAGTCGGGTGAGATCCCTCTTGAGCATGTATAATTCTGCTACTTTTTCTACATCAAACTTTCTTCCGCATTAAGGGCGTATACGCTTTGACTGGAGGAGTTTCGCGGCGATTCCGACTTCGAATGCCCCGGTTGCCGGAAATTCAGGTAGCCTTTGAATTTCGCGCGTGATCATCTTGTAGCATGTATGCTTCTTCTACTTGTTCTACACCACACTTCCTTCCGCTCGAAGGGCGTAACGCTTTGACTCGATGAGATTTCGCTGGGCATTACGACTTCGATGCCCCGGTTGCCGAAATTCAGTTGCCTTTAAATTTCGGCGTGATCCCTCTTGAGCATAGTATGCTTATTGCCTACTTGTTCTTCATCACACTTATCCGCAAAGGGCGTAACGCTGTTGACTAGATGTGTTTCGCAGGCATTCCGACTTCCGAATGCCCGGTTGCCGCAAATTCAGTTTGCCTTTTGAATTTCGGGTGTGAATTCCCTTCTTGCGCATGTATGCTTCTGCTACTTTTTCTACATCACCTTCCTTCCGCAAAAGGGTGTAATACGCTTTGACTAGGTGAGTTGCCGCGGCATTCCGACTTCGATGCCCACCGGTTGCCGAAATTCAGTTGGCTTTGAATTTCGGGTGTGATCCCTCTTGAGCATGTATCGCCTTCTTCTACTTGTTCTTCTACACTCATACTTCGCTTCCGCAAAAGGGCGGTAACGCTTTGAATGGATGAGCTTCGCGGCATTCCGACTTCGATGCCCCCGGTTGCCGAAAATCAGTTGCCTTTGAATTTCAGGTGATCCCTCGTTTGAGCATGTATGCTTCTTCTACTTGCTTCTACACCAGACTTCCTTCCGCAAAGGGCGTAACGCTTTGACTTGATGAATTACGCGGGCATTCCGACTTCGATGCCATCTGGTATGACCGAAATTCAGTTGCCTATGAATTTCGGGTGATCCCTCTTGAGCATGTATGCTTCTGCTACTTTTTCTACATCACGCGTCCTTCCGCAAAGAGGCGTAACGCTTTGACTCGGCATGTGTTTCGCGGCATTCCAACTTCGATTGCCCGGTTGTCGGAATTCAGTTGCCTGTGATATTCGTGGTGAACTCCCTCTTGAGTCGTGTATGTGCTTCTTCTACTTGTTGTCTACACCTCATTCCTTCTTCCGCTAGGGCTAAACGCTTTGCAGTCGGCCATGAGTTTCAACGCCATTCCGACTTTCCGATGCCCCTGTTTGCTGAAATTCAGTTGCTTTTGAATTCGGGTGATCCCTCTTGAGCATGTATGCTTCTTTTTTCTACTTGTTCTACACCACACTTCCTTCCTTGCAAAGGGCGTAACGCTTTGAGTCGGATTGAGGTTTCGCGGCATTCCGACTTCTCGATGTCCCCGTTGACACGCGCGAAATTCATGTTGCCTATGAATTTCAGGGTGATCCTTCTTGAGCATGTATGCTTCTGACTACTTGTTCTACATCACACTTTCCTTCCGCATGGGCGTAACGCTATTGACTGGATGAGTTTCGCGGCATTCCGACTTCGATGCCGCCGTGTTGCACCGGGGGGGGGGGAAAATTCAGTTGCCTTTGAACTTTCGGGTGATTCCTCTTGGAAGCGTGTATGCTTCATGCTACTTGTTCTACACCCACACTTCCTTCCGCAAAAGGGGCGTAACGCTTTGACTGGATGAGATTCGCGGCTGAGTTCCGACTTCGATGCCCCAGTTGACGAAATTCAGTTCCCTATGAAATTTCGGGTTGATACCTCTCTTGAGCATGTATGCTTCTGTCTACTTGTTCTACATCCACCCTTCCTTCTGCAACGGGCGTTAAACGCTTTGACTCGATGAGTTTCGCGGCTATTCCGACTTCGAGTGCCCCGGTTGGCCGGTAATTCAGTTGCCTATTGATTTTCGGTGTGATCCCTCTTGAGCATGTTATGCTTCTGCTACTTGTTCTACATCACAACTTTCTTCCACAAAAACGGCGAAACGCTTTGACCTGGATGAGTGTTCGATGCATTCCGACTTCGATGCCCCGGTTGCCGAAATTTCGTTGTTGCCTTTGAATTTCGGGTGATCCCTCCTTGGAGCATGTATGCTTCTTCTACTATTGTTCTACACCTACACTTTCTTCCGCAAAGGTAGCGAACACGCTTTGGACTCGGTGAGTTTTCCGCGGCTATTCCGACTTCGATGCCACCGCCGTTTTTGCCGGAAAATTCAGTTGCCTTTGAATTTCGGGTGATCCCTCTTGAGCATGTATGCTTCTACTACTTGGTCTACATCAGACTTTCTTCCGCAAACGGCGAAATGCTTTGACGTCGGTGAGTTTCGCGGCAATCCGACTTCGAATGTCCATCGGTTTGTCGAAATTTCAGTTGGCCTATTGAATTTCAGGGTGATCCCTCTTGATCATGTATGCTTCTGCTAACTTGCTCTACATCAGATTATACATCCGGAAAATGGCGAAACGCTTAGAACTCGGTCAGTTTCGCATGCATTTTCGACTATCTATACCCCCGTTTCCATAATACATATTGCCTTTGAATTTCGGGTGATCTCTCTTTGAGCAAGTATGCCATCAGCAACTTTTGTACTTCAACATTCTTTCTTCCGCGAAACGGCGAAATTCTTTAACTTGGTGAGTTTCGCGGCATTCAACTTCGATGTCCCACGGTTGGCCTGTAATTCAGTTAGCCTTTGAATTTCGGGTGATTCCCTCTTGATCATGTATGCATTCTGCTACTTGTTCTACATCAGACTTTCTCCCATAAACCGGCAAAACGCTTTGACTAGGTTAGAGTTTCGCGGGCATTCCGAACTTCGATGCCCGCTTTTGCCGTAATTCAGTATTCCTAAAAAATTCGAGTGATCCCTCTTGAGCATGTATGCTTCTGCTACTTGACTAAATCAGACTTTACATCCGCAAACGGCGAAATGCATTGACATGTATTCTTTGACTTGGTGAGTTTCGCGGCATTCCGACTTACGATGCCTCGGTATGCCGAAATTCAGTTGGCCATTGAATTTCGGGTGATCCCACTTGAGCCTGTATGCTTCTTGCTACTTGTTCTACAATCATACTTTTCTTCTCCGCAAACCAGCGAAACGCTTTGAGACTCTGTGAGTTTTCGCCGCATTCCCAACTTCGATGCCCCGTTTGCCGTAATTCAGTGCCCTTTCAATTTCGGGTGTTCCCTCTTGAGCATGTATAGCTTCTGCTACTTGTTGAGCATCATACTTTCTCCTGCAAACGGCGAAACGCTTAGACTCCCGGTGAGTTTCGAGGCATTCCGACTTCGATGTCCCGGTTGCCGAAATTCAGTTGCCTTTGAATTTCGGGTGATCCCTCTTGAGCATGTATGCTTCTGCTACTTGTTCTACATCATACTTTCTTCCGCAAACGGCGAAACGCTTTGACTCGGTGAGTTTCGAGGCATTCCGACTTCGATGCCCGGTTGCCGAAATTCAGTTGCCTTTGAATTTCGGGTGATCCCTCTTGAGCATGTATGCTTCTGCTACTTGTTCTACATCATACTTTCTTCCGCAAACGGCGAAACGCTTTGACTCGGTGAGTTTCGAGGCATTCCGACTTCGATGCCCGGTTGCCGAAATTCAGTTGCCTTTGAATTTCGGGTGATCCCTCTTGAGCATGTATGCTTCTGCTACTTGTTCTACATCATACTTTCTTCCGCAAACGGCGAAACGCTTTGACTCGGTGAGTTTCGAGGCATTCCGACTTCGATGCCCGGTTGCCGAAATTCAGTTGCCTTTGAATTTCGGGTGATCCCTCTTGAGCATGTATGCTTCTGCTACTTGTTCTACATCATACTTTCTTCCGCAAACGGCGAAACGCTTTGACTCGGTGAGTTTCGAGGCATTCCGACTTCGATGCCCGGTTGCCGAAATTCAGTTGCCTTTGAATTTCGGGTGATCCCTCTTGAGCATGTATGCTTCTGCTACTTGTTCTACATCATACTTTCTTCCGCAAACGGCGAAACGCTTTGACTCGGTGAGTTTCGAGGCATTCCGACTTCGATGTCCCGGTTGCCGAAATTCAGTTGCCTTTGAATTTCGGGTGATCCCTCTGGAGCATGTATGCTTCTGCTACTTGTTCTACATCATACTTTCTTCCGCAAACGACGAAACGCTTTGACTCGGTGATTTTCGAGGCATTCCGACTTCGATGCCCCGGTTGCCGAAATTCAGTTGCCTTTGCATTTCGGGTGATCCCTCTTGAGCATGTATGCTTCTGCTACTTGTTCTACATCATACTTTCTTCCGCAAACGGCGAAATGCTATGACTCGGTGAGTTTCGAGGCATTCCGACTTCGATGCCCCGCTTGCCGAAATTCAGTTGCCTTTGAATTTCGGGAGATCCCTCTTGAGCATGTATGCTTCTGCTACTTGTTCTACATCATACTTTCTTCCGCAAACGGCGAAACGCTTTGACTCGGTGAGTTTCGAGGCATTCCGACTTCGATGTCCCGGTTGCCGAAATTCAGTTGCCTTTGAATTTCGGGTGATCCCTCTGGAGCATGTATGCTTCTGCTACTTGTTCTACATCATACTTTCTTCCGCAAACGGCGAAACGCTTTGACTCGGTGAGTTTCGAGGCATTCCGACTTCGATGCCCCGGTTGCCGAAATTCAGTTGCCTTTGAATTTCGGGTGATCCCTCTTGAGCATGTATGCTTCTGCTACTTGTTCTACATCATACTTTCTTCCGCAAACGGCGAAAAGCTTTGACTCGGTGAGTTTCGAGGCATTCCGACTTCGATGTCCCGGTTGCCGAAATTCAGTTGCCTTTGAATTTCGGGTGATCCCTCTTGAGCATGTATGCTTCTGCTACTTGTTCTACATCATACTTTCTTCCGCAAACGGCGAAACGCTTTGACTCGGTGAGTTTCGTGACATTCCGACTTCGATGCCCTAGTTGCCGAAATTCAGTTGCCTTTGAATTTCGGGTGATCCCTCTTGAGCAAGTATGCTTATGCTACTTGTTCTACATCATACTTTCTTCCGCAAACGGCGAAAAGCTTTGACTCGGTGAGTTTCGAGGCATTCCGACTTCGATGTCCCGGTTGCCGAAATTCAGTTGCCTATGAATTTCGGGTGATCCCTCTAGAGCATGTATGCTTCTGCTACTAGTTCTACATCATACTTCATTCCGCAAACGGCGAAACGCTTTGACTCGGTGAGTTTGGACGCATTCCGACTTCGATGCCCCGGTTGCCGAAATTCAGTTGCCTTTGCATTTCGGGTGATCCCTCTTGAGCATGTATGCTTCTGCTACTTGTTCTACATCATACTTTATTCCGTAAATGGCGAAACGCTTTGACTCCGTGAGTTTCGCGGCATTCCGACTTCGATGCCCGTTTTGCCCAAATTCAGTTGCCTTTGAACTTCGGGTGATCCCTCTTGAACATGTATGCTTCTGCTACTTGTTCTACATCAGACTTTCTTCCGCAAACGCCAAAAGGATTTGACACTGTGAGTTTCGCGGCATTCCGACGTCGATGCCCTGGTTGCCGAAATTCAGTTGCCTTTGAATTTCGGGTGATCCCTCTTGAGCATGTATGCTTCTGCTGCTTGTTCTACATTAGACTTTCTTCCGCAAACGGCGAAACGCTTTGACTTGGTGAGTTTCGCGGCATTCCGACTTCGATGCCCCGGTTGCCGAAATTCAGTTGCCTTTGAATTTCGGGTGATCCCTCTTGAGCATGTATGCTTCTGCTGCTTGTTCTACATCAGACTTTCTTCCGCAAACGGCGAAACGCTTTGACTCGGTGAGTTTCGCGGCATTCCGACTTCGATGCCCCGGTTGCCGAAATTCAGTTGCCTTTGAATTTCGGGTGATCCCTCTTGAGCATGTATGCTTCTGCTGCTTGTTCTACATCAGACTTTCTTCCGCAAACGGCGAAACGCTTTGACTCGGTGAGTTTCGCGGCATTCCGACTTGGATGCCCCGGTTGCCGAAATTCAGTTGCCTTTGAATTTAGGGTGATCCCTCTTGACCATGTATGCTTCTGCTACTTGTTCTACATCAGACTTTCTTCTGCAGATGGCGAAACGCTTTCACTCGGTGAGTTTCGAGGCATTCCAACTTTGATGCCCCGGTTGCCAAAATTCAGTTGCCTTTGAATTTCGGGTGATCCCTCTTGAGCATGTATGCTTCTGCTGCTTGTTCTACATCAGACTTTCTTCCGCAAACGGCGAAATGCTTTGATTCGGTGAGTTTCGCGGCATTCCGACTTCGATGCCCGTTTGCCGAAATTCAGTTGCCTTTGAATTTCGGGTGATCCCTCTTGAGCATGTATGCTTCTGCTACTTGTTCTACATCAGACTTTCTTCCGCAAACGGCGAAACGCTTTGACTCGGTGAGTTTCGCGGCATTCCGACTTCGATGCCCGGTTGCCGAAATTCAGTTGCCTTTGAATTTCGGGTGATCCCTCTTGAGCATGTATGCTTCTGCTACTTGTTCTACATCAGACTTTCTTCCGCAAACGGCGAAACGCTTTGACTCGGTGAGTTTCGCGGCATTCCGACTTCGATGCCCGGTTGCCGAAATTCAGTTGCCTTTGAATTTCGGGTGATCCCTCTTGAGCATGTATGCTTCTGCTACTTGTTCTACATCAGACTTTCTTCCGCAAACGGCGAAACGCTTTGACTCGGTGAGTTTCGCGGCATTCCGACTTCGATGCCCCGGTTGCCGAAATTCAGTTGCCTTTGAATTTCGGGTGATCCCTCTTGAGCATGTATGCTTCTGCTACTTGTTCTACATCAGACTTTCTTCCGCAAACGGCGAAACGCTTTGACTCGGTGAGTTTCGCGGCATTCCGACTTCGATGCCCGGTTGCCGAAATTCAGTTGCCTTTGAATTTCGGGTGATCCCTCTTGAGCATGTATGCTTCTGCTACTTGTTCTACATCAGACTTTCTTCCGCAAACGGCGAAACGCTTTGACTCGGTGAGTTTCGCGGCATTCCGACTTCGATGCCCGGTTGCCGAAATTCAGTTGCCTTTGAATTTCGGGTGATCCCTCTTGAGCATGTATGCTTCTGCTACTTGTTCTACATCAGACTTTCTTCCGCAAACGGCGAAACGCTTTGACTCGGTGAGTTTCGCGGCATTCCGACTTCGATGCCCGTTTGCCGAAATTCAGTTGCCTTTGAATTTCGGGTGATCCCTCTTGAGCATGTATGCTTCTGCTACTTGTTCTACATCAGACTTTCTTCCGCAAACGGCGAAACGCTTTGACTCGGTGAGTTTCGCGGCATTCCGACTTCGATGCCCCGGTTGCCGAAATTCAGTTGCCTTTGAATTTCGGGTGATCCCTCTTGAGCATGTATGCTTCTGCTACTTGTTCTACATCAGACTTTCTTCCGCAAACGGCGAAACGCTTTGACTCGGTGAGTTTCGCGGCATTCCGACTTCGATGCCCCGGTTGCCGAAATTCAGTTGCCTTTGAATTTCGGGTGATCCCTCTTGAGCATGTATGCTTCTGCTACTTGTTCTACATCAGACTTTCTTCCGCAAACGGCGAAACGCTTTGACTCGGTGAGTTTCGCGGCATTCCGACTTCGATGCCCCGGTTGCCGAAATTCAGTTGCCTTTGAATTTCGGGTGATCCCTCTTGAGCATGTATGCTTCTGCTACTTGTTCTACATCAGACTTTCTTCCGCAAACGGCGAAACGCTTTGACTCGGTGAGTTTCGCGGCATTCCGACTTCGATGCCCGTTTGCCGAAATTCAGTTGCCTTTGAATTTCGGGTGATCCCTCTTGAGCATGTATGCTTCTGCTACTTGTTCTACATCAGACTTTCTTCCGCAAACGGCGAAACGCTTTGACTCGGTGAGTTTCGCGGCATTCCGACTTCGATGCCCTTTGCCGAAATTCAGTTGCCTTTGAATTTCGGGTGATCCCTCTTGAGCATGTATGCTTCTGCTACTTGTTCTACATCAGACTTTCTTCCGCAAACGGCGAAACGCTTTGACTCGGTGAGTTTCGCGGCATTCCGACTTCGATGCCCGTTTTGCCGAAATTCAGTTGCCTTTGAATTTCGGGTGATCCCTCTTGAGCATGTATGCTTCTGCTACTTGTTCTACATCAGACTTTCTTCCGCAAACGGCGAAACGCTTTGACTCGGTGAGTTTCGCGGCATTCCGACTTCGATGCCCCGTTGCCGAAATTCAGTTGCCTTTGAATTTCGGGTGATCCCTCTTGAGCATGTATGCTTCTGCTACTTGTTCTACATCAGACTTTCTTCCGCAAACGGCGAAACGCTTTGACTCGGTGAGTTTCGCGGCATTCCGACTTCGATGCCCCGTTTGCCGAAATTCAGTTGCCTTTGAATTTCGGGTGATCCCTCTTGAGCATGTATGCTTCTGCTACTTGTTCTACATCAGACTTTCTTCCGCAAACGGCGAAACGCTTTGACTCGGTGAGTTTCGCGGCATTCCGACTTCGATGCCCGTTTGCCGAAATTCAGTTGCCTTTGAATTTCGGGTGATCCCTCTTGAGCATGTATGCTTCTGCTACTTGTTCTACATCAGACTTTCTTCCGCAAACGGCGAAACGCTTTGACTCGGTGAGTTTCGCGGCATTCCGACTTCGATGCCCGGTTGCCGAAATTCAGTTGCCTTTGAATTTCGGGTGATCCCTCTTGAGCATGTATGCTTCTGCTACTTGTTCTACATCAGACTTTCTTCCGCAAACGGCGAAACGCTTTGACTCGGTGAGTTTCGCGGCATTCCGACTTCGATGCCCGGTTGCCGAAATTCAGTTGCCTTTGAATTTCGGGTGATCCCTCTTGAGCATGTATGCTTCTGCTACTTGTTCTACATCAGACTTTCTTCCGCAAACGGCGAAACGCTTTGACTCGGTGAGTTTCGCGGCATTCCGACTTCGATGCCCGGTTGCCGAAATTCAGTTGCCTTTGAATTTCGGGTGATCCCTCTTGAGCATGTATGCTTCTGCTACTTGTTCTACATCAGACTTTCTTCCGCAAACAGCGAAACGCTTTGACTCGGTGAGTTTCGCGGCATTCCGACTTCGATGCCCGGTTGCCGAAATTCAGTTGCCTTTGAATTTCGGGTGATCCCTCTTGAGCATGTATGCTTCTGCTACTTGTTCTACATCAGACTTTCTTCCGCAAACGGCGAAACGCTTTGACTCGGTGAGTTTCGCGGCATTCCGACTTCGATGCCCGGTTGCCGAAATTCAGTTGCCTTTGAATTTCGGGTGATCCCTCTTGAGCATGTATGCTTCTGCTACTTGTTCTACATCAGACTTTCTTCCGCAAACGGCGAAACGCTTTGACTCGGTGAGTTTCGCGGCATTCCGACTTCGATGCCCGGTTGCCGAAATTCAGTTGCCTTTGAATTTCGGGTGATCCCTCTTGAGCATGTATGCTTCTGCTACTTGTTCTACATCAGACTTTCTTCCGCAAACGGCGAAACGCTTTGACTCGGTGAGTTTCGCGGCATTCCGACTTCGATGCCCGGTTGCCGAAATTCAGTTGCCTTTGAATTTCGGGTGATCCCTCTTGAGCATGTATGCTTCTGCTACTTGTTCTACATCAGACTTTCTTCCGCAAACGGCGAAACGCTTTGACTCGGTGAGTTTCGCGGCATTCCGACTTCGATGCCCGGTTGCCGAAATTCAGTTGCCTTTGAATTTCGGGTGATCCCTCTTGAGCATGTATGCTTCTGCTACTTGTTCTACATCAGACTTTCTTCCGCAAACGGCGAAACGCTTTGACTCGGTGAGTTTCGCGGCATTCCGACTTCGATGCCCGGTTGCCGAAATTCAGTTGCCTTTGAATTTCGGGTGATCCCTCTTGAGCATGTATGCTTCTGCTACTTGTTCTACATCAGACTTTCTTCCGCAAACGGCGAAACGCTTTGACTCGGTGAGTTTCGCGGCATTCCGACTTCGATGCCCGGTTGCCGAAATTCAGTTGCCTTTGAATTTCGGGTGATCCCTCTTGAGCATGTATGCTTCTGCTACTTGTTCTACATCAGACTTTCTTCCGCAAACGGCGAAACGCTTTGACTCGGTGAGTTTCGCGGCATTCCGACTTCGATGCCCGGTTGCCGAAATTCAGTTGCCTTTGAATTTCGGGTGATCCCTCTTGAGCATGTATGCTTCTGCTACTTGTTCTACATCAGACTTCTTCCGCAAACGGCGAAACGCTTTGACTCGGTGAGTTTCGCGGCATTCCGACTTCGATGCCCCGGTTGCCGAAATTCAGTTGCCTTTGAATTTCGGGTGATCCCTCTTGAGCATGTATGCTTCTGCTACTTGTTCTACATCAGACTTTCTTCCGCAAACGGCGAAACGCTTTGACTCGGTGAGTTTCGCGGCATTCCGACTTCGATGCCCGGTTGCCGAAATTCAGTTGCCTTTGAATTTCGGGTGATCCCTCTTGAGCATGTATGCTTCTGCTACTTGTTCTACATCAGACTTTCTTCCGCAAACGGCGAAACGCTTTGACTCGGTGAGTTTCGCGGCATTCCGACTTCGATGCCCCGGTTGCCGAAATTCAGTTGCCTTTGAATTTCGGGTGATCCCTCTTGAGCATGTATGCTTCTGCTACTTGTTCTACATCAGACTTTCTTCCGCAAACGGCGAAACGCTTTGACTCGGTGAGTTTCGCGGCATTCCGACTTCGATGCCCGGTTGCCGAAATTCAGTTGCCTTTGAATTTCGGGTGATCCCTCTTGAGCATGTATGCTTCTGCTACTTGTTCTACATCAGACTTTCTTCCGCAAACGGCGAAACGCTTTGACTCGGTGAGTTTCGCGGCATTCCGACTTCGATGCCCGGTTGCCGAAATTCAGTTGCCTTTGAATTTCGGGTGATCCCTCTTGAGCATGTATGCTTCTGCTACTTGTTCTACATCAGACTTTCTTCCGCAAACGGCGAAACGCTTTGACTCGGTGAGTTTCGCGGCATTCCGACTTCGATGCCCGGTTGCCGAAATTCAGTTGCCTTTGAATTTCGGGTGATCCCTCTTGAGCATGTATGCTTCTGCTACTTGTTCTACATCAGACTTTCTTCCGCAAACGGCGAAACGCTTTGACTCGGTGAGTTTCGCGGCATTCCGACTTCGATGCCCCGGTTGCCGAAATTCAGTTGCCTTTGAATTTCGGGTGATCCCTCTTGAGCATGTATGCTTCTGCTACTTGTTCTACATCAGACTTTCTTCCGCAAACGGCGAAACGCTTTGACTCGGTGAGTTTCGCGGCATTCCGACTTCGATGCCCGGTTGCCGAAATTCAGTTGCCTTTGAATTTCGGGTGATCCCTCTTGAGCATGTATGCTTCTGCTACTTGTTCTACATCAGACTTTCTTCCGCAAACGGCGAAACGCTTTGACTCGGTGAGTTTCGCGGCATTCCGACTTCGATGCCCGGTTGCCGAAATTCAGTTGCCTTTGAATTTCGGGTGATCCCTCTTGAGCATGTATGCTTCTGCTACTTGTTCTACATCAGACTTTCTTCCGCAAACGGCGAAACGCTTTGACTCGGTGAGTTTCGCGGCATTCCGACTTCGATGCCCCGGTTGCCGAAATTCAGTTGCCTTTGAATTTCGGGTGATCCCTCTTGAGCATGTATGCTTCTGCTACTTGTTCTACATCAGACTTTCTTCCGCAAACGGCGAAACGCTTTGACTCGGTGAGTTTCGCGGCATTCCGACTTCGATGCCCGGTTGCCGAAATTCAGTTGCCTTTGAATTTCGGGTGATCCCTCTTGAGCATGTATGCTTCTGCTACTTGTTCTACATCAGACTTTCTTCCGCAAACGGCGAAACGCTTTGACTCGGTGAGTTTCGCGGCATTCCGACTTCGATGCCCGGTTGCCGAAATTCAGTTGCCTTTGAATTTCGGGTGATCCCTCTTGAGCATGTATGCTTCTGCTACTTGTTCTACATCAGACTTTCTTCCGCAAACGGCGAAACGCTTTGACTCGGTGAGTTTCGCGGCATTCCGACTTCGATGCCCGGTTGCCGAAATTCAGTTGCCTTTGAATTTCGGGTGATCCCTCTTGAGCATGTATGCTTCTGCTACTTGTTCTACATCAGACTTTCTTCCGCAAACGGCGAAACGCTTTGACTCGGTGAGTTTCGCGGCATTCCGACTTCGATGCCCGGTTGCCGAAATTCAGTTGCCTTTGAATTTCGGGTGATCCCTCTTGAGCATGTATGCTTCTGCTACTTGTTCTACATCAGACTTTCTTCCGCAAACGGCGAAACGCTTTGACTCGGTGAGTTTCGCGGCATTCCGACTTCGATGCCCCGGTTGCCGAAATTCAGTTGCCTTTGAATTTCGGGTGATCCCTCTTGAGCATGTATGCTTCTGCTACTTGTTCTACATCAGACTTTCTTCCGCAAACGGCGAAACGCTTTGACTCGGTGAGTTTCGCGGCATTCCGACTTCGATGCCCGGTTGCCGAAATTCAGTTGCCTTTGAATTTCGGGTGATCCCTCTTGAGCATGTATGCTTCTGCTACTTGTTCTACATCAGACTTTCTTCCGCAAACGGCGAAACGCTTTGACTCGGTGAGTTTCGCGGCATTCCGACTTCGATGCCCGGTTGCCGAAATTCAGTTGCCTTTGAATTTCGGGTGATCCCTCTTGAGCATGTATGCTTCTGCTACTTGTTCTACATCAGACTTTCTTCCGCAAACGGCGAAACGCTTTGACTCGGTGAGTTTCGCGGCATTCCGACTTCGATGCCCCGGTTGCCGAAATTCAGTTGCCTTTGAATTTCGGGTGATCCCTCTTGAGCATGTATGCTTCTGCTACTTGTTCTACATCAGACTTTCTTCCGCAAACGGCGAAACGCTTTGACTCGGTGAGTTTCGCGGCATTCCGACTTCGATGCCCCGGTTGCCGAAATTCAGTTGCCTTTGAATTTCGGGTGATCCCTCTTGAGCATGTATGCTTCTGCTACTTGTTCTACATCAGACTTTCTTCCGCAAACGGCGAAACGCTTTGACTCGGTGAGTTTCGCGGCATTCCGACTTCGATGCCCCGGTTGCCGAAATTCAGTTGCCTTTGAATTTCGGGTGATCCCTCTTGAGCATGTATGCTTCTGCTACTTGTTCTACATCAGACTTTCTTCCGCAAACGGCGAAACGCTTTGACTCGGTGAGTTTCGCGGCATTCCGACTTCGATGCCCCGGTTGCCGAAATTCAGTTGCCTTTGAATTTCGGGTGATCCCTCTTGAGCATGTATGCTTCTGCTACTTGTTCTACATCAGACTTTCTTCCGCAAACGGCGAAACGCTTTGACTCGGTGAGTTTCGCGGCATTCCGACTTCGATGCCCGGTTGCCGAAATTCAGTTGCCTTTGAATTTCGGGTGATCCCTCTTGAGCATGTATGCTTCTGCTACTTGTTCTACATCAGACTTTCTTCCGCAAACGGCGAAACGCTTTGACTCGGTGAGTTTCGCGGCATTCCGACTTCGATGCCCGGTTGCCGAAATTCAGTTGCCTTTGAATTTCGGGTGATCCCTCTTGAGCATGTATGCTTCTGCTACTTGTTCTACATCAGACTTTCTTCCGCAAACGGCGAAACGCTTTGACTCGGTGAGTTTCGCGGCATTCCGACTTCGATGCCCCGGTTGCCGAAATTCAGTTGCCTTTGAATTTCGGGTGATCCCTCTTGAGCATGTATGCTTCTGCTACTTGTTCTACATCAGACTTTTTCCGCAAACGGCGAAACGCTTTGACTCGGTGAGTTTCGCGGCATTCCGACTTCGATGCCCCGGTTGCCGAAATTCAGTTGCCTTTGAATTTCGGGTGATCCCTCTTGAGCATGTATGCTTCTGCTACTTGTTCTACATCAGACTTTCTTCCGCAAACGGCGAAACGCTTTGACTCGGTGAGTTTCGCGGCATTCCGACTTCGATGCCCGGTTGCCGAAATTCAGTTGCCTTTGAATTTCGGGTGATCCCTCTTGAGCATGTATGCTTCTGCTACTTGTTCTACATCAGACTTTCTTCCGCAAACGGCGAAACGCTTTGACTCGGTGAGTTTCGCGGCATTCCGACTTCGATGCCCGGTTGCCGAAATTCAGTTGCCTTTGAATTTCGGGTGATCCCTCTTGAGCATGTATGCTTCTGCTACTTGTTCTACATCAGACTTTCTTCCGCAAACGGCGAAACGCTTTGACTCGGTGAGTTTCGCGGCATTCCGACTTCGATGCCCGGTTGCCGAAATTCAGTTGCCTTTGAATTTCGGGTGATCCCTCTTGAGCATGTATGCTTCTGCTACTTGTTCTACATCAGACTTTCTTCCGCAAACGGCGAAACGCTTTGACTCGGTGAGTTTCGCGGCATTCCGACTTCGATGCCCCGGTTGCCGAAATTCAGTTGCCTTTGAATTTCGGGTGATCCCTCTTGAGCATGTATGCTTCTGCTACTTGTTCTACATCAGACTTTCTTCCGCAAACGGCGAAACGCTTTGACTCGGTGAGTTTCGCGGCATTCCGACTTCGATGCCCGGTTGCCGAAATTCAGTTGCCTTTGAATTTCGGGTGATCCCTCTTGAGCATGTATGCTTCTGCTACTTGTTCTACATCAGACTTTCTTCCGCAAACGGCGAAACGCTTTGACTCGGTGAGTTTCGCGGCATTCCGACTTCGATGCCCGGTTGCCGAAATTCAGTTGCCTTTGAATTTCGGGTGATCCCTCTTGAGCATGTATGCTTCTGCTACTTGTTCTACATCAGACTTTCTTCCGCAAACGGCGAAACGCTTTGACTCGGTGAGTTTCGCGGCATTCCGACTTCGATGCCCCGGTTGCCGAAATTCAGTTGCCTTTGAATTTCGGGTGATCCCTCTTGAGCATGTATGCTTCTGCTACTTGTTCTACATCAGACTTTCTTCCGCAAACGGCGAAACGCTTTGACTCGGTGAGTTTCGCGGCATTCCGACTTCGATGCCCGGTTGCCGAAATTCAGTTGCCTTTGAATTTCGGGTGATCCCTCTTGAGCATGTATGCTTCTGCTACTTGTTCTACATCAGACTTTCTTCCGCAAACGGCGAAACGCTTTGACTCGGTGAGTTTCGCGGCATTCCGACTTCGATGCCCCGGTTGCCGAAATTCAGTTGCCTTTGAATTTCGGGTGATCCCTCTTGAGCATGTATGCTTCTGCTACTTGTTCTACATCAGACTTTCTTCCGCAAACGGCGAAACGCTTTGACTCGGTGAGTTTCGGCATTCCGACTTCGATGCCCCGGTTGCCGAAATTCAGTTGCCTTTGAATTTCGGGTGATCCCTCTTGAGCATGTATGCTTCTGCTACTTGTTCTACATCAGACTTTCTTCCGCAAACGGCGAAACGCTTTGACTCGGTGAGTTTCGCGGCATTCCGACTTCGATGCCCGGTTGCCGAAATTCAGTTGCCTTTGAATTTCGGGTGATCCCTCTTGAGCATGTATGCTTCTGCTACTTGTTCTACATCAGACTTTCTTCCGCAAACGGCGAAACGCTTTGACTCGGTGAGTTTCGCGGCATTCCGACTTCGATGCCCGGTTGCCGAAATTCAGTTGCCTTTGAATTTCGGGTGATCCCTCTTGAGCATGTATGCTTCTGCTACTTGTTCTACATCAGACTTTCTTCCGCAAACGGCGAAACGCTTTGACTCGGTGAGTTTCGCGGCATTCCGACTTCGATGCCCCGGTTGCCGAAATTCAGTTGCCTTTGAATTTCGGGTGATCCCTCTTGAGCATGTATGCTTCTGCTACTTGTTCTACATCAGACTTTCTTCCGCAAACGGCGAAACGCTTTGACTCGGTGAGTTTCGCGGCATTCCGACTTCGATGCCCGTTTGTGCCGAAATTCAGTTGCCTTTGAATTTCGGGTGATCCCTCTTGAGCATGTATGCTTCTGCTACTTGTTCTACATCAGACTTTCTTCCGCAAACGGCGAAACGCTTTGACTCGGTGAGTTTCGCGGCATTCCGACTTCGATGCCCCGGTTGCCGAAATTCAGTTGCCTTTGAATTTCGGGTGATCCCTCTTGAGCATGTATGCTTCTGCTACTTGTTCTACATCAGACTTCTTCCGCAAACGGCGAAACGCTTTGACTCGGTGAGTTTCGCGGCATTCCGACTTCGATGCCCCGGTTGCCGAAATTCAGTTGCCTTTGAATTTCGGGTGATCCCTCTTGAGCATGTATGCTTCTGCTACTTGGTCTACATCAGACTTTCTTCCGCAAACGGCGAAACGCTTTGAGTCGGTGAGTTTCGCGGCATTCCGACTTCGATGCCCCGGTTGCCGAAATTCAATTGCCTTTGAATTTCGGGTGATCCCTCTTGAGCATGTATGCTTCTGCTACTTGTTCTACATCAGACTTTCTTCCGCAAACGGCGAAACGCTTTGACTCGGTGAGTTTCGCGGCATTCCGACTTCGATGCCCCAATGCCGAAATTCACTTGCCTTTGAATTTCGGGTGATCCCTCTTGAGCATGTATGCTTCTGCTACTTGTTCTACATCAGACTTTCTTCCGCAAACGACGAAACGCTTTGACTCGGTGAGTTTCGCGGCATTCCGACTTCGATGCTCCGGTTGCCGAAATTCAATTGCCTTTGAATTTCGGGTGATCCCTCTTGAGCATGTATGCTTCTGCTACTTGGTCTACATCAGACTTTCTTCCGCAAACAGCGAAACGCTTTGACTCGGTGAGTTTCGCGGCATTCCGACTTCGATGCACCGGTTGCCGAAATTCAGTTGCCTTTGAATTTCGGGTGATCCCTCTTCAGCATGTATGCTTCTGCTACTTGGTCTACATCAGACATTCTTCCGCAAACGGCGAAACGCTTTGAGTCGGTGAGTTTCGCGGCATTTCGACTTCGATGCCCCGGTTGCCGAAATTCAGTTGCCTTTGAATTTCAGGTGATCCCTCTTGAGCATGTATGCTTCTGCTACTTGTTCTACATCAGACTTGCTTCTGCAAACGGCAAAACATTTTGACTCGGTGAGTTTCGCAGCATTCCGACTTCGATGCCCGTTTTGCCGAAATTCAGTTGCCTTTGAATTTCGGGTGATCACTCTTGAGCATGTATGCTTCTACTACTTGTTCTACATCAGACTTTCTTCCGCAAACGGCGAAACGCTTTGACTCGGTGAGTTTCGCGGCATTCCGACTTCGATGCCCCGGTTGCCGAAATTCAGTTGCCTTTGAATTTCGGGTGATCCCTCTTGAGCATGTATGCTTCTGCTACTTGTTCTACATCAGACTTTCTTCCGCAAACGGCGAAACGCTTTGACTCGGTGAGTTTCGCGGCATTCCGACTTCGATGCCCGGTTGCCGAAATTCAGTTGCCTTTGAATTTCGGGTGATCCCTCTTGAGCATGTATGCTTCTGCTACTTGTTCTACATCAGACTTTCTTCCGCAAACGGCGAAACGCTTTGACTCGGTGAGTTTCGCGGCATTCCGACTTCGATGCCCCGTTTTGCCGAAATTCAGTTGCCTTTGAATTTCGGGTGATCCCTCTTGAGCATGTATGCTTCTGCTACTTGTTCTACATCAGACTTTCTTCCGCAAACGGCGAAACGCTTTGACTCGGTGAGTTTCGCGGCATTCCGACTTCGATGCCCGGTTGCCGAAATTCAGTTGCCTTTGAATTTCGGGTGATCCCTCTTGAGCATGTATGCTTCTGCTACTTGTTCTACATCAGACTTTCTTCCGCAAACAGCGAAACGCTTTGACTCGGTGAGTTTCGCGGCATTCCGACTTCGATGCCCGGTTGCCGAAATTCAGTTGCCTTTGAATTTCGGGTGATCCCTCTTGAGCATGTATGCTTCTGCTACTTGTTCTACATCAGACTTTCTTCCGCAAACGGCGAAACGCTTTGACTCGGTGAGTTTCGCGGCATTCCGACTTCGATGCCCGGTTGCCGAAATTCAGTTGCCTTTGAATTTCGGGTGATCCCTCTTGAGCATGTATGCTTCTGCTACTTGTTCTACATCAGACTTTCTTCCGCAAACAGCGAAACGCTTTGACTCGGTGAGTTTCGCGGCATTCCGACTTCGATGCCCGTTTTGCCGAAATTCAGTTGCCTTTGAATTTCGGGTGATCCCTCTTGAGCATGTATGCTTCTGCTACTTGTTCTACATCAGACTTTCTTCCGCAAACGGCGAAACGCTTTGACTCGGTGAGTTTCGCGGCATTCCGACTTCGATGCCCGTTTGCCGAAATTCAGTTGCCTTTGAATTTCGGGTGATCCCTCTTGAGCATGTATGCTTCTGCTACTTGTTCTACATCAGACTTTCTTCCGCAAACGGCGAAACGCTTTGACTCGGTGAGTTTCGCGGCATTCCGACTTCGATGCCCCGGTTGCCGAAATTCAGTTGCCTTTGAATTTCGGGTGATCCCTCTTGAGCATGTATGCTTCTGCTACTTGTTCTACATCAGACTTTCTTCCGCAAACGGCGAAACGCTTTGACTCGGTGAGTTTCGCGGCATTCCGACTTCGATGCCCGGTTGCCGAAATTCAGTTGCCTTTGAATTTCGGGTGATCCCTCTTGAGCATGTATGCTTCTGCTACTTGTTCTACATCAGACTTTCTTCTGCAAACAGCGAAACGCTTTGACTCGGTGAGTTTCGCGGCATTCCGACTTCGATGCCCCGGTTGCCGAAATTCAGTTGCCTTTGAATTTCGGGTGATCCCTCTTGAGCATGTATGCTTCTGCTACTTGTTCTACATCAGACTTTCTACCGCAAACGGCGAAACGCTTTGACTCGGTGAGTTTCGCGGCATTCCGACTTCGATGCCCCGGTTGCCGAAATTCAGTTGCCTTTGAATTTCGGGTGATCCCTCTTGAGCATGTATGCTTCTGCTACTTGTTCTACATCAGACTTTCTTCCGCAAACGGCGAAACGCTTTGACTCGGTGAGTTTCGCGGCATTCCGACTTCGATGCCCTTTTTGCCGAAATTCAGTTGCCTTTGAATTTCGGGTGATCCCTCTTGAGCATGTATGCTTCTGCTACTTGTTCTACATCAGACTTTCTTCCGCAAACGGCGAAACGCTTTGACTCGGTGAGTTTCGCGGCATTCCGACTTCGATGCCCCGTTTGCCGAAATTCAATTGCCTTTGAATTTCGGGTGATCCCTCTTGAGCATGTATGCTTCTGCTACTTGTTCTACATCAGACTTTCTTCCGCAAACAGCGAAACGCTTTGACTCCGTGAGTTTCGCGGCATTCCGACTTCGATGCCCGGGTTGCCGAAATTCAGTTGCCTTTGAATTTGGGGTGATGCCTCTTGAGCATGTATGCTTCAGCTACTTTTCTACCTCAGACTTCTTCCAGAAACGGCGACACGCTTTCACTCGGTCAGTTTCGCGGCATTCCGACTTCGATGCCCGTTTTGCCGAAATTCAGTTGCCTTTGAATTTCGGGTGATCCCTCTTGAGCATGTATGCTTCTGCTACTTGTTCTACATCAGACTTTCTTCCGCAAACGGCGAAACGCTTTGACTCGGTGAGTTTCGCGGCATTCCGACTTCGATGCCCGGTTGCCGAAATTCAGTTGCCTTTGAATTTCGGGTGATCCCTCTTGAGCATGTATGCTTCTGCTACTTGTTCTACATCAGACTTTCTTCCGCAAACAGCGAAACGCTTTGACTCGGTGAGTTTCGCGGCATTCCGACTTCGATGCCCGGTTGCCGAAATTCAGTTGCCTTTGAATTTCGGGTGATCCCTCTTGAGCATGTATGCTTCTGCTACTTGTTCTACATCAGACTTTCTTCCGCAAACGGCGAAACGCTTTGACTCGGTGAGTTTCGCGGCATTCCGACTTCGATGCCCCGGTTGCCGAAATTCAGTTGCCTTTGAATTTCGGGTGATCCCTCTTGAGCATGTATGCTTCTGCTACTTGTTCTACATCAGACTTTCTTCCGCAAACGGCGAAACGCTTTGACTCGGTGAGTTTCGCGGCATTCCGACTTCGATGCCCGGTTGCCGAAATTCAGTTGCCTTTGAATTTCGGGTGATCCCTCTTGAGCATGTATGCTTCTGCTACTTGTTCTACATCAGACTTTCTTCCGCAAACGGCGAAACGCTTTGACTCGGTGAGTTTCGCGGCATTCCGACTTCGATGCCCGGTTGCCGAAATTCAGTTGCCTTTGAATTTCGGGTGATCCCTCTTGAGCATGTATGCTTCTGCTACTTGTTCTACATCAGACTTTCTTCCGCAAACGGCGAAACGCTTTGACTCGGTGAGTTTCGCGGCATTCCGACTTCGATGCCCGTTTGCCGAAATTCAGTTGCCTTTGAATTTCGGGTGATCCCTCTTGAGCATGTATGCTTCTGCTACTTGTTCTACATCAGACTTCTTCCGCAAACGGCGAAACGCTTTGACTCGGTGAGTTTCGCGGCATTCCGACTTCGATGCCCGTTTTGCCGAAATTCAGTTGCCTTTGAATTTCGGGTGATCCCTCTTGAGCATGTATGCTTCTGCTACTTGTTCTACATCAGACTTTCTTCCGCAAACGGCGAAACGCTTTGACTCGGTGAGTTTCGCGGCATTCCGACTTCGATGCCCGGTTGCCGAAATTCAGTTGCCTTTGAATTTCGGGTGATCCCTCTTGAGCATGTATGCTTCTGCTACTTGTTCTACATCAGACTTTCTTCCGCAAATGGCCAAAGCGCTTTGACTCGGTGAGTTTCGCAGCATTCCGACTTCGATGCCCCGGTTGCCGAAATTCAGTTGCCTTTGAATTTCGGGTGATCCCTATTTAGCATGTATGCTTCTGCTACTTGTTCTACATCAGACTTTCTTCCGCAAACGGCGAAACGCTTTGACTCGGTGAGTTTGGCGGCATTCCGCTTCGAATGCCCGGTTGCCGAAATTCAGTTGCCTTTGAATTTCGGGTGATCCCTCTTGAGCATGTATGCTTCTGCTACTTGTTCTACATCAGACTTTCTTCCGCAAACGGCGAAACGCTTTGACTCGGTGAGTTTCGCGGCATTCCGACTTCGATGCCCGTTTTGCCGAAATTCAGTTGCCTTTGAATTTCGGGTGATCCCTCTTGAGCATGTATGCTTCTGCTACTTGTTCTACATCAGACTTTCTTCCGCAAACGGCGAAACGCTTTGACTGAGTGAATTTCGCAGCATTCCGACTTCGATGCCCCGGTTGCCGAAATTCAGTTGCCTTTGAATTTCGGGTGATCCCTCTTGAGCATGTATGCTTCTGCTACTTGTTCTACATCAGACTTTCTTCCGCAAACGGCGAAACGCTTTGACTCGGTGAGTTTCGCGGCATTCCGACTTCGATGCCCCGGTTGCCGAAATTCAGTTGCCTTTGAATTTCGGGTGATCCCTCTTGAGCATGTATGCTTCTGCTACTTGTTCTACATCAGACTTTCTTCCGCAAATGGCCAAAACGCTTTGACTCGGTGAGTTTCGCAGCATTCCGACTTCGATGCCCCGGTTGCCGAAATTCAGTTGCCTTTGAATTTCGGGTGATCCCTCTTGAGCATGTATGCTTCTGCTACTTGTTCTACATCAGACTTTCTTCCGCAAACGGCTTAACGCTTTGACTCGGTGAGTTTCGCGGTATTCCGACTTCGATGCTCGTTTTGCCGAAATTCAGTTGCCTTTGAATTTCGGGTGATCCCTCTTGGCATGTATGCTTCTGCTACTTGTTCTACATCAGACTTTCTTCCTCAAACGGCGAAACGCTTTGACTCGGTGAGTTTCGCGGCATTCCGACTTCGATGCCCGGTTGCCGAAATTCAGTTGCCTTTGAATTTCGGGTGATCCCTCTTGAGCATGTATGCTTCTGCTACTTGTTCTACATCAGACTTTCTTCCGCAAACAGCGAAACGCTTTGACTCGGTGAGTTTCGCGGCATTCCGACTTCGATGCCTGTTTTGCCGAAATTCAGTTGCCTTTGAATTTCGGGTGATCCCTCTTGAGCATGTATGCTTCTGCTACTTGTTCTACATCAGACTTTCTTCCGCAAACGGCGAAACGCTTTGACTCGGTGAGTTTCGCGGCATTCCGACTTCGATGCCCGGTTGCCGAAATTCAGTTGCCTTTGAATTTCGGGTGATCCCTCTTGAGCATGTATGCTTCTGCTACTTGTTCTACATCAGACTTTCTTCCGCAAACGGCGAAACGCTTTGACTCGGTGAGTTTCGCGGCATTCCGACTTCGATGCCCCGGTTGCCGAAATTCAGTTGCCTTTGAATTTCGGGTGATCCCTCTTGAGCATGTATGCTTCTGCTACTTGTTCTACATCAGACTTTCTTCCGCAAACGGCGAAACGCTTTGACTCGGTGAGTTTCGCGGCATTCCGACTTCGATGCCCCGGTTGCCAAAATTCAGTTGCCTTTAAATTTCGGGTGATCCCTCTTGAGCATATATGCTTCTGCTACTTGTTCTACATCAGACTTCTTCCGCAAACAGCGAAACGCTTTGACTCGGTGAGTTTCGCGGCATTCCGACTTCGATGCCCCGGTTGCCAAAATTCAGTTGCCTTTAAATTTCGGGTGATCCCTCTTGAGCATATATGCTTCTGCTACTTGTTCTGCATCAGACTTTCTTCCGCAAATGGCGAAACGCTTTGACTCCGTGAGTTTCGCGGCATTCCGACTTTGATGTATGTTTTTCCGAAATTCCGTTGCCTTTGAATTTCGGGTGATCCCTCTGGAGCATGTATGCTTCTGCTACTTGTTCTGCATCAGACTTTCTTCCGCAAACGGCGAAACGCTTTGACTCGGTGTGTTTCGTGGCATTCCGACTTCGATGCCCATTTGCCGAAATTCAGTTGCCTTTGAATTTTGCGTGATCCCTCTTGACCATGTATGCCTCTGCTACTTGTTCTACATCAGACTTTCTTCCGCAAACGGCGAAACGCTTTGACTCGGTGAGTTTCGCGGCATTCCGACTTCGATGCCCGTTTTGCCGAAATTCCGTTGCCTTTGAATTTCGGGTGATCCCTCTTGAGCATGTATGCTTCTGCTACTTGTTCTACGTCAGACTTTCTTCCGCAAACGGCGAAACGCTTTGACTCGGTGAGTTTCGCGGCATTCCGACTTCAATGTCGTGGTTGCCGAAATTTAGTTGCCTTTGACTTTCGGGTGATCCCTCTTGAGCATGTATGCTTCTGCTACTTGTTCTACATCAGGCTTTCTTCCGCAAACGGCGAAATGCTTTAGGTCTTTGAGATTCGCGGCATTCCGACTTCGATGCCCGTTTTGCCAAAATTCAGTTGCCTTTGAATTTCGGGTGATCCCTCTTGAGCATGTATGGTTCTGCTACTTGTTCTACATCAGCCTTTCGTCCGCAAACGGCGAAACGCTTCGACTCGTTGAGTTTCGCGGCATTCCGACTTCGATGCCCGTTTAGCCGAAATTCAGTTGCCTTTGAATTTCGGGTGATCCCTCTTGAGCATGTATGCTTCTGCTACTTGTTCTACATCAGACTTTCTTCCGCAAACAGCGAAACGCTTTGACTCGGTGAGTTTCGCGGCATTCCGACTTCGATGCCCGGTTGCCGAAATTCAGTTGCCTTTGAATTTCGGGTGATCCTCTTGAGCATGTATGCTTCTGCTACTTGTTCTACATCAGACTTTCTTCCGCAAACGCGAAACGCTTTGACTCGGTGAGTTTCGCGGCATTCCGACTTCGATGCCCGTTTGCCGAAATTCAGTTGCCTTTGAATTTCGGGTGATCCCTCTTGAGCATGTATGCTTCTGCTACTTGTTCTACATCAGACTTTCTTCCGCAAACGGCGAAACGCTTTGACTCGGTGAGTTTCGCGGCATTCCGACTTCGATGCCCCGGTTGCCGAAATTCAGTTGCCTTTGAATTTCGGGTGATCCCTCTTGAGCATGTATGCTTCTGCTACTTGTTCTACATCACAGACTTTCTTCGCAAACGGCGAAACGCTTTGACTCGGTGAGTTTCGCGGCATTCCGACTTCGATGCCCGGTTGCCGAAATTCAGTTGCCTTTGAATTTCGGGTGATCCCTCTTGAGCATGTATGCTTCTGCTACTTGTTCTACATCAGACTTTCTTCCGCAAACAGCGAAACGCTTTGACTCGTGAGTTTCGCGGCATTCCGACTTCGATGCCCGTTTGCCGAAATTCAGTTGCCTTTGAATTTCGGGTGATCCCTCTTGAGCATGTATGCTTCTGCTACTTGTTCTACATCAGACTTTCTTCCGCAAACGGCGAAACGCTTTGACTCGGTGAGTTTCGCGGCATTCCGACTTCGATGCCCGTTTGCCGAAATTCAGTTGCCTTTGAATTTCGGGTGATCCCTCTTGAGCATGTATGCTTCTGCTACTTGTTCTACATCAGACTTTCTTCCGCAAACAGCGAAACGCTTTGACTCGGTGAGTTTCGCGGCATTCCGACTTCGATGCCCGGTTGCCGAAATTCAGTTGCCTTTGAATTTCGGGTGATCCCTCTTGAGCATGTATGCTTCTGCTACTTGTTCTACATCAGACTTTCTTCCGCAAACGGCGAAACGCTTTGACTCGGTGAGTTTCGCGGCATTCCGACTTCGATGCCCGTTTGCCGAAATTCAGTTGCCTTTGAATTTCGGGTGATCCCTCTTGAGCATGTATGCTTCTGCTACTTGTTCTACATCAGACTTTCTTCCGCAAACAGCGAAACGCTTTGACTCGGTGAGTTTCGCGGCATTCCGACTTCGATGCCCGGTTGCCGAAATTCAGTTGCCTTTGAATTTCGGGTGATCCCTCTTGAGCATGTATGCTTCTGCTACTTGTTCTACATCAGACTTTCTTCCGCAAACGGCGAAACGCTTTGACTCGGTGAGTTTCGCGGCATTCCGACTTCGATGCCCGTTTGCCGAAATTCAGTTGCCTTTGAATTTCGGGTGATCCCTCTTGAGCATGTATGCTTCTGCTACTTGTTCTACATCAGATTCTTCCGCAAACGGCGAAACGCTTTGACTCGGTGAGTTTCGCGGCATTCCGACTTCGATGCCCCGTTGCCGAAATTCAGTTGCCTTTGAATTTCGGGTGATCCCTCTTGAGCATGTATGCTTCTGCTACTTGTTCTACATCAGACTTTCTTCCGCAAACGGCGAAACGCTTTGACTCGGTGAGTTTCGCGGCATTCCGACTTCGATGCCCGGTTGCCGAAATTCAGTTGCCTTTGAATTTCGGGTGATCCCTCTTGAGCATGTATGCTTCTGCTACTTGTTCTACATCAGACTTTCTTCCGCAAACGGCGAAACGCTTTGACTCGGTGAGTTTCGCGGCATTCCGACTTCGATGCCCGGTTGCCGAAATTCAGTTGCCTTTGAATTTCGGGTGATCCCTCTTGAGCATGTATGCTTCTGCTACTTGTTCTACATCAGACTTTCTTCCGCAAACGGCGAAACGCTTTGACTCGGTGAGTTTCGCGGCATTCCGACTTCGATGCCCGGTTGCCGAAATTCAGTTGCCTTTGAATTTCGGGTGATCCCTCTTGAGCATGTATGCTTCTGCTACTTGTTCTACATCAGACTTTCTTCCGCAAACGGCGAAACGCTTTGACTCGGTGAGTTTCGCGGCATTCCGACTTCGATGCCCGGTTGCCGAAATTCAGTTGCCTTTGAATTTCGGGTGATCCCTCTTGAGCATGTATGCTTCTGCTACTTGTTCTACATCAGACTTTCTTCCGCAAACGGCGAAACGCTTTGACTCGGTGAGTTTCGCGGCATTCCGACTTCGATGCCCCGGTTGCCGAAATTCAGTTGCCTTTGAATTTCGGGTGATCCCTCTTGAGCATGTATGCTTCTGCTACTTGTTCTACATCAGACTTTCTTCCGCAAACGGCGAAACGCTTTGACTCGGTGAGTTTCGCGGCATTCCGACTTCGATGCCCGGTTGCCGAAATTCAGTTGCCTTTGAATTTCGGGTGATCCCTCTTGAGCATGTATGCTTCTGCTACTTGTTCTACATCAGACTTCTTCCGCAAACGGCGAAACGCTTTGACTCGGTGAGTTTCGCGGCATTCCGACTTCGATGCCCGGTTGCCGAAATTCAGTTGCCTTTGAATTTCGGGTGATCCCTCTTGAGCATGTATGCTTCTGCTACTTGTTCTACATCAGATTCTTCTTCCGCAAACGGCGAAACGCTTTGACTCGGTGAGTTTCGCGGCATTCCGACTTCGATGCCGGTTGCCGAAATTCAGTTGCCTTTGAATTTCGGGTGATCCCTCTTGAGCATGTATGCTTCTGCTACTTGTTCTACATCAGACTTTCTTCCGCAAACGGCGAAACGCTTTGACTCGGTGAGTTTCGCGGCATTCCGACTTCGATGCCCGTTTGCCGAAATTCAGTTGCCTTTGAATTTCGGGTGATCCCTCTTGAGCATGTATGCTTCTGCTACTTGTTCTACATCAGACTTTCTTCCGCAAACGGCGAAACGCTTTGACTCGGTGAGTTTCGCGGCATTCCGACTTCGATGCCCGGTTGCCGAAATTCAGTTGCCTTTGAATTTCGGGTGATCCCTCTTGAGCATGTATGCTTCTGCTACTTGTTCTACATCAGACTTTCTTCCGCAAACGGCGAAACGCTTTGACTCGGTGAGTTTCGCGGCATTCCGACTTCGATGCCGGTTGCCGAAATTCAGTTGCCTTTGAATTTCGGGTGATCCCTCTTGAGCATGTATGCTTCTGCTACTTGTTCTACATCAGACTTCTTCCGCAAACGGCGAAACGCTTTGACTCGGTGAGTTTCGCGGCATTCCGACTTCGATGCCCCGGTTGCCGAAATTCAGTTGCCTTTGAATTTCGGGTGATCCCTCTTGAGCATGTATGCTTCTGCTACTTGTTCTACATCAGACTTCTTCCGCAAACGGCGAAACGCTTTGACTCGGTGAGTTTCGCGGCATTCCGACTTCGATGCCCGGTTGCCGAAATTCAGTTGCCTTTGAATTTCGGGTGATCCCTCTTGAGCATGTATGCTTCTGCTACTTGTTCTACATCAGACTTTCTTCCGCAAACGGCGAAACGCTTTGACTCGGTGAGTTTCGCGGCATTCCGACTTCGATGCCCGGTTGCCGAAATTCAGTTGCCTTTGAATTTCGGGTGATCCCTCTTGAGCATGTATGCTTCTGCTACTTGTTCTACATCAGACTTTCTTCCGCAAACGGCGAAACGCTTTGACTCGGTGAGTTTCGCGGCATTCCGACTTCGATGCCCGTTTGCCGAAATTCAGTTGCCTTTGAATTTCGGGTGATCCCTCTTGAGCATGTATGCTTCTGCTACTTGTTCTACATCAGACTTTCTTCCGCAAACGGCGAAACGCTTTGACTCGGTGAGTTTCGCGGCATTCCGACTTCGATGCCCCGGTTGCCGAAATTCAGTTGCCTTTGAATTTCGGGTGATCCCTCTTGAGCATGTATGCTTCTGCTACTTGTTCTACATCAGACTTTCTTCCGCAAACGGCGAAACGCTTTGACTCGGTGAGTTTCGCGGCATTCCGACTTCGATGCCCCGGTTGCCGAAATTCAGTTGCCTTTGAATTTCGGGTGATCCCTCTTGAGCATGTATGCTTCTGCTACTTGTTCTACATCAGACTTTCTTCCGCAAACGGCGAAACGCTTTGACTCGGTGAGTTTCGCGGCATTCCGACTTCGATGCCGGTTGCCGAAATTCAGTTGCCTTTGAATTTCGGGTGATCCCTCTTGAGCATGTATGCTTCTGCTACTTGTTCTACATCAGACTTTCTTCCGCAAACGGCGAAACGCTTTGACTCGTGAGTTTCGCGGCATTCCGACTTCGATGCCCGGTTGCCGAAATTCAGTTGCCTTTGAATTTCGGGTGATCCCTCTTGAGCATGTATGCTTCTGCTACTTGTTCTACATCAGACTTTCTTCCGCAAACGGCGAAACGCTTTGACTCGGTGAGTTTCGCGGCATTCCGACTTCGATGCCCGGTTGCCGAAATTCAGTTGCCTTTGAATTTCGGGTGATCCCTCTTGAGCATGTATGCTTCTGCTACTTGTTCTACATCAGACTTTCTTCCGCAAACGGCGAAACGCTTTGACTCGGTGAGTTTCGCGGCATTCCGACTTCGATGCCCCGGTTGCCGAAATTCAGTTGCCTTTGAATTTCGGGTGATCCCTCTTGAGCATGTATGCTTCTGCTACTTGTTCTACATCAGACTTTCTTCCGCAAACGGCGAAACGCTTTGACTCGGTGAGTTTCGCGGCATTCCGACTTCGATGCCCCGGTTGCCGAAATTCAGTTGCCTTTGAATTTCGGGTGATCCCTCTTGAGCATGTATGCTTCTGCTACTTGTTCTACATCAGACTTTCTTCCGCAAACGGCGAAACGCTTTGACTCGGTGAGTTTCGCGGCATTCCGACTTCGATGCCCGGTTGCCGAAATTCAGTTGCCTTTGAATTTCGGGTGATCCCTCTTGAGCATGTATGCTTCTGCTACTTGTTCTACATCAGACTTCTTCCGCAAACGGCGAAACGCTTTGACTCGGTGAGTTTCGCGGCATTCCGACTTCGATGCCCGGTTGCCGAAATTCAGTTGCCTTTGAATTTCGGGTGATCCCTCTTGAGCATGTATGCTTCTGCTACTTGTTCTACATCAGACTTTCTTCCGCAAACGGCGAAACGCTTTGACTCGGTGAGTTTCGCGGCATTCCGACTTCGATGCCCGGTTGCCGAAATTCAGTTGCTTTGAATTTCGGGTGATCCCTCTTGAGCATGTATGCTTCTGCTACTTGTTCTACATCAGACTTTTTCCGCAAACGGCGAAACGCTTTGACTCGGTGAGTTTCGCGGCATTCCGACTTCGATGCCCGGTTGCCGAAATTCAGTTGCCTTTGAATTTCGGGTGATCCCTCTTGAGCATGTATGCTTCTGCTACTTGTT
>CM055362.1:20275628-20314719 GCA_029228515.1 Populus alba x Populus x berolinensis | reverse complement strand
TTCAAAGGCAACTGAATTTCGGCAACCGGGGCATCGAAGGTGGAATGCCGCGAAAACTCACGAGTCAAAGCGTTTCGTCGTTTGCGGAAGGAAGAAAGTGATGTAGAACAAGTAGCAGAAGCATACATGCTCAAGAGGATCACCCGAAATTCAAAGGCAACTGAATTTCGGCAACCGGGCATCGAAGGTGGAATGCCGCGAAAATTCACCGAGTCAAAGCGTTTCACCGTTTGCGGAACCAAGTCTGATATAGAACAAGTAGCAGAAGCATACATGCTAAACAGGGATCACGCAAAATTCAAAGGCAACTGAATTTCGGCAACCGGGGCATCGAAGTCGGAATGCCGCGAAACTCACCGAGTCAAAGCGTTTCGCCGTTTGCGGAAGATGTCTGATGTAGAACAAGTAGCAGAAGCATACATGCTCAAGAGGGATCACCCGAAATTCAAAGGCAACTGAATTTCGGCAACCGGGCATCGAAGTCGGAATGCGCGAAACTCACCGAGTCAAAGCGTTTCGCCGTTTGCGGAAAGAAGTCTGATGTAGAACAAGTAGCAGAAGCATACATGCTCAAGAGGGATCACCCGAAATTCAAAGGCAACTGAATTTCGGCAACCGGGGCATCGAAGTCGGAATGCCGCGAAACTCACGAGTCAAAGCGTTTCGCCGTTTGCGGAAGAAAGTCTGATGTAGAACAAGTAGCAGAAGCATACATGCTCAAGAGGGATCACCCGAAATTCAAAGGCAACTGAATTTCGGCAACCGGGGCATCGAAGTCGGAATGCCGCGAAACTCACCGAGTCAAAGCGTTTCGCCGTTTGCGGAAGAAAGTCTGATGTAGAACAAGTAGCAGAAGCATACATGCTCAAGAGGGATCACCCGAAATTCAAAGGCAACTGAATTTCGGCAACCGGGGCATCGAAGTCGGAATGCCGCGAAACTCACCGAGTCAAAGCGTTTCGCCGTTTGCGGAAGAAAGTCTGATGTAGAACAAGTAGCAGAAGCATACATGCTCAAGAGGGATCACCCGAAATTCAAAGGCAACTGAATTTCGGCAACCGGGGCATCGAAGTCGGAATGCCGCGAAACTCACCGAGTCAAAGCGTTTCGCCGTTTGCGGAAGAAAGTCTGATGTAGAACAAGTAGCAGAAGCATACATGCTCAAGAGGGATCACCCGAAATTCAAAGGCAACTGAATTTCGGCAACCGGGCATCGAAGTCGGAATGCCGCGAAACTCACCGAGTCAAAGCGTTTCGCCGTTTGCGGAAGAAGTCTGATGTAGAACAAGTAGCAGAAGCATACATGCTCAAGAGGGATCACCCGAAATTCAAAGGCAACTGAATTTCGGCAACCGGGGCATCGAAGTCGGAATGCCGCGAAACTCACCGAGTCAAAGCGTTTCGCCGTTTGCGGAAGAAAGTCTGATGTAGAACAAGTAGCAGAAGCATACATGCTCAAGAGGGATCACCCGAAATTCAAAGGCAACTGAATTTCGGCAACCGGGGCATCGAAGTCGGAATGCCGCGAAACTCACCGAGTCAAAGCGTTTCGCCGTTTGCGGAAGAAAGTCTGATGTAGAACAAGTAGCAGAAGCATACATGCTCAAGAGGGATCACCCGAAATTCAAAGGCAACTGAATTTCGGCAACCGGGGCATCGAAGTCGGAATGCCGCGAAACTCACCGAGTCAAAGCGTTTCGCGTTTGCGGAAGAAGTCTGATGTAGAACAAGTAGCAGAAGCATACATGCTCAAGAGGGATCACCCGAAATTCAAAGGCAACTGAATTTCGGCAACCGGGGCATCGAAGTCGGAATGCCGCGAAACTCACCGAGTCAAAGCGTTTCGCCGTTTGCGGAAGAAGTCTGATGTAGAACAAGTAGCAGAAGCATACATGCTCAAGAGGGATCACCCGAAATTCAAAGGCAACTGAATTTCGGCAACCGGGGCATCGAAGTCGGAATGCCGCGAAACTCACCGAGTCAAAGCGTTTCGCCGTTTGCGGAAGAAGTCTGATGTAGAACAAGTAGCAGAAGCATACATGCTCAAGAGGGATCACCCGAAATTCAAAGGCAACTGAATTTCGGCAACCGGGGCATCGAAGTCGGAATGCCGCGAAACTCACCGAGTCAAAGCGTTTCGCCGTTTGCGGAAGAAGTCTGATGTAGAACAAGTAGCAGAAGCATACATGCTCAAGAGGGATCACCCGAAATTCAAAGGCAACTGAATTTCGGCAACCGGGGCATCGAAGTCGGAATGCCGCGAAACTCACCGAGTCAAAGCGTTTCGCCGTTTGCGGAAGAAAGTCTGATGTAGAACAAGTAGCAGAAGCATACATGCTCAAGAGGGATCACCCGAAATTCAAAGGCAACTGAATTTCGGCAACCGGGGCATCGAAGTCGGAATGCCGCGAAACTCACCGAGTCAAAGCGTTTCGCCGTTTGCGGAAGAAGTCTGATGTAGAACAAGTAGCAGAAGCATACATGCTCAAGAGGGATCACCCGAAATTCAAAGGCAACTGAATTTCGGCAACCGGGGCATCGAAGTCGGAATGCCGCGAAACTCACCGAGTCAAAGCGTTTCGCCGTTTGCGGAAGAAGTCTGATGTAGAACAAGTAGCAGAAGCATACATGCTCAAGAGGGATCACCCGAAATTCAAAGGCAACTGAATTTCGGCAACCGGGGCATCGAAGTCGGAATGCCGCGAAACTCACCGAGTCAAAGCGTTTCGCCGTTTGCGGAAGAAGTCTGATGTAGAACAAGTAGCAGAAGCATACATGCTCAAGAGGGATCACCCGAAATTCAAAGGCAACTGAATTTCGGCAACCGGGGCATCGAAGTCGGAATGCCGCGAAACTCACCGAGTCAAAGCGTTTCGCCGTTTGCGGAAGAAAGTCTGATGTAGAACAAGTAGCAGAAGCATACATGCTCAAGAGGGATCACCCGAAATTCAAAGGCAACTGAATTTCGGCAACCGGGGCATCGAAGTCGGAATGCCGCGAAACTCACCGAGTCAAAGCGTTTCGCCGTTTGCGGAAGAAGTCTGATGTAGAACAAGTAGCAGAAGCATACATGCTCAAGAGGGATCACCCGAAATTCAAAGGCAACTGAATTTCGGCAACCGGGGCATCGAAGTCGGAATGCCGCGAAACTCACCGAGTCAAAGCGTTTCGCCGTTTGCGGAAGAAAGTCTGATGTAGAACAAGTAGCAGAAGCATACATGCTCAAGAGGGATCACCCGAAATTCAAAGGCAACTGAATTTCGGCAACCGGGGCATCGAAGTCGGAATGCCGCGAAACTCACCGAGTCAAAGCGTTTCGCCGTTTGCGGAAGAAGTCTGATGTAGAACAAGTAGCAGAAGCATACATGCTCAAGAGGGATCACCCGAAATTCAAAGGCAACTGAATTTCGGCAACCGGGGCATCGAAGTCGGAATGCCGCGAAACTCACCGAGTCAAAGCGTTTCGCCGTTTGCGGAAGAAAGTCTGATGTAGAACAAGTAGCAGAAGCATACATGCTCAAGAGGGATCACCCGAAATTCAAAGGCAACTGAATTTCGGCAACCGGGGCATCGAAGTCGGAATGCCGCGAAACTCACCGAGTCAAAGCGTTTCGCCGTTTGCGGAAGAAGTCTGATGTAGAACAAGTAGCAGAAGCATACATGCTCAAGAGGGATCACCCGAAATTCAAAGGCAACTGAATTTCGGCAACCGGGGCATCGAAGTCGGAATGCCGCGAAACTCACCGAGTCAAAGCGTTTCGCCGTTTGCGGAAGAAGTCTGATGTAGAACAAGTAGCAGAAGCATACATGCTCAAGAGGGATCACCCGAAATTCAAAGGCAACTGAATTTCGGCAACCGGGGCATCGAAGTCGGAATGCCGCGAAACTCACCGAGTCAAAGCGTTTCGCCGTTTGCGGAAGAAGTCTGATGTAGAACAAGTAGCAGAAGCATACATGCTCAAGAGGGATCACCCGAAATTCAAAGGCAACTGAATTTCGGCAACCGGGGCATCGAAGTCGGAATGCCGCGAAACTCACCGAGTCAAAGCGTTTCGCCGTTTGCGGAAGAAGTCTGATGTAGAACAAGTAGCAGAAGCATACATGCTCAAGAGGGATCACCCGAAATTCAAAGGCAACTGAATTTCGGCAACCGGGCATCGAAGTCGGAATGCCGCGAAACTCACCGAGTCAAAGCGTTTCGCCGTTTGCGGAAGAAGTCTGATGTAGAACAAGTAGCAGAAGCATACATGCTCAAGAGGGATCACCCGAAATTCAAAGGCAACTGAATTTCGGCAACCGGGGCATCGAAGTCGGAATGCCGCGAAACTCACCGAGTCAAAGCGTTTCGCCGTTTGCGGAAGAAAGTCTGATGTAGAACAAGTAGCAGAAGCATACATGCTCAAGAGGGATCACCCGAAATTCAAAGGCAACTGAATTTCGGCAACCGGGGCATCGAAGTCGGAATGCCGCGAAACTCACCGAGTCAAAGCGTTTCGCCGTTTGCGGAAGAAAGTCTGATGTAGAACAAGTAGCAGAAGCATACATGCTCAAGAGGGATCACCCGAAATTCAAAGGCAACTGAATTTCGGCAACCGGGGCATCGAAGTCGGAATGCCGCGAAACTCACCGAGTCAAAGCGTTTCGCCGTTTGCGGAAGAAAGTCTGATGTAGAACAAGTAGCAGAAGCATACATGCTCAAGAGGGATCACCCGAAATTCAAAGGCAACTGAATTTCGGCAACCGGGGCATCGAAGTCGGAATGCCGCGAAACTCACCGAGTCAAAGCGTTTCGCCGTTTGCGGAAGAAGTCTGATGTAGAACAAGTAGCAGAAGCATACATGCTCAAGAGGGATCACCCGAAATTCAAAGGCAACTGAATTTCGGCAACCGGGGCATCGAAGTCGGAATGCCGCGAAACTCACCGAGTCAAAGCGTTTCGCCGTTTGCGGAAGAAGTCTGATGTAGAACAAGTAGCAGAAGCATACATGCTCAAGAGGGATCACCCGAAATTCAAAGGCAACTGAATTTCGGCAACCGGGGCATCGAAGTCGGAATGCCGCGAAACTCACCGAGTCAAAGCGTTTCGCCGTTTGCGGAAGAAAGTCTGATGTAGAACAAGTAGCAGAAGCATACATGCTCAAGAGGGATCACCCGAAATTCAAAGGCAACTGAATTTCGGCAACCGGGGCATCGAAGTCGGAATGCCGCGAAACTCACCGAGTCAAAGCGTTTCGCCGTTTGCGGAAGAAGTCTGATGTAGAACAAGTAGCAGAAGCATACATGCTCAAGAGGGATCACCCGAAATTCAAAGGCAACTGAATTTCGGCAACCGGGGCATCGAAGTCGGAATGCCGCGAAACTCACCGAGTCAAAGCGTTTCGCCGTTTGCGGAAGAAAGTCTGATGTAGAACAAGTAGCAGAAGCATACATGCTCAAGAGGGATCACCCGAAATTCAAAGGCAACTGAATTTCGGCAACCGGGGCATCGAAGTCGGAATGCCGCGAAACTCACCGAGTCAAAGCGTTTCGCCGTTTGCGGAAGAAAGTCTGATGTAGAACAAGTAGCAGAAGCATACATGCTCAAGAGGGATCACCCGAAATTCAAAGGCAACTGAATTTCGGCAACCGGGGCATCGAAGTCGGAATGCCGCGAAACTCACCGAGTCAAAGCGTTTCGCCGTTTGCGGAAGAAAGTCTGATGTAGAACAAGTAGCAGAAGCATACATGCTCAAGAGGGATCACCCGAAATTCAAAGGCAACTGAATTTCGGCAACCGGGGCATCGAAGTCGGAATGCCGCGAAACTCACCGAGTCAAAGCGTTTCGCCGTTTGCGGAAGAAGTCTGATGTAGAACAAGTAGCAGAAGCATACATGCTCAAGAGGGATCACCCGAAATTCAAAGGCAACTGAATTTCGGCAACCGGGGCATCGAAGTCGGAATGCCGCGAAACTCACCGAGTCAAAGCGTTTCGCCGTTTGCGGAAGAAGTCTGATGTAGAACAAGTAGCAGAAGCATACATGCTCAAGAGGGATCACCCGAAATTCAAAGGCAACTGAATTTCGGCAACCGGGGCATCGAAGTCGGAATGCCGCGAAACTCACCGAGTCAAAGCGTTTCGCCGTTTGCGGAAGAAGTCTGATGTAGAACAAGTAGCAGAAGCATACATGCTCAAGAGGGATCACCCGAAATTCAAAGGCAACTGAATTTCGGCAACCGGGGCATCGAAGTCGGAATGCCGCGAAACTCACCGAGTCAAAGCGTTTCGCCGTTTGCGGAAGAAGTCTGATGTAGAACAAGTAGCAGAAGCATACATGCTCAAGAGGGATCACCCGAAATTCAAAGGCAACTGAATTTCGGCAACCGGGGCATCGAAGTCGGAATGCCGCGAAACTCACCGAGTCAAAGCGTTTCGCCGTTTGCGGAAGAAGTCTGATGTAGAACAAGTAGCAGAAGCATACATGCTCAAGAGGGATCACCCGAAATTCAAAGGCAACTGAATTTCGGCAACCGGGGCATCGAAGTCGGAATGCCGCGAAACTCACCGAGTCAAAGCGTTTCGCCGTTTGCGGAAGAAGTCTGATGTAGAACAAGTAGCAGAAGCATACATGCTCAAGAGGGATCACCCGAAATTCAAAGGCAACTGAATTTCGGCAACCGGGGCATCGAAGTCGGAATGCCGCGAAACTCACCGAGTCAAAGCGTTTCGCCGTTTGCGGAAGAAGTCTGATGTAGAACAAGTAGCAGAAGCATACATGCTCAAGAGGGATCACCCGAAATTCAAAGGCAACTGAATTTCGGCAACCGGGGCATCGAAGTCGGAATGCCGCGAAACTCACCGAGTCAAAGCGTTTCGCCGTTTGCGGAAGAAAGTCTGATGTAGAACAAGTAGCAGAAGCATACATGCTCAAGAGGGATCACCCGAAATTCAAAGGCAACTGAATTTCGGCAACCGGGGCATCGAAGTCGGAATGCCGCGAAACTCACCGAGTCAAAGCGTTTCGCCGTTTGCGGAAGAAGTCTGATGTAGAACAAGTAGCAGAAGCATACATGCTCAAGAGGGATCACCCGAAATTCAAAGGCAACTGAATTTCGGCAACCGGGGCATCGAAGTCGGAATGCCGCGAAACTCACCGAGTCAAAGCGTTTCGCCGTTTGCGGAAGAAGTCTGATGTAGAACAAGTAGCAGAAGCATACATGCTCAAGAGGGATCACCCGAAATTCAAAGGCAACTGAATTTCGGCAACCGGGGCATCGAAGTCGGAATGCCGCGAAACTCACCGAGTCAAAGCGTTTCGCCGTTTGCGGAAGAAGTCTGATGTAGAACAAGTAGCAGAAGCATACATGCTCAAGAGGGATCACCCGAAATTCAAAGGCAACTGAATTTCGGCAACCGGGGCATCGAAGTCGGAATGCCGCGAAACTCACCGAGTCAAAGCGTTTCGCCGTTTGCGGAAGAAGTCTGATGTAGAACAAGTAGCAGAAGCATACATGCTCAAGAGGGATCACCCGAAATTCAAAGGCAACTGAATTTCGGCAACCGGGGCATCGAAGTCGGAATGCCGCGAAACTCACCGAGTCAAAGCGTTTCGCCGTTTGCGGAAGAAGTCTGATGTAGAACAAGTAGCAGAAGCATACATGCTCAAGAGGGATCACCCGAAATTCAAAGGCAACTGAATTTCGGCAACCGGGGCATCGAAGTCGGAATGCCGCGAAACTCACCGAGTCAAAGCGTTTCGCCGTTTGCGGAAGAAGTCTGATGTAGAACAAGTAGCAGAAGCATACATGCTCAAGAGGGATCACCCGAAATTCAAAGGCAACTGAATTTCGGCAACCGGGGCATCGAAGTCGGAATGCCGCGAAACTCACCGAGTCAAAGCGTTTCGCCGTTTGCGGAAGAAGTCTGATGTAGAACAAGTAGCAGAAGCATACATGCTCAAGAGGGATCACCCGAAATTCAAAGGCAACTGAATTTCGGCAACCGGGGCATCGAAGTCGGAATGCCGCGAAACTCACCGAGTCAAAGCGTTTCGCCGTTTGCGGAAGAAGTCTGATGTAGAACAAGTAGCAGAAGCATACATGCT
Organism: Populus alba x Populus x berolinensis; assembly: GCA_029228515.1. Lineage (NCBI taxonomy): Eukaryota > Viridiplantae > Streptophyta > Magnoliopsida > Malpighiales > Salicaceae > Populus > Populus alba x Populus x berolinensis. Next base: position 20,306,637 of record CM055362.1, on the reverse strand, counting down.
CAAGAGGGATCACCCGAAATTCAAAGGCAACTGAATTTCGGCAACCGGGGCATCGAAGTCGGAATGCCGCGAAACTCACCGAGTCAAAGCGTTTCGCCGTTTGCGGAAGAAGTCTGATGTAGAACAAGTAGCAGAAGCATACATGCTCAAGAGGGATCACCCGAAATTCAAAGGCAACTGAATTTCGGCAACCGGGGCATCGAAGTCGGAATGCCGCGAAACTCACCGAGTCAAAGCGTTTCGCCGTTTGCGGAAGAAAGTCTGATGTAGAACAAGTAGCAGAAGCATACATGCTCAAGAGGGATCACCCGAAATTCAAAGGCAACTGAATTTCGGCAACCGGGGCATCGAAGTCGGAATGCCGCGAAACTCACCGAGTCAAAGCGTTTCGCCGTTTGCGGAAGAAGTCTGATGTAGAACAAGTAGCAGAAGCATACATGCTCAAGAGGGATCACCCGAAATTCAAAGGCAACTGAATTTCGGCAACCGGGGCATCGAAGTCGGAATGCCGCGAAACTCACCGAGTCAAAGCGTTTCGCCGTTTGCGGAAGAAGTCTGATGTAGAACAAGTAGCAGAAGCATACATGCTCAAGAGGGATCACCCGAAATTCAAAGGCAACTGAATTTCGGCAACCGGGGCATCGAAGTCGGAATGCCGCGAAACTCACCGAGTCAAAGCGTTTCGCCGTTTGCGGAAGAAAGTCTGATGTAGAACAAGTAGCAGAAGCATACATGCTCAAGAGGGATCACCCGAAATTCAAAGGCAACTGAATTTCGGCAACCGGGGCATCGAAGTCGGAATGCCGCGAAACTCACCGAGTCAAAGCGTTTCGCCGTTTGCGGAAGAAAGTCTGATGTAGAACAAGTAGCAGAAGCATACATGCTCAAGAGGGATCACCCGAAATTCAAAGGCAACTGAATTTCGGCAACCGGGGCATCGAAGTCGGAATGCCGCGAAACTCACCGAGTCAAAGCGTTTCGCCGTTTGCGGAAGAAAGTCTGATGTAGAACAAGTAGCAGAAGCATACATGCTCAAGAGGGATCACCCGAAATTCAAAGGCAACTGAATTTCGGCAACCGGGGCATCGAAGTCGGAATGCCGCGAAACTCACCGAGTCAAAGCGTTTCGCCGTTTGCGGAAGAAGTCTGATGTAGAACAAGTAGCAGAAGCATACATGCTCAAGAGGGATCACCCGAAATTCAAAGGCAACTGAATTTCGGCAACCGGGGCATCGAAGTCGGAATGCCGCGAAACTCACCGAGTCAAAGCGTTTCGCCGTTTGCGGAAGAAGTCTGATGTAGAACAAGTAGCAGAAGCATACATGCTCAAGAGGGATCACCCGAAATTCAAAGGCAACTGAATTTCGGCAACCGGGGCATCGAAGTCGGAATGCCGCGAAACTCACCGAGTCAAAGCGTTTCGCCGTTTGCGGAAGAAAGTCTGATGTAGAACAAGTAGCAGAAGCATACATGCTCAAGAGGGATCACCCGAAATTCAAAGGCAACTGAATTTCGGCAACCGGGGCATCGAAGTCGGAATGCCGCGAAACTCACCGAGTCAAAGCGTTTCGCCGTTTGCGGAAGAAGTCTGATGTAGAACAAGTAGCAGAAGCATACATGCTCAAGAGGGATCACCCGAAATTCAAAGGCAACTGAATTTCGGCAACCGGGGCATCGAAGTCGGAATGCCGCGAAACTCACCGAGTCAAAGCGTTTCGCCGTTTGCGGAAGAAAGTCTGATGTAGAACAAGTAGCAGAAGCATACATGCTCAAGAGGGATCACCCGAAATTCAAAGGCAACTGAATTTCGGCAACCGGGGCATCGAAGTCGGAATGCCGCGAAACTCACCGAGTCAAAGCGTTTCGCCGTTTGCGGAAGAAGTCTGATGTAGAACAAGTAGCAGAAGCATACATGCTCAAGAGGGATCACCCGAAATTCAAAGGCAACTGAATTTCGGCAACCGGGGCATCGAAGTCGGAATGCCGCGAAACTCACCGAGTCAAAGCGTTTCGCCGTTTGCGGAAGAAGTCTGATGTAGAACAAGTAGCAGAAGCATACATGCTCAAGAGGGATCACCCGAAATTCAAAGGCAACTGAATTTCGGCAACCGGGGCATCGAAGTCGGAATGCCGCGAAACTCACCGAGTCAAAGCGTTTCGCCGTTTGCGGAAGAAAGTCTGATGTAGAACAAGTAGCAGAAGCATACATGCTCAAGAGGGATCACCCGAAATTCAAAGGCAACTGAATTTCGGCAACCGGGGCATCGAAGTCGGAATGCCGCGAAACTCACCGAGTCAAAGCGTTTCGCCGTTTGCGGAAGAAAGTCTGATGTAGAACAAGTAGCAGAAGCATACATGCTCAAGAGGGATCACCCGAAATTCAAAGGCAACTGAATTTCGGCAACCGGGGCATCGAAGTCGGAATGCCGCGAAACTCACCGAGTCAAAGCGTTTCGCCGTTTGCGGAAGAAAGTCTGATGTAGAACAAGTAGCAGAAGCATACATGCTCAAGAGGGATCACCCGAAATTCAAAGGCAACTGAATTTCGGCAACCGGGGCATCGAAGTCGGAATGCCGCGAAACTCACCGAGTCAAAGCGTTTCGCCGTTTGCGGAAAAGTCTGATGTAGAACAAGTAGCAGAAGCATACATGCTCAAGAGGGATCACCCGAAATTCAAAGGCAACTGAATTTCGGCAACCGGGGCATCGAAGTCGGAATGCCGCGAAACTCACCGAGTCAAAGCGTTTCGCCGTTTGCGGAAGAAGTCTGATGTAGAACAAGTAGCAGAAGCATACATGCTCAAGAGGGATCACCCGAAATTCAAAGGCAACTGAATTTCGGCAACCGGGGCATCGAAGTCGGAATGCCGCGAAACTCACCGAGTCAAAGCGTTTCGCCGTTTGCGGAAGAAGTCTGATGTAGAACAAGTAGCAGAAGCATACATGCTCAAGAGGGATCACCCGAAATTCAAAGGCAACTGAATTTCGGCAACCGGGGCATCGAAGTCGGAATGCCGCGAAACTCACCGAGTCAAAGCGTTTCGCCGTTTGCGGAAGAAGTCTGATGTAGAACAAGTAGCAGAAGCATACATGCTCAAGAGGGATCACCCGAAATTCAAAGGCAACTGAATTTCGGCAACCGGGGCATCGAAGTCGGAATGCCGCGAAACTCACCGAGTCAAAGCGTTTCGCCGTTTGCGGAAGAAAGTCTGATGTAGAACAAGTAGCAGAAGCATACATGCTCAAGAGGGATCACCCGAAATTCAAAGGCAACTGAATTTCGGCAACCGGGGCATCGAAGTCGGAATGCCGCGAAACTCACCGAGTCAAAGCGTTTCGCCGTTTGCGGAAGAAAGTCTGATGTAGAACAAGTAGCAGAAGCATACATGCTCAAGAGGGATCACCCGAAATTCAAAGGCAACTGAATTTCGGCAACCGGGGCATCGAAGTCGGAATGCCGCGAAACTCACCGAGTCAAAGCGTTTCGCCGTTTGCGGAAGAAGTCTGATGTAGAACAAGTAGCAGAAGCATACATGCTCAAGAGGGATCACCCGAAATTCAAAGGCAACTGAATTTCGGCAACCGGGGCATCGAAGTCGGAATGCCGCGAAACTCACCGAGTCAAAGCGTTTCGCCGTTTGCGGAAGAAAGTCTGATGTAGAACAAGTAGCAGAAGCATACATGCTCAAGAGGGATCACCCGAAATTCAAAGGCAACTGAATTTCGGCAACCGGGGCATCGAAGTCGGAATGCCGCGAAACTCACCGAGTCAAAGCGTTTCGCCGTTTGCGGAAGAAGTCTGATGTAGAACAAGTAGCAGAAGCATACATGCTCAAGAGGGATCACCCGAAATTCAAAGGCAACTGAATTTCGGCAACCGGGGCATCGAAGTCGGAATGCCGCGAAACTCACCGAGTCAAAGCGTTTCGCCGTTTGCGGAAGAAGTCTGATGTAGAACAAGTAGCAGAAGCATACATGCTCAAGAGGGATCACCCGAAATTCAAAGGCAACTGAATTTCGGCAACCGGGGCATCGAAGTCGGAATGCCGCGAAACTCACCGAGTCAAAGCGTTTCGCCGTTTGCGGAAGAAGTCTGATGTAGAACAAGTAGCAGAAGCATACATGCTCAAGAGGGATCACCCGAAATTCAAAGGCAACTGAATTTCGGCAACCGGGGCATCGAAGTCGGAATGCCGCGAAACTCACCGAGTCAAAGCGTTTCGCCGTTTGCGGAAGAAGTCTGATGTAGAACAAGTAGCAGAAGCATACATGCTCAAGAGGGATCACCCGAAATTCAAAGGCAACTGAATTTCGGCAACCGGGGCATCGAAGTCGGAATGCCGCGAAACTCACCGAGTCAAAGCGTTTCGCCGTTTGCGGAAGAAGTCTGATGTAGAACAAGTAGCAGAAGCATACATGCTCAAGAGGGATCACCCGAAATTCAAAGGCAACTGAATTTCGGCAACCGGGGCATCGAAGTCGGAATGCCGCGAAACTCACCGAGTCAAAGCGTTTCGCCGTTTGCGGAAGAAGTCTGATGTAGAACAAGTAGCAGAAGCATACATGCTCAAGAGGGATCACCCGAAATTCAAAGGCAACTGAATTTCGGCAACCGGGGCATCGAAGTCGGAATGCCGCGAAACTCACCGAGTCAAAGCGTTTCGCCGTTTGCGGAAGAAGTCTGATGTAGAACAAGTAGCAGAAGCATACATGCTCAAGAGGGATCACCCGAAATTCAAAGGCAACTGAATTTCGGCAACCGGGGCATCGAAGTCGGAATGCCGCGAAACTCACCGAGTCAAAGCGTTTCGCCGTTTGCGGAAGAAAGTCTGATGTAGAACAAGTAGCAGAAGCATACATGCTCAAGAGGGATCACCCGAAATTCAAAGGCAACTGAATTTCGGCAACCGGGGCATCGAAGTCGGAATGCCGCGAAACTCACCGAGTCAAAGCGTTTCGCCGTTTGCGGAAGAAAGTCTGATGTAGAACAAGTAGCAGAAGCATACATGCTCAAGAGGGATCACCCGAAATTCAAAGGCAACTGAATTTCGGCAACCGGGGCATCGAAGTCGGAATGCCGCGAAACTCACCGAGTCAAAGCGTTTCGCCGTTTGCGGAAGAAGTCTGATGTAGAACAAGTAGCAGAAGCATACATGCTCAAGAGGGATCACCCGAAATTCAAAGGCAACTGAATTTCGGCAACCGGGGCATCGAAGTCGGAATGCCGCGAAACTCACCGAGTCAAAGCGTTTCGCCGTTTGCGGAAGAAAGTCTGATGTAGAACAAGTAGCAGAAGCATACATGCTCAAGAGGGATCACCCGAAATTCAAAGGCAACTGAATTTCGGCAACCGGGGCATCGAAGTCGGAATGCCGCGAAACTCACCGAGTCAAAGCGTTTCGCCGTTTGCGGAAGAAGTCTGATGTAGAACAAGTAGCAGAAGCATACATGCTCAAGAGGGATCACCCGAAATTCAAAGGCAACTGAATTTCGGCAACCGGGGCATCGAAGTCGGAATGCCGCGAAACTCACCGAGTCAAAGCGTTTCGCCGTTTGCGGAAGAAAGTCTGATGTAGAACAAGTAGCAGAAGCATACATGCTCAAGAGGGATCACCCGAAATTCAAAGGCAACTGAATTTCGGCAACCGGGGCATCGAAGTCGGAATGCCGCGAAACTCACCGAGTCAAAGCGTTTCGCCGTTTGCGGAAGAAAGTCTGATGTAGAACAAGTAGCAGAAGCATACATGCTCAAGAGGGATCACCCGAAATTCAAAGGCAACTGAATTTCGGCAACCGGGGCATCGAAGTCGGAATGCCGCGAAACTCACCGAGTCAAAGCGTTTCGCCGTTTGCGGAAGAAAGTCTGATGTAGAACAAGTAGCAGAAGCATACATGCTCAAGAGGGATCACCCGAAATTCAAAGGCAACTGAATTTCGGCAACCGGGGCATCGAAGTCGGAATGCCGCGAAACTCACCGAGTCAAAGCGTTTCGCCGTTTGCGGAAGAAAGTCTGATGTAGAACAAGTAGCAGAAGCATACATGCTCAAGAGGGATCACCCGAAATTCAAAGGCAACTGAATTTCGGCAACCGGGGCATCGAAGTCGGAATGCCGCGAAACTCACCGAGTCAAAGCGTTTCGCCGTTTGCGGAAGAAAGTCTGATGTAGAACAAGTAGCAGAAGCATACATGCTCAAGAGGGATCACCCGAAATTCAAAGGCAACTGAATTTCGGCAACCGGGGCATCGAAGTCGGAATGCCGCGAAACTCACCGAGTCAAAGCGTTTCGCCGTTTGCGGAAGAAGTCTGATGTAGAACAAGTAGCAGAAGCATACATGCTCAAGAGGGATCACCCGAAATTCAAAGGCAACTGAATTTCGGCAACCGGGGCATCGAAGTCGGAATGCCGCGAAACTCACCGAGTCAAAGCGTTTCGCCGTTTGCGGAAGAAGTCTGATGTAGAACAAGTAGCAGAAGCATACATGCTCAAGAGGGATCACCCGAAATTCAAAGGCAACTGAATTTCGGCAACCGGGGCATCGAAGTCGGAATGCCGCGAAACTCACCGAGTCAAAGCGTTTCGCCGTTTGCGGAAGAAAGTCTGATGTAGAACAAGTAGCAGAAGCATACATGCTCAAGAGGGATCACCCGAAATTCAAAGGCAACTGAATTTCGGCAACCGGGGCATCGAAGTCGGAATGCCGCGAAACTCACCGAGTCAAAGCGTTTCGCCGTTTGCGGAAGAAGTCTGATGTAGAACAAGTAGCAGAAGCATACATGCTCAAGAGGGATCACCCGAAATTCAAAGGCAACTGAATTTCGGCAACCGGGGCATCGAAGTCGGAATGCCGCGAAACTCACCGAGTCAAAGCGTTTCGCCGTTTGCGGAAGAAAGTCTGATGTAGAACAAGTAGCAGAAGCATACATGCTCAAGAGGGATCACCCGAAATTCAAAGGCAACTGAATTTCGGCAACCGGGGCATCGAAGTCGGAATGCCGCGAAACTCACCGAGTCAAAGCGTTTCGCCGTTTGCGGAAGAAAGTCTGATGTAGAACAAGTAGCAGAAGCATACATGCTCAAGAGGGATCACCCGAAATTCAAAGGCAACTGAATTTCGGCAACCGGGGCATCGAAGTCGGAATGCCGCGAAACTCACCGAGTCAAAGCGTTTCGCCGTTTGCGGAAGAAAGTCTGATGTAGAACAAGTAGCAGAAGCATACATGCTCAAGAGGGATCACCCGAAATTCAAAGGCAACTGAATTTCGGCAACCGGGGCATCGAAGTCGGAATGCCGCGAAACTCACCGAGTCAAAGCGTTTCGCCGTTTGCGGAAGAAAGTCTGATGTAGAACAAGTAGCAGAAGCATACATGCTCAAGAGGGATCACCCGAAATTCAAAGGCAACTGAATTTCGGCAACCGGGGCATCGAAGTCGGAATGCCGCGAAACTCACCGAGTCAAAGCGTTTCGCCGTTTGCGGAAGAAAGTCTGATGTAGAACAAGTAGCAGAAGCATACATGCTCAAGAGGGATCACCCGAAATTCAAAGGCAACTGAATTTCGGCAACCGGGGCATCGAAGTCGGAATGCCGCGAAACTCACCGAGTCAAAGCGTTTCGCCGTTTGCGGAAGAAGTCTGATGTAGAACAAGTAGCAGAAGCATACATGCTCAAGAGGGATCACCCGAAATTCAAAGGCAACTGAATTTCGGCAACCGGGGCATCGAAGTCGGAATGCCGCGAAACTCACCGAGTCAAAGCGTTTCGCCGTTTGCGGAAGAAAGTCTGATGTAGAACAAGTAGCAGAAGCATACATGCTCAAGAGGGATCACCCGAAATTCAAAGGCAACTGAATTTCGGCAACCGGGGCATCGAAGTCGGAATGCCGCGAAACTCACCGAGTCAAAGCGTTTCGCCGTTTGCGGAAGAAAGTCTGATGTAGAACAAGTAGCAGAAGCATACATGCTCAAGAGGGATCACCCGAAATTCAAAGGCAACTGAATTTCGGCAACCGGGGCATCGAAGTCGGAATGCCGCGAAACTCACCGAGTCAAAGCGTTTCGCCGTTTGCGGAAGAAAGTCTGATGTAGAACAAGTAGCAGAAGCATACATGCTCAAGAGGGATCACCCGAAATTCAAAGGCAACTGAATTTCGGCAACCGGGGCATCGAAGTCGGAATGCCGCGAAACTCACCGAGTCAAAGCGTTTCGCCGTTTGCGGAAGAAGTCTGATGTAGAACAAGTAGCAGAAGCATACATGCTCAAGAGGGATCACCCGAAATTCAAAGGCAACTGAATTTCGGCAACCGGGGCATCGAAGTCGGAATGCCGCGAAACTCACCGAGTCAAAGCGTTTCGCCGTTTGCGGAAGAAGTCTGATGTAGAACAAGTAGCAGAAGCATACATGCTCAAGAGGGATCACCCGAAATTCAAAGGCAACTGAATTTCGGCAACCGGGGCATCGAAGTCGGAATGCCGCGAAACTCACCGAGTCAAAGCGTTTCGCCGTTTGCGGAAGAAAGTCTGATGTAGAACAAGTAGCAGAAGCATACATGCTCAAGAGGGATCACCCGAAATTCAAAGGCAACTGAATTTCGGCAACCGGGGCATCGAAGTCGGAATGCCGCGAAACTCACCGAGTCAAAGCGTTTCGCCGTTTGCGGAAGAAAGTCTGATGTAGAACAAGTAGCAGAAGCATACATGCTCAAGAGGGATCACCCGAAATTCAAAGGCAACTGAATTTCGGCAACCGGGGCATCGAAGTCGGAATGCCGCGAAACTCACCGAGTCAAAGCGTTTCGCCGTTTGCGGAAGAAGTCTGATGTAGAACAAGTAGCAGAAGCATACATGCTCAAGAGGGATCACCCGAAATTCAAAGGCAACTGAATTTCGGCAACCGGGGCATCGAAGTCGGAATGCCGCGAAACTCACCGAGTCAAAGCGTTTCGCCGTTTGCGGAAGAAAGTCTGATGTAGAACAAGTAGCAGAAGCATACATGCTCAAGAGGGATCACCCGAAATTCAAAGGCAACTGAATTTCGGCAACCGGGGCATCGAAGTCGGAATGCCGCGAAACTCACCGAGTCAAAGCGTTTCGCCGTTTGCGGAAGAAAGTCTGATGTAGAACAAGTAGCAGAAGCATACATGCTCAAGAGGGATCACCCGAAATTCAAAGGCAACTGAATTTCGGCAACCGGGGCATCGAAGTCGGAATGCCGCGAAACTCACCGAGTCAAAGCGTTTCGCCGTTTGCGGAAGAAGTCTGATGTAGAACAAGTAGCAGAAGCATACATGCTCAAGAGGGATCACCCGAAATTCAAAGGCAACTGAATTTCGGCAACCGGGGCATCGAAGTCGGAATGCCGCGAAACTCACCGAGTCAAAGCGTTTCGCCGTTTGCGGAAGAAAGTCTGATGTAGAACAAGTAGCAGAAGCATACATGCTCAAGAGGGATCACCCGAAATTCAAAGGCAACTGAATTTCGGCAACCGGGGCATCGAAGTCGGAATGCCGCGAAACTCACCGAGTCAAAGCGTTTCGCCGTTTGCGGAAGAAGTCTGATGTAGAACAAGTAGCAGAAGCATACATGCTCAAGAGGGATCACCCGAAATTCAAAGGCAACTGAATTTCGGCAACCGGGGCATCGAAGTCGGAATGCCGCGAAACTCACCGAGTCAAAGCGTTTCGCCGTTTGCGGAAGAAGTCTGATGTAGAACAAGTAGCAGAAGCATACATGCTCAAGAGGGATCACCCGAAATTCAAAGGCAACTGAATTTCGGCAACCGGGGCATCGAAGTCGGAATGCCGCGAAACTCACCGAGTCAAAGCGTTTCGCCGTTTGCGGAAGAAAGTCTGATGTAGAACAAGTAGCAGAAGCATACATGCTCAAGAGGGATCACCCGAAATTCAAAGGCAACTGAATTTCGGCAACCGGGGCATCGAAGTCGGAATGCCGCGAAACTCACCGAGTCAAAGCGTTTCGCCGTTTGCGGAAGAAAGTCTGATGTAGAACAAGTAGCAGAAGCATACATGCTCAAGAGGGATCACCCGAAATTCAAAGGCAACTGAATTTCGGCAACCGGGGCATCGAAGTCGGAATGCCGCGAAACTCACCGAGTCAAAGCGTTTCGCCGTTTGCGGAAGAAGTCTGATGTAGAACAAGTAGCAGAAGCATACATGCTCAAGAGGGATCACCCGAAATTCAAAGGCAACTGAATTTCGGCAACCGGGGCATCGAAGTCGGAATGCCGCGAAACTCACCGAGTCAAAGCGTTTCGCCGTTTGCGGAAGAAAGTCTGATGTAGAACAAGTAGCAGAAGCATACATGCTCAAGAGGGATCACCCGAAATTCAAAGGCAACTGAATTTCGGCAACCGGGGCATCGAAGTCGGAATGCCGCGAAACTCACCGAGTCAAAGCGTTTCGCCGTTTGCGGAAGAAGTCTGATGTAGAACAAGTAGCAGAAGCATACATGCTCAAGAGGGATCACCCGAAATTCAAAGGCAACTGAATTTCGGCAACCGGGGCATCGAAGTCGGAATGCCGCGAAACTCACCGAGTCAAAGCGTTTCGCCGTTTGCGGAAGAAGTCTGATGTAGAACAAGTAGCAGAAGCATACATGCTCAAGAGGGATCACCCGAAATTCAAAGGCAACTGAATTTCGGCAACCGGGGCATCGAAGTCGGAATGCCGCGAAACTCACCGAGTCAAAGCGTTTCGCCGTTTGCGGAAGAAAGTCTGATGTAGAACAAGTAGCAGAAGCATACATGCTCAAGAGGGATCACCCGAAATTCAAAGGCAACTGAATTTCGGCAACCGGGGCATCGAAGTCGGAATGCCGCGAAACTCACCGAGTCAAAGCGTTTCGCCGTTTGCGGAAGAAGTCTGATGTAGAACAAGTAGCAGAAGCATACATGCTCAAGAGGGATCACCCGAAATTCAAAGGCAACTGAATTTCGGCAACCGGGGCATCGAAGTCGGAATGCCGCGAAACTCACCGAGTCAAAGCGTTTCGCCGTTTGCGGAAGAAAGTCTGATGTAGAACAAGTAGCAGAAGCATACATGCTCAAGAGGGATCACCCGAAATTCAAAGGCAACTGAATTTCGGCAACCGGGGCATCGAAGTCGGAATGCCGCGAAACTCACCGAGTCAAAGCGTTTCGCCGTTTGCGGAAGAAGTCTGATGTAGAACAAGTAGCAGAAGCATACATGCTCAAGAGGGATCACCCGAAATTCAAAGGCAACTGAATTTCGGCAACCGGGGCATCGAAGTCGGAATGCCGCGAAACTCACCGAGTCAAAGCGTTTCGCCGTTTGCGGAAGAAGTCTGATGTAGAACAAGTAGCAGAAGCATACATGCTCAAGAGGGATCACCCGAAATTCAAAGGCAACTGAATTTCGGCAACCGGGGCATCGAAGTCGGAATGCCGCGAAACTCACCGAGTCAAAGCGTTTCGCCGTTTGCGGAAGAAAGTCTGATGTAGAACAAGTAGCAGAAGCATACATGCTCAAGAGGGATCACCCGAAATTCAAAGGCAACTGAATTTCGGCAACCGGGGCATCGAAGTCGGAATGCCGCGAAACTCACCGAGTCAAAGCGTTTCGCCGTTTGCGGAAGAAGTCTGATGTAGAACAAGTAGCAGAAGCATACATGCTCAAGAGGGATCACCCGAAATTCAAAGGCAACTGAATTTCGGCAACCGGGGCATCGAAGTCGGAATGCCGCGAAACTCACCGAGTCAAAGCGTTTCGCCGTTTGCGGAAGAAAGTCTGATGTAGAACAAGTAGCAGAAGCATACATGCTCAAGAGGGATCACCCGAAATTCAAAGGCAACTGAATTTCGGCAACCGGGGCATCGAAGTCGGAATGCCGCGAAACTCACCGAGTCAAAGCGTTTCGCCGTTTGCGGAAGAAGTCTGATGTAGAACAAGTAGCAGAAGCATACATGCTCAAGAGGGATCACCCGAAATTCAAAGGCAACTGAATTTCGGCAACCGGGGCATCGAAGTCGGAATGCCGCGAAACTCACCGAGTCAAAGCGTTTCGCCGTTTGCGGAAGAAAGTCTGATGTAGAACAAGTAGCAGAAGCATACATGCTCAAGAGGGATCACCCGAAATTCAAAGGCAACTGAATTTCGGCAACCGGGGCATCGAAGTCGGAATGCCGCGAAACTCACCGAGTCAAAGCGTTTCGCCGTTTGCGGAAGAAGTCTGATGTAGAACAAGTAGCAGAAGCATACATGCTCAAGAGGGATCACCCGAAATTCAAAGGCAACTGAATTTCGGCAACCGGGGCATCGAAGTCGGAATGCCGCGAAACTCACCGAGTCAAAGCGTTTCGCCGTTTGCGGAAGAAAGTCTGATGTAGAACAAGTAGCAGAAGCATACATGCTCAAGAGGGATCACCCGAAATTCAAAGGCAACTGAATTTCGGCAACCGGGGCATCGAAGTCGGAATGCCGCGAAACTCACCGAGTCAAAGCGTTTCGCCGTTTGCGGAAGAAGTCTGATGTAGAACAAGTAGCAGAAGCATACATGCTCAAGAGGGATCACCCGAAATTCAAAGGCAACTGAATTTCGGCAACCGGGGCATCGAAGTCGGAATGCCGCGAAACTCACCGAGTCAAAGCGTTTCGCCGTTTGCGGAAGAAGTCTGATGTAGAACAAGTAGCAGAAGCATACATGCTCAAGAGGGATCACCCGAAATTCAAAGGCAACTGAATTTCGGCAACCGGGGCATCGAAGTCGGAATGCCGCGAAACTCACCGAGTCAAAGCGTTTCGCCGTTTGCGGAAGAAGTCTGATGTAGAACAAGTAGCAGAAGCATACATGCTCAAGAGGGATCACCCGAAATTCAAAGGCAACTGAATTTCGGCAACCGGGGCATCGAAGTCGGAATGCCGCGAAACTCACCGAGTCAAAGCGTTTCGCCGTTTGCGGAAGAAAGTCTGATGTAGAACAAGTAGCAGAAGCATACATGCTCAAGAGGGATCACCCGAAATTCAAAGGCAACTGAATTTCGGCAACCGGGGCATCGAAGTCGGAATGCCGCGAAACTCACCGAGTCAAAGCGTTTCGCCGTTTGCGGAAGAAGTCTGATGTAGAACAAGTAGCAGAAGCATACATGCTCAAGAGGGATCACCCGAAATTCAAAGGCAACTGAATTTCGGCAACCGGGGCATCGAAGTCGGAATGCCGCGAAACTCACCGAGTCAAAGCGTTTCGCCGTTTGCGGAAGAAAGTCTGATGTAGAACAAGTAGCAGAAGCATACATGCTCAAGAGGGATCACCCGAAATTCAAAGGCAACTGAATTTCGGCAACCGGGGCATCGAAGTCGGAATGCCGCGAAACTCACCGAGTCAAAGCGTTTCGCCGTTTGCGGAAGAAAGTCTGATGTAGAACAAGTAGCAGAAGCATACATGCTCAAGAGGGATCACCCGAAATTCAAAGGCAACTGAATTTCGGCAACCGGGGCATCGAAGTCGGAATGCCGCGAAACTCACCGAGTCAAAGCGTTTCGCCGTTTGCGGAAGAAGTCTGATGTAGAACAAGTAGCAGAAGCATACATGCTCAAGAGGGATCACCCGAAATTCAAAGGCAACTGAATTTCGGCAACCGGGGCATCGAAGTCGGAATGCCGCGAAACTCACCGAGTCAAAGCGTTTCGCCGTTTGCGGAAGAAAGTCTGATGTAGAACAAGTAGCAGAAGCATACATGCTCAAGAGGGATCACCCGAAATTCAAAGGCAACTGAATTTCGGCAACCGGGGCATCGAAGTCGGAATGCCGCGAAACTCACCGAGTCAAAGCGTTTCGCCGTTTGCGGAAGAAGTCTGATGTAGAACAAGTAGCAGAAGCATACATGCTCAAGAGGGATCACCCGAAATTCAAAGGCAACTGAATTTCGGCAACCGGGGCATCGAAGTCGGAATGCCGCGAAACTCACCGAGTCAAAGCGTTTCGCCGTTTGCGGAAGAAAGTCTGATGTAGAACAAGTAGCAGAAGCATACATGCTCAAGAGGGATCACCCGAAATTCAAAGGCAACTGAATTTCGGCAACCGGGGCATCGAAGTCGGAATGCCGCGAAACTCACCGAGTCAAAGCGTTTCGCCGTTTGCGGAAGAAGTCTGATGTAGAACAAGTAGCAGAAGCATACATGCTCAAGAGGGATCACCCGAAATTCAAAGGCAACTGAATTTCGGCAACCGGGGCATCGAAGTCGGAATGCCGCGAAACTCACCGAGTCAAAGCGTTTCGCCGTTTGCGGAAGAAAGTCTGATGTAGAACAAGTAGCAGAAGCATACATGCTCAAGAGGGATCACCCGAAATTCAAAGGCAACTGAATTTCGGCAACCGGGGCATCGAAGTCGGAATGCCGCGAAACTCACCGAGTCAAAGCGTTTCGCCGTTTGCGGAAGAAAGTCTGATGTAGAACAAGTAGCAGAAGCATACATGCTCAAGAGGGATCACCCGAAATTCAAAGGCAACTGAATTTCGGCAACCGGGGCATCGAAGTCGGAATGCCGCGAAACTCACCGAGTCAAAGCGTTTCGCCGTTTGCGGAAGAAGTCTGATGTAGAACAAGTAGCAGAAGCATACATGCTCAAGAGGGATCACCCGAAATTCAAAGGCAACTGAATTTCGGCAACCGGGGCATCGAAGTCGGAATGCCGCGAAACTCACCGAGTCAAAGCGTTTCGCCGTTTGCGGAAGAAAGTCTGATGTAGAACAAGTAGCAGAAGCATACATGCTCAAGAGGGATCACCCGAAATTCAAAGGCAACTGAATTTCGGCAACCGGGGCATCGAAGTCGGAATGCCGCGAAACTCACCGAGTCAAAGCGTTTCGCCGTTTGCGGAAGAAGTCTGATGTAGAACAAGTAGCAGAAGCATACATGCTCAAGAGGGATCACCCGAAATTCAAAGGCAACTGAATTTCGGCAACCGGGGCATCGAAGTCGGAATGCCGCGAAACTCACCGAGTCAAAGCGTTTCGCCGTTTGCGGAAGAAAGTCTGATGTAGAACAAGTAGCAGAAGCATACATGCTCAAGAGGGATCACCCGAAATTCAAAGGCAACTGAATTTCGGCAACCGGGGCATCGAAGTCGGAATGCCGCGAAACTCACCGAGTCAAAGCGTTTCGCCGTTTGCGGAAGAAGTCTGATGTAGAACAAGTAGCAGAAGCATACATGCTCAAGAGGGATCACCCGAAATTCAAAGGCAACTGAATTTCGGCAACCGGGGCATCGAAGTCGGAATGCCGCGAAACTCACCGAGTCAAAGCGTTTCGCCGTTTGCGGAAGAAAGTCTGATGTAGAACAAGTAGCAGAAGCATACATGCTCAAGAGGGATCACCCGAAATTCAAAGGCAACTGAATTTCGGCAACCGGGGCATCGAAGTCGGAATGCCGCGAAACTCACCGAGTCAAAGCGTTTCGCCGTTTGCGGAAGAAAGTCTGATGTAGAACAAGTAGCAGAAGCATACATGCTCAAGAGGGATCACCCGAAATTCAAAGGCAACTGAATTTCGGCAACCGGGGCATCGAAGTCGGAATGCCGCGAAACTCACCGAGTCAAAGCGTTTCGCCGTTTGCGGAAGAAAGTCTGATGTAGAACAAGTAGCAGAAGCATACATGCTCAAGAGGGATCACCCGAAATTCAAAGGCAACTGAATTTCGGCAACCGGGGCATCGAAGTCGGAATGCCGCGAAACTCACCGAGTCAAAGCGTTTCGCCGTTTGCGGAAGAAGTCTGATGTAGAACAAGTAGCAGAAGCATACATGCTCAAGAGGGATCACCCGAAATTCAAAGGCAACTGAATTTCGGCAACCGGGGCATCGAAGTCGGAATGCCGCGAAACTCACCGAGTCAAAGCGTTTCGCCGTTTGCGGAAGAAAGTCTGATGTAGAACAAGTAGCAGAAGCATACATGCTCAAGAGGGATCACCCGAAATTCAAAGGCAACTGAATTTCGGCAACCGGGGCATCGAAGTCGGAATGCCGCGAAACTCACCGAGTCAAAGCGTTTCGCCGTTTGCGGAAGAAGTCTGATGTAGAACAAGTAGCAGAAGCATACATGCTCAAGAGGGATCACCCGAAATTCAAAGGCAACTGAATTTCGGCAACCGGGGCATCGAAGTCGGAATGCCGCGAAACTCACCGAGTCAAAGCGTTTCGCCGTTTGCGGAAGAAGTCTGATGTAGAACAAGTAGCAGAAGCATACATGCTCAAGAGGGATCACCCGAAATTCAAAGGCAACTGAATTTCGGCAACCGGGGCATCGAAGTCGGAATGCCGCGAAACTCACCGAGTCAAAGCGTTTCGCCGTTTGCGGAAGAAAGTCTGATGTAGAACAAGTAGCAGAAGCATACATGCTCAAGAGGGATCACCCGAAATTCAAAGGCAACTGAATTTCGGCAACCGGGGCATCGAAGTCGGAATGCCGCGAAACTCACCGAGTCAAAGCGTTTCGCCGTTTGCGGAAGAAGTCTGATGTAGAACAAGTAGCAGAAGCATACATGCTCAAGAGGGATCACCCGAAATTCAAAGGCAACTGAATTTCGGCAACCGGGGCATCGAAGTCGGAATGCCGCGAAACTCACCGAGTCAAAGCGTTTCGCCGTTTGCGGAAGAAAGTCTGATGTAGAACAAGTAGCAGAAGCATACATGCTCAAGAGGGATCACCCGAAATTCAAAGGCAACTGAATTTCGGCAACCGGGGCATCGAAGTCGGAATGCCGCGAAACTCACCGAGTCAAAGCGTTTCGCCGTTTGCGGAAGAAGTCTGATGTAGAACAAGTAGCAGAAGCATACATGCTCAAGAGGGATCACCCGAAATTCAAAGGCAACTGAATTTCGGCAACCGGGGCATCGAAGTCGGAATGCCGCGAAACTCACCGAGTCAAAGCGTTTCGCCGTTTGCGGAAGAAGTCTGATGTAGAACAAGTAGCAGAAGCATACATGCTCAAGAGGGATCACCCGAAATTCAAAGGCAACTGAATTTCGGCAACCGGGGCATCGAAGTCGGAATGCCGCGAAACTCACCGAGTCAAAGCGTTTCGCCGTTTGCGGAAGAAAGTCTGATGTAGAACAAGTAGCAGAAGCATACATGCTCAAGAGGGATCACCCGAAATTCAAAGGCAACTGAATTTCGGCAACCGGGGCATCGAAGTCGGAATGCCGCGAAACTCACCGAGTCAAAGCGTTTCGCCGTTTGCGGAAGAAAGTCTGATGTAGAACAAGTAGCAGAAGCATACATGCTCAAGAGGGATCACCCGAAATTCAAAGGCAACTGAATTTCGGCAACCGGGGCATCGAAGTCGGAATGCCGCGAAACTCACCGAGTCAAAGCGTTTCGCCGTTTGCGGAAGAAGTCTGATGTAGAACAAGTAGCAGAAGCATACATGCTCAAGAGGGATCACCCGAAATTCAAAGGCAACTGAATTTCGGCAACCGGGGCATCGAAGTCGGAATGCCGCGAAACTCACCGAGTCAAAGCGTTTCGCCGTTTGCGGAAGAAAGTCTGATGTAGAACAAGTAGCAGAAGCATACATGCTCAAGAGGGATCACCCGAAATTCAAAGGCAACTGAATTTCGGCAACCGGGGCATCGAAGTCGGAATGCCGCGAAACTCACCGAGTCAAAGCGTTTCGCCGTTTGCGGAAGAAGTCTGATGTAGAACAAGTAGCAGAAGCATACATGCTCAAGAGGGATCACCCGAAATTCAAAGGCAACTGAATTTCGGCAACCGGGGCATCGAAGTCGGAATGCCGCGAAACTCACCGAGTCAAAGCGTTTCGCCGTTTGCGGAAGAAAGTCTGATGTAGAACAAGTAGCAGAAGCATACATGCTCAAGAGGGATCACCCGAAATTCAAAGGCAACTGAATTTCGGCAACCGGGGCATCGAAGTCGGAATGCCGCGAAACTCACCGAGTCAAAGCGTTTCGCCGTTTGCGGAAGAAGTCTGATGTAGAACAAGTAGCAGAAGCATACATGCTCAAGAGGGATCACCCGAAATTCAAAGGCAACTGAATTTCGGCAACCGGGGCATCGAAGTCGGAATGCCGCGAAACTCACCGAGTCAAAGCGTTTCGCCGTTTGCGGAAGAAGTCTGATGTAGAACAAGTAGCAGAAGCATACATGCTCAAGAGGGATCACCCGAAATTCAAAGGCAACTGAATTTCGGCAACCGGGGCATCGAAGTCGGAATGCCGCGAAACTCACCGAGTCAAAGCGTTTCGCCGTTTGCGGAAGAAAGTCTGATGTAGAACAAGTAGCAGAAGCATACATGCTCAAGAGGGATCACCCGAAATTCAAAGGCAACTGAATTTCGGCAACCGGGGCATCGAAGTCGGAATGCCGCGAAACTCACCGAGTCAAAGCGTTTCGCCGTTTGCGGAAGAAAGTCTGATGTAGAACAAGTAGCAGAAGCATACATGCTCAAGAGGGATCACCCGAAATTCAAAGGCAACTGAATTTCGGCAACCGGGGCATCGAAGTCGGAATGCCGCGAAACTCACCGAGTCAAAGCGTTTCGCCGTTTGCGGAAGAAAGTCTGATGTAGAACAAGTAGCAGAAGCATACATGCTCAAGAGGGATCACCCGAAATTCAAAGGCAACTGAATTTCGGCAACCGGGGCATCGAAGTCGGAATGCCGCGAAACTCACCGAGTCAAAGCGTTTCGCCGTTTGCGGAAGAAGTCTGATGTAGAACAAGTAGCAGAAGCATACATGCTCAAGAGGGATCACCCGAAATTCAAAGGCAACTGAATTTCGGCAACCGGGGCATCGAAGTCGGAATGCCGCGAAACTCACCGAGTCAAAGCGTTTCGCCGTTTGCGGAAGAAGTCTGATGTAGAACAAGTAGCAGAAGCATACATGCTCAAGAGGGATCACCCGAAATTCAAAGGCAACTGAATTTCGGCAACCGGGGCATCGAAGTCGGAATGCCGCGAAACTCACCGAGTCAAAGCGTTTCGCCGTTTGCGGAAGAAAGTCTGATGTAGAACAAGTAGCAGAAGCATACATGCTCAAGAGGGATCACCCGAAATTCAAAGGCAACTGAATTTCGGCAACCGGGGCATCGAAGTCGGAATGCCGCGAAACTCACCGAGTCAAAGCGTTTCGCCGTTTGCGGAAGAAGTCTGATGTAGAACAAGTAGCAGAAGCATACATGCTCAAGAGGGATCACCCGAAATTCAAAGGCAACTGAATTTCGGCAACCGGGGCATCGAAGTCGGAATGCCGCGAAACTCACCGAGTCAAAGCGTTTCGCCGTTTGCGGAAGAAAGTCTGATGTAGAACAAGTAGCAGAAGCATACATGCTCAAGAGGGATCACCCGAAATTCAAAGGCAACTGAATTTCGGCAACCGGGGCATCGAAGTCGGAATGCCGCGAAACTCACCGAGTCAAAGCGTTTCGCCGTTTGCGGAAGAAAGTCTGATGTAGGAACAAGTAGCAGAAGCATACATGCTCAAGAGGGATCACCCGAAATTCAATACAAGCGCAACTGAATTTCGGTCAACCGGGACATCGAGCAGTTCGCAAATGCCTCGAAAGTCACCGAGTCAAACCACGTTTTCGCCGTTAGCGGAAAGAAAGTCCATTGTAGAACAAGTAGCAGAAGTCATACATGCTCGAAGATGGGGATTCCCCAAATTGAAAGGCAACTGAATTTCGGCAACCGGAGAATCGAACAGTCGAAAATGCCGCCTAAACTCACCTGAGTCAACGTGTTTCGCCGTTTGCGGAAGAAAGTATGAGGCTAGAACAAGTAGCAGACGCATACATGCCCAAGAGATTGGATCACCCGAAATGCAAAGGCTCACTTGAAATTTCGGCAAAACGGGGCATTCGAAGTCGGGTAATGCCTCAGAAAGTCACCGAGTCAATAACGTTTCGCCGTTTGCGGAAGAAAAGTACGTTGTAGAACAAAGTAGCAGAAAGCATACATGCTCAAGAGGGATTCACTCCGAAATTGCGAGAAAGGCAACAAGGAATTTCGGCAACCGAGAGAGGCATTCGAAGTTGGCAATTGCCGACTAAAACTCACCGAGTACAAAGCGTTTCGCCGTTTAGGAAGAATGTATGTTGTAGAACAAAGTAGGCAGAAGCATACATGTCTCAAGAGGGATCACCCGAAATTCAAACAGGCAACTGAATTTCGGCACACCGGGGCATCGAAGTCGTAAATGCCGCGAAACTATCACCGATGGCAAAGCGTTTCGCTGTTTGCGGGAAGAAAGAAAGTCTGATGTAGAACAAGTAGCAGAAGCATACATGCTCAAGAGGGTATCACCCGATATTCAAAGGCAACTAAATTTCCGGCGCATACGCTGGCGAATCCATCGAAGTCGGAATGCCGCGAAACCCACCGAGTCAAAGCGTTTCGTTTGTTTGCGGAAGAAAAGTACTGACGTAGACAACAAGTAGCAGAAGCATACAAGCTCATGAGGGAATCACCCGAAATTCAATAGGCAACTGAATTTCGGCAATGGACGGCATCGAAGTCGGAATGCCGCGCAAAATCTCACCGAAGTCAAAGCGTTTCGCGGTTTGCGGAAGAAAGACTGATGTAGAACAAGTAGGCCACACTAGGAAGCATACGATGCTCAAGACGGGATCACACGAAATATCACAAGGGCAAACTGAATTTCGGCAACCGGGGCATCGCAAATCGGAATGCCGCGAAACTCAACCGAGTCAAAGCGTTTTCGCCAGTTTGCGGGGAAGAATTCAGAAAGTCTGATGTTAGCATAGAACACAGTAGTCAGAAGCATATACATGCTCAAGAGGGATCCCCCGAAATTTAAAGGCATCTGAATTTCGGCAACCGGGGCATCGAAGGCGGAATGCCGCGAAACTCACCGAGCCAAAGCGTTTCGCCGTTTGCGGAAGAAAGTGTGATGTAGAACAAGTAGCCGAAGCATACATGCTAAAAAGGGATCACCCGAAATTCAAAGGCAACTGAATTTCAGAAACCGGGGCATTGAAGTCGGAATGCCGCGAAACTCACCGAGTCAAAGCGTTTCTCCGTTTGCGGAACAAAGTCTGATGTAGAACAAGTAGCAGAAGCATACATGCTCAAGAGGGATCCCCAGAAATTTAAAGGCATCTGAATTTCGGCAACCGGGGCATTGAAGGCGGAATGCCGCCAAACTCACCGAGTCAAAGCGTTTCTCCGTTTGCGGAACAAAGTCTGATGTAGAACAAGTAGCAGAAGCATACATGGTCAAGAGGGATCACCCGAAATTCAAAGGCAACTGAATTTCGGCAACCGGGGCATCGAAGTCGGAATGTCGCGAAACTCACCGAGTCAAAGCGTTTTGCGGTTTGCGGAAGAAAGTGTGATGTAGAACAAGTAGCCGAAGCATACATGCTAAAGAGGGATCACCCGAAATTCAAAGGCAACTGAATTTCAGCAACCGGGGCATCGAAGTTGGAAAGCCGCGAAACTCAATGAGTCAAAGCGTTTCGCCGTTTGCGGAAGAAATTGTGTTGTAGAACAAGTAGCAGAAGCATACATGCTAAAGAGGGATCACCCGAAATTTAAAGGCAACTCAATTCCGGCAACCGGGGCATCGAAGTCGGAATGCCGCGAAACTCAACGAGTCAAAGCGTTTTGCCGTTTGCGGAAGAAAGTCTGATGTAGAACAAGTAGCAGAAGCATACATGCTCAAGTGGGATCACCCGAAATTCAAAGGCAACTGAATTTCGGCAACCGGCGCATCGAAGTCGGAATGCCGCCAAACTCACCGAGTCAAAGCGTTTCTCCGTTTGCGGAACAAAGTCTGATGTAGAACAAGTAGCAGAAGCATACATGCTCAAGAGGGATCATCCCAAATTCAAAGGCAACTGCATTTCAGCAACCGTGGCATCGAAGTCGGAATGCCGCGAAACTCACCGAGTCAAAACGTTTTGCCGTTTGTGGAAGAAGTCTGATGGAGAACAAGTAGCAGAAGCATACATGCTCAAGAGGGATCCCCCGAAATTTAAAGGCAACTGAATTTCGGCAACCGGGCATCGAAGTTGGAAAGCTGCGAAAGTCAACGAGTCAAAGCATTTTGCGGTTTGCGGAAGAAAGTGTGATGTAGAACAAGTAGCAGAAGCATACATGCTCAAGAGGGATCACCCGAAATTTAAAGGCAACTGAATTTCGGCAACCGGGCATCGAAGTTGGAAAGCTGCGAAAGTCAACGAGTCAAAGCGTTTCGCCGTTTGCGGAAGAAAGTGTGATGTAGAACAAGTAGCAGAAGCATAAATGCTAAAGAGGGATCACCCGAAATTCAAAGGCACCTGAATTTCGGCAACCTGGGTATCGAAGTCGGAATGCCGCGAAACTCACCGAGTCAAAGCGTTTTGCGGTTTGCGGAAGAAAGTGTGATGTAGAACAAGTAGCAGAAGCATACATGCTAAAGAGGGATCACCCGAAATTCAAAGGCACCCGATTTTCGGCAACCGGGGCATCGAAGTCGGAATGCCGCGAAACTCACCGAGTCAAAGTGTTTTGCGGTTTGCGGAAGAAAGTGTGATGTAGAACAAGTAGCAGAAGCATACATGCTCAAGAGGGATCACCCGAAATTCAAAGGCAAATGAATTTCGGCAACCGGGGCATCGAAGTCAGAATGTCGCGAAACTCACCGAGTCAAAGCATTTTGCGGTTTGCGGAAGAAAGTGTGATGTAGAACAAGTAGCCGAAGCATACATGCTAAAAAGGGATCACCCGAAATTCAAAGGCAACTGAATTTCGGCAACCGGGGCATCGAAGTCGGAAAGCCGCGAAACTCAACGAGTCAAAGCATTTCGCCGTTTGCGGAAGAAAGTGTGTTGTAGAACAAGTAGCAGACGCATACATGCTAAATAGGGATCACCCGAAATTCAAAGGCACCTGAATTTCGGCAATCGGGGCATCGAAGTCGGAATGCCGCGAAACTCACCGAGTCAAAGCGTTTTGCGGTTTGCGCAAGAAAGTGTGATGTAGAACAAGTAGCTGAAGCATACATGCTAAAGAGGGATCACCCGAAATTCAAAGGCAACTTCATTTCGGCAACCGGGGCATCGAAGGCGGAAAGCCGCGAAACTCAACTAGTCAAAGCGTTTCGCCGTTTGCGGAAGAAAGTCTGATGTAGAACAAGTAGCAGAAGTATACATGCTCAAGTGGGATCACCCGAAATTCAAAGGCAACTGAATTTCGGCAACCGGGGCATCGAAGTCGGAATGCCGCGAAACTCAACGAGTCAAAGCGTTTCGCAGTTTGCGGAAGAAAGTGAGATGTAGAACAAGTAGCAGAAGCATACATGCTAAAGAGGGATCACCCGAAATTTAAAGGCAACTCAATTTCGGCAACCGGGGCATCGAAGTCGGAATGCCGCGAAACTCAACGAGTCAAAGCGTTTCGCCGTTTGCGGAAGAAAGTGAGATGTAGAACAAGTAGCAGAAGCATACATGCTAAAGAGGGATCACCCGAAATTCAAAGGCACCTGAATTTCGGCGGAAGAAAGTCTGATGTAGAACAAGTAGCAGAAGGATACATGCTCAAGAGGGATCACCCCAAATTCAAAGGCAACTGAATTTCGGCAACCGGGGCATCGAAGTCGGAATGCTGCGAAACTCACCGAGTCAAAGCGTTTCACCGTTTGTGGAAGAAGTCTGATTTAGAACAAGTAGCAGAAGCATACATGCTCAAGAGGGATCCCCCGAAATTTAAAGGCATCTGAATTTCGGCAACCGGGACATCGAAGTCGGAATGCCGCGAAACTCACCGAGTCAAAGCGTTTCGTCGTTGCGGAAGAAAGTCTGATGTAGAACAAGTAGCAGAAGCATACATGCTCAAGAGGGATCCCCCGAAATTTAAAGGCAACTGAATTTCGGCAACCGGGCATCGAAGTTGGAAAGCTGCGAAAGTCAACGAGTCAAATGGTTTCGCCGTTTGCGGAAGAAAGTGTGATGTAGAACAAGTAGCAGAAGCATAAATGCTAAAGAGGGATCACCCGAAATTCAAAGGCACCTGAATTTTGGCAACCTGGGTATCGAAGTCGGAATGCCGCGAAACTCACCGAGTCAAAGCGTTTTGCGGTTTGCGGAAGAAAGTGTGATGTAGAACAAGTAGCAGAAGCATACATGCTCAAGAGGGATCACCCGAAATTCAAAGGCAACTGAATTTCGGCAACCGGGGCATCGAAGTCGGAATGGCGCGAAACTCACCGAGTCAAAGCATTTTGCGGTTTGCGGAAGAAAGTGTGATGTAGAACAAGTAGCCGAAGCATACATGCTAAAGAGGGATCACCCGAAATTCAAAGGCAACTGAATTTCGGCAAACGGGGCATCGAAGTCGGAAAGCCGCGAAACTCAACGAGTCAAAGCGTTTCGCCGTTTGCGGAAGAAAGTGTGTTGTAGAACAAGTAGCAGACGCATACATGCTAAAGAGGGATCACCCGAAATTCAAAGGCACCTGAATTTCGGCAACCGGGGCATCGAAGTCGGAATGCCGCGAAACTCACCGAGTCAAAGCGTTTTGCGGTTTGCTCAAGAAAGTGTGATGTAGAACAAGTAGCTGAAGCATACATGCTAAAGAGGGATCACCCGAAATTCAAAGGCAACTTCATTTCGGCAACCGGGGCATCGAAGGCGGAAAGCCGCGAAACTCAACTAGTCAAAGCGTTTCGCCGTTTGCGGAAGAAAGTCTGATGTAGAACAAGTAGCAGAAGTATACATGCTCAAGTGGGATCACCCGAAATTCAAAGGCAACTGAATTTCGGCAACCGGGGCATCGAAGTCGGAATGCCGCGAAACTCAACGAGTCAAAGCATTTCGCCATTTGCGGAAGAAAGTGAGATGTAGAACAAGTAGCAGAAGCATACATGCTAAAGAGGGATCACCCGAAATTTAAAGGCAACTCAATTTCGGTAACCGGGGCATCAAAGTCGGAATGCCGCGAAACTCAACGAGTCAAAGCGTTTCGCCGTTTGCGGAAGAAAGTGAGATGTAGAACAAGTAGCAGAAGCATACATGCTAAAGAGGGATCACCCGAAATTCAAAGGCACCTGAATTTCGGCGGAAGAAAGTCTGATGTAGAACAAGTAGCAGAAGGATACATGCTCAAGAGGGATCACCCCAAATTCAAAGGCAACTGAATTTCGGCAACCGGGGCATCGAAGTCGGAATGCTGCGAAACTCACCGAGTCAAAGTGTTTCACCGTTTGTGGAAGAAGTCTGATGTAGAACAAGTAGCAGAAGCATACATGCTCAAGAGGGATCCCCCGAAATTTAAAGGCATCTGAATTTCGGCAACCGGGGCATCGAAGTCGGAATGCCGCGAAACTCACCGAGTCAAAGCGTTTCGTCGTTGCGGAAGAAAGTCTGATGTAGAACAAGTAGCAGAAGCATACATGCTCAAGAGGGATCCCCCGAAATTTAAAGGCAACTGAATTTCGGCAACCGGGCATCGAAGTTGGAAAGCTGCGAAAGTCAACGAGTCAAAGCGTTTCGCCGTTTGCGGAAGAAAGTGTGATGTAGAACAAGTAGCAGAAGCATAAATGCTAAAGAGGGATCACCCGAAATTCAAAGGCACCTGAATTTCGGCAACCTGGGTATCGAAGTCGGAATGCCGCGAAACTCACCGAGTCAAAGCGTTTTGCGGTTTGCGGAAGAAAGTGTGATGTAGAACAAGTAGCAGAAGCATACATGCTCAAGAGCGATCACCCGAAATTCAAAGGCAACTGAATTTCGGCAACCGGGGCATCGAAGTTGGAATGTCGCGAAACTCACCGAGTCAAAGAGTTTTGCGGTTTGCGGAAGAAAGTGTGATGTAGAACAAGTAGCCGAAGCATACATGCTAAAGAGGGATCACCCGAAATTCAAAGGCAACTGAATTTCGGCAAACGGGGCATCGAAGTCGGAAAGCCGCGAAACTCAACGAGTCAAAGCGTTTCGCCGTTTGCGGAAGAAAGTGCGATGTAGAACAAGTAGCAGAAGCATACATGCTCAATAGGGATCACCCGAAATTTGAAAGGCAACTGAATTTCGGCAACCGGGGCATCGAAGTCGGAATGCCGCGAAACTCACCGAGTCAAAGCGTTTTGCAGTTTGCGGAAGAAAGTGTGATGTAGAACAAGTAGCCGAAGCATACATGCTAAAGAGGGATCACCCAAGAAATTCTAAGGCCAATCCTGAATTTCGGCCAACCGGGGCCTCGAAGTCGGAATAATGCCGCGAAACTTCAACCGAGTCAAAGACGTTTCGCCGTTTGCGGTAAGAAAGTATGACGTGTAGAACAAGTAGACAGAAGCATACATGCTCAAGAGGGTATCCTACCCGAAATTCAAAGGTCAACTGAATTTCGGTCAACCGGGGCACTCTGAAGAAGCTCGTGAATGCCTCGAAAAACTCACCGAGTCAGAAGCGTTTCGCCGTTTGCGGAAGAAAGTACTGATGTAGAAACAAGTAGCAGAAGCATTACATGCTCAAGAGGGATCACCCGAAATTCTACAAGGCAACCTGAATTTCGGCATACCCGAGGCATCGGAAGTCGGAATTGCCGCGATAAACTCAACCAGAGTCAAAGCGTTTCGCCGTTTGCCGGAAGAAATTTCTGAGATTGATTAGAACAAGTAGCTAGAAGGCATACAATGCTCAAGAGGGGATCACCCCGAAATTCAAAGGCATATACTTTCAATTTCGGCAACCGGTGAGCATCGAAGTCGGAAATGCCTGCGAGAACTCACCGAGTCAAAAGCGTTTCGCCGTTTGCGGAAGGAAAGTGAGATGTAGAACAATTAGCAGAAGCATACATGCTAAAGAGGGATCACCCGAAATCCAAAGGCAACCTGAATTTCGGCGGAAAGAAAGTCTGATTGTAGAACAAGTTAGCAGAAAAGTCATTTACATGCTCAGAGAGGGAATCACCCGAAGACTTTCAAAGGCAACCTGAATTTCAGGCAACCGGGGCGGGCATCGAAGTCGGAATGCTGCGAAACTCACCGAGGTCAAAGCGTTTCGCAGTTTTGGGAAGAAGGAAAGTCTGACTTAGGAACAAGTAGCCAGGAAGCATACATGCTCAATGAGGGATCACCCGAAATTTAAAGGCAACTGATATTTCGGCTAACCGGGACATCGAAGTCGGATTATGCCGCGAAACTCACCGAGTCAAAGCGTTTTCGACGTGTGCTGGAAAAGAAAGAGAAAGTCTACGCCATAGGTATCGAATCTAAACAAGTAAGCAGAAGCATACATGCTCAAGAGGGATCACCCGAAATTCAAAGGCAATCTTCGAATTCTCGGCAACCGGGCATCGAAGTTCGGAATGCCGCGAAACTCAACGAGTCAAGAAGCTCGTTTCGCCTCGTTTGCCGGAAGAAAGTGAGGATGGTAGAAACCACAGTAGCAGAAGTACATACATGGCTCAAGAGGGAATCATCACACCGAAATTCATAAAGGCAACTGAGATTTTCGGCACAACCCTGAGGCATCGAAGCTCGGAATGTCCGCGAAATCTCACCGAGTCCAAAGCGTTTTTGCCGTCTTGCGGGTAAGGAAAGTGTGAATGTTAGAACAAGTCAGCAGAAAAGAAGCATACTGGCTCAAGAGGGATCACCCGAAATTCAACATAGGGCAACTGAATTATCGGCAACCCGGGGACCATCGAAGTCGGAATGGCGCGAAACTCACCGAGTCAAAGCGTTTCGCCGTTTGCGGAAGAAAGTACGATGTAGAACAATGTAGCAAGAGAAGCATACATGCTCAAGAGGGATCACCCGAAATTCAAAGGCAACTGACTTTTTTTTTTTTTTTTATTTCGGCAAAACCGAAGGCATCGACACAGTCGGAATGCCGCGAAACGTCAAAACAAGAAATCTCACCGAGGTCAAAGCGTTTCGCCGTTTGCGGAAGAAAGTTTGTGATGTAGAACAAGATAGCAGAAGCATACATGCTCAAGAGGGATCCACCCCGAAATTCAAAGGCACCTGAATTTCGGCAACCGGTGCATCGAAGTCGGTACTGCCGCTAAACTCACCGAGTCAAAGCGTTCTTGCCGTTTGCGGAAGGAACTAGCAAAGTGTGATTTGCGAGAACAAGTAGCAGAAGCAATACATGCTCAAGAGGGATCACCCGAAATTCAAAGGCAACTGTAAATTTCGGCAACCGAGGCATCGAAGGGCGGACTGCCGCCGAAACTCACCGAAGTCAAAGCGTTTTTCGCCGTTTGCGGAAAGAAAGTCTGATGTAGAACAAGTAGCAGAAGCCATACAAATGCTCAAGAGGAGATCACCCCGAAATTCAAAGGCAACTGAATTTCGGCAATCCGGCTGGGCATCGAACAGTCGGGAATGCCGCGAAACTCACCGAGTCAAAGCGTTTCGCCCGTTCGCGGAAGAAAGTGAGATTGCTAGAACAAGTAAGCAGAAGCATAACATTGCTCAAGCAGGGATCACCCGCAAATTCAAAGGCAACTGAATTTCGGCAACCGGGGCATCGAAGTCGGAATGCCCGCGAAACTCACCGAGTTCAAAGCGTTTCGCCGTTTGCGGAAGACAAGTCTGATGTAGGAGAACAAAGTTAGCAGAAGCATACATCGCTCAAGAGGAGATCACCCGAAATTCACAAGGCATACTGAATTTCGGCGGAAGAAAGTTCTGATGTAGAACAAGTAGCAGAAGGATACATGCTCAAGAGGGATCACCCGAAATTCAAAGGCAACTGAATTTCGGCAAACCGGGGCAATCGAAGTCGGAATGCCTCGAAAGTCACCGAGTCAAAGCGTTTACTCGCCGTTTGCTTGAGAAAGACTGTTGTAGAACAAGTAGCAGAAGCATTCATTGCTCAAGAGGGATCACCCGAAATTGAAAGGCAACTGAATTTCGGCAATCGGAGCATCGAGTCCGCGCATAGAGTTAAGGAATGCCGCAAAACTCACCGAGTCCAAAGCGTTTCGGCGTTCGCCGGAAGAAAGTCTAGATGTAGAACAAGTAGCGGAAAGCATACATGCTCAGTAGAGGGAATCACCCGACAATTCAAAGGCAACATGAATTTCGGCAAATCCTGAGAGGACCACGAAGTCGGAATGCCGCAAACCACACCGAGGCAAAGCGTTTCGCCGTTTGCGGAAGAAAGTCTGATGTAGAACAAGTAGCAGAAGCATACATGCTCAAGAGGGATCACCCGAAATTCAAAGGCAACTGAATTTGGGCAACCGGGGCATCGAAGTCGGAATGCCGCGAAACTCACCGAGTCTGAGCGTTTCGCCGTTAGCAGACGAAAGTCTGATGTAGAACATGTAGAATAAGCATACATGCTCAAGAGGGATCACCCGAAATTCAAAGGCAACTGAATTTCGGCAACCGGGGCATCGAAGTCGGAATGCCGCGAAACTCACCGAGTCAAAGCGTTTCGCCGTTTGCGGAAGAAAGTATGATGTAGAACAAGTAGCAGAAGCATACATGCTCAAGAGGGATCACCCGAAATTCAAAGGCAACTGAATTTCGGCAACCGGGCATCGAAGTCGGAATGCCGCGAAACTCACCGAGTCAAAGCGTTTCGCCGTTTGCGGAAGAAAGTCTGATGTAGAACAAGTAGCAGAAGCATACATGCTCAAGAGGGATCACCCGAAATTCAAAGGCAAGTGAATTTCGGCAACCGGGGCATCGAAGTCGGAATGCCGCGAAACTCACCGAGTCAAAGCGTTTCGCCGTTTGCGGAAGAAGTCTGATGTAGAACAAGTAGCAGAAGCATACATGCTCAAGAGGGATCACCCGAAATTTAAAGGCAACTGAATTTCGGCAACCGGGGCATCGAAGTCGGAATGCCGCGAAACTCACCGAGTCAAAGCGTTTCGCCGTTTGCGGAATAAAGTCTGATGTAGAACAAGTAGCAGAAGCATACATGGTCAAGAGGGATCACCCGAAATTCAAAGGCAACTGAATTTCGGCAATCGGGGCATCGAAGTCGGAATGCCGCGAAACTTAACGAGTCAAAGCGTTTCGCCGTTTGCGGAAGAAAGTGTGATGTAGAACAAGTAGCAGAAGCATACATGCTCAAGAGGGATCACCCGAAATTCAAAGGCAACTGAATTTCGGCAACCGGGGCATCGAAGTCGGAATGCCGCGAAATTCACCGAGTCAAAGCGTTTCGCCGTTTGCGGAAGAAAGTGTGATGTAGATCAAGTAGCAGAAGCATACATGCTCAAGAGGGATCACCCGAAATTCAAAGGCAACTGAATTTCGGCAACCGGGGCATCGAAGTCAGAATGCCGCGAAACTCACCGAGTCAAAGCGTTTCGCCGTTTGCGGAAGAAAGTCTGATGTAGAACAAGTAGCAGAAGCATACATGCTCAAGAGGGATCACCCGAAATTCAAAGGCAACTGAATTTCGGCAACCGGGCATCGAAGTCGGAATGCCGCGAAACTCACCGAGTCAAAGCGTTTCGCCGTTTGCGGAAGAAGTCTGATGTAGAACAAGTAGCAGAAGCATACATGCTCAAGAGGGATCACCCGAAATTCAACGGCAACTGAATTTTGGCAACCGGGGCATCGAAGTCGGAATGCCGCGAAACTCACCGAGTCAAAGCGTTTCGCCGTTTGCGGAAGAAAGTCTGATGTAGAACAAGTAGCAGAAGCATACATGCTCAAGAGGGATCACCCGAAATTCAAAGGCAACTGAATTTCGGCAACCGGGGCATCGAAGTCGGAATGCCGCGAAACTCACCGAGTCAAAGCGTTTGCCGTTTGCGGAAGAAAGTCTGATGTAGAACAAGTAGCAGAAGCATACATGCTCAAGAGGGATAACACGAAATTCAAAGGCAACTGAATTTCAGCAAACGGGGCATCGAAGTCGGAATGCCACGGAACTCACCGAGTCAAAGTTTTTCGCCGTTTGCGGAAGAAAGTCTGATTAGAACAAGTAGCAGAAGCATACATGCTCAAGAGGGATCACCCGAAATTCAAAGGCAACTGAATTTCGGCAACCGGGCATCGAAGTCGGAATGCCGCGAAACTCACCGAGTCAAAGCGTTTTGCAA
>CM055362.1:20230017-20275528 GCA_029228515.1 Populus alba x Populus x berolinensis | reverse complement strand
CGCCATGAAGGCGCATTGTATATATTGGTGAAAATGACATGTATATTATATGTTGAAAAAATAGTTATGGCAATAAATATTTAATAGGTGAGGATGTAGGACAGAGAACTCATTCCCTAGGTATTGAATAAGATCACCCGCGTTACCTAGATGACACCGAGTGACTAGAATATCATCTACATGAATCAAGAATTTGAAAAACCCTAGCTAACTAGGAGTCATTTAACCTGGAAAACCACGCCCTAAGAGCGAGGCCACACAATAGTTTACAAATATTTATGGAATTATAATGAACAAATGAACTAATATGTTGGGCCGTGTAAACATCTTCTTGTGGAGATATGAAAATTAAGCTATTTAATCCCCATATTGATTAATACATTATAGAGGATGTTTTTTTTCCTAATGGATGAGGTTTTAGAGTTCAAGCTCATTTGATTTTGCATTTCAAAATTATTTTTGAGAAAAATTAAATTTACTAATTAAAATCACGCTAACTTAAAATATCTAATCAAATTAACTTGCAGTTTAAATCATAAAATTCAATGAATAAATCTTCTCTCACTTTAATTGCAGAATGATCAGTCTAAATGTCTCTATAAATATAGTGTTTTTCAAACACCAATTAGCTCTTTATAATAGGAGAACTTTGTGTGTTATAGCTGGTTATTTATTTACCACGGATCAAATAATTGTGTTTTTTTAACAACAAAATAAATAAATAAATAGGTTTCTATGTCTATATATGTTTATATGTCTATATCGAGTATATATAGTCTCTCGTGTTTGGTTACAGTGACGAAGAATATTCAACTCGCTGGACACTTCGAAAGAGTGTACACTGATTCCTAATTTTCATTTGCAGGCTTGAATAGATGCAGGAAAAGCTGCAGGTTGAGGTGTTGAATTATCTCAAGCCAGGTATCAAGAGAGGACAGTATTCTGAGGACGAAGAAGACTTGATTATCAAGCTGCACAGGTTGCTTGGCAATAGGCAAGTGAAAATGTGTAAATATATTATATATTACATGCATTGCAGACCTTGCATGGAAGTATCAATACTCGATCTCAGATTGTTGAAGCAAAAGATTGTAAAAAATAAGGGATGAAGAAGTGGTAGACTATATATTGCTAGTGATATAATAAAAATCACCAATGGCAGCTAATAGCAAAACTAAAAGAAATTCTTGTAAGAGAGAGAGGGAGAAACGAGAAATTTTCCATCCCATCTGCAATAGAGTTCCTTTCTCTATTGACATGCTGAAAACCAGAGTCTAAATCACTAATCAAAACTGTAATCCTGCTAAACAAGCCTTGAAATCTCCATGGTCGGTCCTGACCAGAGTCTTCCATCTTTTAAACAGCGTTGACCGAATCACTCTCAAGTAGATCGAGGAGGCCATATAGCTTAGGGGAGAATTCAAAATCACTTCACTTGGAAGCTAATTAAAGTATTTTGGAATATAAAGAGGAATTTTTTTCTAATGATAAGAG
This sequence comes from Populus alba x Populus x berolinensis, assembly GCA_029228515.1. Classification (NCBI taxonomy): domain Eukaryota; kingdom Viridiplantae; phylum Streptophyta; class Magnoliopsida; order Malpighiales; family Salicaceae; genus Populus; species Populus alba x Populus x berolinensis. Next base: position 20,274,034 of record CM055362.1, on the reverse strand, counting down.
AACAAATTGTATTAAAATGAAGCCAATTAGGTTATAAAGGCAAATTGTTTATTCAATTAATTATAATTATCTCAATTAATTTCACATATGTTGCGCGAGATATGTACATATATAATACATTATGTTTTGTTACACAGGTGGTCATTGATTGCTGGTAGACTTCCAGGAAGAACGGAAAATGATGTGTAGAATTATTGGAACACAAACCTGCGTAAGAAGGTGGTTTCTCCCTAAAGATCATGAAATTTTGTCACCTAGCTAGTGTTTATCAAGAACTGATAGCCAAACTTCAATCGAGGGGCGAAAACGATATTTAACGATTTGGAATTGTTGGACTGGTAGCTGATGAATGCAAAACAGTTTCCACCTTTTGAACCATACACCTTCAGAAGGAAAACCTCATGTGGTTACAAACCATGCACGTCGCTGTAGTTAGAAACTACTAAATTGAGCTGAGAAAAGTACTTTATATATGATATTTTAGAGCCAGTGATCAACATGCAAATGTTCTTCACGTGATTCCATATATATTAATGGAGTCTTGGTAGATCTAATAAGGTGGGCATAGACTACGTAAGAGGCACTATGGTAAGCTCATTCGGAGTAAGGAAAGGTGCATGGACCGAAGAGGAGGATATACTTCTAAGGAAGTGCGTCGAGAAATATGGTGAAGGAAGATGGTTTCAAATTCCTCTCAAAGCAGGTATCTAAATGTCTTCGTTCATGCTTGTAAATAGTGTTGGTTTCTAGGGACCGAAGAGGGCTATCCTCATCCTGTAGTCCAAGGTCTGTATATAAGTATCTCCATATCTTCTCGACAAACAATATGGTCTCTTTTTTCTACATATGGTGTGATCACGAGCAATTCTGATCACAAGAGATTTTCTCATGTTTATATGTCTATATCCAGTATATATATATATACAGTCTCTCGTGTTTGAGAGCAGCTACACTAGAGGCAAAGACTAACATTCAACTAGCTGGACGCTCGAAAAAGTATACACTGACTCTTAATTTTAATTTGCAGGTTTGAATAGATGCAGGAAAAGCTGTAGAATGAGGTGGTTGAACTATCTTAAACCAAATGTCAAGAGAGGACAGTTTTCAGTGGGCGAAGTAGACTTGATTATCAGGCTACACAAGCTGCTGGGCAACAGGCAAGTGAAAATGTCTTAACCAATCTAGAAATTTTTTTTTCTTTTTGACAAGACAGAGTATTCACTAAAAGCACATTGTAAGGAAAATAACTAACAATGAGAAGAAAGAAATACGAAAAACCATGAATACCCGATCTGAGATTGTTGAAGATGAGAGGTAAAAACCAAGGAATGAAGAAGTGGTACTGTTTCTAGTGGTTTAAGAAAAATCACCAATGGCAGCTAATAGCAAGGCCAAAGAAGTCTCAGAAAGAGAGGGATCAGGGACTTCAACCGACTGAAGAGGATTATCTTTTCTATAAATAAAATGCTATCTCATATTTAGTGAGAAATTTAAGAGGAAAACTTGAACTGATGGAAGCCTTACTCCTCAATTTTTTTTTTTTTTTATTGAAAGCTGACGGCGACAAGAAAGCGGCTCTACGAAATTACAGAATTACAAAGCTCAAAGCCAAGCCGAAAGGGCATGCTGTCTGTGTGGACCTTGCTTTGTCAGTCCATCTTCTAAATAGTTCCTTTCCCTGTTGGCATGCTGAGAAGTACATATTAATTGCTTTGGTATTAATTGCTTTGGTAAAGTGGTTTAACCTGTTTTTTAAAAAATTTTAATTTTTTTTTTATTAAAATTGAGTGTGGTTTGTATTTTCTGGATTGTTTTGATGTGTTAATATTAAAAATAATTTTTAAAAATTAAAAAAACATTATTGACATGCTTTTCGGCACGAAAAACTATTTGAAAAGCAACAATTATCATGCTCCTAAACACCCTCTAAATTACTAAGCATATATAATCTTAATACTATTTTTTTTGTTTGGAGAATTTTAATTCTATTACAAGCCTTGAAGTCTCCATAGCAGGTCCTGGCGAGTGTCTTCCATCTATTTAACAACGTTGCCCGAATCACACTCTATTACCCATGCCTCTTCAGTTTTGTTTTGAAAGGAAGAAGTAGATCGAAGCCGTAACTAACTCTACGGAAAATTTATTATTTTTTGTTACACAGGTGGTCATTGATTGCCGGTAGACTTCCAGGAAGAACAGCAAATGATGTAAAGAATTATTGGAACACAAACCTGCGTAAGAAGGTGGTTTCTGGCACCAGAGAAGCTCAAACAGAACCAGAATCAGAACCAAAAGCAAGAACAAAAGCCAACATAATAAAGCCTCGACCTCATAAATTCAAAAGTTTATGCTGGTTAGGAGGAGAAGGTATTCCATTTTTCAATGGTGGTTTTCAATATGGGTACGATCTTTGTAAGCCATGTTCTACATCAGCATTGTCCCCTTCCGATATTATTGAAGTTGAAAGCATGTGGTGGGAGAGTTTGTTAGAAGACAAAGAAATTAATGTATCGAACAACAAAGGATGCCTAGGTTCTCGGTCAGAAGATGACAGAGAGCCCATCAACAGTCCTTTTGTAGAGGACAACGCTCCAGAAGGGATATTAATTGCGGACGTACTCTGTTGTGAACAAGGACACCATTGTTGGACTTGGAGTGACCTTTCTTTTGACGCCGACCTCTGGAGCTTAATAAATACTTGAAATACTTTAGCCTGGGTTGTTGTAATATTTCGGGCGAAACTATTTAAGTTAAACTATAAAAGGCTTGTTGTCGTCCTTTCTTTGAAAAATTAAAAATAATAATAATAAACCATGATTGTTTCTAATAGGTGATCATTTTATATTTAGTTTGGTTTTTATAAAAAAAAAATAACTAAATTAATTAAAAAAAAAAACAAAAACCAAATTGGAATCGATTCAAATCGACCGGTTTCGATTCGATTCGGTTATTTTAGAACAAAAACCAGTTTAAACCGGTTTGACTTTGTTTTTTTGGTTTAGCTCGGTTTTTTCTGGTTTAGATTGGTTTTTTTCAATTTGACTTGGGTTTTTTTTTCAATTTTTTTCGGTTCAGGTTTGGTTATAAAACCGAACTAGTTGGTTTTTCAATAATTCTAATCGGTTTTTTTTCACGGTTCGATTTTTTTTGTTATTTTTTTCCTAATTTTCTCAATTTTTTATTTTTTTTACTAACCCCTAGTTTCTTGCTTCTTCGTTTCAGTGGCTTAGACATGTCGGGTCATAGGACCCGAGTCAAAGCTTTTTTTGGCTCATTGTTTTTAGGTTGAATATAAATTTGAAATATATATATTTAACCTAATTGAGTTTATGATTAAGATCATGAGTTTGATGAATTAAACCATAATAATTGAATTATTATTTTTATTGCTTTTTTTACCAATACATTTTTTTAAAAAATAATTTTTGAATTTATATTTCAACTAATATCCTTTATATGTTATTTTATTATTATTATTTAACCTCTTTTTGGATAGATATTGTTTTTATGGTGTTTAGTATATTTAATTTTTCAAAAAATCATTCTGATTCATCTATATTTTTTTTTATTTTCTGTATACAAAAAAATTATTTTTGAAAATAAAATATAATGTTTTTTATAATATTTCTGATGTGTGCAGTCTTGCATAATATGTTTTTATATTTTTAATATCATCTAATTGAATACAAAGTAATTTTAATAAATAAATTAATAAACATAACATATTAAATTTTACGTCTTGCAAGACTAAATGTCTTGATATATACTTGTCTTTTGATTTTCTCAGTTTTATTTTTTTATATTGTTAACACTTTTTTTTCATTTATTAACATACATAGTTCCAAATTTATTTGATTACATATATACATTAGCTTTTCAATTTATACTTAAGATTTTTTATGAACAAAAATGCATTGAAAAAACCTGTATGTACAATATTTTTGCTAGAGAAAAAACATTTAGCCCACAACGGAGCGCAAGTTATATTGCTAGTGCATTATTATTATTCAATTTTTGAATTTTTTTTAAATTTAAAAATAAATAAATAAATAACAACAAAAAATGAATAAAAAATTAATTTAAGAATTGGGTTAATACAACACAAATTGAAAGTTTGAAAACTAATAAGGATGAAATTATAAATTTAGGAGTCTATTTGGTCAAAAATTAGAAGAATTGATAAGTTTGAAGACTTAATTGAACTTTAATTTAATTAATTAATGAAATCAGGAACTTAATTGAAGAAATATCAAAGTTCGAGCATGATTCAAGGCAACATTGCAAGAAATTAAAGTCCATGAACCAAAGTAAAATAGAGGGGGTACTTTAGGGAGTTTAATTGATTTTTCCAGAGGTAATTTTGAAAAAAATTAAAAGTTGAAGAGTCAATTAAGAACTCAATTGAATAATCCAAAACTCAAGGACTTTTTTCTAAATAACGCTAAAATTCAGGGGTTTAGTTACACTTTTATCAAGGGGTAAAATTAAAAAAAAAAAAGAATTTCCTTGATTAGGGACCCAATTATTAAATGTGAGAAGTTCAGGGATCAAATTGGAAATAATCATTTCTGTTGAAAACGGCGCCGTTTTCATCGCCTTCTTCATCCCACCGATTCAACAGGAAATCCACCATCAATCATGGTCACGTCTGTGCCCCATGATTGAGCCACCTACAGTAGTCGATGCCATCCCATGACTCCATTATTCACGTTCTCTGGCTTTATAAAAGCCAGAGAAAGAACAACACCGGGAGGGGGAGAACGAAGGAGCAGACAAAAAAAACAGACGCAGAACAGGGGGTTTTCCAGAGATAAAACAAGAACACAAGGGAGAGACACTACGGGAGGAACAGAGGAAAGGCACCGGGGACGGACGAAAACAGAGATAACAGAAGGAAAAAAACAGAAACGAAAAACCAGAGACGGGGGGAGAAGAACGAAAACACAGGACGCAAACCCAGAGATAACGACAGAACTAGAGACGCAGAGGGAACGAAGACGAAGGAGCAAAACACAGAACCAAAAAGAAACAGAAGGAACAGAGGAGAGGAGGTCAGCCATTACACCATCATCGGCCTCTTCACCAGCAGCGCAGGTAAGCTTCCTTTAGCTCCATTATTAACGTTCTCTTCCTTTAGATTCGAATAATTCACGCATGCGAGCCTTTGCACAACCGTGTTACTGGATTGGGCTAGTAATTGGGCCGGAATCACTGTGTTAAGCTTAGTCATATACAGGTTAGGTCAAATCCAGCTCAAAAACAAAGACAAAAGCTGAGACCAGGCTGGGATTGAGTCTCAAGCCCATCTGACCAAATCTGTTTTGGATTATGTTTAGCAAAACATACCTTTATACCTTAACTCTTTATTTTTACTCATTTTTATTTTGATATCTAGATAAAGAGGTCTTTGTGAATATCAGAAAAGTTTTTTTTTTTAAAATTATTGATCTTTTTGAATTTATTTATATATATGTCCCTCGTGTTTTTTTTAGGTCTTTTATTATATAATTAATATGTGGATTTTAGCTATAAAGTGCAAATTTGGTATACAATACCTTTTTTTTTTTTTTCTTAAAACAAATATGTATGCATTGATTTAAATTTATTTTACTAGTTTATTCAGTGATGTTATAATAGAAATACCATTTTATCTTTTTTTGCTATGTAATATTTTTAAGTGTTTTTCCATGATTGGTTTTGAAAAATTTAACTTATAAATAACCACATTCCGAAAACTGGATATGTCGAGAAATATAATTTTTAAAAAGTTTTTTTTTTTTTTTTTAAAATGCATTTATAACCATGATTTGGGGTACTTCAGATGGTGTTTGCCCGTCTTGCCTCTTGGACGGATTTCATAATCCTTCCACTTGATTGTTAGTTGAGCACTAGCACTAGTAGACAATTTGCACCGTTTGCATGCATATCGCTGTTGTTTGAAACTAGTAGACAATTTGCACCGTTTCCACTAAAAACGTTATTTAACTGTTTGAAATTGTTGGACTGGTAGCTGATGATTGCAAGAACCGGTTCCATGCATGTCGCTGTTGTTTGAAACTACAACATTGTCGTGGTAATAAAAGTACTATAAATATGATAGTTTGGAGTGAGTGTGATGTAAATGTTGTTTGTATATAGACTTGCTAGCTTTAATCAGGTGGGAAGTAGACTACATGAGAGGCGCTATGGTGAGCTCATCAGGAATAAGGAAAGGTGCATGGACCAGAGAGGAAGATATACTTCTAAGGGATTGCGTTGAGAAATATGGCGAACGAAGATGGCATCAAGTTTCTCCCAGAGCAGGTATCTAAATGACTTCGTTCCTGCTTGTAAATCAATAGATTTTCTCATGTTTATATGTCTATATATATCGAGTATATATAGTCTCTCGTGTTTGGTTACAGCGACGAAGAATAACACTTGGAAAAGGTGTACACTGATTCTTAATTTTCATTTGCAGGCTTCAATAGATGCGGGAAAAGCTGCAGGTTGAGGTGGTTGAATTTGTCAAAGAACCATCTCAACCTAATAGCTTAAACTGTTAGATGAGGCCCCAAGATATAATTTATATTATTCTCTAACACACCCCCTCAAGTGAAAGCCCTTTAAGCTTAAAACTTGCACAGACCCATATTTTCTTGTGCATAATTTTTATCAAATAAATAGGGATGATGAGATTCGAACTCGTGACCGCTTGGTCATTAAAGCTCTGATATCATGTCAAAGAATCATCTCAACCCAATAGCTTAAGCTGTTAGGTAAGACCCCAAGATATGATTTATATTATTCTTTAACAGAATTACCTCAAGCCAGGTATCAAGAGAGGACGGTATTATGAGGACGAAGAAGACTTGATTATCAAGCTGCACAGGTTGCTTTGCAATAGGCAAGTGAAAATGTGTAAATATATTATATATTACATGCATTGCAAACCTTGCATGGAAGTATCAAGACTCGATCTGAGATTGTTGAAGAAAAAGATTGTAAAAACAAGGGATGAAGAAGTGGTAGACTATTGCTAGTGATCTAATAAAAATCACCAATGGCAGCTAATAGCAAAACTATAAGAAATTCTTGTAAGAGAGAGAGGGAGAAACGAGAAATTTTCAATCCCATCTCCAATAGAGTTCCTTTCTCTATTGACATGCTGAAAACCACAGTCGAAATTACTAATCAACATTGTAATCCTGCTAAACAAGCCTTGAAATCTCCATGGTCGGTCTTGACCAGAGTCTTCCATCTATTAAACAGCGTTGACCGAATCACTCTCAAGTATATCGAAGCCATACAGCTTAGGGGAGGGTTCAAAATCACTTCACTTGGAAGCTAAAGGATTTTGGATTATAAAGAGGAATTTTTTTTTAATGATAAGAAAACCATTGTATCGAATTGAAGCCAATTAGATTATAAAGGGAAATTCTTGATTCAGTAATAATTACCTCAATTAATTTCACATATGTTGCACGATATATGTACATATATATAAACTACATTATGTTTTGTTACACAGGTGGTCATTGATTGCCGGTAGACTTCCAGGAAGAACACCGAATGATGTAAAGAATTATTGGAACACAAACCTGCGTAAGAAGGTGGTTTCTGGCACCAGAGAAGCTCAAACAAAACCAGAACCAAAAGCAATAACGAAAGCCAACATAATAAAGCCTCGACCTCATAAATTCAAAAGTTTATGCTGGTTAGGAGGAGAAGGTATTCCATTTTTCAATGGTGGTTTTCAGTATGGGTACGATCTTTGTAAGCCATGTTCTACATCAGCATCGTCCCCTTCCGATATTTTTGAAGTTGAAAGGATGTGGTGGGAGAGCTTGTTAGATGACAAAGAAATTAATGTATCGAGCAACACCGGATGTCTCCGTTCGGGGTCAGAATCTGACCAAGAGCCCATCAAAAGTCTTTTTGCAGAGGACAGCGCACCAGAAGGGATGAGAATTGGAGACGTGTTCTGTGAACAAGGACAACATTGTTGGAGTCCCAATGCCTTTGATGCAGCAGAGCTTTGGAATTTAGTCAATACATGAAATACTTTAGTTTGTATTGTTGTAATATCTGGTGCCAAAATAATGAAGTGCAAATCTAAAAAGGTGAGGTGTTTACTGTTTAGCCGACAATATTCACACATTCACCAAAAAAATCAAGGATATATTGTTTATTTTTTTAAAATTCATTTTAGTCCTCAAAGTTTTATATACTGATTTAATCCTAATTGAAGACCAATTGTGTCTAAATTCTTAGTTAAAGGTGGAAAGGAGACCGAAATGAAAAAGACGCTAAACATAAAAGGCGTGCCAGAGATTGCATGAAAAATACACTTAGATTCTCGATCTTTAAAAAAATACAATGTATACAAGTTAGGTCTCCTTCAATTTTATTTAAAAAAAAAAACAATTTTGGCACACAAGTTCATTTGCATTATTTTTTTTGTACCTGGTTAGAGAGAGAAGAGAGGAAGTGACGCAGCACAAAACAGTAAAGGAATACGACCAAAGTCAATATTCCGTAAATGATTTACAACGAGAGAAACTCTCAGAAAACTCAAGGGTTTTTATTCAATAATCAATAGGTAATCCGGCCAGAGGCTTTACAATGGTATTTAAAGCAAAACTCTAACCTAACCCATGACAGATAAGGAAACGACACAAAACATTAAACTTGCCATAAATGAAAAATTTGAGATAAATGCAGAATATGAAACGCCTATAAATCTTGAGCAAACAGGAATTGACAGCAATTAATTCGGACTTGGAAATCAAAAGTTATGGCTAAAACGAAACTTTCCTAAAATGGCAAAAATGACGATTTCAGGGGCGAAACGATGGAATTTGGCAAAAAAACGGTGGACACCAGCGGCGTAGCCGCTAACTTCTTCCGCAAACGGCGAAACGCTTTTACTCGATGAGTTTCGCGGCATTCCGACTTCGATGCCCCGGTTGCCGAAATTCAATTGCCTTTGAATTTCGGGTGATCCCTCTTGAGCATGTATGCTTCTGCTACGTGTTCTAAATCAGACTTCTTCCGCAAACAGCGAAACGCTTTGACTCGGTGAGTTTCGCGGCATTCCGACTTCGATGCCCGGTTGCCGAAATTAAGTTGCCTTTGAATTTCGGGTGATCCCTCTTGAGCATGTATGCTTCTGCAACTTATTCTACATCAGACTTCTTCCGCAAACGGCGAAACGCTTTGACTCGGTGAGTTTCGCGACATTTCGACTTCGATGCCCGGTTGCCGAAATTAAGTTGCCTTTGAATTTCGGGTGATCCCTCTTGAGCATGTATGCTTCTGCAACTTGTTCTACATCAGACTTCTTCCGCAAACGGCGAAACGCTTTGACTCGGTGAGTTTCGCGACATTCCGACTTCCATGCGCCGGTTGTCGAAATTCAGTTGCCTTTGAATTTCGGGTGATCCCTCTTGAGCATGTATGTTTCTGCTACTTGTTCTACATCAGACTTTGTTCTGCAAACGGCGAAACTCTTTGACTCGGTGAGTTTTGCGGCATTCCGACTTCGATGCCCCGGTTGCCGAAATTCAGTTGCCTTTGAATTTCGGGTCATCCCTCTTGAGCATGTATGCTTCTGCTACTTGTTCTACATCAGACTTCTTCCGCAAACGGCGAAACGCTTTGACTCAGTGAGTTTCCCGACATTCCGACTTCGATGCCCCGGTTGCTGAAATACAGTTGACTTTGAATTTCGTGTGATCGCTCTTTAGCATGTATGCTTCTGCTACTTGTTCTACATCAGACTTTCTTCCGGAAACGGCGAAACTCTTTGACTCGTTGAATTTCGCGGCTTTCCGACTTCGATGCCCCGGTTGCCGAAATTCTGTTGCCTTTGAATTTTGGGTGATCCCTCTTTAGCATGTATGCTTCGCCTACTTGTTCTAAATCAGACTTCTTTACGCAAACGACGAAACACTTTGACTCGGTGAGTTTCGCGGCATTCCGACTTCGATGCCCCCGTTGCCGAAATTCAGTTGCCTTTGAATTTCGGGTCATCCCTCTTAAGCATGTATGCTTCTTCTACTTGTTCTACATCAGACTTCTTCCGCCAACGGCGAAACGCTTTGACTCAGTGAGTTTCCCGGCATTCCGACTTCGATGCCCCGGTTGCTGAAATTCAGTTGCCTTTGAATTTCGGGTGATCGCTCTTTAGCATGTATGACTCTGCTACTAGTTCTACATCAGACTTTGTTTCTCAAACGGCGAAACGCTTTGAATCGGTGAGTTTCGCGGCATTCCGACTTCGATGCCTCGGTTGCCGAAATTTAGTTGCCTTTGAATTTCGGGTGATCCCTCTTGAGCATGTATGTTTCTGCTACTTGTTCTACATCAGACTTTGTTCCGCAAACGGCGAAACGCTTTGACTCGGTGAGTTTCGCGGCATTCCGACTTCGATGCCCCGGTTGCTGAAATTCAGTTGCCTTTGAATTTCGGGTCATGCCTCTTGAGCATGTATGCTTCTGCTACTTGTTCTACATCAGACTTCTTCTGCAAACGGCAAAACACTTTGACTCGGTGAGTTTCCCGGCATTCCGACTTCGATGCCCCGGTTGCTGAAATTCAGTTGACTTTGAATTTCGTGTGATCGCTCTTTAGCATGTATGCTTCTGCTACTTGTTCTACATCAGACTTTCTTCCGGAAACGGCGAAACGCTTTGACTCGTTGAGTTTCGCGGCTTTACGACTTCGATGCCCCGGTTTCCGAAATTCAGTTGCCTTTGAATTTTGGGTGATCCCTCTTTAGCATGTATGCTTCGCCTACTTGTTCTAAATCAGACTTCTTTACGCAAACGGCGAAACACTTTGACTCGGTGAGTTTCGCGGCATTCCGACTTCGATGCCCCGGTTGCCGAAATTCAGTTGCCTTTGAATTTCGGGTCATCCCTCTTAAGCATGTATGCTTCTTCTACTTGTTCTACATCAGACTTCTTCCGCCAACGGCGAAACGCTTTGACTCAGTGAGTTTCCCGGCATTCCGACTTCGATGCCCTGGTTGCTGAAATTCAGTTGCCTTTGAATTTCAGGTGATCGCTCTTTAGCATGTATGACTCTGCTACTAGTTCTACATCAGACTTTGTTTCTCAAACGGCGAAACGCTTTGAATCGGTGAGTTTCGCGGCATTCCGACTTCGATGCCTCGGTTGCCGAAATTCAGTTGCCTTTGAATTTCGGGTGATCCCTCTTGAGCATGTATGTTTCTGCTACTTGTTCTACATCAGACTTTGTTCCGCAAACGGCGAAACGCTTTGACTCGGTGAGTTTCGCGGCATTCCGACTTCGATGCCCCGGTTGCTGAAATTCAGTTGCCTTTGAATTTCGGGTCATGCCTCTTGAGCATGTATGCTTCTGCTACTTGTTCTACATCAGACTTCTTCTGCAAACGGCAAAACACTTTGACTCGGTGAGTTTCCCGGCATTCCGACTTCGATGCCCCGGTTGCTGAAATTCAGTTGACTTTGAATTTCGTGTGATCGCTCTTTAGCATGTATGCTTCTGCTACTTGTTCTACATCAGACTTTCTTCCGGAAACGGCGAAACGCTTTGACTCGTTGAGTTTCGCGGCTTTCCGACTTCGATGCCCCGGTTTCCGAAATTCAGTTGCCTTTAAATTTTGGGTGATCCCTCTTTAGCATGTATGCTTCGCCTACTTGTTCTAAATTAGACTTCTTTACGCAAACGGCGAAACACTTTGACTCGGTGAGTTTCGCGGCATTCCGACTTCGATGCCCCGGTTGCCGAAATTCAGTTGCCTTTGAATTTCGGGTGATCCCTCTTGAGCATGTATGCTTCTGTTACTTGTTCTATATAAGACTTTCTTTCGCAAACGACGGAACGCTATGACACGATGAGTTTCGCGGCATTCCGACTTCCATGCGCCGGTTGTCGTAATTCAGTTGCCTTTGAATTTTGGGTGATCCCTCTTGAGCATGTATGTTTCTGCTACTTGTTCTACATCAGACTTTGTTCCGCAAATGGCGAAACGCTTTGACTCAGTGAGTTTTGTGGCATTCCGACTTCGATGCCCCGGTTGCCGAAATTCAGTTGCCTTTGAATTTCGGGTCATCCCTCTTGAGCATGTATGCTTCTGCTACTTGTTCTATATCAGACTTCTTCCGCAAACGGCGAAACGCTTTGACTCGGTGAGTTTCCCGGCATTCCGACTTCGATGCCCCGGTTGCTGAAATACAGTTGACTTTGAATTTCGTGTGATCGCTCTTTAGCATGTATGCTTATGCTACTTGTTCTACATCAGACTTTCCTCCGCAAACGGCTAAACGCTTTGACTCCGTGAGTTTCGCGGCATTCCGACTTCGATGCCCCGGTTGCCGAAATTCAGTTGCCTTTAAATTTCGGGTGATCCCTCTTGAGCATGTATGTTTCTTCTACTTGTTCTACATCAGACTTCTTCCGCCAACGGCGAAACGCTTTGACTCGGTGAGTTTCGCAACATTCCGACTTCGATGCCCCAGTTGCTGAAATTCAGTTGCCTTTGAATTTCGGGTGATCTCTCTTTAGCATGTATGCTTCTGCTACTAGTTCTACATCAGACTTTGTTCCGCAAACGGCGAAACGCTTTGACTCCGTGAGTTTCGCGGCATTCCGACTTCGATGCCCCGGTTGCCGAAATTCAGTTGCCTTTAAATTTCGGGTGATCCCTCTTGAGCATGTATGCTTCTTCTACTTGTTCTACATCAGACTTCTTCCGCCAACGGCGAAACGCTTTGACTCGGTGAGTTTCGCAACATTCCGACTTCGATGCCCCGGATGTCGAAATTCAGTTGCTTTTGAATTTCGGGTCATCCCTCTTAAGCATGTATGCTTCTTCTACTTGTTCTACATCAGACTTCTTCCGCCAACGGCGAAACGCTTTGACTCGGTGAGTTTCGCAACATTCCGACTTCGATGCCCCGGTTGAAGAAATTCTGTTGCCTTTGAATTTCGGGTGATCCCTCTTGAGTATGTATGCTTCTGCTACTTGTTCTACATCACACTTTCATCCGCAAACCGCTAAACGCTTTGACTCCGTGAGTTTCGCGGCATTCCGACTTCGATGCCCCGGTTGTCGAAATTCAGTTGCTTTTGAATTTCTGTCATCCCTTTTAAGCATGTATGCTTCTTCTACTTGTTCTTCATCAGACTTCTTCCGCCAACGGCAAAACGCTTTGACTCGGTGAGTTTCGCAACATTCCGACTTCGATGTCCCGGTTGCCGAAATTCAGTTGCCTTTGAATTTCGGGTGATGCCTCTTTAGCATGTATGTTTCGGCTACTTGTTCTACATCACAGTTTCTTCCGCAAACGGCAAAACGCTTTGACTCCGTGAGTTTCGCGGCATTCCGACTTCGATGCCCCGGTTGCCGAAATTCAGTTGCCTTTAAATTTCGGGTGATCCCTCTTGAGCATGTATGCTTCTGCTACTTGTTCTACATCACACTTTCATCCGCAAACCGCTAAACGCTTTGACTCCGTGAGTTTCGCGGCATTCCGACTTCGATGCCCCGGTTGTCGAAATTCAGTTGCTTTTGAATTTCTGTCATCCCTTTTAAGCATGTATGCTTCTTCTACTTGTTCTTCATCAGACTTCTTCCGCCAACGGCAAAACGCTTTGACTCGGTGAGTTTCGCAACATTCCGACTTCGATGTCCCGGTTGCCGAAATTCAGTTGCCTTTGAATTTCGGGTGATGCCTCTTTAGCATGTATGTTTCGGCTACTTGTTCTACATCACAGTTTCTTCCGCAAACGGCAAAACGCTTTGACTCCGTGAGTTTCGCGGCATTCCGACTTCGATGCCCCGGTTGCCGAAATTCAGTTGCCTTTAAATTTCGGGTGATCCCTCTTGAGCATGTATGCTTCTGCTACTTGTTCTACATCAGACTTTCTTCCGCAAATGGGCGAATCGCTTTGACTCGTTGAGTTTCGTGGCTTTTCGACTTCGATGCCCTGGTTGCCGAAATTCAGTTGCCTTTGAATTTCGGGTGATGCCTCTTTAGCATGTATGTTTCGGCTACTTGTTCTACATCACAGTTTCTTCCGCAAACGGCAAAACGCTTTGACTCGGTGAATTTCACGGCATTCCGACTTCGATGCCCCGGTTGCCGAAATTCAGTTGCCTTTGAATTTCGGGAGTTCCCTCTTGAGCATGTATACTTCTGCTCCTTGTTCAACATCAGACTTCTTCCGCAAACGGCGAAACGCTTTGACGCAGTGAGTTTCCCGGCATTCCGACTTCGATGCCCCGGTTGCTGAAATTCAGTTGCCTTTGAATTTCATGTGATCTCTCTTTAGCATGTATGCTTCTGCTACTAGTTCTACATCAGACATTCTTCTGGAAACGGCGAAACGCTTTGACTCGGTGAGTTTCGCGGCATTCCGACTTCGATGCCCCTGTTGCCGAAATTCAGTTGCCTTTGAATTTCAGGTGATCCCTCTTGAGCATGTATGCTTCTGTTACTTGTTCTATATAAGACTTTCTTCCGCAAACGGCGGAACGCTTTGACTATGTGAGTTTCGCGGCATTCCGACTTCCATGCGCCGGTTGTCGAAATTCAGTTGCCTTTGAATTTCGGGTGATCCCTCTTGAGCATGTATGCTTCTGCTACTTGTTCTACATCAGACTTTCTTCCGCAAACGGCGAATTGCTTTGACTCGTTGAGTGTCGCGGCTTTTCGACTTCGATGCCCCAGTTGCCGAAATTCAGTTGCCTTTGAATTTCGGGTGATCCCTCTTGAGCTTGTATGCTTCTGGTACTTGTTCTACATAAGACTTTCTTCCGCAAACGGCGGAACGCTTTGACTCGGTGAGTTTCGCGGCATTCCGACTTCCATGCGCCGGTGGTCGAAATTCAGTTGCCTTTGAATTTCGGGTGATCCCTCTTGAGCATGTATGTTTCTGCTACTTTTTCTACATCAGACTTTGTTCTGCAAACGGCGAATCGCTTTGACTCGTTGAGTTTCGAGGCTTTTCGACTTCGATGCCCTGGTTGCCGAAATTCAGTTGCCTTTGAATTTCGAGTGATCCCTCTTTAGCATGTATGCTTCGCCTACTTGTTCTAAATCAGACTTCTTTACGCAAACGGCGAAACACTTTGACTCGGTGAGTTTCACGGCATTCCGACTTCGATACCCCGGATGGCGAAATTCAGTTGCTTTTGAATTTCGGGTCATCCCTCTTAAGCATGTATGCTTCTTCTACTTGTTCTACATCAGACTTCTTCCGCCAACGGCGAAACGCGTTGACTCGGTGAGTTTCGCAACATTCCGACTTCGATGCCCCGGTTGAAGAAATTCTGTTGCCTTTGAATTTCGGGTGATCCCTCTTGAGCATGTATGCTTCTGCTACTTGTTCTACATCAGACTTTCTTTCGCAAACGGCGAAACGCTTTGACTCGTTGAGTTTCGCGGATTTCCGACTTTCATGCCCCGGTTGCCGAAATTCAGTTGCCTTTGAATTTCGGGTGATGCCTCTTTAGCATGTATGTTTCGGCTACTTGTTCTACATCACAGTTTCTTCCGCAAACGGCAAAACGCTTTGACTCCGTGAGTTTCGCAGCATTCCGACTTCGATGCCCCGGTTGCCGAAATTCAGTTGCCTTTAAATTTCGGGTGATCCCTCTTGAGCATGTATGCTTCTGCTACTTGTTCTACATCAGACTTTCTTCCGCAAATGGGCGAATCGCTTTGACTCGTTGAGTTTCACGGCTTTTCGACTTCGATGCCCTGGTTGCCGAAATTCAGTTGCCTTTGAATTTCGGGTGATGCCTCTTTAGCATGTATGTTTCGGCTACTTGTTCTACATCACAGTTTCTTCCGCAAACGGCAAAACGCTTTGACTCGGTGAATTTCACGGCATTCCGACTTCGATGCCCCGGTTGCCGAAATTCAGTTGCCTTTGAATTTCGGGTCATCCCTATTGAGCTTGTATGGTTCTGCTACTTGTTCAACATCAGACTTCTTCCGCAAACGGCGAAACGCTTTGACGCAGTGAGTTTCCCGGCATTCCGACTTCGATGCCCCGGTTGCTGAAATTCAGTTGCCTTTGAATTTCATGTGATCTCTCTTTAGCATGTATGCTTCTGCTACTAGTTCTACATCAGACATTCTTCTGGAAACGGCGAAACGCTTTGACTCGGTGAGTTTCGCGGCATTCCGACTTCGATGCCCCTGTTGCCGAAATTCAGTTGCCTTTGAATTTCGGGTGATCCCTTTTGAGCATGTATGCTTCTGTTACTTGTTCTATATAAGACTTTCTTCCGCAAACGGCGGAACGCTTTGACTCTGTGAGTTTCGCGGCATTCCGTTTCGATGCCCCGATTTTCGAAAATCAGGTTGCCTTTGAATTTTGGGTGATCCCTCTTGAGCATGTATGTTTCTGCTAGTTGTTCTACATCAGACTTTGTTCCGCAAATGGCGAAACGCTTTGACTCGGTGAGTTTTGCGGCATTCCGACTTCGATGCCCCGGTTGCCGAAATTCAGTTGCCTTTGAATTTCGGGTCATCCCTCTTGAGCATGTATGCTTCTGCTACTTGTTCTACATCAGACTTCTTCCGCAAACGGCGAAACGCTTTGACTCGGTGAGTTTCGCGGCATTCCGACTTCGATGCCCCGGTTGCCGAAATTCAGTTGCCTTTGAATTTCGGGTGATCCCTCTTGAGCATGTATGCTTTTGCTACTTGTTCTACAACAGACTTTCTTCCGCAAACGGCGAAACGCTTTGACTCGGTGAGTTTCGCGGCATTCCGACTTCGATGCCCCGGTTGCCGAAATTCAGTTGCCTTTGAATTTCGGGTGATCCCTCTTGAGCATGTATGCTTCTGCTACTTGTTCTACATCAGACTTCTTCCGCAAACGGCGAAACGCTTTGACTCGGTGAGTTTCGCGGCATTCCGACTTCGATGCCCCGGTTGCCGAAATTCAGTTGCCTTTGAATTTCGGGTGATCCCTCTTGAGCATGTATGCTTCTGCTACTTGTTCTACATCAGACTTCTTCCGCAAACGGCGAAACGCTTTGACTCGGTGAGTTTCGCGGCATTCCGACTTCGATGCCCCGGTTGCCGAAATTCAGTTGCCTTTGAATTTCGGGTGATCCCTCTTGAGCATGTATGCTTCTGCTACTTGTTCTACATCAGACTTTCTTCCGCAAACGGCGAAACGCTTTGACTCGGTGAGTTTCGCGGCATTCCGACTTCGATGCCCCGGTTGCCGAAATTCAGTTGCCTTTGAATTTCGGGTGATCCCTCTTGAGCATGTATGCTTCTGCTACTTGTTCTACATCAGACTTCTTCCGCAAACGGCGAAACGCTTTGACTCGGTGAGTTTCGCGGCATTCCGACTTCGATGCCCCGGTTGCCGAAATTCAGTTGCCTTTGAATTTCGGGTGATCCCTCTTGAGCATGTATGCTTCTGCTACTTGTTCTACATCAGACTTTCTTCCGCAAACGGCGAAACGCTTTGACTCGGTGAGTTTCGCGGCATTCCGACTTCGATGCCCCGGTTGCCGAAATTCAGTTGCCTTTGAATTTCGGGTGATCCCTCTTGAGCATGTATGCTTCTGCTACTTGTTCTACATCAGACTTTCTTCCGCAAACGGCGAAACGCTTTGACTCGGTGAGTTTCGCGGCATTCCGACTTCGATGCCCCGGTTGCCGAAATTCAGTTGCCTTTGAATTTCGGGTGATCCCTCTTGAGCATGTATGCTTCTGCTACTTGTTCTACATCAGACTTTCTTCCGCAAACGGCGAAACGCTTTGACTCGGTGAGTTTCGCGGCATTCCGACTTCGATGCCCCGGTTGCCGAAATTCAGTTGCCTTTGAATTTCGGGTGATCCCTCTTGAGCATGTATGCTTCTGCTACTTGTTCTACATCAGACTTCTTCCGCAAACGGCGAAACGCTTTGACTCGGTGAGTTTCGCGGCATTCCGACTTCGATGCCCCGGTTGCCGAAATTCAGTTGCCTTTGAATTTCGGTGATCCCTCTTGAGCATGTATGCTTCTGCTACTTGTTCTACATCAGACTTCTTCCGCAAACGGCGAAACGCTTTGACTCGGTGAGTTTCGCGGCATTCCGACTTCGATGCCCCGGTTGCCGAAATTCAGTTGCCTTTGAATTTCGGGTGATCCCTCTTGAGCATGTATGCTTCTGCTACTTGTTCTACATCAGACTTTCTTCCGCAAACGGCGAAACGCTTTGACTCGGTGAGTTTCGCGGCATTCCGACTTCGA
Source organism: Populus alba x Populus x berolinensis (assembly GCA_029228515.1). Lineage (NCBI taxonomy): Eukaryota > Viridiplantae > Streptophyta > Magnoliopsida > Malpighiales > Salicaceae > Populus > Populus alba x Populus x berolinensis. Next base: position 20,255,796 of record CM055362.1, on the reverse strand, counting down.
TGCCCCGGTTGCCGAAATTCAGTTGCCTTTGAATTTCGGGTGATCCCTCTTGAGCATGTATGCTTCTGCTACTTGTTCTACATCAGACTTTCTTCCGCAAACGGCGAAACGCTTTGACTCGGTGAGTTTCGCGGCATTCCGACTTCGATGCCCCGGTTGCCGAAATTCAGTTGCCTTTGAATTTCGGGTGATCCCTCTTGAGCATGTATGCTTCTGCTACTTGTTCTACATCAGACTTCTTCCGCAAACGGCGAAACGCTTTGACTCGGTGAGTTTCGCGGCATTCCGACTTCGATGCCCGGTTGCCGAAATTCAGTTGCCTTTGAATTTCGGGTGATCCCTCTTGAGCATGTATGCTTCTGCTACTTGTTCTACATCAGACTTCTTCCGCAAACGGCGAAACGCTTTGACTCGGTGAGTTTCGCGGCATTCCGACTTCGATGCCCCGGTTGCCGAAATTCAGTTGCCTTTGAATTTCGGGTGATCCCTCTTGAGCATGTATGCTTCTGCTACTTGTTCTACATCAGACTTTCTTCCGCAAACGGCGAAACGCTTTGACTCGGTGAGTTTCGCGGCATTCCGACTTCGATGCCCCGGTTGCCGAAATTCAGTTGCCTTTGAATTTCGGGTGATCCCTCTTGAGCATGTATGCTTCTGCTACTTGTTCTACATCAGACTTTCTTCCGCAAACGGCGAAACGCTTTGACTCGGTGAGTTTCGCGGCATTCCGACTTCGATGCCCCGGTTGCCGAAATTCAGTTGCCTTTGAATTTCGGGTGATCCCTCTTGAGCATGTATGCTTCTGCTACTTGTTCTACATCACACTTTCTTCCGCAAACGGCGAAACGCTTTGACTCGGTGAGTTTCGCGGCATTCCGACTTCGATGCCCCGGTTGCCGAAATTCAGTTGCCTTTGAATTTCGGGTGATCCCTCTTGAGCATGTATGCTTCTGCTACTTGTTCTACATCAGACTTTCTTCCGCAAACGGCGAAACGCTTTGACTCGGTGAGTTTCGCGGCATTCCGACTTCGATGCCCCGGTTGCCGAAATTCAGTTGCCTTTGAATTTCGGGTGATCCCTCTTGAGCATGTATGCTTCTGCTACTTGTTCTACATCACACTTTCTTCCGCAAACGGCGAAACGCTTTGACTCGGTGAGTTTCGCGGCATTCCGACTTCGATGCCCCGGTTGCCGAAATTCAGTTGCCTTTGAATTTCGGGTGATCCCTCTTGAGCATGTATGCTTCTGCTACTTGTTCTACATCAGACTTTCTTCCGCAAACGGCGAAACGCTTTGACTCGGTGAGTTTCGCGGCATTCCGACTTCGATGCCCCGGTTGCCGAAATTCAGTTGCCTTTGAATTTCGGGTGATCCCTCTTGAGCATGTATGCTTCTGCTACTTGTTCTACATCAGACTTCTTCCGCAAACGGCGAAACGCTTTGACTCGGTGAGTTTCGCGGCATTCCGACTTCGATGCCCCGGTTGCCGAAATTCAGTTGCCTTTGAATTTCGGGTGATCCCTCTTGAGCATGTATGCTTCTGCTACTTGTTCTACATCAGACTTTCTTCCGCAAACGGCGAAACGCTTTGACTCGGTGAGTTTCGCGGCATTCCGACTTCGATGCCCCGGTTGCCGAAATTCAGTTGCCTTTGAATTTCGGGTGATCCCTCTTGAGCATGTATGCTTCTGCTACTTGTTCTACATCAGACTTCTTCCGCAAACGGCGAAACGCTTTGACTCGGTGAGTTTCGCGGCATTCCGACTTCGATGCCCCGGTTGCCGAAATTCAGTTGCCTTTGAATTTCGGGTGATCCCTCTTGAGCATGTATGCTTCTGCTACTTGTTCTACATCAGACTTCTTCCGCAAACGGCGAAACGCTTTGACTCGGTGAGTTTCGCGGCATTCCGACTTCGATGCCCCGGTTGCCGAAATTCAGTTGCCTTTGAATTTCGGGTGATCCCTCTTGAGCATGTATGCTTCTGCTACTTGTTCTACATCAGACTTTCTTCCGCAAACGGCGAAACGCTTTGACTCGGTGAGTTTCGCGGCATTCCGACTTCGATGCCCCGGTTGCCGAAATTCAGTTGCCTTTGAATTTCGGGTGATCCCTCTTGAGCATGTATGCTTCTGCTACTTGTTCTACATCAGACTTTCTTCCGCAAACGGCGAAACGCTTTGACTCGGTGAGTTTCGCGGCATTCCGACTTCGATGCCCCGGTTGCCGAAATTCAGTTGCCTTTGAATTTCGGGTGATCCCTCTTGAGCATGTATGCTTCTGCTACTTGTTCTACATCAGACTTTCTTCCGCAAACGGCGAAACGCTTTGACTCGGTGAGTTTCGCGGCATTCCGACTTCGATGCCCCGGTTGCCGAAATTCAGTTGCCTTTGAATTTCGGGTGATCCCTCTTGAGCATGTATGCTTCTGCTACTTGTTCTACATCACACTTCCTTCCGCAAACGGCGAAACGCTTTGACTCGGTGAGTTTCGCGGCATTCCGACTTCGATGCCCGGTTGCCGAAATTCAGTTGCCTTTGAATTTCGGGTGATCCCTCTTGAGCATGTATGCTTCTGCTACTTGTTCTACAGGTATCTGACTTCCGCAAACGGCGAAACGCTTTGAATCGGTGAGTTTCGCGGCATTCCGACTTCGATGCCCCGGTTGCCGAAATTCAGTTGCCTTTGAATTTCGGGTGATCCCTCTTGAGCATGTATGCTTCTGCTACTTGTTCTACATCACACTTTCTTCCGCAAACGGCGAAACGCTTTGACTCGGTGAGTTTCGCGGCATTCCGACTTCGATGCCCCGGTTGCCGAAATTCAGTTGCCTTTGAATTTCGGGTGATCCCTCTTGAGCATGTATGCTTCTGCTACTTGTTCTACATCAGACTTTCTTCGCAAACGGCGAAACGCTTTGACTCGGTGAGTTTCGCGGCATTCCGACTTCGATGCCCCGGTTGCCGAAATTCAGTTGCCTTTGAATTTCGGGTGATCCCTCTTGAGCATGTATGCTTCTGCTACTTGTTCTACATCAGACTTCTTCCGCAAACGGCGAAACGCTTTGACTCGGTGAGTTTCGCGGCATTCCGACTTCGATGCCCCGGTTGCCGAAATTCAGTTGCCTTTGAATTTCGGGTGATCCCTCTTGAGCATGTATGCTTCTGCTACTTGTTCTACATCAGACTTTCTTCCGCAAACGGCGAAACGCTTTGACTCGTGAGTTTCGCGGCATTCCGACTTCGATGCCCCGGTTGCCGAAATTCAGTTGCCTTTGAATTTCGGGTGATCCCTCTTGAGCATGTATGCTTCTGCTACTTGTTCTACATCAGACTTCTTCCGCAAACGGCGAAACGCTTTGACTCGGTGAGTTTCGCGGCATTCCGACTTCGATGCCCCGGTTGCCGAAATTCAGTTGCCTTTGAATTTCGGGTGATCCCTCTTGAGCATGTATGCTTCTGCTACTTGTTCTACATCAGACTTTCTTCCGCAAACGGCGAAACGCTTTGACTCGGTGAGTTTCGCGGCATTCCGACTTCGATGCCCCGGTTGCCGAAATTCAGTTGCCTTTGAATTTCGGGTGATCCCTCTTGAGCATGTATGCTTCTGCTACTTGTTCTACATCAGACTTCTTCCGCAAACGGCGAAACGCTTTGACTCGGTGAGTTTCGCGGCATTCCGACTTCGATGCCCCGGTTGCCGAAATTCAGTTGCCTTTGAATTTCGGGTGATCCCTCTTGAGCATGTATGCTTCTGCTACTTGTTCTACATCAGACTTTCTTCCGCAAACGGCGAAACGCTTTGACTCGGTGAGTTTCGCGGCATTCCGACTTCGATGCCCCGGTTGCCGAAATTCAGTTGCCTTTGAATTTCGGGTGATCCCTCTTGAGCATGTATGCTTCTGCTACTTGTTCTACATCAGACTTCTTCCGCAAACGGCGAAACGCTTTGACTCGGTGAGTTTCGCGGCATTCCGACTTCGATGCCCCGGTTGCCGAAATTCAGTTGCCTTTGAATTTCGGGTGATCCCTCTTGAGCATGTATGCTTCTGCTACTTGTTCTACATCAGACTTTCTTCCGCAAACGGCGAAACGCTTTGACTCGGTGAGTTTCGCGGCATTCCGACTTCGATGCCCCGGTTGCCGAAATTCAGTTGCCTTTGAATTTCGGGTGATCCCTCTTGAGCATGTATGCTTCTGCTACTTGTTCTACATCAGACTTCTTCCGCAAACGGCGAAACGCTTTGACTCGGTGAGTTTCGCGGCATTCCGACTTCGATGCCCCGGTTGCCGAAATTCAGTTGCCTTTGAATTTTGCTACTTGTTCTACATCAGACTTTCTTCCGCAAACGGCGAAACGCTTTGACTCGGTGAGTTTCGCGGCATTCCGACTTCGATGCCCCGGTTGCCGAAATTCAGTTGCCTTTGAATTTCGGGTGATCCCTCTTGAGCATGTATGCTTCTGCTACTTGTTCTACATCAGACTTTCTTCCGCAAACGGCGAAACGCTTTGACTCGGTGAGTTTCGCGGCATTCCGACTTCGATGCCCCGGTTGCCGAAATTCAGTTGCCTTTGAATTTCGGGTGATCCCTCTTGAGCATGTATGCTTCTGCTACTTGTTCTACATCAGACTTCTTCCGCAAACGGCGAAACGCTTTGACTCGGTGAGTTTCGCGGCATTCCGACTTCGATGCCCCGGTTGCCGAAATTCAGTTGCCTTTGAATTTCGGGTGATCCCTCTTGAGCATGTATGCTTCTGCTACTTGTTCTACATCAGACTTCTTCCGCAAACGGCGAAACGCTTTGACTCGGTGAGTTTCGCGGCATTCCGACTTCGATGCCCCGGTTGCCGAAATTCAGTTGCCTTTGAATTTCGGGTGATCCCTCTTGAGCATGTATGCTTCTGCTACTTGTTCTACATCAGACTTTCTTCCGCAAACGGCGAAACGCTTTGACTCGGTGAGTTTCGCGGCATTCCGACTTCGATGCCCCGGTTGCCGAAATTCAGTTGCCTTTGAATTTCGGGTGATCCCTCTTGAGCATGTATGCTTCTGCTACTTGTTCTACATCAGACTTTCTTCCGCAAACGGCGAAACGCTTTGACTCGGTGAGTTTCGCGGCATTCCGACTTCGATGCCCCGGTTGCCGAAATTCAGTTGCCTTTGAATTTCGGGTGATCCCTCTTGAGCATGTATGCTTCTGCTACTTGTTCTACATCAGACTTTCTTCCGCAAACGGCGAAACGCTTTGACTCGGTGAGTTTCGCGGCATTCCGACTTCGATGCCCCGGTTGCCGAAATTCAGTTGCCTTTGAATTTCGGGTGATCCCTCTTGAGCATGTATGCTTCTGCTACTTGTTCTACATCACACTTTCTTCCGCAAACGGCGAAACGCTTTGACTCGGTGAGTTTCGCGGCATTCCGACTTCGATGCCCCGGTTGCCGAAATTCAGTTGCCTTTGAATTTCGGGTGATCCCTCTTGAGCATGTATGCTTCTGCTACTTGTTCTACATCAGACTTTCTTCCGCAAACGGCGAAACGCTTTGACTCGGTGAGTTTCGCGGCATTCCGACTTCGATGCCCCGGTTGCCGAAATTCAGTTGCCTTTGAATTTCGGGTGATCCCTCTTGAGCATGTATGCTTCTGCTACTTGTTCTACATCAGACTTCTTCCGCAAACGGCGAAACGCTTTGACTCGGTGAGTTTCGCGGCATTCCGACTTCGATGCCCCGGTTGCCGAAATTCAGTTGCCTTTGAATTTCGGGTGATCCCTCTTGAGCATGTATGCTTCTGCTACTTGTTCTACATCAGACTTTCTTCCGCAAACGGCGAAACGCTTTGACTCGGTGAGTTTCGCGGCATTCCGACTTCGATGCCCCGGTTGCCGAAATTCAGTTGCCTTTGAATTTCGGGTGATCCCTCTTGAGCATGTATGCTTCTGCTACTTGTTCTACATCAGACTTTCTTCCGCAAACGGCGAAACGCTTTGACTCGGTGAGTTTCGCGGCATTCCGACTTCGATGCCCCGGTTGCCGAAATTCAGTTGCCTTTGAATTTCGGGTGATCCCTCTTGAGCATGTATGCTTCTGCTACTTGTTCTACATCAGACTTCTTCCGCAAACGGCGAAACGCTTTGACTCGGTGAGTTTCGCGGCATTCCGACTTCGATGCCCCGGTTGCCGAAATTCAGTTGCCTTTGAATTTCGGGTGATCCCTCTTGAGCATGTATGCTTCTGCTACTTGTTCTACATCAGACTTCTTCCGCAAACGGCGAAACGCTTTGACTCGGTGAGTTTCGCGGCATTCCGACTTCGATGCCCCGGTTGCCGAAATTCAGTTGCCTTTGAATTTCGGGTGATCCCTCTTGAGCATGTATGCTTCTGCTACTTGTTCTACATCAGACTTCTTCCGCAAACGGCGAAACGCTTTGACTCGGTGAGTTTCGCGGCATTCCGACTTCGATGCCCCGGTTGCCGAAATTCAGTTGCCTTTGAATTTCGGGTGATCCCTCTTGAGCATGTATGCTTCTGCTACTTGTTCTACATCAGACTTTCTTCCGCAAACGGCGAAACGCTTTGACTCGGTGAGTTTCGCGGCATTCCGACTTCGATGCCCCGGTTGCCGAAATTCAGTTGCCTTTGAATTTCGGGTGATCCCTCTTGAGCATGTATGCTTCTGCTACTTGTTCTACATCAGACTTTCTTCCGCAAACGGCGAAACGCTTTGACTCGGTGAGTTTCGCGGCATTCCGACTTCGATGCCCCGGTTGCCGAAATTCTGTTGCCTTTGAATTTTGCTACTTGTTCTACATAAGACTTTCTTCCGCAAACGGCGAAACGCTTTGACTCGGTGAGTTTCGCGGCATTCCGACTTCGATGCCCCGGTTGCCGAAATTCAGTTGCCTTTGAATTTCGGGTGATCCCTCTTGAGCATGTATGCTTCTGCTACTTGTTCTACATCAGACTTTCTTCCGCAAACGGCGAAACGCTTTGACTCGGTGAGTTTCGCGGCATTCCGACTTCGATGCCCCGGTTGCCGAAATTCAGTTGCCTTTGAATTTCGGGTGATCCCTCTTGAGCATGTATGCTTCTGCTACTTGTTCTACATCAGACTTCTTCCGCAAACGGCGAAACGCTTTGACTCGGTGAGTTTCGCGGCATTCCGACTTCGATGCCCCGGTTGCCGAAATTCAGTTGCCTTTGAATTTCGGGTGATCCCTCTTGAGCATGTATGCTTCTGCTACTTGTTCTACATCAGACTTTCTTCCGCAAACGGCGAAACGCTTTGACTCGGTGAGTTTCGCGGCATTCCGACTTCGATGCCCGGTTGCCGAAATTCAGTTGCCTTTGAATTTCGGGTGATCCCTCTTGAGCATGTATGCTTCTGCTACTTGTTCTACATCAGACTTTCTTCCGCAAACGGCGAAACGCTTTGACTCGGTGAGTTTCGCGGCATTCCGACTTCGATGCCCCGGTTGCCGAAATTCAGTTGCCTTTGAATTTCGGGTGATCCCTCTTGAGCATGTATGCTTCTGCTACTTGTTCTACATCAGACTTCTTCCGCAAACGGCGAAACGCTTTGACTCGGTGAGTTTCGCGGCATTCCGACTTCGATGCCCCGGTTGCCGAAATTCAGTTGCCTTTGAATTTCGGGTGATCCCTCTTGAGCATGTATGCTTCTGCTACTTGTTCTACATCAGACTTTCTTCCGCAAACGGCGAAACGCTTTGACTCGGTGAGTTTCGCGGCATTCCGACTTCGATGCCCCGGTTGCCGAAATTCAGTTGCCTTTGAATTTCGGGTGATCCCTCTTGAGCATGTATGCTTCTGCTACTTGTTCTACATCAGACTTCTTCCGCAAACGGCGAAACGCTTTGACTCGGTGAGTTTCGCGGCATTCCGACTTCGATGCCCCGGTTGCCGAAATTCAGTTGCCTTTGAATTTCGGGTGATCCCTCTTGAGCATGTATGCTTCTGCTACTTGTTCTACATCAGACTTCTTCCGCAAACGGCGAAACGCTTTGACTCGGTGAGTTTCGCGGCATTCCGACTTCGATGCCCCGGTTGCCGAAATTCAGTTGCCTTTGAATTTCGGGTGATCCCTCTTGAGCATGTATGCTTCTGCTACTTGTTCTACATCAGACTTTCTTCCGCAAACGGCGAAACGCTTTGACTCGGTGAGTTTCGCGGCATTCCGACTTCGATGCCCCGGTTGCCGAAATTCAGTTGCCTTTGAATTTCGGGTGATCCCTCTTGAGCATGTATGCTTCTGCTACTTGTTCTACATCAGAGTTCTTCCGCAAACGGCGAAACGCTTTGACTCGCTGAGTTTCGCGGCATTCCGACTTCGATGCCCCGGTTGCCGAAATTCAGTTGCCTTTGAATTTCGGGTGATCCCTCCTGAGCATGTATGCTTCTGCTACTTGTTCTAAATTAGACTTTCTTCTGCAAACGGCGAAACGCTTTGACTCGGTTAGTTTCACGGCATTCCAACTTCGATGCCCCGGTTGCCGAAATTAAGTTGCCTTTGAATTTCGGGTGATCCCTCCTGAGCATGTATGCTTCTGCCACTTGTTCTACATGAGACTTTCTTCCCCAAACGGCGAAACGCTTTGACTCGGTGAGTTTCGCGGCATTCCGACTTCGATGCCCTGGTTGCCGAAATTCAGTTGCCTTTGAATTTCGGGTGATCCCTCTTGAGCATGTATGCTTCTTCTACTTGTTCTACAGCAGACTTTCTTCCGCAAACGGCGAAATGCTTTGACTTGTTGAGTTTCGCGGCGTTCCGACTTCGATGCCCCGGTTGCCGAAATTCAGTTGCCTTTGAATTTTGCTAATTGTTCTAAATTAGACTTTCTTCTGCAAATGGCGAAACGCTTTGACTCGGTGAGTTTCGCGGCATTCCCACTTCGATGCCCCGGTTGCCGAAATTAAGTTGCCTTTGAATTTCGGGTGATCCCTCCTGAGTATGTATGCTTCTGCCACTTGTTCTACATGAGACTTTCTTCCCCAAACGGCAAAACGTTTTGACTCGTTGAGTTTCGCGGCAATCCGACTTCGATGCCCCGGTTGCCGAAATTCAGTTGCCTTTGAATTTCGGGTGATCCCTCTTGAGCATGTTTGCTTCTGCTACTTGTTCTACATCAGACTTCTTCCGCAAACGGCGAAACGCTTTGACTCGGTGAGTTTCGCGGCATTCTGACTTCGATGCCCCGGTTGCCGAAATTCAGTTGCCTTTGAATTTCGGGTGATCCCTCTTGAGCATGTATGCTTCTGCTACTTGTTCTACATCAGACTTTCTTCCGCAAACGGCGAAACGCTTTGACTCGGTGAGTTTCGCGGCATTCCGACTTCGATGCCCCGGTTGCCGAAATTCAGTTGCCTTTGAATTTCGGGTGATCCCTCTTGAGCATGTATGCTTCTGCTACTTGTTCTACATCAGACTTTCTTCCGCAAACGGCGAAACGCTTTGACTCGGTGAGTTTCGCGGCATTCCGACTTCGATGCCCCGGTTGCCGAAATTCAGTTGCCTTTGAATTTCGGGTGATCCCTCTTGAGCATGTATGCTTCTGCTACTTGTTCTACATCAGACTTCTTCCGCAAACGGCGAAACGCTTTGACTCGGTGAGTTTCGCGGCATTCCGACTTCGATGCCCCGGTTGCCGAAATTCAGTTGCCTTTGAATTTCGGGTGATCCCTCTTGAGCATGTATGCTTCTGCTACTTGTTCTACATCAGACTTTCTTCCGCAAACGGCGAAACGCTTTGACTCGGTGAGTTTCGCGGCATTCCGACTTCGATGCCCCGGTTGCCGAAATTCAGTTGCCTTTGAATTTCGGGTGATCCCTCTTGAGCATGTATGCTTCTGCTACTTGTTCTACATCAGACTTCTTCCGCAAACGGCGAAACGCTTTGACTCGGTGAGTTTCGCGGCATTCCGACTTCGATGCCCCGGTTGCCGAAATTCAGTTGCCTTTGAATTTCGGGTGATCCCTCTTGAGCATGTATGCTTCTGCTACTTGTTCTACATCAGACTTCTTCCGCAAACGGCGAAACGCTTTGACTCGGTGAGTTTCGCGGCATTCCGACTTCGATGCCCGGTTGCCGAAATTCAGTTGCCTTTGAATTTCGGGTGATCCCTCTTGAGCATGTATGCTTCTGCTACTTGTTCTACATCAGACTTTCTTCCGCAAACGGCGAAACGCTTTGACTCGGTGAGTTTCGCGGCATTCCGACTTCGATGCCCCGGTTGCCGAAATTCAGTTGCCTTTGAATTTCGGGTGATCCCTCTTGAGCATGTATGCTTCTGCTACTTGTTCTACATCAGACTTCTTCCGCAAACGGCGAAACGCTTTGACTCGGTGAGTTTCGCGGCATTCCGACTTCGATGCCCCGGTTGCCGAAATTCAGTTGCCTTTGAATTTCGGGTGATCCCTCTTGAGCATGTATGCTTCTGCTACTTGTTCTACATCAGACTTCTTCCGCAAACGGCGAAACGCTTTGACTCGGTGAGTTTCGCGGCATTCCGACTTCGATGCCCCGGTTGCCGAAATTCAGTTGCCTTTGAATTTCGGGTGATCCCTCTTGAGCATGTATGCTTCTGCTACTTGTTCTACATCAGACTTTCTTCCGCAAACGGCGAAACGCTTTGACTCGGTGAGTTTCGCGGCATTCCGACTTCGATGCCCCGGTTGCCGAAATTCAGTTGCCTTTGAATTTCGGGTGATCCCTCTTGAGCATGTATGCTTCTGCTACTTGTTCTACATCAGACTTTCTTCCGCAAACGGCGAAACGCTTTGACTCGGTGAGTTTCGCGGCATTCCGACTTCGATGCCCCGGTTGCCGAAATTCAGTTGCCTTTGAAATTTTGCTACTTGTTCTACATCAGACTTTCTTCCGCAAACGGCGAAACGCTTTGACTCGGTGAGTTTCGCGGCATTCCGACTTCGATGCCCCGGTTGCCGAAATTCAGTTGCCTTTGAATTTCGGGTGATCCCTCTTGAGCATGTATGCTTCTGCTACTTGTTCTACATCAGACTTTCTTCCGCAAACGGCGAAACGCTTTGACTCGGTGAGTTTCGCGGCATTCCGACTTCGATGCCCCGGTTGCCGAAATTCAGTTGCCTTTGAATTTCGGGTGATCCCTCTTGAGCATGTATGCTTCTGCTACTTGTTCTACATCAGACTTTCTTCCGCAAACGGCGAAACGCTTTGACTCGGTGAGTTTCGCGGCATTCCGACTTCGATGCCCCGGTTGCCGAAATTCAGTTGCCTTTGAATTTCGGGTGATCCCTCTTGAGCATGTATGCTTCTGCTACTTGTTCTACATCAGACTTCTTCCGCAAACGGCGAAACGCTTTGACTCGGTGAGTTTCGCGGCATTCCGACTTCGATGCCCGGTTGCCGAAATTCAGTTGCCTTTGAATTTCGGGTGATCCCTCTTGAGCATGTATGCTTCTGCTACTTGTTCTACATCAGACTTTCTTCCGCAAACGGCGAAACGCTTTGACTCGGTGAGTTTCGCGGCATTCCGACTTCGATGCCCCGGTTGCCGAAATTCAGTTGCCTTTGAATTTCGGGTGATCCCTCTTGAGCATGTATGCTTCTGCTACTTGTTCTACATCAGACTTCTTCCGCAAACGGCGAAACGCTTTGACTCGGTGAGTTTCGCGGCATTCCGACTTCGATGCCCCGGTTGCCGAAATTCAGTTGCCTTTGAATTTTGCTACTTGTTCTACATCAGACTTTCTTCCGCAAACGGCGAAACGCTTTGACTCGGTGAGTTTCGCGGCATTCCGACTTCGATGCCCCGGTTGCCGAAATTCAGTTGCCTTTGAATTTCGGGTGATCCCTCTTGAGCATGTATGCTTCTGCTACTTGTTCTACATCAGACTTCTTCCGCAAACGGCGAAACGCTTTGACTCGGTGAGTTTCGCGGCATTCCGACTTCGATGCCCGGTTGCCGAAATTCAGTTGCCTTTGAATTTCGGGTGATCCCTCTTGAGCATGTATGCTTCTGCTACTTGTTCTACATCAGACTTTCTTCCGCAAACGGCGAAACGCTTTGACTCGGTGAGTTTCGCGGCATTCCGACTTCGATGCCCCGGTTGCCGAAATTCAGTTGCCTTTGAATTTCGGGTGATCCCTCTTGAGCATGTATGCTTCTGCTACTTGTTCTACATCAGACTTCTTCCGCAAACGGCGAAACGCTTTGACTCGGTGAGTTTCGCGGCATTCCGACTTCGATGCCCCGGTTGCCGAAATTCAGTTGCCTTTGAATTTCGGGTGATCCCTCTTGAGCATGTATGCTTCTGCTACTTGTTCTACATCAGACTTTCTTCCGCAAACGGCGAAACGCTTTGACTCGGTGAGTTTCGCGGCATTCCGACTTCGATGCCCCGGTTGCCGAAATTCAGTTGCCTTTGAATTTCGGGTGATCCCTCTTGAGCATGTATGCTTCTGCTACTTGTTCTACATCAGACTTTCTTCCGCAAACGGCGAAACGCTTTGACTCGGTGAGTTTCGCGGCATTCCGACTTCGATGCCCCGGTTGCCGAAATTCAGTTGCCTTTGAATTTCGGGTGATCCCTCTTGAGCATGTATGCTTCTGCTACTTGTTCTACATCAGACTTTCTTCCGCAAACGGCGAAACGCTTTGACTCGGTGAGTTTCGCGGCATTCCGACTTCGATGCCCGGTTGCCGAAATTCAGTTGCCTTTGAATTTCGGGTGATCCCTCTTGAGCATGTATGCTTCTGCTACTTGTTCTACATCAGACTTTCTTCCGCAAACGGCGAAACGCTTTGACTCGGTGAGTTTCGCGGCATTCCGACTTCGATGCCCCGGTTGCCGAAATTCAGTTGCCTTTGAATTTCGGGTGATCCCTCTTGAGCATGTATGCTTCTGCTACTTGTTCTACATCAGACTTTCTTCCGCAAACGGCGAAACGCTTTGACTCGGTGAGTTTCGCGGCATTCCGACTTCGATGCCCGGTTGCCGAAATTCAGTTGCCTTTGAATTTCGGGTGATCCCTCTTGAGCATGTATGCTTCTGCTACTTGTTCTACATCAGACTTCTTCCGCAAACGGCGAAACGCTTTGACTCGGTGAGTTTCGCGGCATTCCGACTTCGATGCCCCGGTTGCCGAAATTCAGTTGCCTTTGAATTTCGGGTGATCCCTCTTGAGCATGTATGCTTCTGCTACTTGTTCTACATCAGACTTCTTCCGCAAACGGCGAAACGCTTTGACTCGGTGAGTTTCGCGGCATTCCGACTTCGATGCCCGGTTGCCGAAATTCAGTTGCCTTTGAATTTCGGGTGATCCCTCTTGAGCATGTATGCTTCTGCTACTTGTTCTACATCAGACTTTCTTCCGCAAACGGCGAAACGCTTTGACTCGGTGAGTTTCGCGGCATTCCGACTTCGATGCCCGGTTGCCGAAATTCAGTTGCCTTTGAATTTCGGGTGATCCCTCTTGAGCATGTATGCTTCTGCTACTTGTTCTACATCAGACTTCTTCCGCAAACGGCGAAACGCTTTGACTCGGTGAGTTTCGCGGCATTCCGACTTCGATGCCCCGGTTGCCGAAATTCAGTTGCCTTTGAATTTCGGGTGATCCCTCTTGAGCATGTATGCTTCTGCTACTTGTTCTACATCAGACTTTCTTCCGCAAACGGCGAAACGCTTTGACTCGGTGAGTTTCGCGGCATTCCGACTTCGATGCCCGGTTGCCGAAATTCAGTTGCCTTTGAATTTCGGGTGATCCCTCTTGAGCATGTATGGTTCTGCTACTTGTTCTACATAAGACTTTCTTCCGAAAAGGGCGAAACGCTTTGACTCGGTGAGTTTCGCGGCATTCCGACTTCGATGCCCCGGTTGCCGAAATTCAGTTGCCTTTGAATTTCGGGTGATCCCTCTTGAGCATGTATGCTTCTGCTACTTGTTCTACATCAGACTTCTTCCACAAACGGCGAAACGCTTTGACTCGGTGAGTTTCGCGGCATTCCGACTTCGATGCCCCGGTTGCCGAAATTCAGTTGCCTTTGAATTTCGGGTGATCCCTCTTGAGCAAGTATGCTTCTGCTACTTGTTCTACATCAGACCTTCTTCCGCAAACGGCGAAACACTTCGACCCGGTGAGTTTCGCGGCATTCCGAAATCGATGCACCGGTTGTCGAAATTCGGTTGCCTTTGAATTTCGGGTGATCCCTCTTGAGCATGTATGCTTCTGCTACTTGTTCTACATCAGACTTTCTTCCGAAAATGGCGAAACGCTTTGACGCGGTGAGTTTCGCGGCATTCCGTCAACGATGCCACGGTTGCCGAAATTCAGTTGCCTTTGAATTTCGGGTGATCCCTCTTGAGCAAGTATGCTTCTGCTACTTGTTCTACATGAGACCTTCTTCCGCAAACGGCGAAACGCTTTGCCTCGGTGAGTTTCGCGGCATTGCGACTGCGATGCCCCGGTTGCCGAAATTCAGTTGCCTTTGAATTTTGCTACTTGTTCTACATAAGACTTTCTTTCGCGGCATTCCGATTTTGATGCCCCGGTTGCCGAAATTCAGTTGCCTTTGAATTTCGGGTGATCCCTCTTGAGCATGTATGCTTCTGCTACTTGTTCTACATCACACTTTCTTCCGCAAACGGCGAAACGCTTTGACTCGGTGAGTTTCGCGGCATTCCGACTTCGATGCCCCGGTTGCCGAAATTCAGTTGCCTTTGAATTTCGGGTGATCCCTCTTGAGCATGTATGCTTCTGCTACTTGTTCTACATCAGACTTCTTCCGCAAACGGCGAAACGCTTTGACTCGGTGAGTTTCGCGGCATTCCGACTTCGATGCCCCGGTTGCCGAAATTCAGTTGCCTTTGAATTTCGGGTGATCCCTCTTGAGCATGTATGCTTCTGCTACTTGTTCTACATCAGACTTTCTTCCGCAAACGGCGAAACGCTTTGACTCGGTGAGTTTCGCGGCATTCCGACTTCGATGCCCCGTTTGCCGAAATTCAGTTGCCTTTGAATTTCGGGTGATCCCTCTTGAGCATGTATGCTTCTGCTACTTGTTCTACATCAGACTTTCTTCCGCAAACGGCGAAACGCTTTGACTCGGTGAGTTTCGCGGCATTCCGACTTCGATGCCCCGGTTGCCGAAATTCAGTTGCCTTTGAATTTCGGGTGATCCCTCTTGAGCATGTATGCTTCTGCTACTTGTTCTACATCAGACTTCTTCCGCAAACGGCGAAACGCTTTGACTCGGTGAGTTTCGCGGCATTCCGACTTCGATGCCCCGGTTGCCGAAATTCAGTTGCCTTTGAATTTCGGGTGATCCCTCTTGAGCATGTATGCTTCTGCTACTTGTTCTACATCAGACTTCTTCCGCAAACGGCGAAACGCTTTGACTCGGTGAGTTTCGCGGCATTCCGACTTCGATGCCCCGGTTGCCGAAATTCAGTTGCCTTTGAATTTCGGGTGATCCCTCTTGAGCATGTATGCTTCTGCTACTTGTTCTACATCAGACTTTCTTCCGCAAACGGCGAAACGCTTTGACTCGGTGAGTTTCGCGGCATTCCGACTTCGATGCCCGGTTGCCGAAATTCAGTTGCCTTTGAATTTCGGGTGATCCCTCTTGAGCATGTATGCTTCTGCTACTTGTTCTACATCAGACTTTCTTCCGCAAACGGCGAAACGCTTTGACTCGGTGAGTTTCGCGGCATTCCGACTTCGATGCCCGGTTGCCGAAATTCAGTTGCCTTTGAATTTCGGGTGATCCCTCTTGAGCATGTATGCTTCTGCTACTTGTTCTACATCAGACTTTCTTCCGCAAACGGCGAAACGCTTTGACTCGGTGAGTTTCGCGGCATTCCGACTTCGATGCCCCGGTTGCCGAAATTCAGTTGCCTTTGAATTTCGGGTGATCCCTCTTGAGCATGTATGCTTCTGCTACTTGTTCTACATCAGACTTCTTCCGCAAACGGCGAAACGCTTTGACTCGGTGAGTTTCGCGGCATTCCGACTTCGATGCCCCGGTTGCCGAAATTCAGTTGCCTTTGAATTTCGGGTGATCCCTCTTGAGCATGTATGCTTCTGCTACTTGTTCTACATCAGACTTCTTCCGCAAACGGCGAAACGCTTTGACTCGGTGAGTTTCGCGGCATTCCGACTTCGATGCCCCGGTTGCCGAAATTCAGTTGCCTTTGAATTTCGGGTGATCCCTCTTGAGCATGTATGCTTCTGCTACTTGTTCTACATCAGACTTTCTTCCGCAAACGGCGAAACGCTTTGACTCGGTGAGTTTCGCGGCATTCCGACTTCGATGCCCCGGTTGCCGAAATTCAGTTGCCTTTGAATTTCGGGTGATCCCTCTTGAGCATGTATGCTTCTGCTACTTGTTCTACATCAGACTTTCTTCCGCAAACGGCGAAACGCTTTGACTCGGTGAGTTTCGCGGCATTCCGACTTCGATGCCCCGGTTGCCGAAATTCAGTTGCCTTTGAATTTCGGGTGATCCCTCTTGAGCATGTATGCTTCTGCTACTTGTTCTACATCAGACTTCTTCCGCAAACGGCGAAACGCTTTGACTCGGTGAGTTTCGCGGCATTCCGACTTCGATGCCCCGGTTGCCGAAATTCAGTTGCCTTTGAATTTCGGGTGATCCCTCTTGAGCATGTATGCTTCTGCTACTTGTTCTACATCAGACTTCTTCCGCAAACGGCGAAACGCTTTGACTCGGTGAGTTTCGCGGCATTCCGACTTCGATCCCGGTTGCCGAAATTCAGTTGCCTTTGAATTTCGGGTGATCCCTCTTGAGCATGTATGCTTCTGCTACTTGTTCTACATCAGACTTCTTCCGCAAACGGCGAAACGCTTTGACTCGGTGAGTTTCGCGGCATTCCGACTTCGATGCCCCGGTTGCCGAAATTCAGTTGCCTTTGAATTTCGGGTGATCCCTCTTGAGCATGTATGCTTCTGCTACTTGTTCTACATCAGACTTCTTCCGCAAACGGCGAAACGCTTTGACTCGGTGAGTTTCGCGGCATTCCGACTTCGATGCCCGGTTGCCGAAATTCAGTTGCCTTTGAATTTCGGGTGATCCCTCTTGAGCATGTATGCTTCTGCTACTTGTTCTACATCAGACTTTCTTCCGCAAACGGCGAAACGCTTTGACTCGGTGAGTTTCGCGGCATTCCGACTTCGATGCCCGGTTGCCGAAATTCAGTTGCCTTTGAATTTCGGGTGATCCCTCTTGAGCATGTATGCTTCTGCTACTTGTTCTACATCAGACTTTCTTCCGCAAACGGCGAAACGCTTTGACTCGGTGAGTTTCGCGGCATTCCGACTTCGATGCCCCGGTTGCCGAAATTCAGTTGCCTTTGAATTTCGGGTGATCCCTCTTGAGCATGTATGCTTCTGCTACTTGTTCTACATCAGACTTTCTTCCGCAAACGGCGAAACGCTTTGACTCGGTGAGTTTCGCGGCATTCCGACTTCGATGCCCCGGTTGCCGAAATTCAGTTGCCTTTGAATTTCGGGTGATCCCTCTTGAGCATGTATGCTTCTGCTACTTGTTCTACATCAGACTTTCTTCCGCAAACGGCGAAACGCTTTGACTCGGTGAGTTTCGCGGCATTCCGACTTCGATGCCCCGGTTGCCGAAATTCAGTTGCCTTTGAATTTCGGGTGATCCCTCTTGAGCATGTATGCTTCTGCTACTTGTTCTACATCAGACTTCTTCCGCAAACGGCGAAACGCTTTGACTCGGTGAGTTTCGCGGCATTCCGACTTCGATGCCCCGGTTGCCGAAATTCAGTTGCCTTTGAATTTCGGGTGATCCCTCTTGAGCATGTATGCTTCTGCTACTTGTTCTACATCAGACTTCTTCCGCAAACGGCGAAACGCTTTGACTCGGTGAGTTTCGAGGCATTCCGACTTTGATGCCCCGGTTGCCGAAATTCAGTTGCCTTTGAATTTCGGGTGATCCTTCTGGAATATGTATGCTTCTGCTACTTGTTCTACATCAGACTTTCTTCCAGAAACGGCGAAATGCTTTGACTCAGTGAGTTTCGCGGCATTCCGACTTCGATGCCCCGTTTACCAAAATTCAGTTGCCTTTGAATTTCGGGTGATCCCTCTTGAGCATGTATGCTTCTGCTACTTGTTCTACATCAGAATTCTTCCGCAAACGGCGAAACGCTTCGACTCGGTGACTTTCGCGGCATTCCGACTGCGATGCCCTGGTTGCCGAAATTCAGTTGCCTTTGAATTTTGCTACTTGTTCTACATAAGACTTTCTTCCGCAAACGGCGAAACGCTTTGACTCGGTGAGTTTCGCGGCATTCCGACTTTGATGCCCCGGTTGCCGAAATTCAGTTGCCTTTGAATTTCGGGTGATCCCTCTTGAGCATGTATGCTTCTGTTACTTGTTCTACATAAGACTTTCTTCCGCAAACGGTGGAACACTTTGACTCGGTGAGTTTCGCGGCATTCCGACTTCGATGCCCCGGTTGCCGAAATTCAGTTGCCTTTGAATTTCGGGTGATCCCTCTTGAGCATGTATGCTTCTGCTACTTGTTCTACATCAGACTTCTTCCGCAAACGGCGAAACGCTTTGACTCGGTGAGTTTCGCGGCATTCCGACTTCGATGCCCCGGTTGCCGAAATTCAGTTGCCTTTGAATTTCGGGTGATCCCTCTTGAGCATGTATGCTTCTGCTACTTGTTCTACATCAGACTTTCTTCCGCAAACGGCGAAACGCTTTGACTCGGTGAGTTTCGCGGCATTCCGACTTCGATGCCCCGGTTGCCGAAATTCAGTTGCCTTTGAATTTCGGGTGATCCCTCTTGAGCATGTATGCTTCTGCTACTTGTTCTACATCAGACTTTCTTCCGCAAACGGCGAAACGCTTTGACTCGGTGAGTTTCGCGGCATTCCGACTTCGATGCCCCGGTTGCCGAAATTCAGTTGCCTTTGAATTTCGGGTGATCCCTCTTGAGCATGTATGCTTCTGCTACTTGTTCTACATCAGACTTCTTCCGCAAACGGCGAAACGCTTTGACTCGGTGAGTTTCGCGGCATTCCGACTTCGATGCCCGGTTGCCGAAATTCAGTTGCCTTTGAATTTCGGGTGATCCCTCTTGAGCATGTATGCTTCTGCTACTTGTTCTACATCAGACTTCTTCCGCAAACGGCGAAACGCTTTGACTCGGTGAGTTTCGCGGCATTCCGACTTCGATGTCCCGGTTGCCGAAATTCAGTTGCCTTTGAATTTCGGGTGATCCCTCTTGAGCATGTATGCTTCTGCTACTTGTTCTACATCAGACTTTCTTCCGCAAACGGCGAAACGCTTTGACTCGGTGAGTTTCGCGGCATTCCGACTTCGATGCCCCGGTTGCCGAAATTCAGTTGCCTTTGAATTTCGGGTGATCCCTCTTGAGCATGTATGCTTCTGCTACTTGTTCTACATCAGACTTTCTTCCGCAAACGGCGAAACGCTTTGACTCGGTGAGTTTCGCGGCATTCCGACTTCGATGCCCCGGTTGCCGAAATTCAGTTGCCTTTGAATTTCGGGTGATCCCTCTTGAGCATGTATGCTTCTGCTACTTGTTCTACATCAGACTTTCTTCCGCAAACGGCGAAACGCTTTGACTCGGTGAGTTTCGCGGCATTCCGACTTCGATGCCCCGGTTGCCGAAATTCAGTTGCCTTTGAATTTCGGGTGATCCCTCTTGAGCATGTATGCTTCTGCTACTTGTTCTACATCAGACTTCTTTCCGCAAACGGCGAAACGCTTTGACTCGGTGAGTTTCGCGGCATTCCGACTTCGATGCCCGGTTGCCGAAATTCAGTTGCCTTTGAATTTCGGGTGATCCCTCTTGAGCATGTATGCTTCTGCTACTTGTTCTACATCAGACTTCTTCCGCAAACGGCGAAACGCTTTGACTCGGTGAGTTTCGCGGCATTCCGACTTCGATGCCCGGTTGCCGAAATTCAGTTGCCTTTGAATTTCGGGTGATCCCTCTTGAGCATGTATGCTTCTGCTACTTGTTCTACATCAGACATTCTTCCGCAAACGGCGAAACGCTTTGACTCGGTGAGTTTCGCGGCATTCCGACTTCGATGTCCCCGTTGCCGAAATTCAGTTGCCTTTGAATTTCGGGTGATCCCTCTTGAGCATGTATGCTTCTGCTACTTGTTCTACATCAGACTTTCTTCCGCAAATGGCGAAACGCTTTGACTCGGTGAGTTTCGCGGCATTCCGACTTCGATGCCCCGGTTGCCGAAATTCTATTGCCTTTGAATTTTGCTACTTGTTCTACATCAGACTTTCTTCCGCAAACGGCGAAACGCTTTGACTCGGTGAGTTTCGCGGCATTCCGACTTCGATGCCCGGTTGCCGAAATTCAGTTGCCTTTGAATTTCGGGTGATCCCTCTTGAGCATGTATGCTTCTGCTACTTGTTCTACATCAGACTTTCTTCCGCAAACGGCGAAACGCTTTGACTCGGTGAGTTTCGCGGCATTCCGACTTCGATGCCCCGGTTGCCGAAATTCAGTTGCCTTTGAATTTCGGGTGATCCCTCTTGAGCATGTATGCTTCTGCTACTTGTTCTACATCAGACTTTCTTCCGCAAACGGCGAAACGCTTTGACTCGGTGAGTTTCGCGGCATTCCGACTTCGATCCCCGGTTGCCGAAATTCAGTTGCCTTTGAATTTCGGGTGATCCCTCTTGAGCATGTATGCTTCTGCTACTTGTTCTACATCAGACTTCTTCCGCAAACGGCGAAACGCTTTGACTCGGTGAGTTTCGCGGCATTCCGACTTCGATGCCCGGTTGCCGAAATTCAGTTGCCTTTGAATTTCGGGTGATCCCTCTTGAGCATGTATGCTTCTGCTACTTGTTCTACATCAGACTTTCTTCCGCAAACGGCGAAACGCTTTGACTCGGTGAGTTTCGCGGCATTCCGACTTCGATGCCCGGTTGCCGAAATTCAGTTGCCTTTGAATTTCGGGTGATCCCTCTTGAGCATGTATGCTTCTGCTACTTGTTCTACATCAGACTTCTTCCGCAAACGGCGAAACGCTTTGACTCGGTGAGTTTCGCGGCATTCCGACTTCGATGCCCGGTTGCCGAAATTCAGTTGCCTTTGAATTTTGCTACTTGTTCTACATCAGACTTTCTTCCGCAAACGGCGAAACGCTTTGACTCGGTGAGTTTCGCGGCATTCCGACTTCGATGCCCCGGTTGCCGAAATTCAGTTGCCTTTGAATTTCGGGTGATCCCTCTTGAGCATGTATGCTTCTGCTACTTGTTCTACATCAGACTTCTTCCGCAAACGGCGAAACGCTTTGACTCGGTGAGTTTCGCGGCATTCCGACTTCGATGCCCCGGTTGCCGAAATTCAGTTGCCTTTGAATTTCGGGTGATCCCTCTTGAGCATGTATGCTTCTGCTACTTGTTCTACATCAGACTTTCTTCCGCAAACGGCGAAACGCTTTGACTCGGTGAGTTTCGCGGCATTCCGACTTCGATGCCCGGTTGCCGAAATTCAGTTGCCTTTGAATTTCGGGTGATCCCTCTTGAGCATGTATGCTTCTGCTACTTGTTCTACATCAGACTTCTTCCGCAAACGGCGAAACGCTTTGACTCGGTGAGTTTCGCGGCATTCCGACTTCGATGCCCGGTTGCCGAAATTCAGTTGCCTTTGAATTTTGCTACTTGTTCTACATCAGACTTTCTTCCGCAAACGGCGAAACGCTTTGACTCGGTGAGTTTCGCGGCATTCCGACTTCGATGCCCGGTTGCCGAAATTCAGTTGCCTTTGAATTTCGGTGATCCCTCTTGAGCATGTATGCTTCTGCTACTTGTTCTACATCAGACTTCTTCCGCAAACGGCGAAACGCTTTGACTCGGTGAGTTTCGCGGCATTCCGACTTCGATGCCCCGGTTGCCGAAATTCAAGTTGCCTTTGAATTTCGGGTGATCCCTCTTGCGCATTTATGCTTCTGCTACTTGTTGTCTACATCACACTTCCATCGGCAAACAGCGAAACGCTTTGACTCGCGGGGAGTTTCGCGGCGTTCCAACTTCGATGCCCCGGTTGCCGAAATTCAGTTGCCTTTGAATTTTCGGGTTGATCCCTTTGGAGCATGTATGCTTCGGCTAAATGTTCTACATCACCTTCCTTCCACAAACGGCGAAAACGCTTTGACTCGGCTGAGTTTTCGCGGCATTTTCCCCAACTTCGAGGTCCCGGTTGCCGAAATTTCCAGTTGCCTTTGAATTTTGGGTGAATCCCTCTGGAGCATGTATGCTTCTGCTACTTGTTCTACTTCACACTTCATCCTCTTACAAGCTCGAAACGCTTTGACTCGGTGCGTTTCGCGTCATTCCGACTACGATGCCCGGTTGCCGAAATTCTGTTTGCCTTTGAATTTCGGGTGTGATCCCCTGTTGAGCATTGTATGCTTCTGCTACTTGTTCTACATCACCATTCCTTCCGCAAAAGGCGAAACGCTTTGACTCGGTGAGTTTCGCGGCATTCCGACTTCGAGGCCCGGGTTGCCCGACCGAAATTCAGTTGCCATTGAATTTCGGGTGATCCCTTTGGAGCATTTCTGCTTCTGCTACTTGTTCTACATCACACTTCCTTCCGCAAAACAAGGGCCCAAAACGGCTTTGACTCGGTGATGTGTTTCGCGGCAGTCCGACTTCGATGCCCTCGGTTGCCGAAATTCAGTTTGCCCTTTTGAATTTTCGGGTGATCCCTCTTGAGCATGTATGCATTCTTGCTACGTTGTTCTACATCACTACTTCCTTCCGCAAACAGCGAAACGCTGTTGACTCGGTGAGTTTCGCGGCATTTCCGACTTCGATGAACTCCTGGGTTTTGCCGAAATTTCAGTTGCCTTTTGAATTTCGGGTGTATCCCTCTTGAGCATGTATTGCTTCTGTAATTGTTCCTACATCAGACTTCCTTCCGCAAACGAGCGAAAACGCTTTGACTCGGGTGAGTTTCGCGTGCATTCCCTCCTTCGATGTCTCCGGGTAGCCGAAACTTCAAGTTGCCTTTGAAATGTTTTCGGCGTGGATCACTCTTGAGCATGTATGCTTCTCGCGTACTTGTTCATACATCATACATTCTCTCCGCAACAGGCGGAAAACGCTCTTATGACTCGAGTGAGGTTTCGCGGCATTTCCCGACCTTCGATGTTGCCCGGGTTGCCGAAATTCAGTTGCCTTTTTGAATTTTCGGGGTGACCCTTCTTGAGCATGTTGCATGCTTCTGCTACTTTGTTTCTACATCAGACTTTCGCTTCCGCAAACGGGCGAAACGCTTTGACTCGGTGAGTTTCAGCGGCCATTCCGGAACTTCGCATGCCTCCGGTTGTGCCGAAAATTCAGTTGCCTTTGAATTTCGGGTGATACCTCTCGAGCATTGGTATGCTTCTGCTACTTGTTTCTACATCACACTTCCTTCCGCATTACGGCGAACAAAACGCTTTGACTCGGTGAGTTTTTCGCCGGCATTTATGACTTCGAATGCCCAGGTTGCCGAAATTCAGTATGCCTTTGAATTTCGGGTGATCCCTTTCTTGAGCATGTATGCTTCTTGCTACTTGTTCTACATCAGACCTTCCTTTCCGCAATACGGCCGAAGGAAGGAAACGCTTTTGATCTCGGTGAGTTTCGCGGCATCATTCCGACTTCGATGAACCCCGGTTGGCCGAAATTCCGTTGCCTTTGAATTTCGGGTGATCCCGTCTTGGAGCATGTATGCTTCTGCTACGTTGTTCTACATCAGACTCTCGATCCGCAATCGGCCGAAACGCTTTGACTCGCGTGAGTTTCGGCGGCATTCCGACCTTCGATGCCCGGGTTGCCGAAATTCAGTTGCCTTTGGAATTTTTCGGGGTTGGATCCTCTCTTGAGCATGTATGCTTCTGCTACTTGTTCTACATCAGACTTTCTATCCGGCCAAAACTGCGAAAACGCTATGACTCCGTTGAGTTTCGTGCATTCCAGTACTTCGATTGCCTCCGGTGTTGCCGAAATTCAGGTTGCCTTTGAATTTCGGGTGATCCCTCTTGAAGCATGTATGCTTCTGCTACTTGTTCTACATCAGACTTTCCTTCCGGCAAACAGCGTAAACGCTTTGACTCGTGTGAGTTTCGCGGCATTCCGACTTCGATGCCTCCGGTTGCCTGAAATTCAGTTGCCTTGAATTTCGGATGGGTGATCCGTTGAGCATTTGGGTGACACTCTCTTGAGCAAGTTAGACTTCTGCTACTTGTACTTGATCTACCCATCACCACTTTCCTTCCGCCAAACGGCGAAAACGCTTTTGACTCGGTGAGTTTCGCGGCATTTCCGACGATTCGATGCCCCGGTTGGCCGGGAAATTCAGTTTGCCTTTGAATTTTTGTTCGGTCGGTGATCCCTCTTGGAGCAAAGTATGCCCCCTTCTGCTACTTCGTTCTACAATCAGACTTTCTTCCGCAAACGGACAGCGAAACGCTTTTGACTCGGTGAGTTTCGCGGCATTCCGACTTCGGATGCCAGGGTATGCCCGTGAGATAATTCAGTTGCCTTTGAATTTTCGGAGGTGGATCCCTATCGAGCATCGTTGATGCTTCTGGCTACTTTGTTCTACATTAATACTTCACTTCCGCAAAACGGCGAAAAACGCTCTTGATCGGTGAGTTTCGCGGCAGTTCGACTTCGATGAGCCTCCCGGCCGGTTGCCGAAATTCTCAGTTGCATTTGAATTACGGACGGTGATCCCTCCCTTCCTTGAGCATGTATGCTTCTGGCTACTTGATTCTACATCAGACTTCGATCCTTCCGCAAACAGCGGGAGGGGAAAACGCTTTGACCCTTTCCCCCCTCCTTTTCTCCTTTATCACTCTTCCCCCCCCCCTTTTTCCCCTTCTCCTTTTTCCCTTTCCTTTCTTTCTCCCCGTGGTGAGTTTCGCGGCTATTCCGTCTTTTGATGAATCCTGGTTTGTCCGAAATTCAGTTTCGCCTTTGAATTTCGGGTGATCCCTCTTGAGCATGTTATGCTTCTGCTACTTGTTCTACATCACCAATTTCTTCCGCAAACAGACGAAGACGCTTTGACCCTCGTGTGAGTTTCGCGGCACTTCCGCAATGTCCGACTTCGATGCCACCGGTTGCCGATAATTTCAGTTGCCTTTGAATTTCGGGTGATCCCTCTTTGAGCATGTATGCTTCTGCTACTTGTTCTACATCAGACTTCCTTCCGCAAACTCGCGAAAACCGCTTTGACTCGTAGTGAGTTTCGCGGCATTCCGACTTCAGATGCCCCGGTTGCCGAAATTTCAGTTGCCTTTTGAATTTCGGGTGATCCCTCTTGAGCATGTATGCTTCTGCTACTTGTTTTCTCACATCTTTACTTCCTTCCGCACAAACATGCGTAAACGCCTTATGACTAGAGTGAGTTTCGACGGGCATCCCGACTTCGATGCCCTGGTATGCCGAAATTCAGTTGCCTCTTGAATTTTTTCGGGGGTGATTCCCCTCTTGAGCATGTTATGCTTCTGCTACTTGTTCTACATCAGACTTCCTTCCGCAAGCGTGCGAAAACGCTTTGACTCGGTGAGTCTTCGCGGCATTCCCGGACTTCGATGTCCCGGTGTTTGCCAGCAAATTCAGTTTGCCTTTGAAATTTGGGGTGATCCCACCCCTCTTGAGCATGTAGGCTTCTGCTACTTGTTCTACATCACACTTCGATCCTCAAACCGCGAAACGCTTTGACTTGGTGAGTTTC
>CM055362.1:20188613-20229917 GCA_029228515.1 Populus alba x Populus x berolinensis | reverse complement strand
ACTTTCTTCCGCAAACGGCGAAACGCTTTGACTCTGTGAGTTTCGAGGCATTCCGACTTCGATGTCCCGGTTGCCGAAATTCAGTTGCCTTTGAATTTCGGGTGATCCCTCTTGAGCATGTATGCTTCTGCTACTTGTTCTACATCATACTTTCTTCCGCAAACGGCGAAACGCTTTGACTCGGTGAGATTCGCGGCATTCCGACTTCGATGCCCCGGTTGCCGAAATTCAGTTGCCTTTGAATTTCGGTTGATCCCTCTTGAGCATGTATGCTTCTTGCTACTTGTTCTACATCATACTTTCTTCCGCAAACGGCGAAACGCTTTGACTCGGTGAGTTTCGAGGCATTCCGACTTCGATGCCCCGGTTGCCGAAATTCAGTTGCCTTTGAATTTCGGGTGATCCCTCTTGAGCATGTATGCTTCTGCTACTTGTTCTACATCATACTTTCTTCCGCAAACGGCGAAACGCTTTGACTCGGTGAGTTTCGAGGCATTCCGACTTCGATGCCCCGGTTGCCGAAATTCAGTTGCCTTTGAATTTCGGGTGATCCCTCTTGAGCATGTATGCTTCTGCTACTTGTTCTACATCATACTTTCTTCCGCAAACGGCGAAACGCTTTGACTCGGTGACTTTCGAGGCATTCCGACTTCTATGCCCCGGTTGCAGAAATTCAGTTGCCTTTGAATTTCGGGTCATCCCTCTTGAGCATGTATGCGTTCTGGCTACTTGTTCTAACATCATACTTTCTTCCGCAAACGGCGAAACGCTTTGACTTGTTGAGTATTCGCGGCATTCCGACTTCGATGTCCCCGGTTGCCGAAATTCCAGTGTGCCTTTGAATTTCGCGTGATCCCTCTTGAACCATGTATGCTTCTGCTACTTGTTCGTACATCATACTTTCTTCAGCAAACGGCGAAACACATTGACTCGGTGAGTTTCGAGGCATTCCGGACTTCGATGCGCCCGGTTGTCCGAAAATTCCAGTTGCCTTTTGAATTTAACGGGTGATCCCGTCTTGAGTCATGTATTGCTTTCTGCCCGACTTGTTCTACATCAATACTTTCTTCCGCCAACTGCGAAACGCTATTGAACTCGGTGAGTTTCGAGGCAATTCGGACTTCGATGCCCCTGTTGCCGAAATTTCAGTTGCCCTGAATTTAAGGGTCATCCTCTTGAGCATGTATGCTTCCTGCTACATTTTCTACCATCATACTTATCTTCCGCAAACGGCGAAACGCTTTGGACTCGGTGAGTTTCGCGGCCATTCCGACTTCGATGCCTCCGGTTGCCCAAATTCATTTGCCTATTGAATTTTCGGGTGATCCCTCTTTAGCATGTATTGCTTCTGCTAATTGTTTCTACATCATACTTTCTACCGCAAACGGCGAAACGCTTGGTGCCTCGGTGAGTTTTCGGAGGCATTCCGACTTCGATGCCCCGGTTGCCGAAATTCCAGTTGCCTTTGAATTTTGGTGGATACCCTCTTGAGCATAGTATGCTTTCTGCTACTTGATTCTACATCAATACTTTTCTTTCCGCAAACGGCGAAACGCTTTGACCTCGTTGACTTTCGCGGCATTCCGACTTCGATGCCCCGGTTCTGCAGAAATTCAGTTTGCCTTTGAATTTTTTCGCGGGTCATCCCTCTTTGAGCATTGTATGCTTCTTCCTACTTGTTCCTACAATCATACTTTCTTCCGCAAACGGCGAAAAGCTTTTTTTTGACTCGGTTGACTTTCGAGGCATTCCACTGACTTCGATGCCCCGGTTTTGCCGAAAATTCAGTTGCCTTTGAATTTCGGGTGATCCCTCTTGACGCATGTATGCTTCTTTGCTACTTAGTTCTACATCATACTTTCTTCCGCAAACGGTGAAACGCTTTGACTTGGTGAGTTATTCGAGGCATTCCGACTTCGATGCCCCCGGTTTGCCGAAATTCAGTTTGCCCTTTAATTTCGGGTGATCCCTCTTGAGCATGTATGCTTCTGCTACTTGTTCTATCACATCGTACTTTATATTCCGCTAAAGGCGAAACGCATTGACTCGGTGAGTTTCGAGGCATTCCGACTTCGATGCCCCGGTAGCCGAAATGCAGTTGCCTTTGTGAATATTCGGGTGATCACTCTTGGAGCTTGTGAGCTTCTGCTACGTTTTCTACATCATACTTTCTTCCGCTAACCGTCGAAACGCTTTGACTCGGTGAGTTTCGCGGCATTCCGACTTCGATGCCCCGGTTGCCGAAATTCAGTTGCCTTTGAATTTCGGGTGATCCCTCTTGAGCATGTATGCTTCTGCTACTTGTTCTACATCATACTTTCTTCCGCAAACGGCGAAACGCTTTGACTCGGTGAGTTTCGAGGCATTCCGACTTCGATGCCCCGGTTGCCGAAATTCAGTTGCCTTTGAATTTCGGGTGATCCCTCTTGAGCATGTATGCTTCTGCTACTTGTTCTACATCATACTTTCTTCCGCAAACGGCGAAACGCTTTGACTCGGTGAGTTTCGCGGCATTCCGACTTCGATGCCCCGGTTGCCGAAATTCAGTTGCCTTTGAATTTCGGGTGATCCCTCTTGAGCATGTATGCTTCTGCTACTTGTTCTACATCATACTTTCTTCCGCAAACGGCGAAACGCTTTGACTCGGTGAGTTTCGAGGCATTCCGACTTCGATGCCCCGGTTGCCGAAATTCAGTTGCCTTTGAATTTCGGGTGATCCCTCTTGAGCATGTATGCTTCTGCTACTTGTTCTACATCATACTTTCTTCCGCAAACGGCGAAACGCTTTGACTCGGTGAGTTTCGAGGCATTCCGACTTCGATGCCCGGTTGCCGAAATTCAGTTGCCTTTGAATTTCGGGTGATCCCTCTTGAGCATGTATGCTTCTGCTACTTGTTCTACATCATACTTTCTTCCGCAAACGGCGAAACGCTTTGACTCGGTGAGTTTCGCGGCATTCCGACTTCGATGCCCCGGTTGCCGAAATTCAGTTGCCTTTGAATTTCGGGTGATCCCTCTTGAGCATGTATGCTTCTGCTACTTGTTCTACATCATACTTTCTTCCGCAAACGGCGAAACGCTTTGACTCGGTGAGTTTCGCGGCATTCCGACTTCGATGCCCCGTTGCCGAAATTCAGTTGCCTTTGAATTTCGGGTGATCCCTCTTGAGCATGTATGCTTCTGCTACTTGTTCTACATCATACTTTCTTCCGCAAACGGCGAAACGCTTTGACTCGGTGAGTTTCGAGGCATTCCGACTTCGATGCCCCGGTTGCCGAAATTCAGTTGCCTTTGAATTTCGGGTGATCCCTCTTGAGCATGTATGCTTCTGCTACTTGTTCTACATCATACTTTCTTCCGCAAACGGCGAAACGCTTTGACTCGGTGAGTTTCGCGGCATTCCGACTTCGATGCCCCGGTTGCCGAAATTCAGTTGCCTTTGAATTTCGGGTGATCCCTCTTGAGCATGTATGCTTCTGCTACTTGTTCTACATCATACTTTCTTCCGCAAACGGCGAAACGCTTTGACTCGGTGAGTTTCGCGGCATTCCGACTTCGATGCCCGGTTGCCGAAATTCAGTTGCCTTTGAATTTCGGGTGATCCCTCTTGAGCATGTATGCTTCTGCTACTTGTTCTACATCATACTTTCTTCCGCAAACGGCGAAACGCTTTGACTCGGTGAGTTTCGCGGCATTCCGACTTCGATGCCCCGGTTGCCGAAATTCAGTTGCCTTTGAATTTCGGGTGATCCCTCTTGAGCATGTATGCTTCTGCTACTTGTTCTACATCATACTTTCTTCCGCAAACGGCGAAACGCTTTGACTCGGTGAGTTTCGCGGCATTCCGACTTCGATGCCCCGGTTGCCGAAATTCAGTTGCCTTTGAATTTCGGGTGATCCCTCTTGAGCATGTATGCTTCTGCTACTTGTTCTACATCATACTTTCTTCCGCAAACGGCGAAACGCTTTGACTCGGTGAGTTTCGCGGCATTCCGACTTCGATGCCCCGGTTGCCGAAATTCAGTTGCCTTTGAATTTCGGGTGATCCCTCTTGAGCATGTATGCTTCTGCTACTTGTTCTACATCATACTTTCTTCCGCAAACGGCGAAACGCTTTGACTCGGTGAGTTTCGCGGCATTCCGACTTCGATGCCCGGTTGCCGAAATTCAGTTGCCTTTGAATTTCGGGTGATCCCTCTTGAGCATGTATGCTTCTGCTACTTGTTCTACATCATACTTTCTTCCGCAAACGGCGAAACGCTTTGACTCGGTGAGTTTCGCGGCATTCCGACTTCGATGCCCCGGTTGCCGAAATTCAGTTGCCTTTGAATTTCGGGTGATCCCTCTTGAGCATGTATGCTTCTGCTACTTGTTCTACATCATACTTTCTTCCGCAAACGGCGAAACGCTTTGACTCGGTGAGTTTCGCGGCATTCCGACTTCGATGCCCCGGTTGCCGAAATTCAGTTGCCTTTGAATTTCGGGTGATCCCTCTTGAGCATGTATGCTTCTGCTACTTGTTCTACATCATACTTTCTTCCGCAAACGGCGAAACGCTTTGACTCGGTGAGTTTCGCGGCATTCCGACTTCGATGCCCCGGTTGCCGAAATTCAGTTGCCTTTGAATTTCGGGTGATCCCTCTTGAGCATGTATGCTTCTGCTACTTGTTCTACATCATACTTTCTTCCGCAAACGGCGAAACGCTTTGACTCGGTGAGTTTCGCGGCATTCCGACTTCGATGCCCCGGTTGCCGAAATTCAGTTGCCTTTGAATTTCGGGTGATCCCTCTTGAGCATGTATGCTTCTGCTACTTGTTCTACATCATACTTTCTTCCGCAAACGGCGAAACGCTTTGACTCGGTGAGTTTCGCGGCATTCCGACTTCGATGCCCGGTTGCCGAAATTCAGTTGCCTTTGAATTTCGGGTGATCCCTCTTGAGCATGTATGCTTCTGCTACTTGTTCTACATCATACTTTCTTCCGCAAACGGCGAAACGCTTTGACTCGGTGAGTTTCGCGGCATTCCGACTTCGATGCCCCGGTTGCCGAAATTCAGTTGCCTTTGAATTTCGGGTGATCCCTCTTGAGCATGTATGCTTCTGCTACTTGTTCTACATCATACTTTCTTCCGCAAACGGCGAAACGCTTTGACTCGGTGAGTTTCGCGGCATTCCGACTTCGATGCCCCGGTTGCCGAAATTCAGTTGCCTTTGAATTTCGGGTGATCCCTCTTGAGCATGTATGCTTCTGCTACTTGTTCTACATCATACTTTCTTCCGCAAACGGCGAAACGCTTTGACTCGGTGAGTTTCGCGGCATTCCGACTTCGATGCCCCGGTTGCCGAAATTCAGTTGCCTTTGAATTTCGGGTGATCCCTCTTGAGCATGTATGCTTCTGCTACTTGTTCTACATCATACTTTCTTCCGCAAACGGCGAAACGCTTTGACTCGGTGAGTTTCGCGGCATTCCGACTTCGATGCCCCGGTTGCCGAAATTCAGTTGCCTTTGAATTTCGGGTGATCCCTCTTGAGCATGTATGCTTCTGCTACTTGTTCTACATCATACTTTCTTCCGCAAACGGCGAAACGCTTTGACTCGGTGAGTTTCGCGGCATTCCGACTTCGATGCCCCGGTTGCCGAAATTCAGTTGCCTTTGAATTTCGGGTGATCCCTCTTGAGCATGTATGCTTCTGCTACTTGTTCTACATCATACTTTCTTCCGCAAACGGCGAAACGCTTTGACTCGGTGAGTTTCGCGGCATTCCGACTTCGATGCCCCGGTTGCCGAAATTCAGTTGCCTTTGAATTTCGGGTGATCCCTCTTGAGCATGTATGCTTCTGCTACTTGTTCTACATCATACTTTCTTCCGCAAACGGCGAAACGCTTTGACTCGGTGAGTTTCGCGGCATTCCGACTTCGATGCCCCGGTTGCCGAAATTCAGTTGCCTTTGAATTTCGGGTGATCCCTCTTGAGCATGTATGCTTCTGCTACTTGTTCTACATCATACTTTCTTCCGCAAACGGCGAAACGCTTTGACTCGGTGAGTTTCGCGGCATTCCGACTTCGATGCCCCGGTTGCCGAAATTCAGTTGCCTTTGAATTTCGGGTGATCCCTCTTGAGCATGTATGCTTCTGCTACTTGTTCTACATCATACTTTCTTCCGCAAACGGCGAAACGCTTTGACTCGGTGAGTTTCGCGGCATTCCGACTTCGATGCCCCGGTTGCCGAAATTCAGTTGCCTTTGAATTTCGGGTGATCCCTCTTGAGCATGTATGCTTCTGCTACTTGTTCTACATCATACTTTCTTCCGCAAACGGCGAAACGCTTTGACTCGGTGAGTTTCGCGGCATTCCGACTTCGATGCCCCGGTTGCCGAAATTCAGTTGCCTTTGAATTTCGGGTGATCCCTCTTGAGCATGTATGCTTCTGCTACTTGTTCTACATCATACTTTCTTCCGCAAACGGCGAAACGCTTTGACTCGGTGAGTTTCGCGGCATTCCGACTTCGATGCCCGGTTGCCGAAATTCAGTTGCCTTTGAATTTCGGGTGATCCCTCTTGAGCATGTATGCTTCTGCTACTTGTTCTACATCATACTTTCTTCCGCAAACGGCGAAACGCTTTGACTCGGTGAGTTTCGCGGCATTCCGACTTCGATGCCCCGGTTGCCGAAATTCAGTTGCCTTTGAATTTCGGGTGATCCCTCTTGAGCATGTATGCTTCTGCTACTTGTTCTACATCATACTTTCTTCCGCAAACGGCGAAACGCTTTGACTCGGTGAGTTTCGCGGCATTCCGACTTCGATGCCCGGTTGCCGAAATTCAGTTGCCTTTGAATTTCGGGTGATCCCTCTTGAGCATGTATGCTTCTGCTACTTGTTCTACATCATACTTTCTTCCGCAAACGGCGAAACGCTTTGACTCGGTGAGTTTCGCGGCATTCCGACTTCGATGCCCCGGTTGCCGAAATTCAGTTGCCTTTGAATTTCGGGTGATCCCTCTTGAGCATGTATGCTTCTGCTACTTGTTCTACATCATACTTTCTTCCGCAAACGGCGAAACGCTTTGACTCGGTGAGTTTCGCGGCATTCCGACTTCGATGCCCCGGTTGCCGAAATTCAGTTGCCTTTGAATTTCGGGTGATCCCTCTTGAGCATGTATGCTTCTGCTACTTGTTCTACATCATACTTTCTTCCGCAAACGGCGAAACGCTTTGACTCGGTGAGTTTCGCGGCATTCCGACTTCGATGCCCCGGTTGCCGAAATTCAGTTGCCTTTGAATTTCGGGTGATCCCTCTTGAGCATGTATGCTTCTGCTACTTGTTCTACATCATACTTTCTTCCGCAAACGGCGAAACGCTTTGACTCGGTGAGTTTCGCGGCATTCCGACTTCGATGCCCCGGTTGCCGAAATTCAGTTGCCTTTGAATTTCGGGTGATCCCTCTTGAGCATGTATGCTTCTGCTACTTGTTCTACATCATACTTTCTTCCGCAAACGGCGAAACGCTTTGACTCGGTGAGTTTCGCGGCATTCCGACTTCGATGCCCCGGTTGCCGAAATTCAGTTGCCTTTGAATTTCGGGTGATCCCTCTTGAGCATGTATGCTTCTGCTACTTGTTCTACATCATACTTTCTTCCGCAAACGGCGAAACGCTTTGACTCGGTGAGTTTCGCGGCATTCCGACTTCGATGCCCCGGTTGCCGAAATTCAGTTGCCTTTGAATTTCGGGTGATCCCTCTTGAGCATGTATGCTTCTGCTACTTGTTCTACATCATACTTTCTTCCGCAAACGGCGAAACGCTTTGACTCGGTGAGTTTCGCGGCATTCCGACTTCGATGCCCCGGTTGCCGAAATTCAGTTGCCTTTGAATTTCGGGTGATCCCTCTTGAGCATGTATGCTTCTGCTACTTGTTCTACATCATACTTTCTTCCGCAAACGGCGAAACGCTTTGACTCGGTGAGTTTCGCGGCATTCCGACTTCGATGCCCCGGTTGCCGAAATTCAGTTGCCTTTGAATTTCGGGTGATCCCTCTTGAGCATGTATGCTTCTGCTACTTGTTCTACATCATACTTTCTTCCGCAAACGGCGAAACGCTTTGACTCGGTGAGTTTCGCGGCATTCCGACTTCGATGCCCCGGTTGCCGAAATTCAGTTGCCTTTGAATTTCGGGTGATCCCTCTTGAGCATGTATGCTTCTGCTACTTGTTCTACATCATACTTTCTTCCGCAAACGGCGAAACGCTTTGACTCGGTGAGTTTCGCGGCATTCCGACTTCGATGCCCCGGTTGCCGAAATTCAGTTGCCTTTGAATTTCGGGTGATCCCTCTTGAGCATGTATGCTTCTGCTACTTGTTCTACATCATACTTTCTTCCGCAAACGGCGAAACGCTTTGACTCGGTGAGTTTCGCGGCATTCCGACTTCGATGCCCGGTTGCCGAAATTCAGTTGCCTTTGAATTTCGGGTGATCCCTCTTGAGCATGTATGCTTCTGCTACTTGTTCTACATCATACTTTCTTCCGCAAACGGCGAAACGCTTTGACTCGGTGAGTTTCGCGGCATTCCGACTTCGATGCCCCGGTTGCCGAAATTCAGTTGCCTTTGAATTTCGGGTGATCCCTCTTGAGCATGTATGCTTCTGCTACTTGTTCTACATCATACTTTCTTCCGCAAACGGCGAAACGCTTTGACTCGGTGAGTTTCGCGGCATTCCGACTTCGATGCCCCGGTTGCCGAAATTCAGTTGCCTTTGAATTTCGGGTGATCCCTCTTGAGCATGTATGCTTCTGCTACTTGTTCTACATCATACTTTCTTCCGCAAACGGCGAAACGCTTTGACTCGGTGAGTTTCGCGGCATTCCGACTTCGATGCCCGGTTGCCGAAATTCAGTTGCCTTTGAATTTCGGGTGATCCCTCTTGAGCATGTATGCTTCTGCTACTTGTTCTACATCATACTTTCTTCCGCAAACGGCGAAACGCTTTGACTCGGTGAGTTTCGCGGCATTCCGACTTCGATGCCCCGGTTGCCGAAATTCAGTTGCCTTTGAATTTCGGGTGATCCCTCTTGAGCATGTATGCTTCTGCTACTTGTTCTACATCATACTTTCTTCCGCAAACGGCGAAACGCTTTGACTCGGTGAGTTTCGCGGCATTCCGACTTCGATGCCCCGGTTGCCGAAATTCAGTTGCCTTTGAATTTCGGGTGATCCCTCTTGAGCATGTATGCTTCTGCTACTTGTTCTACATCATACTTTCTTCCGCAAACGGCGAAACGCTTTGACTCGGTGAGTTTCGCGGCATTCCGACTTCGATGCCCCGGTTGCCGAAATTCAGTTGCCTTTGAATTTCGGGTGATCCCTCTTGAGCATGTATGCTTCTGCTACTTGTTCTACATCATACTTTCTTCCGCAAACGGCGAAACGCTTTGACTCGGTGAGTTTCGCGGCATTCCGACTTCGATGCCCCGGTTGCCGAAATTCAGTTGCCTTTGAATTTCGGGTGATCCCTCTTGAGCATGTATGCTTCTGCTACTTGTTCTACATCATACTTTCTTCCGCAAACGGCGAAACGCTTTGACTCGGTGAGTTTCGCGGCATTCCGACTTCGATGCCCCGGTTGCCGAAATTCAGTTGCCTTTGAATTTCGGGTGATCCCTCTTGAGCATGTATGCTTCTGCTACTTGTTCTACATCATACTTTCTTCCGCAAACGGCGAAACGCTTTGACTCGGTGAGTTTCGCGGCATTCCGACTTCGATGCCCCGGTTGCCGAAATTCAGTTGCCTTTGAATTTCGGGTGATCCCTCTTGAGCATGTATGCTTCTGCTACTTGTTCTACATCATACTTTCTTCCGCAAACGGCGAAACGCTTTGACTCGGTGAGTTTCGCGGCATTCCGACTTCGATGCCCCGGTTGCCGAAATTCAGTTGCCTTTGAATTTCGGGTGATCCCTCTTGAGCATGTATGCTTCTGCTACTTGTTCTACATCATACTTTCTTCCGCAAACGGCGAAACGCTTTGACTCGGTGAGTTTCGCGGCATTCCGACTTCGATGCCCCGGTTGCCGAAATTCAGTTGCCTTTGAATTTCGGGTGATCCCTCTTGAGCATGTATGCTTCTGCTACTTGTTCTACATCATACTTTCTTCCGCAAACGGCGAAACGCTTTGACTCGGTGAGTTTCGCGGCATTCCGACTTCGATGCCCCGGTTGCCGAAATTCAGTTGCCTTTGAATTTCGGGTGATCCCTCTTGAGCATGTATGCTTCTGCTACTTGTTCTACATCATACTTTCTTCCGCAAACGGCGAAACGCTTTGACTCGGTGAGTTTCGCGGCATTCCGACTTCGATGCCCCGGTTGCCGAAATTCAGTTGCCTTTGAATTTCGGGTGATCCCTCTTGAGCATGTATGCTTCTGCTACTTGTTCTACATCATACTTTCTTCCGCAAACGGCGAAACGCTTTGACTCGGTGAGTTTCGCGGCATTCCGACTTCGATGCCCCGGTTGCCGAAATTCAGTTGCCTTTGAATTTCGGGTGATCCCTCTTGAGCATGTATGCTTCTGCTACTTGTTCTACATCATACTTTCTTCCGCAAACGGCGAAACGCTTTGACTCGGTGAGTTTCGCGGCATTCCGACTTCGATGCCCCGGTTGCCGAAATTCAGTTGCCTTTGAATTTCGGGTGATCCCTCTTGAGCATGTATGCTTCTGCTACTTGTTCTACATCATACTTTCTTCCGCAAACGGCGAAACGCTTTGACTCGGTGAGTTTCGCGGCATTCCGACTTCGATGCCCCGGTTGCCGAAATTCAGTTGCCTTTGAATTTCGGGTGATCCCTCTTGAGCATGTATGCTTCTGCTACTTGTTCTACATCATACTTTCTTCCGCAAACGGCGAAACGCTTTGACTCGGTGAGTTTCGCGGCATTCCGACTTCGATGCCCCGGTTGCCGAAATTCAGTTGCCTTTGAATTTCGGGTGATCCCTCTTGAGCATGTATGCTTCTGCTACTTGTTCTACATCATACTTTCTTCCGCAAACGGCGAAACGCTTTGACTCGGTGAGTTTCGCGGCATTCCGACTTCGATGCCCCGGTTGCCGAAATTCAGTTGCCTTTGAATTTCGGGTGATCCCTCTTGAGCATGTATGCTTCTGCTACTTGTTCTACATCATACTTTCTTCCGCAAACGGCGAAACGCTTTGACTCGGTGAGTTTCGCGGCATTCCGACTTCGATGCCCCGGTTGCCGAAATTCAGTTGCCTTTGAATTTCGGGTGATCCCTCTTGAGCATGTATGCTTCTGCTACTTGTTCTACATCATACTTTCTTCCGCAAACGGCGAAACGCTTTGACTCGGTGAGTTTCGCGGCATTCCGACTTCGATGCCCCGGTTGCCGAAATTCAGTTGCCTTTGAATTTCGGGTGATCCCTCTTGAGCATGTATGCTTCTGCTACTTGTTCTACATCATACTTTCTTCCGCAAACGGCGAAACGCTTTGACTCGGTGAGTTTCGCGGCATTCCGACTTCGATGCCCCGGTTGCCGAAATTCAGTTGCCTTTGAATTTCGGGTGATCCCTCTTGAGCATGTATGCTTCTGCTACTTGTTCTACATCATACTTTCTTCCGCAAACGGCGAAACGCTTTGACTCGGTGAGTTTCGCGGCATTCCGACTTCGATGCCCCGGTTGCCGAAATTCAGTTGCCTTTGAATTTCGGGTGATCCCTCTTGAGCATGTATGCTTCTGCTACTTGTTCTACATCATACTTTCTTCCGCAAACGGCGAAACGCTTTGACTCGGTGAGTTTCGCGGCATTCCGACTTCGATGCCCCGGTTGCCGAAATTCAGTTGCCTTTGAATTTCGGGTGATCCCTCTTGAGCATGTATGCTTCTGCTACTTGTTCTACATCATACTTTCTTCCGCAAACGGCGAAACGCTTTGACTCGGTGAGTTTCGCGGCATTCCGACTTCGATGCCCCGGTTGCCGAAATTCAGTTGCCTTTGAATTTCGGGTGATCCCTCTTGAGCATGTATGCTTCTGCTACTTGTTCTACATCATACTTTCTTCCGCAAACGGCGAAACGCTTTGACTCGGTGAGTTTCGCGGCATTCCGACTTCGATGCCCCGGTTGCCGAAATTCAG
Source organism: Populus alba x Populus x berolinensis (assembly GCA_029228515.1). NCBI lineage: Eukaryota > Viridiplantae > Streptophyta > Magnoliopsida > Malpighiales > Salicaceae > Populus > Populus alba x Populus x berolinensis. The sequence continues at coordinate 20,217,759 of CM055362.1, read as the reverse complement.
TTGCCTTTGAATTTCGGGTGATCCCTCTTGAGCATGTATGCTTCTGCTACTTGTTCTACATCATACTTTCTTCCGCAAACGGCGAAACGCTTTGACTCGGTGAGTTTCGCGGCATTCCGACTTCGATGCCCCGGTTGCCGAAATTCAGTTGCCTTTGAATTTCGGGTGATCCCTCTTGAGCATGTATGCTTCTGCTACTTGTTCTACATCATACTTTCTTCCGCAAACGGCGAAACGCTTTGACTCGGTGAGTTTCGCGGCATTCCGACTTCGATGCCCCGGTTGCCGAAATTCAGTTGCCTTTGAATTTCGGGTGATCCCTCTTGAGCATGTATGCTTCTGCTACTTGTTCTACATCATACTTTCTTCCGCAAACGGCGAAACGCTTTGACTCGGTGAGTTTCGCGGCATTCCGACTTCGATGCCCCGGTTGCCGAAATTCAGTTGCCTTTGAATTTCGGGTGATCCCTCTTGAGCATGTATGCTTCTGCTACTTGTTCTACATCATACTTTCTTCCGCAAACGGCGAAACGCTTTGACTCGGTGAGTTTCGCGGCATTCCGACTTCGATGCCCGGTTGCCGAAATTCAGTTGCCTTTGAATTTCGGGTGATCCCTCTTGAGCATGTATGCTTCTGCTACTTGTTCTACATCATACTTTCTTCCGCAAACGGCGAAACGCTTTGACTCGGTGAGTTTCGCGGCATTCCGACTTCGATGCCCCGGTTGCCGAAATTCAGTTGCCTTTGAATTTCGGGTGATCCCTCTTGAGCATGTATGCTTCTGCTACTTGTTCTACATCATACTTTCTTCCGCAAACGGCGAAACGCTTTGACTCGGTGAGTTTCGCGGCATTCCGACTTCGATGCCCCGGTTGCCGAAATTCAGTTGCCTTTGAATTTCGGGTGATCCCTCTTGAGCATGTATGCTTCTGCTACTTGTTCTACATCATACTTTCTTCCGCAAACGGCGAAACGCTTTGACTCGGTGAGTTTCGCGGCATTCCGACTTCGATGCCCCGGTTGCCGAAATTCAGTTGCCTTTGAATTTCGGGTGATCCCTCTTGAGCATGTATGCTTCTGCTACTTGTTCTACATCATACTTTCTTCCGCAAACGGCGAAACGCTTTGACTCGGTGAGTTTCGCGGCATTCCGACTTCGATGCCCCGGTTGCCGAAATTCAGTTGCCTTTGAATTTCGGGTGATCCCTCTTGAGCATGTATGCTTCTGCTACTTGTTCTACATCATACTTTCTTCCGCAAACGGCGAAACGCTTTGACTCGGTGAGTTTCGCGGCATTCCGACTTCGATGCCCCGGTTGCCGAAATTCAGTTGCCTTTGAATTTCGGGTGATCCCTCTTGAGCATGTATGCTTCTGCTACTTGTTCTACATCATACTTTCTTCCGCAAACGGCGAAACGCTTTGACTCGGTGAGTTTCGCGGCATTCCGACTTCGATGCCCCGGTTGCCGAAATTCAGTTGCCTTTGAATTTCGGGTGATCCCTCTTGAGCATGTATGCTTCTGCTACTTGTTCTACATCATACTTTCTTCCGCAAACGGCGAAACGCTTTGACTCGGTGAGTTTCGCGGCATTCCGACTTCGATGCCCCGGTTGCCGAAATTCAGTTGCCTTTGAATTTCGGGTGATCCCTCTTGAGCATGTATGCTTCTGCTACTTGTTCTACATCATACTTTCTTCCGCAAACGGCGAAACGCTTTGACTCGGTGAGTTTCGCGGCATTCCGACTTCGATGCCCCGGTTGCCGAAATTCAGTTGCCTTTGAATTTCGGGTGATCCCTCTTGAGCATGTATGCTTCTGCTACTTGTTCTACATCATACTTTCTTCCGCAAACGGCGAAACGCTTTGACTCGGTGAGTTTCGCGGCATTCCGACTTCGATGCCCCGGTTGCCGAAATTCAGTTGCCTTTGAATTTCGGGTGATCCCTCTTGAGCATGTATGCTTCTGCTACTTGTTCTACATCATACTTTCTTCCGCAAACGGCGAAACGCTTTGACTCGGTGAGTTTCGCGGCATTCCGACTTCGATGCCCCGGTTGCCGAAATTCAGTTGCCTTTGAATTTCGGGTGATCCCTCTTGAGCATGTATGCTTCTGCTACTTGTTCTACATCATACTTTCTTCCGCAAACGGCGAAACGCTTTGACTCGGTGAGTTTCGCGGCATTCCGACTTCGATGCCCCGGTTGCCGAAATTCAGTTGCCTTTGAATTTCGGGTGATCCCTCTTGAGCATGTATGCTTCTGCTACTTGTTCTACATCATACTTTCTTCCGCAAACGGCGAAACGCTTTGACTCGGTGAGTTTCGCGGCATTCCGACTTCGATGCCCCGGTTGCCGAAATTCAGTTGCCTTTGAATTTCGGGTGATCCCTCTTGAGCATGTATGCTTCTGCTACTTGTTCTACATCATACTTTCTTCCGCAAACGGCGAAACGCTTTGACTCGGTGAGTTTCGCGGCATTCCGACTTCGATGCCCCGGTTGCCGAAATTCAGTTGCCTTTGAATTTCGGGTGATCCCTCTTGAGCATGTATGCTTCTGCTACTTGTTCTACATCAACTTTCTTCCGCAAACGGCGAAACGCTTTGACTCGGTGAGTTTCGCGGCATTCCGACTTCGATGCCCCGGTTGCCGAAATTCAGTTGCCTTTGAATTTCGGGTGATCCCTCTTGAGCATGTATGCTTCTGCTACTTGTTCTACATCATACTTTCTTCCGCAAACGGCGAAACGCTTTGACTCGGTGAGTTTCGCGGCATTCCGACTTCGATGCCCCGGTTGCCGAAATTCAGTTGCCTTTGAATTTCGGGTGATCCCTCTTGAGCATGTATGCTTCTGCTACTTGTTCTACATCAGACTTTCTTCCGCAAACGGCGAAACGCTTTGACTCGGTGAGTTTCGCGGCATTCCGACTTCGATGCCCGGTTGCCGAAATTCAGTTGCCTTTGAATTTCGGGTGATCCCTCTTGAGCATGTATGCTTCTGCTACTTGTTCTACATCATACTTTCTTCCGCAAACGGCGAAACGCTTTGACTCGGTGAGTTTCGCGGCATTCCGACTTCGATGCCCCGGTTGCCGAAATTCAGTTGCCTTTGAATTTCGGGTGATCCCTCTTGAGCATGTATGCTTCTGCTACTTGTTCTACATCATACTTTCTTCCGCAAACGGCGAAACGCTTTGACTCGGTGAGTTTCGCGGCATTCCGACTTCGATGCCCCGGTTGCCGAAATTCAGTTGCCTTTGAATTTCGGGTGATCCCTCTTGAGCATGTATGCTTCTGCTACTTGTTCTACATCATACTTTCTTCCGCAAACGGCGAAACGCTTTGACTCGGTGAGTTTCGCGGCATTCCGACTTCGATGCCCCGGTTGCCGAAATTCAGTTGCCTTTGAATTTCGGGTGATCCCTCTTGAGCATGTATGCTTCTGCTACTTGTTCTACATCATACTTTCTTCCGCAAACGGCGAAACGCTTTGACTCGGTGAGTTTCGCGGCATTCCGACTTCGATGCCCGGTTGCCGAAATTCAGTTGCCTTTGAATTTCGGGTGATCCCTCTTGAGCATGTATGCTTCTGCTACTTGTTCTACATCATACTTTCTTCCGCAAACGGCGAAACGCTTTGACTCGGTGAGTTTCGCGGCATTCCGACTTCGATGCCCCGGTTGCCGAAATTCAGTTGCCTTTGAATTTCGGGTGATCCCTCTTGAGCATGTATGCTTCTGCTACTTGTTCTACATCATACTTTCTTCCGCAAACGGCGAAACGCTTTGACTCGGTGAGTTTCGCGGCATTCCGACTTCGATGCCCCGGTTGCCGAAATTCAGTTGCCTTTGAATTTCGGGTGATCCCTCTTGAGCATGTATGCTTCTGCTACTTGTTCTACATCATACTTTCTTCCGCAAACGGCGAAACGCTTTGACTCGGTGAGTTTCGCGGCATTCCGACTTCGATGCCCCGGTTGCCGAAATTCAGTTGCCTTTGAATTTCGGGTGATCCCTCTTGAGCATGTATGCTTCTGCTACTTGTTCTACATCATACTTTCTTCCGCAAACGGCGAAACGCTTTGACTCGGTGAGTTTCGCGGCATTCCGACTTCGATGCCCCGGTTGCCGAAATTCAGTTGCCTTTGAATTTCGGGTGATCCCTCTTGAGCATGTATGCTTCTGCTACTTGTTCTACATCATACTTTCTTCCGCAAACGGCGAAACGCTTTGACTCGGTGAGTTTCGCGGCATTCCGACTTCGATGCCCCGGTTGCCGAAATTCAGTTGCCTTTGAATTTCGGGTGATCCCTCTTGAGCATGTATGCTTCTGCTACTTGTTCTACATCATACTTTCTTCCGCAAACGGCGAAACGCTTTGACTCGGTGAGTTTCGCGGCATTCCGACTTCGATGCCCCGGTTGCCGAAATTCAGTTGCCTTTGAATTTCGGGTGATCCCTCTTGAGCATGTATGCTTCTGCTACTTGTTCTACATCATACTTTCTTCCGCAAACGGCGAAACGCTTTGACTCGGTGAGTTTCGCGGCATTCCGACTTCGATGCCCCGGTTGCCGAAATTCAGTTGCCTTTGAATTTCGGGTGATCCCTCTTGAGCATGTATGCTTCTGCTACTTGTTCTACATCATACTTTCTTCCGCAAACGGCGAAACGCTTTGACTCGGTGAGTTTCGCGGCATTCCGACTTCGATGCCCCGGTTGCCGAAATTCAGTTGCCTTTGAATTTCGGGTGATCCCTCTTGAGCATGTATGCTTCTGCTACTTGTTCTACATCATACTTTCTTCCGCAAACGGCGAAACGCTTTGACTCGGTGAGTTTCGCGGCATTCCGACTTCGATGCCCGGTTGCCGAAATTCAGTTGCCTTTGAATTTCGGGTGATCCCTCTTGAGCATGTATGCTTCTGCTACTTGTTCTACATCATACTTTCTTCCGCAAACGGCGAAACGCTTTGACTCGGTGAGTTTCGCGGCATTCCGACTTCGATGCCCCGGTTGCCGAAATTCAGTTGCCTTTGAATTTCGGGTGATCCCTCTTGAGCATGTATGCTTCTGCTACTTGTTCTACATCAGACTTTCTTCCGCAAACGGCGAAACGCTTTGACTCGGTGAGTTTCGCGGCATTCCGACTTCGATGCCCCGGTTGCCGAAATTCAGTTGCCTTTGAATTTCGGGTGATCCCTCTTGAGCATGTATGCTTCTGCTACTTGTTCTACATCATACTTTCTTCCGCAAACGGCGAAACGCTTTGACTCGGTGAGTTTCGCGGCATTCCGACTTCGATGCCCCGGTTGCCGAAATTCAGTTGCCTTTGAATTTCGGGTGATCCCTCTTGAGCATGTATGCTTCTGCTACTTGTTCTACATCAGACTTTCTTCCGCAAACGGCGAAACGCTTTGACTCGGTGAGTTTCGCGGCATTCCGACTTCGATGCCCCGGTTGCCGAAATTCAGTTGCCTTTGAATTTCGGGTGATCCCTCTTGAGCATGTATGCTTCTGCTACTTGTTCTACATCAGACTTTCTTCCGCAAACGGCGAAACGCTTTGACTCGGTGAGTTTCGCGGCATTCCGACTTCGATGCCCCGGTTGCCGAAATTCAGTTGCCTTTGAATTTCGGGTGATCCCTCTTGAGCATGTATGCTTCTGCTACTTGTTCTACATCATACTTTCTTCCGCAAACGGCGAAACGCTTTGACTCGGTGAGTTTCGCGGCATTCCGACTTCGATGCCCCGGTTGCCGAAATTCAGTTGCCTTTGAATTTCGGGTGATCCCTCTTGAGCATGTATGCTTCTGCTACTTGTTCTACATCATACTTTCTTCCGCAAACGGCGAAACGCTTTGACTCGGTGAGTTTCGCGGCATTCCGACTTCGATGCCCCGGTTGCCGAAATTCAGTTGCCTTTGAATTTCGGGTGATCCCTCTTGAGCATGTATGCTTCTGCTACTTGTTCTACATCATACTTTCTTCCGCAAACGGCGAAACGCTTTGACTCGGTGAGTTTCGCGGCATTCCGACTTCGATGCCCCGGTTGCCGAAATTCAGTTGCCTTTGAATTTCGGGTGATCCCTCTTGAGCATGTATGCTTCTGCTACTTGTTCTACATCATACTTTCTTCCGCAAACGGCGAAACGCTTTGACTCGGTGAGTTTCGCGGCATTCCGACTTCGATGCCCCGGTTGCCGAAATTCAGTTGCCTTTGAATTTCGGGTGATCCCTCTTGAGCATGTATGCTTCTGCTACTTGTTCTACATCATACTTTCTTCCGCAAACGGCGAAACGCTTTGACTCGGTGAGTTTCGCGGCATTCCGACTTCGATGCCCCGGTTGCCGAAATTCAGTTGCCTTTGAATTTCGGGTGATCCCTCTTGAGCATGTATGCTTCTGCTACTTGTTCTACATCATACTTTCTTCCGCAAACGGCGAAACGCTTTGACTCGGTGAGTTTCGCGGCATTCCGACTTCGATGCCCCGGTTGCCGAAATTCAGTTGCCTTTGAATTTCGGGTGATCCCTCTTGAGCATGTATGCTTCTGCTACTTGTTCTACATCATACTTCTTCCGCAAACGGCGAAACGCTTTGACTCGGTGAGTTTCGCGGCATTCCGACTTCGATGCCCCGGTTGCCGAAATTCAGTTGCCTTTGAATTTCGGGTGATCCCTCTTGAGCATGTATGCTTCTGCTACTTGTTCTACATCATACTTTCTTCCGCAAACGGCGAAACGCTTTGACTCGGTGAGTTTCGCGGCATTCCGACTTCGATGCCCGGTTGCCGAAATTCAGTTGCCTTTGAATTTCGGGTGATCCCTCTTGAGCATGTATGCTTCTGCTACTTGTTCTACATCATACTTTCTTCCGCAAACGGCGAAACGCTTTGACTCGGTGAGTTTCGCGGCATTCCGACTTCGATGCCCCGGTTGCCGAAATTCAGTTGCCTTTGAATTTCGGGTGATCCCTCTTGAGCATGTATGCTTCTGCTACTTGTTCTACATCATACTTTCTTCCGCAAACGGCGAAACGCTTTGACTCGGTGAGTTTCGCGGCATTCCGACTTCGATGCCCCGGTTGCCGAAATTCAGTTGCCTTTGAATTTCGGGTGATCCCTCTTGAGCATGTATGCTTCTGCTACTTGTTCTACATCAACTTTCTTCCGCAAACGGCGAAACGCTTTGACTCGGTGAGTTTCGCGGCATTCCGACTTCGATGCCCCGGTTGCCGAAATTCAGTTGCCTTTGAATTTCGGGTGATCCCTCTTGAGCATGTATGCTTCTGCTACTTGTTCTACATCATACTTTCTTCCGCAAACGGCGAAACGCTTTGACTCGGTGAGTTTCGCGGCATTCCGACTTCGATGCCCGGTTGCCGAAATTCAGTTGCCTTTGAATTTCGGGTGATCCCTCTTGAGCATGTATGCTTCTGCTACTTGTTCTACATCATACTTTCTTCCGCAAACGGCGAAACGCTTTGACTCGGTGAGTTTCGCGGCATTCCGACTTCGATGCCCCGGTTGCCGAAATTCAGTTGCCTTTGAATTTCGGGTGATCCCTCTTGAGCATGTATGCTTCTGCTACTTGTTCTACATCATACTTTCTTCCGCAAACGGCGAAACGCTTTGACTCGGTGAGTTTCGCGGCATTCCGACTTCGATGCCCCGGTTGCCGAAATTCAGTTGCCTTTGAATTTCGGGTGATCCCTCTTGAGCATGTATGCTTCTGCTACTTGTTCTACATCATACTTTCTTCCGCAAACGGCGAAACGCTTTGACTCGGTGAGTTTCGCGGCATTCCGACTTCGATGCCCCGGTTGCCGAAATTCAGTTGCCTTTGAATTTCGGGTGATCCCTCTTGAGCATGTATGCTTCTGCTACTTGTTCTACATCATACTTTCTTCCGCAAACGGCGAAACGCTTTGACTCGGTGAGTTTCGCGGCATTCCGACTTCGATGCCCCGGTTGCCGAAATTCAGTTGCCTTTGAATTTCGGGTGATCCCTCTTGAGCATGTATGCTTCTGCTACTTGTTCTACATCATACTTTCTTCCGCAAACGGCGAAACGCTTTGACTCGGTGAGTTTCGCGGCATTCCGACTTCGATGCCCCGGTTGCCGAAATTCAGTTGCCTTTGAATTTCGGGTGATCCCTCTTGAGCATGTATGCTTCTGCTACTTGTTCTACATCATACTTTCTTCCGCAAACGGCGAAACGCTTTGACTCGGTGAGTTTCGCGGCATTCCGACTTCGATGCCCCGGTTGCCGAAATTCAGTTGCCTTTGAATTTCGGGTGATCCCTCTTGAGCATGTATGCTTCTGCTACTTGTTCTACATCATACTTTCTTCCGCAAACGGCGAAACGCTTTGACTCGGTGAGTTTCGCGGCATTCCGACTTCGATGCCCCGGTTGCCGAAATTCAGTTGCCTTTGAATTTCGGGTGATCCCTCTTGAGCATGTATGCTTCTGCTACTTGTTCTACATCATACTTCTTCCGCAAACGGCGAAACGCTTTGACTCGGTGAGTTTCGCGGCATTCCGACTTCGATGCCCCGGTTGCCGAAATTCAGTTGCCTTTGAATTTCGGGTGATCCCTCTTGAGCATGTATGCTTCTGCTACTTGTTCTACATCATACTTTCTTCCGCAAACGGCGAAACGCTTTGACTCGGTGAGTTTCGCGGCATTCCGACTTCGATGCCCCGGTTGCCGAAATTCAGTTGCCTTTGAATTTCGGGTGATCCCTCTTGAGCATGTATGCTTCTGCTACTTGTTCTACATCATACTTTCTTCCGCAAACGGCGAAACGCTTTGACTCGGTGAGTTTCGCGGCATTCCGACTTCGATGCCCGGTTGCCGAAATTCAGTTGCCTTTGAATTTCGGGTGATCCCTCTTGAGCATGTATGCTTCTGCTACTTGTTCTACATCATACTTTCTTCCGCAAACGGCGAAACGCTTTGACTCGGTGAGTTTCGCGGCATTCCGACTTCGATGCCCCGGTTGCCGAAATTCAGTTGCCTTTGAATTTCGGGTGATCCCTCTTGAGCATGTATGCTTCTGCTACTTGTTCTACATCATACTTTCTTCCGCAAACGGCGAAACGCTTTGACTCGGTGAGTTTCGCGGCATTCCGACTTCGATGCCCCGGTTGCCGAAATTCAGTTGCCTTTGAATTTCGGGTGATCCCTCTTGAGCATGTATGCTTCTGCTACTTGTTCTACATCATACTTTCTTCCGCAAACGGCGAAACGCTTTGACTCGGTGAGTTTCGCGGCATTCCGACTTCGATGCCCCGGTTGCCGAAATTCAGTTGCCTTTGAATTTCGGGTGATCCCTCTTGAGCATGTATGCTTCTGCTACTTGTTCTACATCATACTTTCTTCCGCAAACGGCGAAACGCTTTGACTCGGTGAGTTTCGCGGCATTCCGACTTCGATGCCCCGGTTGCCGAAATTCAGTTGCCTTTGAATTTCGGGTGATCCCTCTTGAGCATGTATGCTTCTGCTACTTGTTCTACATCATACTTTCTTCCGCAAACGGCGAAACGCTTTGACTCGGTGAGTTTCGCGGCATTCCGACTTCGATGCCCCGGTTGCCGAAATTCAGTTGCCTTTGAATTTCGGGTGATCCCTCTTGAGCATGTATGCTTCTGCTACTTGTTCTACATCATACTTTCTTCCGCAAACGGCGAAACGCTTTGACTCGGTGAGTTTCGCGGCATTCCGACTTCGATGCCCCGGTTGCCGAAATTCAGTTGCCTTTGAATTTCGGGTGATCCCTCTTGAGCATGTATGCTTCTGCTACTTGTTCTACATCATACTTTCTTCCGCAAACGGCGAAACGCTTTGACTCGGTGAGTTTCGCGGCATTCCGACTTCGATGCCCCGGTTGCCGAAATTCAGTTGCCTTTGAATTTCGGGTGATCCCTCTTGAGCATGTATGCTTCTGCTACTTGTTCTACATCATACTTTCTTCCGCAAACGGCGAAACGCTTTGACTCGGTGAGTTTCGCGGCATTCCGACTTCGATGCCCCGGTTGCCGAAATTCAGTTGCCTTTGAATTTCGGGTGATCCCTCTTGAGCATGTATGCTTCTGCTACTTGTTCTACATCATACTTTCTTCCGCAAACGGCGAAACGCTTTGACTCGGTGAGTTTCGCGGCATTCCGACTTCGATGCCCCGGTTGCCGAAATTCAGTTGCCTTTGAATTTCGGGTGATCCCTCTTGAGCATGTATGCTTCTGCTACTTGTTCTACATCATACTTTCTTCCGCAAACGGCGAAACGCTTTGACTCGGTGAGTTTCGCGGCATTCCGACTTCGATGCCCCGGTTGCCGAAATTCAGATGCCTTTGAATTTCGGGTGAATCCTCTGGAGCATGTATGCTTATGATATTGGTTCTACTTCATACTTTCTTCCACAAACGGCGAAACGCTTTGACGCGTGTGAGTTTTGAGGCATTCCGACTTCGATGCCCCGGTTGCCGTACATTCAGTTTGCCTTTGAATTTCGGATGATCCCTCTTGAGCAATGTATGCTACTGTTACTTGTTCTACATCATACTTTCTTCCGCCAACGGCGAAACGCTTTGAATCGGTGAGTTTCTAGGCATTCCGAATTCGATGTCCATGTTGCCGAAATTCATTTGCCTTTGAAATTTCGGGTGCTCCCTCTGGAGCATGTATGCTTCTGCTACTTGTTTCTACATCATACTTTCATCCGCAAACGGGGTAAACGCTTTGACTCGGTGGAGTTTCGAGGCATTCCGACTTCGATGCCCCGGTTGCCGAAATTCAGTTGCCTTTGAATTTCGGGTGATCCCTCTGGAGCATGTATGCTTCTGCTACTTGTTCTACATCATACTTTCATCCGCAAACGGCGAAACGCTTTGACTCGGTGAGTTTCGAGGCATTCCGACTTCGATGTCCCGGTTGCCGAAATTCAGTTGCCTTAGAATTTCGGGTGATCCCTCTGGAGCATGTATGCTTCTGCTACTTGTTCTACATCATACTTTCATCCACAAACGGCGAAACGCTTTGACTCGGTGAGTTTCTAGGCATTCCGACTTCGATGTCCATGTTGCCGAAATACAGTTGCCTTTGAATTTGGGGTGATCCCTCTGGAGCATGTATGCTTCTGCTACTTGTTCTACATCATACTTTCTTCCGCAAACAACCAAATGTTTTGACTCGGTGAGTTTCGCAGTATTCCGACTTTGATGCGCCGGTTGCCGAAATTCAGTTGCCTTTGAATTTCGGGTGATCCCTCTGGAGCATGTATGCTTTTGCTACTTGTTCTACATCTAACTTTCATCCACAAACGGCGAAACGCTTTGACTCGGTGAGTTTCGAGGCATTCCGACTTCGATGTCCCGGTTGCCGAAATTCAGTTGCCTTAGAATTTCGGGTGATCCCTCTGGAGCATGTATGCTTCTGCTACTTGTTCTACATCATACTTTCTTCCGCAAACGGCGAAACGCTTTGACTCGGTGAGTTTCGAGGCATTCCGACTTCGATGCCCCGGTTGCCGAAATTCAGTTGCCTTTGAATTTCGGGTGATCCCTCTGGAGCATGTATGCTTCTGCTACTTGTTCTACATCATTCTTTCATCCGCAAACCGCGAAACGCTTTGACTCGGTGAGTTTCGAGGCATTCCGACTTCGATGTCCCGGTTGCCGAAATTCAGTTGCCTTAGAATTTCGGGTGATCCCTCTGGAGCATGTATGCTTCTGCTACTTGTTCTACATCATACTTTCTTCCGCAAACGGCGAAACACTTTGACTCGGTGAGTTTCGAGGCATTCCGACTTTGATGCCCCGGTTGCCGAAATTCAGTTGCCTTAGAATTTCGGGTGATCCCTCTGGAGCATCTATGCTTCTGCTACTTGTTCTACATCATACTTTCATCCGCAAACGGCGAAACACTTTGACTCGGTGAGTTTCGAGGCATTCCGACTTCGATGTCCCGGTTGCCGAAATTCAGTTGCCTTTGAATTTCGGGTGATCCCTCTGGAGCATGTATGCTTCTGCTACTTGTTCTACATCATACTTTCATCCGCAAACGGGGAAACGCTTTGACTCGGTGAGTTTCGAGGCATTCCGACTTCGATGCCCCGGTTGCCGAAATTCAGTTGCCTTTGAATTTCGGGTGATCCCTCTGGAGCATGTATGCTTCTGCTACTTGTTCTACATCATACTTTCATCCACAAACGGCGAAACGCTTTGACTCGATGAGTTTTGAGGCATTCCGACTTCGATGTCCCGGTTGCCGAAATTCAATTGCCTTAGAATTTCGGGTGATCCCTCTGGAGCATGTATGCTTCTGCTACTTGTTCTACATCATACTTTCTTCCGCAAACGGCGAAACGCTTTGACTCGGTGAGTTTCTAGGCATTCCGACTTCGATGCCCCGGTTGCCGAAATTCAGTTGCCTTTGAATTTCGGGTGATCCCTCTTGAGCATGTATGCTTCTGCTACTTGTTCTACATCATACTTTCTTCCGCAAACGGCGAAACGCTTTGACTCGGTGAGTTTCGAGGCATTCCGACTTCGATGCCCCGGTTGCCGAAATTCAGTTGCCTTTGAATTTCGGGTGATCCCTCTTGAGCATGTATGCTTCTGCTACTTGTTCTACATCATACTTTCTTCCGCAAACGGCGAAACGCTTTGACTCGGTGAGTTTAGAGGCATTCCGACTTCGATGCCCCGGTTGCCGAAATTCAGTTGCCTTTGAATTTCGGGTGATCCCTCTTGAGCATGTATGCTTCTGCTACTTGTTCTACATCATACTTTCTTCCGCAAACGGCGAAACGCTTTGACTCGGTGAGTTTCTAGGCATTCCGACTTCGATGTCCCGGTTGCCGAAATTCAGTTGCCTTTGAATTTCGGGTGATCCCTCTTGAGCATGTATGCTTCTGCTACTTGTTCTACATCATACTTTCTTCCGCAAACGGCGAAACGCTTTGACTCGGTGAGTTTCGCGGCATTCCGACTTCGATGCCCCGGTTGCCGAAATTCAGTTGCCTTTGAATTTCGGGTGATCCCTCTTGAGCATGTATGCTTCTGCTACTTGTTCTACATCATACTTTCTTCCGCAAACGGCGAAACGCTTTGACTCGGTGAGTTTCGAGGCATTCCGACTTCGATGTCCCGGTTGCCGAAATTCAGTTGCCTTTGAATTTCGGGTGATCCCTCTTGAGCATGTATGCTTCTGCTACTTGTTCTACATCATACTTTCTTCCGCAAACGGCGAAACGCTTTGACTCGGTGAGTTTCGAGGCATTCCGACTTCGATGCCCCGGTTGCCGAAATTCAGTTGCCTTTGAATTTCGGGTGATCCCTCTTGAGCATGTATGCTTCTGCTACTTGTTCTACATCATACTTTCTTCCGCAAACGGCGAAACGCTTTGACTCGGTGAGTTTTGAGGCATTCCGACTTCGATGCCCCGGTTGCCGAAATTCAGTTGCCTTTGAATTTCGGGTGATCCCTCTTGAGCATGTATGCTTCTGCTACTTGTTCTACATCATACTTTCTTCCGCAAACGGCGAAACGCTTTGACTCGGTGAGTTTCGAGGCATTCCGACTTCGATGCCCCGGTTGCCGAAATTCAGTTGCCTTTGAATTTCGGGTGATCCCTCTTGAGCATGTATGCTTCTGCTACTTGTTCTACATCATACTTTCTTCCGCAAACGGCGAAACGCTTTGACTCGGTGAGTTTCGCGGCATTCCGACTTCGATGCCCCGGTTGCAGAAATTCAGTTGCCTTTGAATTTCGGGTGATCCCTCTTGAGCATGTATGCTTCTGCTACTTGTTCTACATCATACTTTCTTCCGCAAACGGCGAAACGCTTTGACTCGGTGAGTTTCGAGGCATTCCGACTTCGATGCCCCGGTTGCCGAAATTCAGTTGCCTTTGAATTTCGGGTGATCCCTCTTGAGCATGTATGCTTCTGCTACTTGTTCTACATCATACTTTCTTCCGCAAACGGCGAAACGCTTTGACTCGGTGAGTTTCGAGGCATTCCGACTTCGATGCCCCGGTTGCCGAAATTCAGTTGCCTTTGAATTTCGGGTGATCCCTCTGAGCATGTATGCTTCTGCTACTTGTTCTACATCATACTTTCTTCCGCAAACGGCGAAACGCTTTGACTCGGTGAGTTTCGAGGCATTCCGACTTCGATGCCCCGGTTGCCGAAATTCAGTTGCCTTTGAATTTCGGGTGATCCCTCTTGAGCATGTATGCTTCTGCTACTTGTTCTACATCATACTTTCTTCCGCAAACGGCGAAACGCTTTGACTCGGTGAGTTTCGAGGCATTCCGACTTCGATGCCCCGGTTGCCGAAATTCAGTTGCCTTTGAATTTCGGGTGATCCCTCTTGAGCATGTATGCTTCTGCTACTTGTTCTACATCATACTTTCTTCCGCAAACGGCGAAACGCTTTGACTCGGTGAGTTTCTAGGCATTCCGACTTCGATGCCCCGGTTGCCGAAATTCAGTTGCCTTTGAATTTCGGGTGATCCCTCTTGAGCATGTATGCTTCTGCTACTTGTTCTACATCATACTTTCTTCCGCAAACGGCGAAACGCTTTGACTCGGTGAGTTTCGAGGCATTCCGACTTCGATGCCCCGGTTGCCGAAATTCAGTTGCCTTTGAATTTCGGGTGATCCCTCTTGAGCATGTATGCTTCTGCTACTTGTTCTACATCATACTTTCTTCCGCAAACGGCGAAACGCTTTGACTCGGTGAGTTTCGAGGCATTCCGACTTCGATGCCCGGTTGCCGAAATTCAGTTGCCTTTGAATTTCGGGTGATCCCTCTTGAGCATGTATGCTTCTGCTACTTGTTCTACATCATACTTTCTTCCGCAAACGGCGAAACGCTTTGACTCGGTGAGTTTCGAGGCATTCCGACTTCGATGCCCCGGTTGCCGAAATTCAGTTGCCTTTGAATTTCGGGTGATCCCTCTTGAGCATGTATGCTTCTGCTACTTGTTCTACATCATACTTTCTTCCGCAAACGGCGAAACGCTTTGACTCGGTGAGTTTCGAGGCATTCCGACTTCGATGTCCCGGTTGCCGAAATTCAGTTGCCTTTGAATTTCGGGTGATCCCTCTTGAGCATGTATGCTTCTGCTACTTGTTCTACATCATACTTTCTTCCGCAAACGGCGAAACGCTTTGACTCGGTGAGTTTCGAGGCATTCCGACTTCGATGCCCCGGTTGCCGAAATTCAGTTGCCTTTGAATTTCGGGTGATCCCTCTTGAGCATGTATGCTTCTGCTACTTGTTCTACATCATACTTTCTTCCGCAAACGGCGAAACGCTTTGACTCGGTGAGTTTCGCGGCATTCCGACTTCGATGCCCCGGTTGCCGAAATTCAGTTGCCTTTGAATTTCGGGTGATCCCTCTTGAGCATGTATGCTTCTGCTACTTGTTCTACATCATACTTTCTTCCGCAAACGGCGAAACGCTTTGACTCGGTGAGTTTCGAGGCATTCCGACTTCGATGCCCCGGTTGCCGAAATTCAGTTGCCTTTGAATTTCGGGTGATCCCTCTTGAGCATGTATGCTTCTGCTACTTGTTCTACATCATACTTTCTTCCGCAAACGGCGAAACGCTTTGACTCGGTGAGTTTCGAGGCATTCCGACTTCGATGCCCCGGTTGCCGAAATTCAGTTGCCTTTGAATTTCGGGTGATCCCTCTGGAGCATGTATGCTTCTGCTACTTGTTCTACATCATACTTTCTTCCGCAAACGGCGAAACGCTTTGACTCAGTGAGTTTCTAGGCATTCCGACTTCGATGTCCATGTTGCCGAAATTCATTTGCCTTTGAATTTCGGGTGATCCCTCTGAAGCATGTATGCTTATGCTACTTGTTCTACATCATACTTTCGTCCGCAAACGGCGAAACGCTTTGACTCGGTGAGTTTCGAGGCATTTCGACTTCGATGTCCCAGTTGCCGAAATTCAGTTGCCTTTGAATTTCGGGTGATCCCTCTGGAGCATATATGCTTCTGCTACTTGTTCTACATCATACTTTCTTCCGCCAACGGCGAAACGTTTTGACTCGGTGAGTTTCGAGGCATTCCGACTTCGATGCCCCGGTTGCCGAAATTCAGTTGCCTTTGAATTTCGGGTGATCCCTCTTGAGCATGTATGCTTCTGCTACTTGTTCTACATCATACTTTCATTCGCAAACGGCGAAACGCTTTGACTCGGTGAGTTTCTAGGCATTCCGACTTCGATGTCCAGGTTGCCGAAATTCAGTTGCCTTAGAATTTCGGGTGATCCCTCTTGAGCTTGTATGCTTCTGCTACTTGTTCTACATCATACTTTCTTCCGCAAACGGCGAAACGCTTTGACTCGGTGAGTTTCGCGGCATTCCGACTTCGATGCCCCGGTTGCCGAAATTCAGTTGCCTTTGAATTTCGGGTGATCCCTCTTGAGCATGTATGCTTCTGCTACTTGTTCTACATCATACTTTCTTCCGCAAACGGCGAAACGCTTTGACTCGGTGAGTTTCGAGGCATTCCGACTTCGATGCCCCGGTTGCCGAAATTCAGTTGCCTTTGAATTTCGGGTGATCCCTCGTGAGCATGTATGCTTCTGCTACTTGTTCTACATCATACTTTCTTCCGCAAACGGCGAAACGCTTTGACTCGGTGAGTTTCGAGGCATTCCGACTTCGATGCCCCGGTTGCCGAAATTCAGTTGCCTTTGAATTTCGGGTGATCCCTCTTGAGCATGTATGCTTCTGCTACTTGTTCTACATCATGCTTTCTTCCGCAAACGGCGAAACGCTTTGACTCGGTGAGTTTCGAGGCATTCCGACTTCGATGTCCCGGTTGCCGAAATTCAGTTGCCTTTGAATTTCGGGTGATCCCTCTTGAGCATGTATGCTTCTGCTACTTGTTCTACATCATACTTTCTTCCGCAAACGGCGAAACGCTTTGACTCGGTGAGTTTCGAGGCATTCCGACTTCGATGCCCCGGTTGCCGAAATTCAGTTGCCTTTGAATTTCGGGTGATCCCTCTTGAGCATGTATGCTTCTGCTACTTGTTCTACATCATACTTTCTTCCGCAAACGGCGAAACGCTTTGACTCGGTGAGTTTCGAGGCATTCCGACTTCGATGTCCCGGTTGCCGAAATTCAGTTGCCTTTGAATTTCGGGTGATCCCTCTTGAGCATGTATGCTTCTGCTACTTGCTCTACATCATACTTTCTTCCGCAAACGGCGAAAAGCTTTGACTCGGTGAGTTTCGAGGCATTCCGACTTCGATGCCCATGTTGCCGAAATTCAGTTGCCTTTGAATTTCGGGTGATCCCTCTGGAGCATGTATGCTTCTGCTACTTGTTCTACATCATACTTTCTTCCGCAAACGGCGAAACGCTTTGACTCGGTGAGTTTCGCGGCATTCCGACTTCGATGCCCCGGTTGCCGAAATTCAGTTGCCTTTGAATTTCGGGTGATCCCTCTGGAGCATGTATGCTTCTGCTACTTGTTCTACATCATACTTTCTTCCACCAACGGCGAAACGCTTTGACTCGGTGAGTTTCGAGGCATTCCGACTTCGATGCCCCGGTTGCCGAAATTCAGTTGTCTTTGAATTTCGGGTGATCCCTCTTGAGCATGTATGCTTCTGCTACTTGTTCTACATCATAC
Source organism: Populus alba x Populus x berolinensis (assembly GCA_029228515.1). Lineage (NCBI taxonomy): Eukaryota > Viridiplantae > Streptophyta > Magnoliopsida > Malpighiales > Salicaceae > Populus > Populus alba x Populus x berolinensis. Next base: position 20,200,086 of record CM055362.1, on the reverse strand, counting down.
TTTCTTCCGCAAACGGCGAAACGCTTTGACTCGGTGAGTTTCGAGGCATTCCGACTTCGATGCCCCGGTTGCCGAAATTCAGTTGCCTTTGAATTTCGGGTGATCCCTCTTGAGCATGTATGCTTCTGCTACTTGTTCTACATCATACTTTCTTCCGCAAACGGCGAAACGCTTTGACTCGGTGAGTTTCGAGGCATTCCGACTTCGATGTCCCGGTTGCCGAAATTCAGTTGCCTTTGAATTTCGGGTGATCCCTCTTGAGCATGTATGCTTCTGCTACTTGTTCTACATCATACTTTCTTCCGCAAATGGCGAAACGCTTTGACTCGGTGAGTTTCGAGGCATTCCGACTTCGATGCCCCGGTTGCCGAAATTCAGTTGCCTTAGAATTTCGGGTGATCCCTCTTGAGCATGTATGCTTCTGCTACTTGTTCTACATCATACTTTCTTCCGCAAACGGCGAAACGCTTTGACTCGGTGAGTTTCTAGGCATTCCGACTTCGATGTCCATGTTGCCGAAATTCAGTTGCCTTTGAATTTCGGGTGATCCCTCTTGAGCATGTATGCTTCTGCTACTTGTTCTACATCATACTTTCTTCCGCAAACGGCGAAACACTTTGACTCGGTGAGTTTCGAGGCATTCCGACTTCGATGCCCCGGTTGCCGAAATTCAGTTGCCTTTGAATTTCGGGTGATCCCTCTTGAGCATGTATGCTTCTGCTACTTGTTCTACATCATACTTTCTTCCGCAAACGGCGAAACGCTTTGACTCGGTGAGTTTCGAGGCATTCCGACTTCGATGTCCCGGTTGCCGAAATTCAGTTGCCTTTGAATTTCGGGTGATCCCTCTGGAGCATGTATGCTTCTGCTACTTGTTCTACATCATACTTTCTTCCGCAAACGGCGAAACGCTTTGACTCGGTGAGTTTCTAGGCATTCCGACTTCGATGTCCATGTTGCCGAAATTCAGTTGCCTTTGAATTTGGGGTGATCCCTCTGCAGCATGTATGCTTCTGCTACTTGTTCTACATCATACTTTCTTCCGCAAACAACGAAATGCTTTGACTCGGTGAGTTTCACAGCATTCCGACTTTGATGCGCCGGTTGCCGAAATTCATTTGCCTTTGAATTTCGGGTGATCCCTCTTGATCATTTATGCTTCTGCTACTTGTTCTACATCATACTTTCTTCCGCAAACGGCGAAACGCTTTGACTCGGTGAGTTTCGAGGCATTTCGACTTCGATGTCCCGGTTGCCGAAATTCAGTTGCCTTTGAATTTCGGGTGATCCCTCTGGAGCATGTATGCTTCTGCTACTTGTTCTACATCATACTTTCTTCCGCCAACGGCGAAACGCTTTGACTCGGTGAGTTTCGAGGCATTCCGACTTCGATGCCCCGGTTGACGAAATTCAGTTGCCTTTGAATTTCGGGTGATCCCTCTGGAGCATGTATGCTTCTGCTACTTGTTCTACATCTTACTTTCATCCACAAACGGCGAAACGCTTTGACTCGGTGAGTTTCGAGGCATTCCGACTTCGATGTCCCGGTTGTCGAAATTCAGTTGCCTTAGAATTTCGGGTGATCCCTCTGGAGCATGTATGCTTCTGCTACTTGTTCTACATCATACTTTCTTCCGCAAACGGCGAAACGCTTTGACTCGGTGAGTTTCGAGGCATTCCGACTTCGATGCCCCGGTTGCCGAAATTCAGTTGCCTTTGAATTTCGGGTGATCCCTCTGGAGCATGTATGCTTCTGCTACTTGTTCTACATCATTCTTTCATCCGCAAACGGCGAAACGCTTTGACTCGGTGAGTTTCGAGGCATTCCCACTTCGATGTCCCGGTTGCCAAAATTCAGTTGCCTTAGAATTTCGGGTGATCCCTCTGGAGCATGTATGCTTCTGCTACTTGTTCTACATCATACTTTCTTCCGCAAACGGCGAAACGCTTTGACTCGGTGAGTTTCTAGGCATTCCGACTTCGATGTCCATGTTGCCGAAATTCATTTGCCTTTGAATTTCGGGTGATCCCTCTGGAGCATCTATGCTTCTGCTACTTGTTCTACATCATACTTTCATCCGCAAACGCCGAAACACTTTGACTCGGTGAGTTTCGAGGCATTCCGACTTCGATGCCCCGTGTCGCACGTGTGCGGCGGCGTGGCGATCGTCCACCCTCAAGGAAAAAAATCAGAATATTTATTCCTGGCAAATAAGGAGAGACAAGGAATTCTTGTCTCTACATGTGAAAATATGGACTGGGAGTCGCCACCTAGTATTCTGGTTACTAGGAACCCTTACTGGTCTTTAGAGATCAGGTACGGAGACTGGTTGCGTAAAGGGAAGGTATTAGCACCCCAACTACGCCCTACCTAAGGTAGGCTGCATTGTTTTGTCTAATAAAATCTAAGTCATGTTGTGGTTTCCTATTGTCCAAAATATGCATTACATGTAATGTCATACCCGGGTTCTATTGTCCAAAAAAAAAAAAGAATTAAATATCTGGAATACGCATTACGTGTAATGTCATACTCCAGGTTTTATTGTCCAAAAAAAAGAATTAAATATCCGGAATATGCATTACGTGTAAAGTCATACTCCAGGTTTTATTGTCCAAAAAAAGAATTAAATATCCGGAATATGCATTACGTGTAAAGTCATACCCCGGATACTAAGAGACAAACAAAATAAAATTTTTGTTGTTTTTGAAATATTGGCCAATATTTTCTTGACTTTAATAAACTGGTTATTAAAGCCAAAATGCATGCTAAAATATTTTTTTGGTGTATGAAAAATACAATATGAATTTTTAGCTTTGAGACACTTGGCCGTATGCACAAAAACATTTTTTTCTCCTTTTTTTTAATTTTTTTGTATTTTTGTGGAAGTTTTTGACGAAAACCGGGTATTTAAAAATCAGATTTTTGTATTTTTAACAACATAAAAAAACATACCACCAAATATTAATCAAAATGACATAAAAATTACGCGGAAAAAAGTGTAAAATGCTGAAACAAATATTTTTTGATTTTTTTAAATGAGCCGGATCAGGCCCAAAAATATGGGTTGGGCCGAACTTGGCCCAAAGAATGAGCTGGTTACTGTGCACATAGTAACCGGGTTACTGTGTGTACAGTAACCAAAGAATTAATCTGCGGGTTACTGTGCACATGCACAGTAACCGTGAATTAATTAGCGAGTTACTGTGCACAGCACAGTAACTCGCTAATTAATCTTCATCTGCTGCAGAACGTAAACGTTCTGCATGCAGATGAAGCTGAACAAAAAAACGACGGGAAAGGCTACCTGGAGCGGTGGTAATGTTGGCAGCAACTGATGTGGCAGGGGTGGCGGCGGCGGAACTGGCTGTTCGCGGTGGCCGGCGGTTTTCCTTCTCTCTCTCTCCTCTGTTTTTTCTGTTTTCTTCTCTGCTTCTTCCTCTCTTCTCTGCCTTCTCTCCTCTCTTCTCTCGGTCTTCTCCCTCTCTTCTCCCTTCTGTTCCCCCTGTTCCCCCTTCTTTCTTCTGCTGTTCCTCCTCTATTTATAGAGCCCGTGAGCATGTTTTTTTCATTGTGGAGCCAAGGAACGGGTCATACGGCGGCTGGTCGGGTGCGGCTGTCCAGGCGTGCCTCCCTCAGTTTCGGCGGTGCGGTAGGTGGTCGGCCAATGTCTTCGGTCGGTGGGCTAGAGGGACCGACGGTCGGTGGGCTTGAGGGACCGGCGTCATTAAATATGCATTCTTTTTCCTTCTTTGCTGCTGTGTGTTCGGCGGGGAAGAAAGGGGAACAGTGCCGTACAAAACGGCACTGTTTTGAGCTTTTTTTTTTTTTTTTGTATTTATTATTTTTTTATGGGGACCCAAAAATGGGTTACAACAGTTGCCCCCCTCTTTACAATGCTTACGGAGCAGAGATTTGTGCATAGTAAGTGTTGTAAAGAAAAAAAAACATTGGTCTTCCAAAACTGGTCGTCTCAAAATTTGATTGACCTAAAACTTCAACCGGACCCAAAGTCCTGTGTATGGTTGGGTTAAACTGAGATTCCTTTCGCCAATCCCCTTTAACCCGAAAAAAAAGAAAGAATGTGAAGTGTGGTCTCATTGTAATGGGTGACCTACCCAGCAAAATGTTGGTGAGGGCTCAAAGGCGCACTTAAAATGGAGGTGAGGGCTCAAAGGCACACTTGGAATGAGTTGAGGGCTCAAAGGCACACTTAAAAGGAGGTAGGGTTAGAAAACGCACTACCTAAGGGATGAGGGCTCAAAGGCGCATTCAATAATGGAGGTACACTTAAAATGGAGGTGAGGGCTCAAAGGCGCACTCAAAAGGAGGTAGGGTTAGAAAACGCACTACCAAAGGGATGAGGGCTCAAAGGCGCACTCAAAATGGAGGTGAGGGCTCAAAGGCGCACTCACAAGGAGGTAGGGTTAGAAAACGCACTACCAAAGGGATGAGGGCTCAAAGGCGCACTCAAAATGGAGGTGAGGGCTCAAAGGCGCACTCACAAGGAGGTAGGGTTAGAAAACGCACTACCGAAGGAATGAGGGCTCAAAGGCGCACTCAAAAGGAGGTAGGGTTAGAAAACACACTACCGAAGGGATGAGGGCTCAAAGGCGCACTCAAAATGGATGTGAGGGCTCAAAGGCGCACTCAAAAGGAGGTAGGGTTAGAAAACGCATTACCGAAGGGATGAGGGCTCAAAGGCGCACTCAAAATGGAGGTGAGGGCTCAAAGGCGCACTCAAAATGGAGGTGAGGGCTCAAAGGCGCACTCAAAAGGAGGTAGGGTTAGAAAACGCACTACCGAAGGGATGAGGGCTCAAAGGCGCACTCAAAATGGAGGTAAGGGCTCAAAGGCGCACTCACAAGGAGGTAGGGTTAGAAAACGCACTACCGAAGGGATGAGGGCTCAAAGGCGCACTCAAAAGGAGGTAGGGTTAGAAAACGCACTACCGAAGGGATGAGGGCTCAAAGGCGCACTCAAAATGGATGTGAGGGCTCAAAGGCGCACTCAAAAGGAGGTAGGGTTAGAAAACGCACTACCGAAGGGATGAGGGCTCAAAGGCGCACTCAAAATGGAGGTGAGGGCTCAAAGGCGCACTCAAAATGGAGGTGAGGGCTCAAAGGCGCACTCAAAAGGAGGTAGGGTTAGAAAACGCACTACCGAAGGGATGAGGGCTCAAAGGCGCTCTCAAAATGGATGTGAGGGCTCAAAGGCGCACTCAAAAGGAGGTAGGGTTAGAAAACGCACTACCGAAGGGATGAGGGCTCAAAGGCGCACTCAAAAGGAGGTAGGGTTAGAAAACGCACTACCGAAGGGATGAGGGCTCAAAGGCGCACTCAAAATGGAGGTGAGGGCTCAAAGGCGCACTCAAAAGGAGGTAGGGTTAGAAAACGCACTACCGAAGGGATGAGGGCTCAAAGGCGCACTCAAAATTGAGGTGAGGGCTCAAAGGCGCACTCAAAAGGAGGTAGGGTTAGAAAACGCACTACCAAAGGGATGAGGGCTCAAAGGCGCACTCAAAATGGAGGTGAGGGCTCAAAGGCGCACTCAAAAGGAGGTAGGGTTAGAAAACGCACTACCGAAGGGATGAGGGCTCAAAGGCGCACTCAAAATTGAGGTGAGGGCTCAAAGGCGCACTCAAAAGGAGGTAGGGTTAGAAAACGCACTACCAAAGTTGATTTTGAAACAATGATTGTCAATGTTGAAAAGCAAATGCATTATGATTGATATGCATGTATACTTACCTGAGAAATATAGGCCCCCATTTCTTCATGGTGTCTTTGTTTTTCTCAAAAGCTGTAGTGTTGGTAGTAACTTCGATGGCTTTTCCACTTCTGCTTACTTATGTTACATCTTGTGATCTTGACCTCTGAGAAAGTTTTGATGTCATCATACATCTTTGTCCTTCACCCTTTATCTTAAAAGTTACCAATTTTGCCCGACATTTTGCTTAGAAAAGGAAACATGGAGCCAGCCCTACCATGTGTTTTTGATTGCCCCCAAGCTTGATCATGCCCCCCAAGTGTTCAACTTGGGTTTAGTTTGGGGTGAGGATATGTGAAAGTAAGTTTGGGTTTTTTATACAATGAAATGTTTTCATGCAAAATTTTTGGAACTTCCAAGTTATTCCAATCACAAAAATTATTTTGACATTGGTTCAAAATAAACTTGTTCTAAAAAATCCAAGTGATTCCTATGGACAGGTTTCTTGAAGTGATGAAAGCTTTTTGCTTTTGGTTAAAGATGAAGGTGACATCTGGTTGGTCACAAAAGGTATAAATGTCAATTTGAGGGTTATTGAGAACCGAATGATTCAAAGCATTTATTTTATTTGCATGAATAATGATATGACTCGCACGAGAAAGCACTGCCTACCTATCCAGATTGCTTGCCTTTGATCAGAAAGGGCTTTATCAGGTGCGTAATGTAGGCTTTGGCTATTGGTTACGAAGAAAATGATATGTTGCAGGCTCAAAAGGTGTTTAAGGGACTTTAAGACTAAGGATCACAAGTGCTTATATCCCAAACTCTTTTGTTCAAACATTTCTGGACCTTGGAATTGATTTGTAAAATGATCCACGGTGCCCCCCCAGTGTTGGGCTTGGGCTCTTTCTCTTTGTTTTTGTTTTCTTCATTTGATTTTGAGCATCATTGCATTGGCCTTGTAATTTTTGCTCAAACTTTTTGGATCCTTTGGATTTTTCTTCATGCCCCTTAGCTTTGTATGGGCACCTTTGATGATTGAGAATTTTCTTTTATGCCCCCCAGTATTGTTTGGGCACTTTCATTGTTGAAGACTTTTTCATGCCCCCAAGAGTTATTTGGGCACTTTCAATCATTATGGATTTTTTTGCACTTGCCCCCCAGTGTAGGGGTGTGATCCTAGCCAGGGTTATTTTTTCAAGAAAATGTATTAGGCTCAAAAGGGGACTGCAAATGATATATTTCAACTTTGTGAAAGGATTATCAAAGATAGCCTTTCTTCATCTCAAATGCATGCATTTAGGATCGGTAAGCCTTGCTTTCATGCGAGTATGCAAAGTGATTTATTCAGTCAAATAAAACTCAGCTTTTGAGTCACCTCATAGTGTTGTTTGTCTTTATTGTCTTTTTTTCTTTCAAGTTTTCTAGGTATATGTGTACCTATTTAAGGAATCACTTGAATTTTCAAAATGCATTTATTTTGGACAAATATCAACACGATTTTTGTTTTTGTACTCACTTTGGAGGTCCCGAAAAAAATATCCTTGAAAACATATGAGATTAATGTATGGGTTTGGAAGAAAGGAACACCAAAGGATTCTTCATGTTGTAGTGTTGTGAGCAAAGTTGCGCTCAAAATGTTATTTACATGTAATAACAACAAAGAAGAGTGTGATGTGAACACAAGAAAACACATGATCTTATTTCACAAGAGAAGCTCATTAACAGAGAAAGTCTCAATCAAAAGCATTAACAAAAGGAAATAACAAGGCAGGCTTCATTCCTCTATTTTGGCGAATTTGTTCATAGGCTAAACTCCTCTCAAAAGCTCTGCGTAGAGGACTCAAAGACAATGCGGAACAACACCACGGTCAAAAATTCAAGCTATCATGCTGGACCATTGATGCTTTCCAATTCCCCAAACATTCCATCCTAATATGCTTCAAGCATGATTAGGCAGCGGGTTCGTATTCACATTGGGGGTGTCTTCCAACTCTATCCAACCAGCCTTGATTAATTGCAGAAGCTTTCTCTTAAAGGCATTGCAGGTATAGATGCTATGCCCAGTAATACCGGCATGGTATTCACAATTGAGTTCTGGCTTGTACCAATTAGGATAAGGTGGCTGCAGAGGTGTTAGAGGTTCTGGAGCTATTTGCCCGATGCTCAAAAGCTTTTGATACATCTCATTCAGGGGTAACGGTAGTGGAGGTAGTTGTTCTTGAACCCTTTGGAAATTTCCAATTTGGCTTTTGGCTTGAATGTTTTGGGGTTCAGGTTTTTTGATGTTGGCAATTCGGGATGGAGTATGGTAATTTTGGGATGTATTTGTTTTACCCTTGTAGCCATGTTCAACATGGTGAACCTCTTTTCTTTCGACGCTTCTTTTCTCGGTTGGTGCAACAATTCTACCACTCTTGACACCTTGCTCTATGCGTTCACACACTATCACAGCATCAGTGAATTGTTGGGCTGAACTACCCATCATATGTTCGTAATATGGTGCTTTAAGTGTGTTGGCAAATAAAGAGACCATCTCTTTGTCCAGAAGTGGGGGATGTACTTGAGCAGCTAATTCTCGCCATCTTTGAGCATATTCCCTTATGCTTTCTTTATCCTTTTTCTCTATATTGGACAAACTGGTTCTGTCGGGCGCAATGTCCATGTTGTACTTGTATTGCTTGACGAAAGCATCCACAAGATCTTTCCAGTTGCGAATTTTTGTGTTATCCAATCTCATGTACCAACTCAAAGTTGCCCCACTTAAACTGTCTTGGAAAAAGTGCATTAGTAGTTTTTCATCATGTACTACCTCAGCCATTTTATTGCAGTAGGACCTGAGATGGGTCATGGGGCATTGTGTTCCACTGTATTTGATGAATTCAGGAACACGAAATTTCTTTGGGATAACCACATTTGGGACCAAACACATCTCTGCTGCCCGTACCGGGTCATATAAGTCTAATCCTTCAATGGCTTTGAGTCTGGCTTCCAACGCCTCTATCTTAGCTTGATCAATGCTATCAGATGACTTAACCTTGTGGGACTCATTAGCAGATGCCTTCACGACTGTTGGGGATGGTGCCGGTCTTGTTGGCTGCACAAATGTTGGATTTTGCTGAGGTTCTTGACCATGTTCGCTCATTCTTTTCTCAGGCTGAACTGTAGTAGGAGTCGGATCAAAGGTGATCGGTCGATTAGAAGGACCTTCATCAGAGTTATTTCTTAATGTTTGCTTGAGTAAGCTAGTGAGGTGAGCCACACTTATTTTCAGAGACTCCAACTCTTCGTGCAAATAGGCCTCACGTTGAGCACGCTCCTCATCTTCCATGTTTCTCGCTCGAAGTCGGGTGTTGTAGACTTTTTGGGGACCTATATTTCAATCATTCATGTATGCATGTTAAATGTATGAACATGTAATATATATGATGAACTTGCCCTTCGAGGGGTGACAAATGATTGTAATTGTTGCATAACAAAACAAGAAGCTTGATTCTTGCCCAAACTCTACAATGAAAATTTTTGGAGTGACAATCATGAGTTCAAAATGCTTCAAGAAGGGTTTTCCCGTATGCAAATAACGACAACACTACAAACAAGGACAAGTTTTATTATGTGAACATGGGTAGGTTGGCTATTCAGTCTCTAAAAAAAAAAAGGGTCTCTTGCTGTCCCAGTGATCACCCTCGTGGAGGCAATATGGGGGCTTGTAGGTAATGAGTTGGCACGTGTCCAACTATTACCAGTCTAAGCACTCAACGAAGAGTTGGGGTTTACACAAACTTAAACCTTGACTAAAAGTCGTAAGGTAAGCTGCTAGTCCCCCTCCTAACCTGAAGCTTGTGTGTGCTTTTTTTTTTTTTTAAAAGTAACTATATGATGCATGAGATAAATATGTACAGAAATTAAAACGCGCAACTAAATATGAACAAATATATAAAGAAAATGCATATTTAAAAATAAACACGCAAACCACAACAATAAAACACAATCATCAGACAAAAAACAAAGCTTAGTCCACAAAGTCCCCAGTGGAGTCGCCATTCTGTCGCACGTGGTGCGGCGGCGTGGCGATCGTCCACCCTCAAGGAAAAAAATCAGAATATTTATTCCTGGCAAATAAGGAGAGACAAGGAATTCTTGTCTCTACATGTGAAAATATGGACTGGGAGTCGCCACCTAGTATTCTGGTTACTAGGAACCCTTACTGGTCTTTAGAGATCAGGTACGGAGACTGGTTGCGTAAAGGGAAGGTATTAGCACCCCAACTACGCCCTACCTAAGGTAGGCTGCATTGTTTTGTCTAATAAAATCTAAGTCATGTTGTGGTTTCCTATTGTCCAAAATATGCATTACATGTAATGTCATACCCCGGGTTTCTATTGTCCAAAAAAAAAAAAGAATTAAATATCTGGAATACGCATTACGTGTAATGTCATACTCCAGGTTTTATTGTCCAAAAAAAAGAATTAAATATCGGAATATGCATTACGTGTAAAGTCATACTCCAGGTTTTATTGTCCAAAAAAAGAATTAAATATCCGGAATATGCATTACGTGTAAAGTCATAACCCCGGATACTAAGAGACAAACAAAATAAAATTTTTGTTGTTTTTGAAAATATTGGCCAATATTTTCTTGACTTTAATAAACTGGTTATTAAAGCCAAAATGCATGCTAAAATATTTTTTTGGTTGTATGAAAAATACAATATGAATTTTTAGCTTTGAGACACTTGGCCGTATGCACAAAAACATTTTTTTCTCCTTTTTTTTTAATTTTTTTGTATTTTTGTGGAAGTTTTTGACGAAAACCGGGTATTTAAAAATCAGATTTTTGTATTTTTAACAACATAAAAAAACATACCACCAAATATTAATCAAAATGACATAAAATTACGCGGAAAAAAGTGTGTTAAAAATGCTGAAACAAATATTTTTTGATTTTTTTAAATGAGCCGGATCAGGCCCAAAAATATGGGGTTTGGGCCGAACTTGGCCCAAAGAATGAGCTGGTTACTGTGCACATAGTAACCGGGTTACTGTGTGTACAGTAACCAAAGAATTAATCTGCGGGTTACTGTGCACATGCACAGTAACCGTGAATTAATTAGCGAGTTACTGTGCACAGCACAGTAACTCGCTAATTAATCTTCATCTGCTGCAGAACGTAAACGTTCTGCATGCAGATGAAGCTGAACAAAAAAACGACGGGAAAGGCTACCTGGAGCGGTGGTAATGTTGCAGCAGCAACTGATGTGGCAGGGGTGGCGGCGGCGGAACTGGCTGTTCGCGGTGGCCGGCGGTTTTCCTTCTCTCTCTCTCCTCTGTTTTTTCTGTTTTCTTCTCTGCTTCTTCCTCTCTTCTCTGCCTTCTCTCCTCTCTTCTCTCGGTCTTCTCCCTCTCTTCTCCCTTCTGTTCCCCCCTGTTCCCCCTTCTTTCTTCTGCTGTTCCTCCTCTATTTATAGAGCCCGTGAGCATGTTTTTTTCATTGTGGAGCCAAGGAACGGGTCATACGGCGGCTGGTCGGGTGCGGCTTGTCCAGGCGTGCCTCCCTCAGTTTCGGCGGTGCGGTAGGTGGTCGGCCAATGTCTTCGGTCGGTGGCTAGAGGGACCGACGGTCGGTGGGCTTGAGGGACCGGCGTCATTAAATATGCATTCTTTTTCCTTCTTTGCTGCTGTGTGTTCGGCGGGGAAGAAAGGGGAACAGTGCCGTACAAAACGGCACTGTTTTGAGCTTTTTACTTTTTTTTTGTATTTATTATTTTTT
>CM055362.1:20133496-20188513 GCA_029228515.1 Populus alba x Populus x berolinensis | reverse complement strand
TACGTGTAAAGTCATACCCGGATACTAAGAGACAAACAAAATAAAATTTTTGTTGTTTTTGAAATATTGGCCAATATTTTCTTGACTTTAATAAACTGGTTATTAAAGCCAAAATGCATGCTAAAATTTTTTTTTGGTGTATAAAATACAATATGAATTTTTAGCTTTGAGACACTTGGCCGTATGCACAAAAACATTTTTTTCTCCTTTTTTTTAATTTTTTTGTATTTTTGTGGAAGTTTTTGACGAAAACCGGGTATTTAAAATCTGATTTTGTATTTTTACACAACTAAAAAAACATACCACAAATATTAATCAAAATGACATAAAAATTACGCGGAAAAAAGTGTAAAATGCTTGAAACAAATATTTTTTGATTTTTTTTAAATGAGCGGATCAGGCCCAAAAATATGGGTTGGGCCGAACTTGGGCCAAAGAATGAGCTGGTTACTGTGCCATAGTAACGGGTTATGTGTGTACAGTAACAAAGAATTAATTGCGGGTTATGTGCACATGCACAGTAACCGTGAATTTAATTAGCGAGTTTACTGTGCAAGCACAGTAACTCGCTATTTAATCTTCATGCTGCAGAACGTTACGTTCTGCATGCAGATGAAGCTGAACAAAAAAACGACGGGGAAAGGCTACCGGAGCGGTGGTAATGTTGGCAGCAACTGATGTGGCAGGGGTGGCGGCGGCGGAATGGCTGTTCGCGGTGGCGGCGGTTTTCTTCTCTCTCTCTCCTCTGTTTTTTTCTGTTTTCTTCTCTGCTTCTTCCTCTCTTTCTCTGCTTCTCTCCTTCTTCTCTCGGTCTTCTCCCTCTCTTCTCCCTTTTTCCCCCTGTTCCCCCTTCTTTCTTCTGCTGTTTCTCTCTATTTATAGAGCCGTGAGCAGTTTTTTTCATTGTGGAGCCAAGGAACGGTCATACGTCGGCTGGTCGGGTGCGGCTGTCCAGGCGTGTGCCTCCCTCAGTTTCGGCGGTGCGGTAGGTGGTCGGCAATGTCTTCGGTCGGTGGGCTAGAGGGACCGACGGTCGGTGGGCTTGAGGGACCGGCGTCATAAATATGCATTCTTTTTCCTTTTTGCTGTGTGTGTTCGGGGGGAGAAAGGGGAACAGTTGCCGTACAAAAACGGCACTGTTTTGAGCTTTTTTTTTTTTTTTGTATTTATCTTTTTTTTATGGGGACCCAAAAATGGGTTTACAACCACCCCGATTGCCGAAATTCAGTTGCCTTTGAATTTCGGGTGATCCCTCTTGAGCATGTATGCTTCTGCTACTTGTTCTACATCATACTTTCTTCCGCAAACGGCGAAACGCTTTGACTCGGTGAGTTTCGAGGCATTCCGACTTCGATGTCCCGGTTGCCGAAATTCAGTTGCCTTTGAATTTCGGGTGATCCCTCTGGAGCATGTATGCTTCTGCTACTTGTTCTACATCATACTTTCTTCCGCAAACGGCGAAACGCTTTGACTCGGTGAGTTTCTAGGCATTCCGACTTCGATGTCCATGTTGCCGAAATTCATTTGCCTTTGAATTTCGGGTGATCCCTCTGGAGCATGTATGCTACTGCTACTTGTTCTACATCATACTTTCTTCCGCAAACGGCGAAACGCTTTGACTCGATCAGTTTCGAGGCATTCCGACTTCGATGCCCCGGTTGCCGAAATTCAGTTGCCTTTGAATTTCGGGTGATCCTCTTGAGCATGTATGCTTCTGCTACTTGTTCTACATCATTCTTTCTTCCGCAAACGGCGAAACGCTTTGACTCGGTGAGTTTCGAGGCATTCCGACTTCGATGCCCCGGTTGCCGAAATTCAGTTGCCTTTGAATTTCGGGTGATCCCTCTTGAGCATGTATGCTTCTGCTACTTGTTCTACATCATACTTTCTTCCGCAAACGGCGAAACGCTTTGACTCGGTGAGTTTCGAGGCATTCCGACTTCGATGCCCGGTTGCCGAAATTCAGTTGCCTTTGAATTTCGGGTGATCCCTCTTGAGCATGTATGCTTCTGCTACTTGTTCTACATCATACTTTCTTCCGCAAACGGCGAAACGCTTTGACTCGGTGAGTTTCGAGGCATTCCGACTTCGATGCCCCGGTTGCCGAAATTCAGTTGCCTTTGAATTTCGGGTGATCCCTCTTGAGCATGTATGCTTCTGCTACTTGTTCTACATCATACTTTCTTCCGCAAACGGCGAAACGCTTTGACTCGGTGAGTTTCGAGGCATTCCGACTTCGATGTCCCGGTTGCCGAAATTCAGTTGCCTTTGAATTTCGGGTGATCCCTCTTGAGCATGTATGCTTCTGCTACTTGTTCTACATCATACTTTCTTCCGCAAACGGCGAAACGCTTTGACTCGGTGAGTTTCGAGGCATTCCGACTTCGATGTCCGGTTGCCGAAATTCAGTTGCCTTTGAATTTCGGGTGATCCCTCTTGAGCATGTATGCTTCTGCTACTTGTTCTACATCATACTTTCTTCCGCAAACGGCGAAACGCTTTGACTCGGTGAGTTTCGAGGCATTCCGACTTCGATGCCCCGGTTGCCGAAATTCAGTTGCCTTTGAATTTCGGGTGATCCCTCTTGAGCATGTATGCTTCTGCTACTTGTTCTACATCATACTTTCTTCCGCAAACGGCGAAACGCTTTGACTCGGTGAGTTTCGAGGCATTCCGACTTCGATGCCCCGGTTGCCGAAATTCAGTTGCCTTTGAATTTCGGGTGATCCCTCTTGAGCATGTATGCTTCTGCTACTTGTTCTACATCATACTTTCTTCCGCAAACGGCGAAACGCTTTGACTCGGTGAGTTTCGAGGCATTCCGACTTCGATGCCCCGGTTGCCGAAATTCAGTTGCCTTTGAATTTCGGGTGATCCCTCTTGAGCATGTATGCTTCTGCTACTTGTTCTACATCATACTTTCTTCCGCAAACGGCGAAACGCTTTGACTCGGTGAGTTTCGAGGCATTCCGACTTCGATGTCCCGGTTGCCGAAATTCAGTTGCCTTTGAATTTCGGGTGATCCCTCTTGAGCATGTATGCTTCTGCTACTTGTTCTACATCATACTTTCTTCCGCAAACGGCGAAACGCTTTGACTCGGTGAGTTTCGAGGCATTCCGACTTCGATGCCCGGTTGCCGAAATTCAGTTGCCTTTGAATTTCGGGTGATCCCTCTTGAGCATGTATGCTTCTGCTACTTGTTCTACATCATACTTTCTTCCGCAAACGGCGAAACGCTTTGACTCGGTGAGTTTCGAGGCATTCCGACTTCGATGCCCCGGTTGCCGAAATTCAGTTGCCTTTGAATTTCGGGTGATCCCTCTTGAGCATGTATGCTTCTGCTACTTGTTCTACATCATACTTTCTTCCGCAAACGGCGAAACGCTTTGACTCGGTGAGTTTCGAGGCATTCCGACTTCGATGTCCCGGTTGCCGAAATTCAGTTGCCTTTGAATTTCGGGTGATCCCTCTTGAGCATGTATGCTTCTGCTACTTGTTCTACATCATACTTTCTTCCGCAAACGGCGAAACGCTTTGACTCGGTGAGTTTCGAGGCATTCCGACTTCGATGCCCCGGTTGCCGAAATTCAGTTGCCTTTGAATTTCGGGTGATCCCTCTTGAGCATGTATGCTTCTGCTACTTGTTCTACATCATACTTTCTTCCGCAAACGGCGAAACGCTTTGACTCGGTGAGTTTCGAGGCATTCCGACTTCGATGCCCCGGTTGCCGAAATTCAGTTGCCTTTGAATTTCGGGTGATCCCTCTTGAGCATGTATGCTTCTGCTACTTGTTCTACATCATACTTTCTTCCGCAAACGGCGAAACGCTTTGACTCGGTGAGTTTCGAGGCATTCCGACTTCGATGCCCCGGTTGTCGAAATTCAGTTGCCTTTGAATTTCGGGTGATCCCTCTTGAGCATGTATGCTTCTCCTACTTGTTCTACATCATACTTTCTTCCGCAAACGGCGAAACGCTTTGACTCGGTGAGTTTCGAGGCATTCCGACTTCGAGGCCCCGGTTGCCGAAATTCAGTTGCCTTTGAATTTCGGGTGATCCCTCTTGAGCATGTATGCTTCTGCTACTTGTTCTACATCATACTTTCTTCCGCAAACGGCGAAACGCTTTGACTCGGTGAGTTTCGAGGCATTCCGACTTCGATGCCCGGTTGCCGAAATTCAGTTGCCTTTGAATTTCGGGTGATCCCTCTTGAGCATGTATGCTTCTGCTACTTGTTCTACATCATACTTTCTTCCGCAAACGGCGAAACGCTTTGACTCGGTGAGTTTCGAGGCATTCCGACTTCGATGCCCCGGTTGCCGAAATTCAGTTCCCTTTGAATTTCGGGTGATCCCTCTTGATCATGTATGCTTCTGCTACTTGTTCTACATGATACTTTCTTCCGCAAACGGCGAAACGCTTTGACTCGGTGAGTTTCGAGGCATTCCGACTTCGATGTCCGGGTTGCCGAAATTCAGTTGCCTTTGAATTTCGGGTGATCCCTCTTGAGCATGTATGCTTCAGCTACTTGTTCTACATCATACCTTCTTCCACAAGCGGTGAAACGCTTTGACTCGGTGAGTTTCGAGGCATTCCGACTTCGATGCCCGGTTGCCGAAATTCAGTTGCCTTTGAATTTCGGGTGATCCCTCTTGAGCATGTATGCTTCTGCTACTTGTTCTACATCATACTTTCTTCCGCAAACGGCGAAACGCTTTGACTCGGTGAGTTTCGCGGCATTCCGACTTCGATGCCCGGTTGCCGAAATTCAGTTGCCTTTGAATTTCGGGTGATCCCTCTTGAGCATGTATGCTTCTGCTACTTGTTCTACATCATACTTTCTTCCGCAAACGGCGAAACGCTTTGACTCGGTGAGTTTCGAGGCATTCCGACTTCGATGCCCGGTTGCCGAAATTCAGTTGCCTTTGAATTTCGGGTGATCCCTCTTGAGCATGTATGCTTCTGCTACTTGTTCTACATCATACTTTCTTCCGCAAACGGCGAAACGCTTTGACTCGGTGAGTTTCGAGGCATTCCGACTTCGATGTCCCGGTTGCCGAAATTCAGTTGCCTTTGAATTTCGGGTGATCCCTCTTGAGCATGTATGCTTCTGCTACTTGTTCTACATCATACTTTCTTCCGCAAACGGCGAAACGCTTTGACTCGGTGAGTTTCGAGGCATTCCGACTTCGATGCCCGGTTGCCGAAATTCAGTTGCCTTTGAATTTCGGGTGATCCCTCTTGAGCATGTATGCTTCTGCTACTTGTTCTACATCATACTTTCTTCCGCAAACGGCGAAACGCTTTGACTCGGTGAGTTTCGAGGCATTCCGACTTCGATGCCCCGGTTGCCGAAATTCAGTTGCCTTTGAATTTCGGGTGATCCCTCTTGAGCATGTATGCTTCTGCTACTTGTTCTACATCATACTTTCTTCCGCAAACGGCGAAACGCTTTGACTCGGTGAGTTTCGAGGCATTCCGACTTCGATGCCCGGTTGCCGAAATTCAGTTGCCTTTGAATTTCGGGTGATCCCTCTTGAGCATGTATGCTTCTGCTACTTGTTCTACATCATACTTTCTTCCGCAAACGGCGAAACGCTTTGACTCGGTGAGTTTCGAGGCATTCCGACTTCGATGCCCGGTTGCCGAAATTCAGTTGCCTTTGAATTTCGGGTGATCCCTCTTGAGCATGTATGCTTCTGCTACTTGTTCTACATCATACTTTCTTCCGCAAACGGCGAAACGCTTTGACTCGGTGAGTTTCGAGGCATTCCGACTTCGATGCCCCGGTTGCCGAAATTCAGTTGCCTTTGAATTTCGGGTGATCCCTCTTGAGCATGTATGCTTCTGCTACTTGTTCTACATCATACTTTCTTCCGCAAACGGCGAAACGCTTTGACTCGGTGAGTTTCGAGGCATTCCGACTTCGATGTCCCGGTTGCCGAAATTCAGTTGCCTTTGAATTTCGGGTGATCCCTCTTGAGCATGTATGCTTCTGCTACTTGTTCTACATCATACTTTCTTCCGCAAACGGCGAAACGCTTTGACTCGGTGAGTTTCGAGGCATTCCGACTTCGATGCCCCGGTTGCCGAAATTCAGTTGCCTTTGAATTTCGGGTGATCCCTCTTGAGCATGTATGCTTCTGCTACTTGTTCTACATCATACTTTCTTCCGCAAACGGCGAAACGCTTTGACTCGGTGAGTTTCGAGGCATTCCGACTTCGATGCCCCGGTTGCCGAAATTCAGTTGCCTTTGAATTTCGGGTGATCCCTCTTGAGCATGTATGCTTCTGCTACTTGTTCTACATCATACTTTCTTCCGCAAACGGCGAAACGCTTTGACTCGGTGAGTTTCGAGGCATTCCGACTTCGATGCCCCGGTTGCCGAAATTCAGTTGCCTTTGAATTTCGGGTGATCCCTCTTGAGCATGTATGCTTGTGCTACTTGTTCTACATCATACTTTCTTCCGCAAACTACGAAACGCTTTGACTCGGTGAGTTTTCGGCATTCCAACTTCGATGGCCCGGTTGCCGAAATTCAGTTGCCTTTGAATTTCGGGTGATCCCTCTTGAGCATGTATGCTTCTGCTGCTTGTTCTACATCATTCTTTCTTCCGCAAACGGCAAAACGCCTTGAGTCGGTGAGTTTCGAGGCATTCCGACTTCGATGCCCCGGTTGCCGAAATTCAGTTGCCTTTGAATTTCGGGTGATCCCTCTTGAGCATGTATGCTTCTGCTGCTTGTTCTACATCATTCTTTCTTCCGCAAACGGCAAAACGCCTTGAGTCGGTGAGTTTTGCGGCATTCCGACTTCGATAACCCGGTTGCTGAAATTCTGTTGCCTTTGAATTTCGGGTGATCCCTCTTGAGCATGTATGTTTCTGCTACTTGTTCTACATCATACTTTCTTCCGCAAAGGGCGAAACACTTTGACTCGGTGAGTTTCGAGGCATTCCGACTTCGATGTCACGGTTGCCGAAATTCAGTTGCCTTTGAATTTCGGGTGATCCCTCTTGAGCATGTATGCTTCTGTTACTTGTTCTACATCATTCTTTCTTCCGCAAACGGCGAAACGCTTTGACTCGGTGAGTTTCGAGGCATTCCGACTTCGATGCCCCGGTTGCCGAAATTCAGTTGCCTTTGAATTTGGGGTGATCCCTCTTGAGCATGTATGCTTCTGCTAGTTGTTCTACATCACACTTTCTTCCCCAAACGGCGAAACGCTTTGACTCGGTGACTTTCGAGTCATTCCGACTTCGATGTCCCGGTTGCCGAAATTCAGTTGCCTTTGAATTTCGGGTGATCCCTCTTGAGCATGTATGCTTCTGCTACTTGTTCTACATCATACTTTCTTCCGCAAATGGCGAAACGCTTTGACTCGGTGAGTTTCGCGGCATTCCGCCTTCGATGCCCCGGTTGCCGAAATTCAGTTGCCTTTGAATTTCGGGTGATCCCTCTTGAGCATGTATGCTTCTGCTACTTGTTCTACATCATACTTTCTTCCGCAAACGGCGAAACGCTTTGACTCGGTGAGTTTCGAGGCATTCCGACTTCGATGCCCGGTTGCC
Organism: Populus alba x Populus x berolinensis; assembly: GCA_029228515.1. Classification (NCBI taxonomy): domain Eukaryota; kingdom Viridiplantae; phylum Streptophyta; class Magnoliopsida; order Malpighiales; family Salicaceae; genus Populus; species Populus alba x Populus x berolinensis. The sequence continues at coordinate 20,180,943 of CM055362.1, read as the reverse complement.
GAAATTCAGTTGCCTTTGAATTTCGGGTGATCCCTCTTGAGCATGTATGCTTCTGCTACTTGTTCTACATCATACTTTCTTCCGCAAACGGCGAAACGCTTTGACTCGGTGAGTTTCGAGGCATTCCGACTTCGATGCCCCGGTTGCCGAAATTCAGTTGCCTTTGAATTTCGGGTGATCCCTCTTGAGCATGTATGCTTCTGCTACTTGTTCTACATCATACTTTCTTCCGCAAACGGCGAAACGCTTTGACTCGGTGAGTTTCGAGGCATTCCGACTTCGATGCCCCGGTTGCCGAAATTCAGTTGCCTTTGAATTTCGGGTGATCCCTCTTGAGCATGTATGCTTCTGCTACTTGTTCTACATCATACTTTCTTCCGCAAACGGCGAAACGCTTTGACTCGGTGAGTTTCGAGGCATTCCGACTTCGATGCCCGGTTGCCGAAATTCAGTTGCCTTTGAATTTCGGGTGATCCCTCTTGAGCATGTATGCTTCTGCTACTTGTTCTACATCATACTTTCTTCCGCAAACGGCGAAACGCTTTGACTCGGTGAGTTTCGCGGCATTCCGACTTCGATGCCCCGGTTGCCGAAATTCAGTTGCCTTTGAATTTCGGGTGATCCCTCTTGAGCATGTATGCTTCTGCTACTTGTTCTACATCATACTTTCTTCCGCAAACGGCGAAACGCTTTGACTCGGTGAGTTTCGAGGCATTCCGACTTCGATGCCCGGTTGCCGAAATTCAGTTGCCTTTGAATTTCGGGTGATCCCTCTTGAGCATGTATGCTTCTGCTACTTGTTCTACATCATACTTTCTTCCGCAAACGGCGAAACGCTTTGACTCGGTGAGTTTCGCGGCATTCCGACTTCGATGCCCCGGTTGCCGAAATTCAGTTGCCTTTGAATTTCGGGTGATCCCTCTTGAGCATGTATGCTTCTGCTACTTGTTCTACATCATACTTTCTTCCGCAAACGGCGAAACGCTTTGACTCGGTGAGTTTCGCGGCATTCCGACTTCGATGCCCCGGTTGCCGAAATTCAGTTGCCTTTGAATTTCGGGTGATCCCTCTTGAGCATGTATGCTTCTGCTACTTGTTCTACATCATACTTTCTTCCGCAAACGGCGAAACGCTTTGACTCGGTGAGTTTCGCGGCATTCCGACTTCGATGCCCCGGTTGCCGAAATTCAGTTGCCTTTGAATTTCGGGTGATCCCTCTTGAGCATGTATGCTTCTGCTACTTGTTCTACATCATACTTTCTTCCGCAAACGGCGAAACGCTTTGACTCGGTGAGTTTCGCGGCATTCCGACTTCGATGCCCCGGTTGCCGAAATTCAGTTGCCTTTGAATTTCGGGTGATCCCTCTTGAGCATGTATGCTTCTGCTACTTGTTCTACATCATACTTTCTTCCGCAAACGGCGAAACGCTTTGACTCGGTGAGTTTCGCGGCATTCCGACTTCGATGCCCCGGTTGCCGAAATTCAGTTGCCTTTGAATTTCGGGTGATCCCTCTTGAGCATGTATGCTTCTGCTACTTGTTCTACATCATACTTTCTTCCGCAAACGGCGAAACGCTTTGACTCGGTGAGTTTCGCGGCATTCCGACTTCGATGCCCCGGTTGCCGAAATTCAGTTGCCTTTGAATTTCGGGTGATCCCTCTTGAGCATGTATGCTTCTGCTACTTGTTCTACATCATACTTTCTTCCGCAAACGGCGAAACGCTTTGACTCGGTGAGTTTCGCGGCATTCCGACTTCGATGCCCCGGTTGCCGAAATTCAGTTGCCTTTGAATTTCGGGTGATCCCTCTTGAGCATGTATGCTTCTGCTACTTGTTCTACATCATACTTTCTTCCGCAAACGGCGAAACGCTTTGACTCGGTGAGTTTCGCGGCATTCCGACTTCGATGCCCCGGTTGCCGAAATTCAGTTGCCTTTGAATTTCGGGTGATCCCTCTTGAGCATGTATGCTTCTGCTACTTGTTCTACATCATACTTTCTTCCGCAAACGGCGAAACGCTTTGACTCGGTGAGTTTCGCGGCATTCCGACTTCGATGCCCCGGTTGCCGAAATTCAGTTGCCTTTGAATTTCGGGTGATCCCTCTTGAGCATGTATGCTTCTGCTACTTGTTCTACATCATACTTTCTTCCGCAAACGGCGAAACGCTTTGACTCGGTGAGTTTCGCGGCATTCCGACTTCGATGCCCCGGTTGCCGAAATTCAGTTGCCTTTGAATTTCGGGTGATCCCTCTTGAGCATGTATGCTTCTGCTACTTGTTCTACATCATACTTTCTTCCGCAAACGGCGAAACGCTTTGACTCGGTGAGTTTCGCGGCATTCCGACTTCGATGCCCCGGTTGCCGAAATTCAGTTGCCTTTGAATTTCGGGTGATCCCTCTTGAGCATGTATGCTTCTGCTACTTGTTCTACATCATACTTTCTTCCGCAAACGGCGAAACGCTTTGACTCGGTGAGTTTCGCGGCATTCCGACTTCGATGCCCCGGTTGCCGAAATTCAGTTGCCTTTGAATTTCGGGTGATCCCTCTTGAGCATGTATGCTTCTGCTACTTGTTCTACATCATACTTTCTTCCGCAAACGGCGAAACGCTTTGACTCGGTGAGTTTCGCGGCATTCCGACTTCGATGCCCCGGTTGCCGAAATTCAGTTGCCTTTGAATTTCGGGTGATCCCTCTTGAGCATGTATGCTTCTGCTACTTGTTCTACATCATACTTTCTTCCGCAAACGGCGAAACGCTTTGACTCGGTGAGTTTCGCGGCATTCCGACTTCGATGCCCCGGTTGCCGAAATTCAGTTGCCTTTGAATTTCGGGTGATCCCTCTTGAGCATGTATGCTTCTGCTACTTGTTCTACATCATACTTTCTTCCGCAAACGGCGAAACGCTTTGACTCGGTGAGTTTCGCGGCATTCCGACTTCGATGCCCCGGTTGCCGAAATTCAGTTGCCTTTGAATTTCGGGTGATCCCTCTTGAGCATGTATGCTTCTGCTACTTGTTCTACATCATACTTTCTTCCGCAAACGGCGAAACGCTTTGACTCGGTGAGTTTCGCGGCATTCCGACTTCGATGCCCCGGTTGCCGAAATTCAGTTGCCTTTGAATTTCGGGTGATCCCTCTTGAGCATGTATGCTTCTGCTACTTGTTCTACATCATACTTTCTTCCGCAAACGGCGAAACGCTTTGACTCGGTGAGTTTCGCGGCATTCCGACTTCGATGCCCCGGTTGCCGAAATTCAGTTGCCTTTGAATTTCGGGTGATCCCTCTTGAGCATGTATGCTTCTGCTACTTGTTCTACATCATACTTTCTTCCGCAAACGGCGAAACGCTTTGACTCGGTGAGTTTCGCGGCATTCCGACTTCGATGCCCCGGTTGCCGAAATTCAGTTGCCTTTGAATTTCGGGTGATCCCTCTTGAGCATGTATGCTTCTGCTACTTGTTCTACATCATACTTTCTTCCGCAAACGGCGAAACGCTTTGACTCGGTGAGTTTCGCGGCATTCCGACTTCGATGCCCCGGTTGCCGAAATTCAGTTGCCTTTGAATTTCGGGTGATCCCTCTTGAGCATGTATGCTTCTGCTACTTGTTCTACATCATACTTTCTTCCGCAAACGGCGAAACGCTTTGACTCGGTGAGTTTCGCGGCATTCCGACTTCGATGCCCCGGTTGCCGAAATTCAGTTGCCTTTGAATTTCGGGTGATCCCTCTTGAGCATGTATGCTTCTGCTACTTGTTCTACATCATACTTTCTTCCGCAAACGGCGAAACGCTTTGACTCGGTGAGTTTCGCGGCATTCCGACTTCGATGCCCGGTTGCCGAAATTCAGTTGCCTTTGAATTTCGGGTGATCCCTCTTGAGCATGTATGCTTCTGCTACTTGTTCTACATCATACTTTCTTCCGCAAACGGCGAAACGCTTTGACTCGGTGAGTTTCGCGGCATTCCGACTTCGATGCCCCGGTTGCCGAAATTCAGTTGCCTTTGAATTTCGGGTGATCCCTCTTGAGCATGTATGCTTCTGCTACTTGTTCTACATCATACTTTCTTCCGCAAACGGCGAAACGCTTTGACTCGGTGAGTTTCGCGGCATTCCGACTTCGATGCCCCGGTTGCCGAAATTCAGTTGCCTTTGAATTTCGGGTGATCCCTCTTGAGCATGTATGCTTCTGCTACTTGTTCTACATCATACTTTCTTCCGCAAACGGCGAAACGCTTTGACTCGGTGAGTTTCGCGGCATTCCGACTTCGATGCCCCGGTTGCCGAAATTCAGTTGCCTTTGAATTTCGGGTGATCCCTCTTGAGCATGTATGCTTCTGCTACTTGTTCTACATCATACTTTCTTCCGCAAACGGCGAAACGCTTTGACTCGGTGAGTTTCGCGGCATTCCGACTTCGATGCCCCGGTTGCCGAAATTCAGTTGCCTTTGAATTTCGGGTGATCCCTCTTGAGCATGTATGCTTCTGCTACTTGTTCTACATCATACTTTCTTCCGCAAACGGCGAAACGCTTTGACTCGGTGAGTTTCGCGGCATTCCGACTTCGATGCCCCGGTTGCCGAAATTCAGTTGCCTTTGAATTTCGGGTGATCCCTCTTGAGCATGTATGCTTCTGCTACTTGTTCTACATCATACTTTCTTCCGCAAACGGCGAAACGCTTTGACTCGGTGAGTTTCGCGGCATTCCGACTTCGATGCCCCGGTTGCCGAAATTCAGTTGCCTTTGAATTTCGGGTGATCCCTCTTGAGCATGTATGCTTCTGCTACTTGTTCTACATCATACTTTCTTCCGCAAACGGCGAAACGCTTTGACTCGGTGAGTTTCGCGGCATTCCGACTTCGATGCCCCGGTTGCCGAAATTCAGTTGCCTTTGAATTTCGGGTGATCCCTCTTGAGCATGTATGCTTCTGCTACTTGTTCTACATCATACTTTCTTCCGCAAACGGCGAAACGCTTTGACTCGGTGAGTTTCGCGGCATTCCGACTTCGATGCCCGGTTGCCGAAATTCAGTTGCCTTTGAATTTCGGGTGATCCCTCTTGAGCATGTATGCTTCTGCTACTTGTTCTACATCATACTTTCTTCCGCAAACGGCGAAACGCTTTGACTCGGTGAGTTTCGCGGCATTCCGACTTCGATGCCCCGGTTGCCGAAATTCAGTTGCCTTTGAATTTCGGGTGATCCCTCTTGAGCATGTATGCTTCTGCTACTTGTTCTACATCATACTTTCTTCCGCAAACGGCGAAACGCTTTGACTCGGTGAGTTTCGCGGCATTCCGACTTCGATGCCCCGGTTGCCGAAATTCAGTTGCCTTTGAATTTCGGGTGATCCCTCTTGAGCATGTATGCTTCTGCTACTTGTTCTACATCATACTTTCTTCCGCAAACGGCGAAACGCTTTGACTCGGTGAGTTTCGCGGCATTCCGACTTCGATGCCCCGGTTGCCGAAATTCAGTTGCCTTTGAATTTCGGGTGATCCCTCTTGAGCATGTATGCTTCTGCTACTTGTTCTACATCATACTTTCTTCCGCAAACGGCGAAACGCTTTGACTCGGTGAGTTTCGCGGCATTCCGACTTCGATGCCCCGGTTGCCGAAATTCAGTTGCCTTTGAATTTCGGGTGATCCCTCTTGAGCATGTATGCTTCTGCTACTTGTTCTACATCATACTTTCTTCCGCAAACGGCGAAACGCTTTGACTCGGTGAGTTTCGCGGCATTCCGACTTCGATGCCCCGGTTGCCGAAATTCAGTTGCCTTTGAATTTCGGGTGATCCCTCTTGAGCATGTATGCTTCTGCTACTTGTTCTACATCATACTTTCTTCCGCAAACGGCGAAACGCTTTGACTCGGTGAGTTTCGCGGCATTCCGACTTCGATGCCCCGGTTGCCGAAATTCAGTTGCCTTTGAATTTCGGGTGATCCCTCTTGAGCATGTATGCTTCTGCTACTTGTTCTACATCATACTTTCTTCCGCAAACGGCGAAACGCTTTGACTCGGTGAGTTTCGCGGCATTCCGACTTCGATGCCCCGGTTGCCGAAATTCAGTTGCCTTTGAATTTCGGGTGATCCCTCTTGAGCATGTATGCTTCTGCTACTTGTTCTACATCATACTTTCTTCCGCAAACGGCGAAACGCTTTGACTCGGTGAGTTTCGCGGCATTCCGACTTCGATGCCCCGGTTGCCGAAATTCAGTTGCCTTTGAATTTCGGGTGATCCCTCTTGAGCATGTATGCTTCTGCTACTTGTTCTACATCATACTTTCTTCCGCAAACGGCGAAACGCTTTGACTCGGTGAGTTTCGCGGCATTCCGACTTCGATGCCCCGGTTGCCGAAATTCAGTTGCCTTTGAATTTCGGGTGATCCCTCTTGAGCATGTATGCTTCTGCTACTTGTTCTACATCATACTTTCTTCCGCAAACGGCGAAACGCTTTGACTCGGTGAGTTTCGCGGCATTCCGACTTCGATGCCCCGGTTGCCGAAATTCAGTTGCCTTTGAATTTCGGGTGATCCCTCTTGAGCATGTATGCTTCTGCTACTTGTTCTACATCATACTTTCTTCCGCAAACGGCGAAACGCTTTGACTCGGTGAGTTTCGCGGCATTCCGACTTCGATGCCCCGGTTGCCGAAATTCAGTTGCCTTTGAATTTCGGGTGATCCCTCTTGAGCATGTATGCTTCTGCTACTTGTTCTACATCATACTTTCTTCCGCAAACGGCGAAACGCTTTGACTCGGTGAGTTTCGCGGCATTCCGACTTCGATGCCCCGGTTGCCGAAATTCAGTTGCCTTTGAATTTCGGGTGATCCCTCTTGAGCATGTATGCTTCTGCTACTTGTTCTACATCATACTTTCTTCCGCAAACGGCGAAACGCTTTGACTCGGTGAGTTTCGCGGCATTCCGACTTCGATGCCCCGGTTGCCGAAATTCAGTTGCCTTTGAATTTCGGGTGATCCCTCTTGAGCATGTATGCTTCTGCTACTTGTTCTACATCATACTTTCTTCCGCAAACGGCGAAACGCTTTGACTCGGTGAGTTTCGCGGCATTCCGACTTCGATGCCCCGGTTGCCGAAATTCAGTTGCCTTTGAATTTCGGGTGATCCCTCTTGAGCATGTATGCTTCTGCTACTTGTTCTACATCATACTTTCTTCCGCAAACGGCGAAACGCTTTGACTCGGTGAGTTTCGCGGCATTCCGACTTCGATGCCCCGGTTGCCGAAATTCAGTTGCCTTTGAATTTCGGGTGATCCCTCTTGAGCATGTATGCTTCTGCTACTTGTTCTACATCATACTTTCTTCCGCAAACGGCGAAACGCTTTGACTCGGTGAGTTTCGCGGCATTCCGACTTCGATGCCCCGGTTGCCGAAATTCAGTTGCCTTTGAATTTCGGGTGATCCCTCTTGAGCATGTATGCTTCTGCTACTTGTTCTACATCATACTTTCTTCCGCAAACGGCGAAACGCTTTGACTCGGTGAGTTTCGCGGCATTCCGACTTCGATGCCCCGGTTGCCGAAATTCAGTTGCCTTTGAATTTCGGGTGATCCCTCTTGAGCATGTATGCTTCTGCTACTTGTTCTACATCATACTTTCTTCCGCAAACGGCGAAACGCTTTGACTCGGTGAGTTTCGCGGCATTCCGACTTCGATGCCCCGGTTGCCGAAATTCAGTTGCCTTTGAATTTCGGGTGATCCCTCTTGAGCATGTATGCTTCTGCTACTTGTTCTACATCATACTTTCTTCCGCAAACGGCGAAACGCTTTGACTCGGTGAGTTTCGCGGCATTCCGACTTCGATGCCCCGGTTGCCGAAATTCAGTTGCCTTTGAATTTCGGGTGATCCCTCTTGAGCATGTATGCTTCTGCTACTTGTTCTACATCATACTTTCTTCCGCAAACGGCGAAACGCTTTGACTCGGTGAGTTTCGCGGCATTCCGACTTCGATGCCCCGGTTGCCGAAATTCAGTTGCCTTTGAATTTCGGGTGATCCCTCTTGAGCATGTATGCTTCTGCTACTTGTTCTACATCATACTTTCTTCCGCAAACGGCGAAACGCTTTGACTCGGTGAGTTTCGCGGCATTCCGACTTCGATGCCCCGGTTGCCGAAATTCAGTTGCCTTTGAATTTCGGGTGATCCCTCTTGAGCATGTATGCTTCTGCTACTTGTTCTACATCATACTTTCTTCCGCAAACGGCGAAACGCTTTGACTCGGTGAGTTTCGCGGCATTCCGACTTCGATGCCCCGGTTGCCGAAATTCAGTTGCCTTTGAATTTCGGGTGATCCCTCTTGAGCATGTATGCTTCTGCTACTTGTTCTACATCATACTTTCTTCCGCAAACGGCGAAACGCTTTGACTCGGTGAGTTTCGCGGCATTCCGACTTCGATGCCCCGGTTGCCGAAATTCAGTTGCCTTTGAATTTCGGGTGATCCCTCTTGAGCATGTATGCTTCTGCTACTTGTTCTACATCATACTTTCTTCCGCAAACGGCGAAACGCTTTGACTCGGTGAGTTTCGCGGCATTCCGACTTCGATGCCCCGGTTGCCGAAATTCAGTTGCCTTTGAATTTCGGGTGATCCCTCTTGAGCATGTATGCTTCTGCTACTTGTTCTACATCATACTTTCTTCCGCAAACGGCGAAACGCTTTGACTCGGTGAGTTTCGCGGCATTCCGACTTCGATGCCCCGGTTGCCGAAATTCAGTTGCCTTTGAATTTCGGGTGATCCCTCTTGAGCATGTATGCTTCTGCTACTTGTTCTACATCATACTTTCTTCCGCAAACGGCGAAACGCTTTGACTCGGTGAGTTTCGCGGCATTCCGACTTCGATGCCCCGGTTGCCGAAATTCAGTTGCCTTTGAATTTCGGGTGATCCCTCTTGAGCATGTATGCTTCTGCTACTTGTTCTACATCATACTTTCTTCCGCAAACGGCGAAACGCTTTGACTCGGTGAGTTTCGCGGCATTCCGACTTCGATGCCCCGGTTGCCGAAATTCAGTTGCCTTTGAATTTCGGGTGATCCCTCTTGAGCATGTATGCTTCTGCTACTTGTTCTACATCATACTTTCTTCCGCAAACGGCGAAACGCTTTGACTCGGTGAGTTTCGCGGCATTCCGACTTCGATGCCCGGTTGCCGAAATTCAGTTGCCTTTGAATTTCGGGTGATCCCTCTTGAGCATGTATGCTTCTGCTACTTGTTCTACATCATACTTTCTTCCGCAAACGGCGAAACGCTTTGACTCGGTGAGTTTCGCGGCATTCCGACTTCGATGCCCCGGTTGCCGAAATTCAGTTGCCTTTGAATTTCGGGTGATCCCTCTTGAGCATGTATGCTTCTGCTACTTGTTCTACATCATACTTTCTTCCGCAAACGGCGAAACGCTTTGACTCGGTGAGTTTCGCGGCATTCCGACTTCGATGCCCCGGTTGCCGAAATTCAGTTGCCTTTGAATTTCGGGTGATCCCTCTTGAGCATGTATGCTTCTGCTACTTGTTCTACATCATACTTTCTTCCGCAAACGGCGAAACGCTTTGACTCGGTGAGTTTCGCGGCATTCCGACTTCGATGCCCCGGTTGCCGAAATTCAGTTGCCTTTGAATTTCGGGTGATCCCTCTTGAGCATGTATGCTTCTGCTACTTGTTCTACATCATACTTTCTTCCGCAAACGGCGAAACGCTTTGACTCGGTGAGTTTCGCGGCATTCCGACTTCGATGCCCCGGTTGCCGAAATTCAGTTGCCTTTGAATTTCGGGTGATCCCTCTTGAGCATGTATGCTTCTGCTACTTGTTCTACATCATACTTTCTTCCGCAAACGGCGAAACGCTTTGACTCGGTGAGTTTCGCGGCATTCCGACTTCGATGCCCGGTTGCCGAAATTCAGTTGCCTTTGAATTTCGGGTGATCCCTCTTGAGCATGTATGCTTCTGCTACTTGTTCTACATCATACTTTCTTCCGCAAACGGCGAAACGCTTTGACTCGGTGAGTTTCGCGGCATTCCGACTTCGATGCCCCGGTTGCCGAAATTCAGTTGCCTTTGAATTTCGGGTGATCCCTCTTGAGCATGTATGCTTCTGCTACTTGTTCTACATCATACTTTCTTCCGCAAACGGCGAAACGCTTTGACTCGGTGAGTTTCGCGGCATTCCGACTTCGATGCCCGGTTGCCGAAATTCAGTTGCCTTTGAATTTCGGGTGATCCCTCTTGAGCATGTATGCTTCTGCTACTTGTTCTACATCATACTTTCTTCCGCAAACGGCGAAACGCTTTGACTCGGTGAGTTTCGCGGCATTCCGACTTCGATGCCCCGGTTGCCGAAATTCAGTTGCCTTTGAATTTCGGGTGATCCCTCTTGAGCATGTATGCTTCTGCTACTTGTTCTACATCATACTTTCTTCCGCAAACGGCGAAACGCTTTGACTCGGTGAGTTTCGCGGCATTCCGACTTCGATGCCCCGGTTGCCGAAATTCAGTTGCCTTTGAATTTCGGGTGATCCCTCTTGAGCATGTATGCTTCTGCTACTTGTTCTACATCATACTTTCTTCCGCAAACGGCGAAACGCTTTGACTCGGTGAGTTTCGCGGCATTCCGACTTCGATGCCCGGTTGCCGAAATTCAGTTGCCTTTGAATTTCGGGTGATCCCTCTTGAGCATGTATGCTTCTGCTACTTGTTCTACATCATACTTTCTTCCGCAAACGGCGAAACGCTTTGACTCGGTGAGTTTCGCGGCATTCCGACTTCGATGCCCCGGTTGCCGAAATTCAGTTGCCTTTGAATTTCGGGTGATCCCTCTTGAGCATGTATGCTTCTGCTACTTGTTCTACATCATACTTTCTTCCGCAAACGGCGAAACGCTTTGACTCGGTGAGTTTCGCGGCATTCCGACTTCGATGCCCCGGTTGCCGAAATTCAGTTGCCTTTGAATTTCGGGTGATCCCTCTTGAGCATGTATGCTTCTGCTACTTGTTCTACATCATACTTTCTTCCGCAAACGGCGAAACGCTTTGACTCGGTGAGTTTCGCGGCATTCCGACTTCGATGCCCGGTTGCCGAAATTCAGTTGCCTTTGAATTTCGGGTGATCCCTCTTGAGCATGTATGCTTCTGCTACTTGTTCTACATCATACTTTCTTCCGCAAACGGCGAAACGCTTTGACTCGGTGAGTTTCGCGGCATTCCGACTTCGATGCCCCGGTTGCCGAAATTCAGTTGCCTTTGAATTTCGGGTGATCCCTCTTGAGCATGTATGCTTCTGCTACTTGTTCTACATCATACTTTCTTCCGCAAACGGCGAAACGCTTTGACTCGGTGAGTTTCGCGGCATTCCGACTTCGATGCCCCGGTTGCCGAAATTCAGTTGCCTTTGAATTTCGGGTGATCCCTCTTGAGCATGTATGCTTCTGCTACTTGTTCTACATCATACTTTCTTCCGCAAACGGCGAAACGCTTTGACTCGGTGAGTTTCGCGGCATTCCGACTTCGATGCCCCGGTTGCCGAAATTCAGTTGCCTTTGAATTTCGGGTGATCCCTCTTGAGCATGTATGCTTCTGCTACTTGTTCTACATCATACTTTCTTCCGCAAACGGCGAAACGCTTTGACTCGGTGAGTTTCGCGGCATTCCGACTTCGATGCCCCGGTTGCCGAAATTCAGTTGCCTTTGAATTTCGGGTGATCCCTCTTGAGCATGTATGCTTCTGCTACTTGTTCTACATCATACTTTCTTCCGCAAACGGCGAAACGCTTTGACTCGGTGAGTTTCGCGGCATTCCGACTTCGATGCCCCGGTTGCCGAAATTCAGTTGCCTTTGAATTTCGGGTGATCCCTCTTGAGCATGTATGCTTCTGCTACTTGTTCTACATCATACTTTCTTCCGCAAACGGCGAAACGCTTTGACTCGGTGAGTTTCGCGGCATTCCGACTTCGATGCCCCGGTTGCCGAAATTCAGTTGCCTTTGAATTTCGGGTGATCCCTCTTGAGCATGTATGCTTCTGCTACTTGTTCTACATCATACTTTCTTCCGCAAACGGCGAAACGCTTTGACTCGGTGAGTTTCGCGGCATTCCGACTTCGATGCCCCGGTTGCCGAAATTCAGTTGCCTTTGAATTTCGGGTGATCCCTCTTGAGCATGTATGCTTCTGCTACTTGTTCTACATCATACTTTCTTCCGCAAACGGCGAAACGCTTTGACTCGGTGAGTTTCGCGGCATTCCGACTTCGATGCCCCGGTTGCCGAAATTCAGTTGCCTTTGAATTTCGGGTGATCCCTCTTGAGCATGTATGCTTCTGCTACTTGTTCTACATCATACTTTCTTCCGCAAACGGCGAAACGCTTTGACTCGGTGAGTTTCGCGGCATTCCGACTTCGATGCCCCGGTTGCCGAAATTCAGTTGCCTTTGAATTTCGGGTGATCCCTCTTGAGCATGTATGCTTCTGCTACTTGTTCTACATCATACTTTCTTCCGCAAACGGCGAAACGCTTTGACTCGGTGAGTTTCGCGGCATTCCGACTTCGATGCCCCGGTTGCCGAAATTCAGTTGCCTTTGAATTTCGGGTGATCCCTCTTGAGCATGTATGCTTCTGCTACTTGTTCTACATCATACTTTCTTCCGCAAACGGCGAAACGCTTTGACTCGGTGAGTTTCGCGGCATTCCGACTTCGATGCCCGGTTGCCGAAATTCAGTTGCCTTTGAATTTCGGGTGATCCCTCTTGAGCATGTATGCTTCTGCTACTTGTTCTACATCATACTTTCTTCCGCAAACGGCGAAACGCTTTGACTCGGTGAGTTTCGCGGCATTCCGACTTCGATGCCCCGGTTGCCGAAATTCAGTTGCCTTTGAATTTCGGGTGATCCCTCTTGAGCATGTATGCTTCTGCTACTTGTTCTACATCATACTTTCTTCCGCAAACGGCGAAACGCTTTGACTCGGTGAGTTTCGCGGCATTCCGACTTCGATGCCCCGGTTGCCGAAATTCAGTTGCCTTTGAATTTCGGGTGATCCCTCTTGAGCATGTATGCTTCTGCTACTTGTTCTACATCATACTTTCTTCCGCAAACGGCGAAACGCTTTGACTCGGTGAGTTTCGCGGCATTCCGACTTCGATGCCCCGGTTGCCGAAATTCAGTTGCCTTTGAATTTCGGGTGATCCCTCTTGAGCATGTATGCTTCTGCTACTTGTTCTACATCATACTTTCTTCCGCAAACGGCGAAACGCTTTGACTCGGTGAGTTTCGCGGCATTCCGACTTCGATGCCCCGGTTGCCGAAATTCAGTTGCCTTTGAATTTCGGGTGATCCCTCTTGAGCATGTATGCTTCTGCTACTTGTTCTACATCATACTTTCTTCCGCAAACGGCGAAACGCTTTGACTCGGTGAGTTTCGCGGCATTCCGACTTCGATGCCCCGGTTGCCGAAATTCAGTTGCCTTTGAATTTCGGGTGATCCCTCTTGAGCATGTATGCTTCTGCTACTTGTTCTACATCATACTTTCTTCCGCAAACGGCGAAACGCTTTGACTCGGTGAGTTTCGCGGCATTCCGACTTCGATGCCCCGGTTGCCGAAATTCAGTTGCCTTTGAATTTCGGGTGATCCCTCTTGAGCATGTATGCTTCTGCTACTTGTTCTACATCATACTTTCTTCCGCAAACGGCGAAACGCTTTGACTCGGTGAGTTTCGCGGCATTCCGACTTCGATGCCCCGGTTGCCGAAATTCAGTTGCCTTTGAATTTCGGGTGATCCCTCTTGAGCATGTATGCTTCTGCTACTTGTTCTACATCATACTTTCTTCCGCAAACGGCGAAACGCTTTGACTCGGTGAGTTTCGCGGCATTCCGACTTCGATGCCCCGGTTGCCGAAATTCAGTTGCCTTTGAATTTCGGGTGATCCCTCTTGAGCATGTATGCTTCTGCTACTTGTTCTACATCATACTTTCTTCCGCAAACGGCGAAACGCTTTGACTCGGTGAGTTTCGCGGCATTCCGACTTCGATGCCCCGGTTGCCGAAATTCAGTTGCCTTTGAATTTCGGGTGATCCCTCTTGAGCATGTATGCTTCTGCTACTTGTTCTACATCATACTTTCTTCCGCAAACGGCGAAACGCTTTGACTCGGTGAGTTTCGCGGCATTCCGACTTCGATGCCCCGGTTGCCGAAATTCAGTTGCCTTTGAATTTCGGGTGATCCCTCTTGAGCATGTATGCTTCTGCTACTTGTTCTACATCATACTTTCTTCCGCAAACGGCGAAACGCTTTGACTCGGTGAGTTTCGCGGCATTCCGACTTCGATGCCCCGGTTGCCGAAATTCAGTTGCCTTTGAATTTCGGGTGATCCCTCTTGAGCATGTATGCTTCTGCTACTTGTTCTACATCATACTTTCTTCCGCAAACGGCGAAACGCTTTGACTCGGTGAGTTTCGCGGCATTCCGACTTCGATGCCCGGTTGCCGAAATTCAGTTGCCTTTGAATTTCGGGTGATCCCTCTTGAGCATGTATGCTTCTGCTACTTGTTCTACATCATACTTTCTTCCGCAAACGGCGAAACGCTTTGACTCGGTGAGTTTCGCGGCATTCCGACTTCGATGCCCCGGTTGCCGAAATTCAGTTGCCTTTGAATTTCGGGTGATCCCTCTTGAGCATGTATGCTTCTGCTACTTGTTCTACATCATACTTTCTTCCGCAAACGGCGAAACGCTTTGACTCGGTGAGTTTCGCGGCATTCCGACTTCGATGCCCGGTTGCCGAAATTCAGTTGCCTTTGAATTTCGGGTGATCCCTCTTGAGCATGTATGCTTCTGCTACTTGTTCTACATCATACTTTCTTCCGCAAACGGCGAAACGCTTTGACTCGGTGAGTTTCGCGGCATTCCGACTTCGATGCCCCGGTTGCCGAAATTCAGTTGCCTTTGAATTTCGGGTGATCCCTCTTGAGCATGTATGCTTCTGCTACTTGTTCTACATCATACTTTCTTCCGCAAACGGCGAAACGCTTTGACTCGGTGAGTTTCGCGGCATTCCGACTTCGATGCCCCGGTTGCCGAAATTCAGTTGCCTTTGAATTTCGGGTGATCCCTCTTGAGCATGTATGCTTCTGCTACTTGTTCTACATCATACTTTCTTCCGCAAACGGCGAAACGCTTTGACTCGGTGAGTTTCGCGGCATTCCGACTTCGATGCCCCGGTTGCCGAAATTCAGTTGCCTTTGAATTTCGGGTGATCCCTCTTGAGCATGTATGCTTCTGCTACTTGTTCTACATCATACTTTCTTCCGCAAACGGCGAAACGCTTTGACTCGGTGAGTTTCGCGGCATTCCGACTTCGATGCCCCGGTTGCCGAAATTCAGTTGCCTTTGAATTTCGGGTGATCCCTCTTGAGCATGTATGCTTCTGCTACTTGTTCTACATCATACTTTCTTCCGCAAACGGCGAAACGCTTTGACTCGGTGAGTTTCGCGGCATTCCGACTTCGATGCCCCGGTTGCCGAAATTCAGTTGCCTTTGAATTTCGGGTGATCCCTCTTGAGCATGTATGCTTCTGCTACTTGTTCTACATCATACTTTCTTCCGCAAACGGCGAAACGCTTTGACTCGGTGAGTTTCGCGGCATTCCGACTTCGATGCCCCGGTTGCCGAAATTCAGTTGCCTTTGAATTTCGGGTGATCCCTCTTGAGCATGTATGCTTCTGCTACTTGTTCTACATCATACTTTCTTCCGCAAACGGCGAAACGCTTTGACTCGGTGAGTTTCGCGGCATTCCGACTTCGATGCCCCGGTTGCCGAAATTCAGTTGCCTTTGAATTTCGGGTGATCCCTCTTGAGCATGTATGCTTCTGCTACTTGTTCTACATCATACTTTCTTCCGCAAACGGCGAAACGCTTTGACTCGGTGAGTTTCGCGGCATTCCGACTTCGATGCCCCGGTTGCCGAAATTCAGTTGCCTTTGAATTTCGGGTGATCCCTCTTGAGCATGTATGCTTCTGCTACTTGTTCTACATCATACTTTCTTCCGCAAACGGCGAAACGCTTTGACTCGGTGAGTTTCGCGGCATTCCGACTTCGATGCCCCGGTTGCCGAAATTCAGTTGCCTTTGAATTTCGGGTGATCCCTCTTGAGCATGTATGCTTCTGCTACTTGTTCTACATCATACTTTCTTCCGCAAACGGCGAAACGCTTTGACTCGGTGAGTTTCGCGGCATTCCGACTTCGATGCCCCGGTTGCCGAAATTCAGTTGCCTTTGAATTTCGGGTGATCCCTCTTGAGCATGTATGCTTCTGCTACTTGTTCTACATCATACTTTCTTCCGCAAACGGCGAAACGCTTTGACTCGGTGAGTTTCGCGGCATTCCGACTTCGATGCCCCGGTTGCCGAAATTCAGTTGCCTTTGAATTTCGGGTGATCCCTCTTGAGCATGTATGCTTCTGCTACTTGTTCTACATCATACTTTCTTCCGCAAACGGCGAAACGCTTTGACTCGGTGAGTTTCGCGGCATTCCGACTTCGATGCCCCGGTTGCCGAAATTCAGTTGCCTTTGAATTTCGGGTGATCCCTCTTGAGCATGTATGCTTCTGCTACTTGTTCTACATCATACTTTCTTCCGCAAACGGCGAAACGCTTTGACTCGGTGAGTTTCGCGGCATTCCGACTTCGATGCCCCGGTTGCCGAAATTCAGTTGCCTTTGAATTTCGGGTGATCCCTCTTGAGCATGTATGCTTCTGCTACTTGTTCTACATCATACTTTCTTCCGCAAACGGCGAAACGCTTTGACTCGGTGAGTTTCGCGGCATTCCGACTTCGATGCCCGGTTGCCGAAATTCAGTTGCCTTTGAATTTCGGGTGATCCCTCTTGAGCATGTATGCTTCTGCTACTTGTTCTACATCATACTTTCTTCCGCAAACGGCGAAACGCTTTGACTCGGTGAGTTTCGCGGCATTCCGACTTCGATGCCCCGGTTGCCGAAATTCAGTTGCCTTTGAATTTCGGGTGATCCCTCTTGAGCATGTATGCTTCTGCTACTTGTTCTACATCATACTTTCTTCCGCAAACGGCGAAACGCTTTGACTCGGTGAGTTTCGCGGCATTCCGACTTCGATGCCCCGGTTGCCGAAATTCAGTTGCCTTTGAATTTCGGGTGATCCCTCTTGAGCATGTATGCTTCTGCTACTTGTTCTACATCATACTTTCTTCCGCAAACGGCGAAACGCTTTGACTCGGTGAGTTTCGCGGCATTCCGACTTCGATGCCCCGGTTGCCGAAATTCAGTTGCCTTTGAATTTCGGGTGATCCCTCTTGAGCATGTATGCTTCTGCTACTTGTTCTACATCATACTTTCTTCCGCAAACGGCGAAACGCTTTGACTCGGTGAGTTTCGCGGCATTCCGACTTCGATGCCCCGGTTGCCGAAATTCAGTTGCCTTTGAATTTCGGGTGATCCCTCTTGAGCATGTATGCTTCTGCTACTTGTTCTACATCATACTTTCTTCCGCAAACGGCGAAACGCTTTGACTCGGTGAGTTTCGCGGCATTCCGACTTCGATGCCCCGGTTGCCGAAATTCAGTTGCCTTTGAATTTCGGGTGATCCCTCTTGAGCATGTATGCTTCTGCTACTTGTTCTACATCATACTTTCTTCCGCAAACGGCGAAACGCTTTGACTCGGTGAGTTTCGCGGCATTCCGACTTCGATGCCCCGGTTGCCGAAATTCAGTTGCCTTTGAATTTCGGGTGATCCCTCTTGAGCATGTATGCTTCTGCTACTTGTTCTACATCATACTTTCTTCCGCAAACGGCGAAACGCTTTGACTCGGTGAGTTTCGCGGCATTCCGACTTCGATGCCCCGGTTGCCGAAATTCAGTTGCCTTTGAATTTCGGGTGATCCCTCTTGAGCATGTATGCTTCTGCTACTTGTTCTACATCATACTTTCTTCCGCAAACGGCGAAACGCTTTGACTCGGTGAGTTTCGCGGCATTCCGACTTCGATGCCCCGGTTGCCGAAATTCAGTTGCCTTTGAATTTCGGGTGATCCCTCTTGAGCATGTATGCTTCTGCTACTTGTTCTACATCATACTTTCTTCCGCAAACGGCGAAACGCTTTGACTCGGTGAGTTTCGCGGCATTCCGACTTCGATGCCCCGGTTGCCGAAATTCAGTTGCCTTTGAATTTCGGGTGATCCCTCTTGAGCATGTATGCTTCTGCTACTTGTTCTACATCATACTTTCTTCCGCAAACGGCGAAACGCTTTGACTCGGTGAGTTTCGCGGCATTCCGACTTCGATGCCCCGGTTGCCGAAATTCAGTTGCCTTTGAATTTCGGGTGATCCCTCTTGAGCATGTATGCTTCTGCTACTTGTTCTACATCATACTTTCTTCCGCAAACGGCGAAACGCTTTGACTCGGTGAGTTTCGCGGCATTCCGACTTCGATGCCCCGGTTGCCGAAATTCAGTTGCCTTTGAATTTCGGGTGATCCCTCTTGAGCATGTATGCTTCTGCTACTTGTTCTACATCATACTTTCTTCCGCAAACGGCGAAACGCTTTGACTCGGTGAGTTTCGCGGCATTCCGACTTCGATGCCCCGGTTGCCGAAATTCAGTTGCCTTTGAATTTCGGGTGATCCCTCTTGAGCATGTATGCTTCTGCTACTTGTTCTACATCATACTTTCTTCCGCAAACGGCGAAACGCTTTGACTCGGTGAGTTTCGCGGCATTCCGACTTCGATGCCCCGGTTGCCGAAATTCAGTTGCCTTTGAATTTCGGGTGATCCCTCTTGAGCATGTATGCTTCTGCTACTTGTTCTACATCATACTTTCTTCCGCAAACGGCGAAACGCTTTGACTCGGTGAGTTTCGCGGCATTCCGACTTCGATGCCCCGGTTGCCGAAATTCAGTTGCCTTTGAATTTCGGGTGATCCCTCTTGAGCATGTATGCTTCTGCTACTTGTTCTACATCATACTTTCTTCCGCAAACGGCGAAACGCTTTGACTCGGTGAGTTTCGCGGCATTCCGACTTCGATGCCCCGGTTGCCGAAATTCAGTTGCCTTTGAATTTCGGGTGATCCCTCTTGAGCATGTATGCTTCTGCTACTTGTTCTACATCATACTTTCTTCCGCAAACGGCGAAACGCTTTGACTCGGTGAGTTTCGCGGCATTCCGACTTCGATGCCCCGGTTGCCGAAATTCAGTTGCCTTTGAATTTCGGGTGATCCCTCTTGAGCATGTATGCTTCTGCTACTTGTTCTACATCATACTTTCTTCCGCAAACGGCGAAACGCTTTGACTCGGTGAGTTTCGCGGCATTCCGACTTCGATGCCCCGGTTGCCGAAATTCAGTTGCCTTTGAATTTCGGGTGATCCCTCTTGAGCATGTATGCTTCTGCTACTTGTTCTACATCATACTTTCTTCCGCAAACGGCGAAACGCTTTGACTCGGTGAGTTTCGCGGCATTCCGACTTCGATGCCCCGGTTGCCGAAATTCAGTTGCCTTTGAATTTCGGGTGATCCCTCTTGAGCATGTATGCTTCTGCTACTTGTTCTACATCATACTTTCTTCCGCAAACGGCGAAACGCTTTGACTCGGTGAGTTTCGCGGCATTCCGACTTCGATGCCCCGGTTGCCGAAATTCAGTTGCCTTTGAATTTCGGGTGATCCCTCTTGAGCATGTATGCTTCTGCTACTTGTTCTACATCATACTTTCTTCCGCAAACGGCGAAACGCTTTGACTCGGTGAGTTTCGCGGCATTCCGACTTCGATGCCCCGGTTGCCGAAATTCAGTTGCCTTTGAATTTCGGGTGATCCCTCTTGAGCATGTATGCTTCTGCTACTTGTTCTACATCATACTTTCTTCCGCAAACGGCGAAACGCTTTGACTCGGTGAGTTTCGCGGCATTCCGACTTCGATGCCCCGGTTGCCGAAATTCAGTTGCCTTTGAATTTCGGGTGATCCCTCTTGAGCATGTATGCTTCTGCTACTTGTTCTACATCATACTTTCTTCCGCAAACGGCGAAACGCTTTGACTCGGTGAGTTTCGCGGCATTCCGACTTCGATGCCCCGGTTGCCGAAATTCAGTTGCCTTTGAATTTCGGGTGATCCCTCTTGAGCATGTATGCTTCTGCTACTTGTTCTACATCATACTTTCTTCCGCAAACGGCGAAACGCTTTGACTCGGTGAGTTTCGCGGCATTCCGACTTCGATGCCCCGGTTGCCGAAATTCAGTTGCCTTTGAATTTCGGGTGATCCCTCTTGAGCATGTATGCTTCTGCTACTTGTTCTACATCATACTTTCTTCCGCAAACGGCGAAACGCTTTGACTCGGTGAGTTTCGCGGCATTCCGACTTCGATGCCCCGGTTGCCGAAATTCAGTTGCCTTTGAATTTCGGGTGATCCCTCTTGAGCATGTATGCTTCTGCTACTTGTTCTACATCATACTTTCTTCCGCAAACGGCGAAACGCTTTGACTCGGTGAGTTTCGCGGCATTCCGACTTCGATGCCCGGTTGCCGAAATTCAGTTGCCTTTGAATTTCGGGTGATCCCTCTTGAGCATGTATGCTTCTGCTACTTGTTCTACATCATACTTTCTTCCGCAAACGGCGAAACGCTTTGACTCGGTGAGTTTCGCGGCATTCCGACTTCGATGCCCCGGTTGCCGAAATTCAGTTGCCTTTGAATTTCGGGTGATCCCTCTTGAGCATGTATGCTTCTGCTACTTGTTCTACATCATACTTTCTTCCGCAAACGGCGAAACGCTTTGACTCGGTGAGTTTCGCGGCATTCCGACTTCGATGCCCCGGTTGCCGAAATTCAGTTGCCTTTGAATTTCGGGTGATCCCTCTTGAGCATGTATGCTTCTGCTACTTGTTCTACATCATACTTTCTTCCGCAAACGGCGAAACGCTTTGACTCGGTGAGTTTCGCGGCATTCCGACTTCGATGCCCCGGTTGCCGAAATTCAGTTGCCTTTGAATTTCGGGTGATCCCTCTTGAGCATGTATGCTTCTGCTACTTGTTCTACATCATACTTTCTTCCGCAAACGGCGAAACGCTTTGACTCGGTGAGTTTCGCGGCATTCCGACTTCGATGCCCCGGTTGCCGAAATTCAGTTGCCTTTGAATTTCGGGTGATCCCTCTTGAGCATGTATGCTTCTGCTACTTGTTCTACATCATACTTTCTTCCGCAAACGGCGAAACGCTTTGACTCGGTGAGTTTCGCGGCATTCCGACTTCGATGCCCCGGTTGCCGAAATTCAGTTGCCTTTGAATTTCGGGTGATCCCTCTTGAGCATGTATGCTTCTGCTACTTGTTCTACATCATACTTTCTTCCGCAAACGGCGAAACGCTTTGACTCGGTGAGTTTCGCGGCATTCCGACTTCGATGCCCCGGTTGCCGAAATTCAGTTGCCTTTGAATTTCGGGTGATCCCTCTTGAGCATGTATGCTTCTGCTACTTGTTCTACATCATACTTTCTTCCGCAAACGGCGAAACGCTTTGACTCGGTGAGTTTCGCGGCATTCCGACTTCGATGCCCCGGTTGCCGAAATTCAGTTGCCTTTGAATTTCGGGTGATCCCTCTTGAGCATGTATGCTTCTGCTACTTGTTCTACATCATACTTTCTTCCGCAAACGGCGAAACGCTTTGACTCGGTGAGTTTCGCGGCATTCCGACTTCGATGCCCCGGTTGCCGAAATTCAGTTGCCTTTGAATTTCGGGTGATCCCTCTTGAGCATGTATGCTTCTGCTACTTGTTCTACATCATACTTTCTTCCGCAAACGGCGAAACGCTTTGACTCGGTGAGTTTCGCGGCATTCCGACTTCGATGCCCCGGTTGCCGAAATTCAGTTGCCTTTGAATTTCGGGTGATCCCTCTTGAGCATGTATGCTTCTGCTACTTGTTCTACATCATACTTTCTTCCGCAAACGGCGAAACGCTTTGACTCGGTGAGTTTCGCGGCATTCCGACTTCGATGCCCGGTTGCCGAAATTCAGTTGCCTTTGAATTTCGGGTGATCCCTCTTGAGCATGTATGCTTCTGCTACTTGTTCTACATCATACTTTCTTCCGCAAACGGCGAAACGCTTTGACTCGGTGAGTTTCGCGGCATTCCGACTTCGATGCCCCGGTTGCCGAAATTCAGTTGCCTTTGAATTTCGGGTGATCCCTCTTGAGCATGTATGCTTCTGCTACTTGTTCTACATCATACTTTCTTCCGCAAACGGCGAAACGCTTTGACTCGGTGAGTTTCGCGGCATTCCAACTTCGATGCCCCGGTTGCCGAAATTCAGTTGCCTTTGAATTTCGGGTGATCCCTCTTGAGCATGTATGCTTCTGCTACTTGTTCTACATCATACTGTCTTCCACAAACGGCGGTACGCTTTTTCTCGGTGAGTTTCGAGGCATTCCGACTTCGATGTCCGGTATGCCGAAATTCAGTTGCCTTTGAATTGTCGGGTGATCCATTTTGATAGCATGTATGCTTCTGCTACTTGTTCTGCATCATACTTTCTTCCGCAAACGACGAAAACGCTTTGACTCGGTGAGTTGGAGCCATTCCGTCATCGATTGCCCCAGATTGCCTGAAATTCAGTTGCCTTTGAATTTCGGGTCATCCCTCTTGAGTATGTATGCTTCTGCTACTTGTTCTTATCATACTTTCTTCCGCAAACATCGAAACGCGTTTGACTCGGTGAGTTTCGAGGCATTCCGACTTCGATGTCCCGGTTGCCGAAATTCAGTTGCCTTTGAATTTAGGGTCATCCCTCTTGAGCATGTATGCTTCTGCTACTTGGTTCTACATCATACTTTCTTCCGCAAACAGCGAAACGCTTTGACCCTCGTGGAGTTTCGAGGCATTCCGACTTCGATGCCCCGGTTGACGAAATTCAGTTGCCTTTGCATTTTCGGGTGATCCCTCTTGAGCATGTATGTTTCTGGTACTGGTTCTACATTCATACCTTCTTCATCAAATGGCGAAACGCTTTGACTTGGTGAGTTTGGAGGCATGCCGTCTTCGATTGCTCGGTTGCCGAAATTCAGTTGCCTTTGCATTTGCGGGTGTTCCCTTCTTGAGTATGTATGCTTCTGCTACTTGTTCCTACATCATACTTTCTTCCGCAAAACGGCGAAACGCTTTGACTCGGTGAGTTCTGTAGGCATTCCGACTTCGATGTGTCAGTTGCCGATAATTCAGTTGCCTTTGAATTTCGGGGTCATCCCTCATGATGCATGTTTGCTTTTGCTACTTGTTTCTACTTCATACTTTCTTCCGACAAACAGTGAAACGCTCTTGACTAGGTGAGTTTCGAGGCATTTCCTGACTTCGAGTGCCCCGGTATGCCGAAATTCAGTTGCCTTTGAATTTCGGGTGATCCCTCTGAAGCATGTATGCGTCTGCTACTTGTTCTACATCTTACTTTCATCCACAAACGGCGAAACGCTTTGACTCGGTGAGTTTCGAGGCATTCCGACTTTCGATGTCCCGGTTGTCGAAATTCAGTTGCCTTAGAATTTCGGGTGATCCCTCTAGAGCATGTATGCTTCTGCTACTTGTTCTACATCATACTTTCTTCCGCAAATGGCGAAACGCTTTGACTCGGTGAGTTTCGAGGGCATTCCGACTTCGATGCCCCGGTTGCCGAAATTCAGTTGCCTTAGAATTTCGGGTGATCCCTCTGGAGCATGTATGCTTCTGCTACTTGTTCTACATCATACTTTCTTCCGCAAACGGCGAAACGCTTTGACTCGGTGAGTTTCTAGGCATTCCGACTTCGATGTCCAGGTTGCCGAAATTCATTTGCCTTTGAATTTCGGGTGATCCTCTGGAGCTTCTATGCTTCTGCTACTTGTTCTACATCATACTTACATCCGCAAACGGCGAAACACTTTGACTCGGTGAGTTTCGAGGCATTCCGACTTCGATGCCCCGATTGCCGAAATTCAGTTGCCTTTGAATTTCGGGTGATCCCTCTTGAGCATGAATGCTTCTACTACTTGTTCTACATCATACTTTCTTCCGCAAACGGCGAAACGCTTTGACTCGATCAGTTTCGAGGCATTCCGACATCGATGTCCCGGTTGCCGAAATTCAGTTGCCTTTGAATTTCGGGTGATCCCTCTGGAGCATGTAAGCTTC
Source organism: Populus alba x Populus x berolinensis (assembly GCA_029228515.1). NCBI lineage: Eukaryota > Viridiplantae > Streptophyta > Magnoliopsida > Malpighiales > Salicaceae > Populus > Populus alba x Populus x berolinensis. The sequence goes on along the minus strand of CM055362.1, from coordinate 20,156,754 downwards.
TGCTAATTGTTCTACATCATACTTTCTTCCGCAAACGGCGAAACGCTTTGACTCGGTGAGTTTCGAGGCATTCCAACTTCGATGTCCCGGTTGCCAAAATTCAGTTGCCTTAGAATTTCGGGTGATCCCTCTGGAGCATGTATGCTTCTGCTACTTGTTCTACATCATACTTTCTTCCGCAAACGGCGAAACGCTTTGACTCGGTGAGTTTCTAGGCATTCCGACTTCGATGTCCATGTTGCCGAAATTCATTTGCCTTTGAATTTCGGGTGATCCCTCTGGAGCATCTATGCTTCTGCTACTTGTTCTACATCATACTTTCATCCGCAAACGGCGAAACACTTTGACTCGGTGAGTTTCGAGGCATTCCGACTTCGATGCCCCGGTTGCCCAAATTCAGTTGCCTTTGAATTTCGGGTGATCCCTCTTGAGCATGTATGCTTCTGCTACTTGGTCTACATCATAGTTTCTTCTGCAAACGGCGAAACGCTTTGAATCGGTGAGTTTCTCGGCATTCCGACTTCGATGCCCCGGTTGCCCAAATTCAGTTGCCTTTGAATTTCGGGTGATCCCTCTTGAGCATGTATGCTTCTGCTACTTGTTCTACATCATAGTTTCTTCTGCAAACGGCGAAACGCTTTGACTCGGTGAGTTTCGAGGCATTCCGACTTCGATGTCCCGGTTGTCGAAATTCAGTTGCCTTAGAATTTCGGGTGATCCCTCTAGAGCATGTATGCTTCTGCTACTTGTTCTACATCATACTTTCTTCCGCAAATGGCGAAACGCTTTGACTCGGTGAGTTTCGAGGCATTCCGACTTCGATGCCCCGGTTGCCGAAATTCAGTTGCCTTAGAATTTCGGGTGATCCCTCTGGAGCATGTATGCTTCTGCTACTTGTTCTACATCATACTTTCTTCCGCAAACGGCGAAACGCTTTGACTCGGTGAGTTTCTAGGCATTCCGACTTCGATGTCCATGTTGCCGAAATTCATTTGCCTTTGAATTTCGGGTGATCCCTCTGGAGCATCTATGCTTCTGCTACTTGTTCTACATCATACTTTCATCCGCAAACGGCGAAACACTTTGACTCGGTGAGTTTCGAGGCATTCCGACTTCGATGCCCCGATTGCCGAAATTCAGTTGCCTTTGAATTTCGGGTGATCCCTCTTGAGCATGAATGCTTCTGCTACTTGTTCTACATCATACTTTCTTCCGCAAACGGCGAAACGCTTTGACTCGGTGAGTTTCGAGGCATTCCGACTTCGATGCCCCGGTTGCCGAAATTCAGTTGCCTTTGAATTTCGGGTGATCCCTCTGGAGCATGTATGCTACTGCTACTTGTTCTACATCATACTTTCTTCCGCAAACGGCGAAACGCTTTGACTCGGTGAGTTTCTAGGCATTCCGACTTCGATGTCCATGTTGCCGAAATTCAGTTGCCTTTGAATTTGGGGTGATCCCTCTGGAGCATGTATGCTTCTGCTACTTGTTCTACATCATACTTTCTTCCGCAAACAACGAAATGCTTTGACTCGGTGAGTTTCGCAGTATTCCGACTTTGATGCGCCGGTTGCCGAAATTCATTTGCCTTTGAATTTCGGGTGATCCCTCTTGATCATTTATGCTTCTGCTACTTGTTCTACATCATACTTTCTTCCGCAAACGGCGAAACACTTTGACTCGGTGAGTTTCGAGGCTTTCCGCCTTCGATGCCCAGATTGCCGAAATTCAGTTGCCTTTGAATTTCGGGTGATCCCTCTAGAGCATGTATGCTTCTATTACTTGTTCTACATCATACTTTCTTCCGCCAACGGCGAAACGCTTTGACTCGGTGAGTTTCGAGGCATTCCGACTTCGATGCCCCGGTTGACGAAATTCAGTTGCCTTTGAATTTCGGGTGATCCCTCTGGAGCATGTATGCTTCTGCTACTTGTTCTACATCTTACTTTCTTCCACAAACGGCGAAACGCTTTGACTCGGTGAGTTTCGAGGCATTCCGACTTCGATGCCCGGTTGTCGAAATTTAGTTGCCTTAGAATTTCGGGTGATCCCTCTGGAGCATGTATGCTTCTGCTACTTGTTCTACATCATACTTTCTTCCGCAAACGGCGAAACGCTTTGACTCGGTGAGTTTCGAGGCATTCCGACTTCGATGCCCCGGTTGCCGAAATTCAGTTGCCTTTGAATTTCGGGTGATCCCTCTGGAGCATGTATGCTTCTGCTACTTGTTCTACATCATTCTTTCATCCGCAAACGGCGAAACGCTTTGACTCGGTGAGTTTCGAGGCATTCCCACTTCGATGTCCCGGTTGCCAAAATTCAGTTGCCTTAGAATTTCGGGTGATCCCTCTGGAGCATGTATGCTTCTGCTACTTGTTCTACATCATACTTTCTTCCGCAAACGGCGAAACGCTTTGACTCGGTGAGTTTCTAGGCATTCCGACTTCGATGTCCATGTTGCCGAAATTCAGTTGCCTTTGAATTTGGGGTGATCCCTCTGGAGCATGTATGCTTCTGCTACTTGTTCTACATCATACTTTCTTCCGCAAACAACGAAATGCTTTGACTCGGTGAGTTTCGCAGTATTCCGACTTTGATGCGCCGGTTGCCGAAATTCATTTGCCTTTGAATTTCGGGTGATCCCTCTTGATCATTTATGCTTCTGCTACTTATTCTACATCATACTTTCTTCCGCAAACGGCGAAACACTTTGACTCGGTGAGTTTCGAGGCTTTCCGCCTTCGATGCCCAGATTGCCGAAATTCAGTTGCCTTTGAATTTCGGGTGATCCCTCTGGAGCATGTATGCTTCTGCTACTTGTTCTACATCATACTTTCATCCGCCAACGGCGAAACGCTTTGACTCGGTGAGTTGCGAGGCATTCCGACTTCGATGCCCCGGTTGACGAAATTCAGTTGCCTTTGAATTTCGGGTGATCCCTCTGAAGCATGTATGCTTCTGCTACTTGTTCTACATCTTACTTTCATCCACAAACGGCGAAACGCTTTGACTCGGTGAGTTTCGAGGCATTCCGACTTCGATGTCCCGGTTGTCGAAATTCAGTTGCCTTAGAATTTCGGGTGATCCCTCTAGAGCATGTATGCTTCTGCTACTTGTTCTACATCATACTTTCTTCCGCAAATGGCGAAACGCTTTGACTCGGTGAGTTTCGAGGCATTCCGACTTCGATGCCCCGGTTGCCGAAATTCAGTTGCCTTAGAATTTCGGGTGATCCCTCTGGAGCATGTATGCGTCTGCTACTTGTTCTACATCATACTTTCTTCCGCAAACGGCGAAACGCTTTGACTCGGTGAGTTTCTAGGCATTCCGACTTCGATGTCCATGTTGCCGAAATTCATTTGCCTTTGAATTTCGGGTGATCCCTCTGGAGCATCTATGCTTCTGCTACTTGTTCTACATCATACTTTCATCCGCAAACGGCGAAACACTTTGACTCGGTGAGTTTCGAGGCATTCCGACTTCGATGCCCCGATTGCCGAAATTCAGTTGCCTTTGAATTTCGGGTGATCCCTCTTGAGCATGAATGCTTCTACTACTTGTTCTACATCATACTTTCTTCCGCAAACGGCGAAACGCTTTGACTCGATCAGTTTCGAGGCATTCCGACATCGATGTCCCGGTTGCCGAAATTCAGTTGCCTTTGAATTTCGGGTGATCCCTCTGGAGCATGTAAGCTTCTGCTAATTGTTCTACATCATACTTTCTTCCGCAAACGGCGAAACGCTTTGACTCGGTGAGTTTTTAGGCATTCCGACTTCGATGTCCATGTTGCCGAAATTCAGTTGCGTTTGAATTTGGGGTGATCCCTCTGGAGCATGTATGCTTCTGCTACTTGTTCTACATCATACTTTCTTCCGCAAACAACGAAATGCTTTGACTCGGTGAGTTTCGCAGTATTCCGACTTTGATGCTCCGGTTGCCGAAATTCATTTGCCTTTAAATTTCGGGTGATCCCTCTTGATCATTTATGCTTCTGCTACTTGTTCTACATCATACTTTCTTCCGCAAACGGCGAAACACTTTGACTCGGTGAGTTTCGAGGCTTTCCGCCTTCGATGCCCAGATTGCCGAAATTCAGTTGCCTTTGAATTTCGGGTGATCCCTCTAGAGCATGTATGCTTCTATTACTTGTTCTACATCATACTTTCTTCCGCCAACGGCGAAACGCTTTGACTCGGTGAGTTTCGAGGCATTCCGACTTCGATGCCCCGGTTGACGAAATTCAGTTGCCTTTGAATTTCGGGTGATCCCTCTGGAGCATGTATGCTTCTGCTACTTGTTCTACATCTTACTTTCATCCACAAACGGCGAAACGCTTTGACTCGGTGAGTTTCGAGGCATTCCGACTTCGATGTCCCGGTTGTCGAAATTTAGTTGCCTTAGAATTTCGGGTGATCCCTCTGGAGCATGTATGCTTCTGCTACTTGTTCTACATCATACTTTCTTCCGCAAACGGCGAAACGCTTTGACTCGGTGAGTTTCGAGGCATTCCGACTTCGATGCCCCGGTTGCCGAAATTCAGTTGCCTTTGAATTTCGGGTGATCCCTCTGGAGCATGTATGCTTCTGCTACTTGTTCTACATCATTCTTTCATCCGCAAACGGCGAAACGCTTTGACTCGGTGAGTTTCGAGGCATTCCCACTTCGATGTCCCGGTTGCCAAAATTCAGTTGCCTTAGAATTTCGGGTGATCCCTCTGGAGCATGTATGCTTCTGCTACTTGTTCTACATCATACTTTCTTCCGCAAACGGCGAAACGCTTTGACTCGGTGAGTTTCTAGGCATTCCGACTTCGATGTCCATGTTGCCGAAATTCATTTGCCTTTGAATTTCGGGTGATCCCTCTGGAGCATCTATGCTTCTGCTACTTGTTCTACATCATACTTTCATCCGCAAACGCCGAAACACTTTGACTCGGTGAGTTTCGAGGCATTCCGACTTCGATGCCCCGTGTCGCACGTGTGCGGCGGCGTGGCGATCGTCCACCCTCAAGGAAAAAAATCAGAATATTTATTCCTGGCAAATAAGGAGAGACAAGGAATTCTTGTCTCTACATGTGAAAATATGGACTGGGAGTCGCCACCTAGTATTCTGGTTACTAGGAACCCTTACTGGTCTTTAGAGATCAGGTACGGAGACTGGTTGCGTAAAGGGAAGGTATTAGCACCCCAACTACGCCCTACCTAAGGTAGGCTGCATTGTTTTGTCTAATAAAATCTAAGTCATGTTGTGGTTTCCTATTGTCCAAAATATGCATTACATGTAATGTCATACCCCGGGTTCTATTGTCCAAAAAAAAAAAAGAATTAAATATCTGGAATACGCATTACGTGTAATGTCATACTCCAGGTTTTATTGTCCAAAAAAAAGAATTAAATATCCGGAATATGCATTACGTGTAAAGTCATACTCCAGGTTTTATTGTCCAAAAAAAGAATTAAATATCCGGAATATGCATTACGTGTAAAGTCATACCCCGGATACTAAGAGACAAACAAAATAAAATTTTTGTTGTTTTTGAAATATTGGCCAATATTTTCTTGACTTTAATAAACTGGTTATTAAAGCCAAAATGCATGCTAAAATATTTTTTTGGTGTATGAAAAATACAATATGAATTTTTAGCTTTGAGACACTTGGCCGTATGCACAAAAACATTTTTTTCTCCTTTTTTTTAATTTTTTTGTATTTTTGTGGAAGTTTTTGACGAAAACCGGGTATTTAAAAATCAGATTTTTGTATTTTTAACAACATAAAAAAAACATACCACCAAATATTAATCAAAATGACATAAAAATTACGCGGAAAAAAAGTGTAAAATGCTGAAACAAATATTTTTTGATTTTTTTAAATGAGCCGGATCAGGCCCAAAAATATGGGTTGGGCCGAACTTGGCCCAAAGAATGAGCTGGTTACTGTGCACATAGTAACCGGGTTACTGTGTGTACAGTAACCAAAGAATTAATCTGCGGGTTACTGTGCACATGCACAGTAACCGTGAATTAATTAGCGAGTTACTGTGCACAGCACAGTAACTCGCTAATTAATCTTCATCTGCTGCAGAACGTAAACGTTCTGCATGCAGATGAAGCTGAACAAAAAAACGACGGGAAAGGCTACCTGGAGCGGTGGTAATGTTGGCAGCAACTGATGTGGCAGGGGTGGCGGCGGCGGAACTGGCTGTTCGCGGTGGCCGGCGGTTTTCCTTCTCTCTCTCTCCTCTGTTTTTTCTGTTTTCTTCTCTGCTTCTTCCTCTCTTCTCTGCCTTCTCTCCTCTCTTCTCTCGGTCTTCTCCCTCTCTTCTCCCTTCTGTTCCCCCCTGTTCCCCCTTCTTTCTTCTGCTGTTCCTCCTCTATTTATAGAGCCCGTGAGCATGTTTTTTTCATTGTGGAGCCAAGGAACGGGTCATACGGCGGCTGGTCGGGTGCGGCTGTCCAGGCGTGCCTCCCTCAGTTTCGGCGGTGCGGTAGGTGGTCGGCCAATGTCTTCGGTCGGTGGGCTAGAGGGACCGACGGTCGGTGGGCTTGAGGGACCGGCGTCATTAAATATGCATTCTTTTTCCTTCTTTGCTGCTGTGTGTTCGGCGGGGAAGAAAGGGGAACAGTGCCGTACAAAACGGCACTGTTTTGAGCTTTTTTTTTTTTTTTTTGTATTTATTATTTTTTTATGGGGACCCAAAAATGGGTTACAACAGTTGCCCCCCTCTTTACAATGCTTACGGAGCAGAGATTTGTGCATAGTAAGTGTTGTAAAGAAAAAAAAAACATTGGTCTTCCAAAACTGGTCGTCTCAAAATTTGATTGACCTAAAACTTCAACCGGACCCAAAGTCCTGTGTATGGTTGGGTTAAACTGAGATTCCTTTCGCCAATCCCCTTTAACCCGAAAAAAAAGAAAGAATGTGAAGTGTGGTCTCATTGTAATGGGTGACCTACCCAGCAAAATGTTGGTGAGGGCTCAAAGGCGCACTTAAAATGGAGGTGAGGGCTCAAAGGCACACTTGGAATGAGTTGAGGGCTCAAAGGCACACTTAAAAGGAGGTAGGGTTAGAAAACGCACTACCTAAGGGATGAGGGCTCAAAGGCGCATTCAATAATGGAGGTACACTTAAAATGGAGGTGAGGGCTCAAAGGCGCACTCAAAAGGAGGTAGGGTTAGAAAACGCACTACCAAAGGGATGAGGGCTCAAAGGCGCACTCAAAATGGAGGTGAGGGCTCAAAGGCGCACTCACAAGGAGGTAGGGTTAGAAAACGCACTACCAAAGGGATGAGGGCTCAAAGGCGCACTCAAAATGGAGGTGAGGGCTCAAAGGCGCACTCACAAGGAGGTAGGGTTAGAAAACGCACTACCGAAGGAATGAGGGCTCAAAGGCGCACTCAAAAGGAGGTAGGGTTAGAAAACACACTACCGAAGGGATGAGGGCTCAAAGGCGCACTCAAAATGGATGTGAGGGCTCAAAGGCGCACTCAAAAGGAGGTAGGGTTAGAAAACGCATTACCGAAGGGATGAGGGCTCAAAGGCGCACTCAAAATGGAGGTGAGGGCTCAAAGGCGCACTCAAAATGGAGGTGAGGGCTCAAAGGCGCACTCAAAAGGAGGTAGGGTTAGAAAACGCACTACCGAAGGGATGAGGGCTCAAAGGCGCACTCAAAATGGAGGTAAGGGCTCAAAGGCGCACTCACAAGGAGGTAGGGTTAGAAAACGCACTACCGAAGGGATGAGGGCTCAAAGGCGCACTCAAAAGGAGGTAGGGTTAGAAAACGCACTACCGAAGGGATGAGGGCTCAAAGGCGCACTCAAAATGGATGTGAGGGCTCAAAGGCGCACTCAAAAGGAGGTAGGGTTAGAAAACGCACTACCGAAGGGATGAGGGCTCAAAGGCGCACTCAAAATGGAGGTGAGGGCTCAAAGGCGCACTCAAAATGGAGGTGAGGGCTCAAAGGCGCACTCAAAAGGAGGTAGGGTTAGAAAACGCACTACCGAAGGGATGAGGGCTCAAAGGCGCTCTCAAAATGGATGTGAGGGCTCAAAGGCGCACTCAAAAGGAGGTAGGGTTAGAAAACGCACTACCGAAGGGATGAGGGCTCAAAGGCGCACTCAAAAGGAGGTAGGGTTAGAAAACGCACTACCGAAGGGATGAGGGCTCAAAGGCGCACTCAAAATGGAGGTGAGGGCTCAAAGGCGCACTCAAAAGGAGGTAGGGTTAGAAAACGCACTACCGAAGGGATGAGGGCTCAAAGGCGCACTCAAAATTGAGGTGAGGGCTCAAAGGCGCACTCAAAAGGAGGTAGGGTTAGAAAACGCACTACCAAAGGGATGAGGGCTCAAAGGCGCACTCAAAATGGAGGTGAGGGCTCAAAGGCGCACTCAAAAGGAGGTAGGGTTAGAAAACGCACTACCGAAGGGATGAGGGCTCAAAGGCGCACTCAAAATTGAGGTGAGGGCTCAAAGGCGCACTCAAAAGGAGGTAGGGTTAGAAAACGCACTACCAAAGTTGATTTTGAAACAATGATTGTCAATGTTGAAAAGCAAATGCATTATGATTGATATGCATGTATACTTACCTGAGAAATATAGGCCCCCATTTCTTCATGGTGTCTTTGTTTTTCTCAAAAGCTGTAGTGTTGGTAGTAACTTCGATGGCTTTTCCACTTCTGCTTACTTATGTTACATCTTGTGATCTTGACCTCTGAGAAAGTTTTGATGTCATCATACATCTTTGTCCTTCACCCTTTATCTTAAAAGTTACCAATTTTGCCCGACATTTTGCTTAGAAAAGGAAACATGGAGCCAGCCCTACCATGTGTTTTTGATTGCCCCCAAGCTTGATCATGCCCCCCAAGTGTTCAACTTGGGTTTAGTTTGGGGTGAGGATATGTGAAAGTAAGTTTGGGTTTTTTATACAATGAAATGTTTTCATGCAAAATTTTTGGAACTTCCAAGTTATTCCAATCACAAAAATTATTTTGACATTGGTTCAAAATAAACTTGTTCTAAAAAATCCAAGTGATTCCTATGGACAGGTTTCTTGAAGTGATGAAAGCTTTTTGCTTTTGGTTAAAGATGAAGGTGACATCTGGTTGGTCACAAAAGGTATAAATGTCAATTTGAGGGTTATTGAGAACCGAATGATTCAAAGCATTTATTTTATTTGCATGAATAATGATATGACTCGCACGAGAAAGCACTGCCTACCTATCCAGATTGCTTGCCTTTGATCAGAAAGGGCTTTATCAGGTGCGTAATGTAGGCTTTGGCTATTGGTTACGAAGAAAATGATATGTTGCAGGCTCAAAAGGTGTTTAAGGGACTTTAAGACTAAGGATCACAAGTGCTTATATCCCAAACTCTTTTGTTCAAACATTTCTGGACCTTGGAATTGATTTGTAAAATGATCCACGGTGCCCCCCCAGTGTTGGGCTTGGGCTCTTTCTCTTTGTTTTTGTTTTCTTCATTTGATTTTGAGCATCATTGCATTGGCCTTGTAATTTTTGCTCAAACTTTTTGGATCCTTTGGATTTTTCTTCATGCCCCTTAGCTTTGTATGGGCACCTTTGATGATTGAGAATTTTCTTTTATGCCCCCCAGTATTGTTTGGGCACTTTCATTGTTGAAGACTTTTTCATGCCCCCAAGAGTTATTTGGGCACTTTCAATCATTATGGATTTTTTTGCACTTGCCCCCCAGTGTAGGGGTGTGATCCTAGCCAGGGTTATTTTTTCAAGAAAATGTATTAGGCTCAAAAGGGGACTGCAAATGATATATTTCAACTTTGTGAAAGGATTATCAAAGATAGCCTTTCTTCATCTCAAATGCATGCATTTAGGATCGGTAAGCCTTGCTTTCATGCGAGTATGCAAAGTGATTTATTCAGTCAAATAAAACTCAGCTTTTGAGTCACCTCATAGTGTTGTTTGTCTTTATTGTCTTTTTTTCTTTCAAGTTTTCTAGGTATATGTGTACCTATTTAAGGAATCACTTGAATTTTCAAAATGCATTTATTTTGGACAAATATCAACACGATTTTTGTTTTTGTACTCACTTTGGAGGTCCCGAAAAAAATATCCTTGAAAACATATGAGATTAATGTATGGGTTTGGAAGAAAGGAACACCAAAGGATTCTTCATGTTGTAGTGTTGTGAGCAAAGTTGCGCTCAAAATGTTATTTACATGTAATAACAACAAAGAAGAGTGTGATGTGAACACAAGAAAACACATGATCTTATTTCACAAGAGAAGCTCATTAACAGAGAAAGTCTCAATCAAAAGCATTAACAAAAGGAAATAACAAGGCAGGCTTCATTCCTCTATTTTGGCGAATTTGTTCATAGGCTAAACTCCTCTCAAAAGCTCTGCGTAGAGGACTCAAAGACAATGCGGAACAACACCACGGTCAAAAATTCAAGCTATCATGCTGGACCATTGATGCTTTCCAATTCCCCAAACATTCCATCCTAATATGCTTCAAGCATGATTAGGCAGCGGGTTCGTATTCACATTGGGGGTGTCTTCCAACTCTATCCAACCAGCCTTGATTAATTGCAGAAGCTTTCTCTTAAAGGCATTGCAGGTATAGATGCTATGCCCAGTAATACCGGCATGGTATTCACAATTGAGTTCTGGCTTGTACCAATTAGGATAAGGTGGCTGCAGAGGTGTTAGAGGTTCTGGAGCTATTTGCCCGATGCTCAAAAGCTTTTGATACATCTCATTCAGGGGTAACGGTAGTGGAGGTAGTTGTTCTTGAACCCTTTGGAAATTTCCAATTTGGCTTTTGGCTTGAATGTTTTGGGGTTCAGGTTTTTTGATGTTGGCAATTCGGGATGGAGTATGGTAATTTTGGGATGTATTTGTTTTACCCTTGTAGCCATGTTCAACATGGTGAACCTCTTTTCTTTCGACGCTTCTTTTCTCGGTTGGTGCAACAATTCTACCACTCTTGACACCTTGCTCTATGCGTTCACACACTATCACAGCATCAGTGAATTGTTGGGCTGAACTACCCATCATATGTTCGTAATATGGTGCTTTAAGTGTGTTGGCAAATAAAGAGACCATCTCTTTGTCCAGAAGTGGGGGATGTACTTGAGCAGCTAATTCTCGCCATCTTTGAGCATATTCCCTTATGCTTTCTTTATCCTTTTTCTCTATATTGGACAAACTGGTTCTGTCGGGCGCAATGTCCATGTTGTACTTGTATTGCTTGACGAAAGCATCCACAAGATCTTTCCAGTTGCGAATTTTTGTGTTATCCAATCTCATGTACCAACTCAAAGTTGCCCCACTTAAACTGTCTTGGAAAAAGTGCATTAGTAGTTTTTCATCATGTACTACCTCAGCCATTTTATTGCAGTAGGACCTGAGATGGGTCATGGGGCATTGTGTTCCACTGTATTTGATGAATTCAGGAACACGAAATTTCTTTGGGATAACCACATTTGGGACCAAACACATCTCTGCTGCCCGTACCGGGTCATATAAGTCTAATCCTTCAATGGCTTTGAGTCTGGCTTCCAACGCCTCTATCTTAGCTTGATCAATGCTATCAGATGACTTAACCTTGTGGGACTCATTAGCAGATGCCTTCACGACTGTTGGGGATGGTGCCGGTCTTGTTGGCTGCACAAATGTTGGATTTTGCTGAGGTTCTTGACCATGTTCGCTCATTCTTTTCTCAGGCTGAACTGTAGTAGGAGTCGGATCAAAGGTGATCGGTCGATTAGAAGGACCTTCATCAGAGTTATTTCTTAATGTTTGCTTGAGTAAGCTAGTGAGGTGAGCCACACTTATTTTCAGAGACTCCAACTCTTCGTGCAAATAGGCCTCACGTTGAGCACGCTCCTCATCTTCCATGTTTCTCGCTCGAAGTCGGGTGTTGTAGACTTTTTGGGGACCTATATTTCAATCATTCATGTATGCATGTTAAATGTATGAACATGTAATATATATGATGAACTTGCCCTTCGAGGGGTGACAAATGATTGTAATTGTTGCATAACAAAACAAGAAGCTTGATTCTTGCCCAAACTCTACAATGAAAATTTTTGGAGTGACAATCATGAGTTCAAAATGCTTCAAGAAGGGTTTTCCCGTATGCAAATAACGACAACACTACAAACAAGGACAAGTTTTATTATGTGAACATGGGTAGGTTGGCTATTCAGTCTCTAAAAAAAAAAAGGGTCTCTTGCTGTCCCAGTGATCACCCTCGTGGAGGCAATATGGGGGCTTGTAGGTAATGAGTTGGCACGTGTCCAACTATTACCAGTCTAAGCACTCAACGAAGAGTTGGGGTTTACACAAACTTAAACCTTGACTAAAAGTCGTAAGGTAAGCTGCTAGTCCCCCTCCTAACCTGAAGCTTGTGTGTGCTTTTTTTTTTTTTTAAAAGTAACTATATGATGCATGAGATAAATATGTACAGAAATTAAAACGCGCAACTAAATATGAACAAATATATAAAGAAAATGCATATTTAAAAATAAACACGCAAACCACAACAATAAAACACAATCATCAGACAAAAACAAAGCTTAGTCCACAAAGTCCCCAGTGGAGTCGCCATTCTGTCGCACGTGGTGCGGCGGCGTGGCGATCGTCCACCCTCAAGGAAAAAAATCAGAATATTTATTCCTGGCAAATAAGGAGAGACAAGGAATTCTTGTCTCTACATGTGAAAATATGGACTGGGAGTCGCCACCTAGTATTCTGGTTACTAGGAACCCTTACTGGTCTTTAGAGATCAGGTACGGAGACTGGTTGCGTAAAGGGAAGGTATTAGCACCCCAACTACGCCCTACCTAAGGTAGGCTGCATTGTTTTGTCTAATAAAATCTAAGTCATGTTGTGGTTTCCTATTGTCCAAAATATGCATTACATGTAATGTCATACCCCGGGTTCTATTGTCCAAAAAAAAAAAAGAATTAAATATCTGGAATACGCATTACGTGTAATGTCATACTCCAGGTTTTATTGTCCAAAAAAAAGAATTAAATATCCGGAATATGCATTACGTGTAAAGTCATACTCCAGGTTTTATTGTCCAAAAAAAGAATTAAATATCCGGAATATGCATTACGTGTAAAGTCATACCCCGGATACTAAGAGACAAACAAAATAAAATTTTTGTTGTTTTTGAAATATTGGCCAATATTTTCTTGACTTTAATAAACTGGTTATTAAAGCCAAAATGCATGCTAAAATATTTTTTTGGTGTATGAAAAATACAATATGAATTTTTAGCTTTGAGACACTTGGCCGTATGCACAAAAACATTTTTTTCTCCTTTTTTTTAATTTTTTTGTATTTTTGTGGAAGTTTTTGACGAAAACCGGGTATTTAAAAATCAGATTTTTGTATTTTTAACAACATAAAAAAACATACCACCAAATATTAATCAAAATGACATAAAAATTACGCGGAAAAAAGTGTAAAATGCTGAAACAAATATTTTTTGATTTTTTTAAATGAGCCGGATCAGGCCCAAAAATATGGGTTGGGCCGAACTTGGCCCAAAGAATGAGCTGGTTACTGTGCACATAGTAACCGGGTTACTGTGTGTACAGTAACCAAAGAATTAATCTGCGGGTTACTGTGCACATGCACAGTAACCGTGAATTAATTAGCGAGTTACTGTGCACAGCACAGTAACTCGCTAATTAATCTTCATCTGCTGCAGAACGTAAACGTTCTGCATGCAGATGAAGCTGAACAAAAAAACGACGGGAAAGGCTACCTGGAGCGGTGGTAATGTTGGCAGCAACTGATGTGGCAGGGGTGGCGGCGGCGGAACTGGCTGTTCGCGGTGGCCGGCGGTTTTCCTTCTCTCTCTCTCCTCTGTTTTTTCTGTTTTCTTCTCTGCTTCTTCCTCTCTTCTCTGCCTTCTCTCCTCTCTTCTCTCGGTCTTCTCCCTCTCTTCTCCCTTCTGTTCCCCCCTGTTCCCCCTTCTTTCTTCTGCTGTTCCTCCTCTATTTATAGAGCCCGTGAGCATGTTTTTTTCATTGTGGAGCCAAGGAACGGGTCATACGGCGGCTGGTCGGGTGCGGCTGTCCAGGCGTGCCTCCCTCAGTTTCGGCGGTGCGGTAGGTGGTCGGCCAATGTCTTCGGTCGGTGGGCTAGAGGGACCGACGGTCGGTGGGCTTGAGGGACCGGCGTCATTAAATATGCATTCTTTTTCCTTCTTTGCTGCTGTGTGTTCGGCGGGGAAGAAAGGGGAACAGTGCCGTACAAAACGGCACTGTTTTGAGCTTTTTTTTTTTTTTGTATTTATTATTTTTTTATGGGGACCCAAAAATGGGTTACAACACCCCGATTGCCGAAATTCAGTTGCCTTTGAATTTCGGGTGATCCCTCTTGAGCATGAATGCTTCTACTACTTGTTCTACATCATACTTTCTTCCGCAAACGGCGAAACGCTTTGACTCGATCAGTTTCGAGGCATTCCGACTTCGATGTCCCGGTTGCCGAAATTCAGTTGCCTTTGAATTTCGGGTGATCCCTCTGGAGCATGTATGCTTCTGCTACTTGTTCTACATCATACTTTCTTCCGCAAACGGCGAAACGCTTTGACTCGGTGAGTTTCTAGGCAATCCGACTTCGATGTCCATGTTGCCGAAATTCATTTGCCTTTGAATTTCGGGTGATCCCTCTGGAGCATGTATGCTACTGCTACTTGTTCTACATCATACTTTCTTCCGCAAACGGCGAAACGCTTTGACTCGATCAGTTTCGAGGCATTCCGACTTCGATGCCCCGGTTGCCGAAATTCAGTTGCCTTTGAATTTCGGGTGATCCCTCTGGAGCATGTATGCTTCTGCTACTTGTTCTACATCATACTTTCATCCGCAAACGGCGAAACGCTTTGACTCGGTGAGTTTCGAGGCATTCCGACTTCGATGTCCCGGTTGCCGAAATTCAGTTGCCTTTGAATTTCGGGTGATCCCTCTGGAGCATGTATGCTTCTGCTACTTGTTCTACATCATACTTTCTTCCGCAAACGGCGAAACGCTTTGACTCGGTGAGTTTCTAGGCATTCCGACTTCGATGTCCATGTTGCCGAAATTCATTTGCCTTTGAATTTCGGGTGATCCCTCTGGAGCATGTATGCTTCTGCTACTTGTTCTACATCATACTTTCATCCGCAAACGCCGAAACACTTTGACTCGGTGAGTTTCGAGGCATTCCGACTTCGATGCCCCGATTGCCGAAATTCAGTTGCCTTTGAATTTCGGGTGATCCCTCTTGAGCATGTATGCTTCTGCTACTTGTTCTACATCATACTTTCTTCCGCAAACGGCGAAACGCTTTGACTCGGTGAGTTTCGAGGCATTCCGACTTCGATGTCCCGGTTGCCGAAATTCAGTTGCCTTTGAATTTCGGGTGATCCCTCTTGAGCATGTATGCTTCTGCTACTTGTTCTACATCATACTTTCTTCCGCAAACGGCGAAACGCTTTGACTCGGTGAGTTTCTAGGCATTCCGACTTCGATGTCCATGTTGCCGAAATTCAGTTGCCTTTGAATTTCGGGTGATCCCTCTGGAGCATGTATGCTTCTGCTACTTGTTCTACATCATACTTTCTTCCGCAAACGGCGAAACGCTTTGACTCGGTGAGTTTCGAGGCATTCCGACTTCGATGCCCCGGTTGCCGAAATTCAGTTGCCTTTGAATTTCGGGTGATCCCTCTTGAGCATGTATGCTTCTGCTACTTGTTCTACATCATACTTTCTTCCGCAAACGGCGAAACGCTTTGACTCGGTGAGTTTCGAGGCATTCCGACTTCGATGTCCCGGTTGCCGAAATTCAGTTGCCTTTGAATTTCGGGTGATCCCTCTTGAGCATGTATGCTTCTGCTACTTGTTCTACATCATACTTTCTTCCGCAAACGGCGAAACGCTTTGACTCGGTGAGTTTCGAGGCATTCCGACTTCGATGTCCCGGTTGCCGAAATTCAGTTGCCTTTGAATTTCGGGTGATCCCTCTTGAGCATGTATGCTTCTGCTACTTGTTCTACATCATACTTTCTTCCGCAAACGGCGAAACGCTTTGACTCGGTGAGTTTCTAGGCATTCCGACTTCGATGTCCCGGTTGCCGAAATTCAGTTGCCTTTGAATTTCGGGTGATCCCTCTTGAGCATGTATGCTTCTGCTACTTGTTCTACATCATACTTTCTTCCGCAAACGGCGAAACGCTTTGACTCGGTGAGTTTCGAGGCATTCCGACTTCGATGCCCCGGTTGCCGAAATTCAGTTGCCTTTGAATTTCGGGTGATCCCTCTGGAGCATGTATGCTTCTGCTACTTGTTCTACATCATACTTTCTTCCGCAAACGGCGAAACGCTTTGACTCGGTGAGTTTCGAGGCATTCCGACTTCGATGCCCCGGTTGCCGAAATTCAGTTGCCTTTGAATTTCGGGTGATCCCTCTTGAGCATGTATGCTTCTGCTACTTGTTCTACATCATACTTTCTTCCGCAAACGGCGAAACGCTTTGACTCGGTGAGTTTCGAGGCATTCCGACTTCGATGCCCCGGTTGCCGAAATTCAGTTGCCTTTGAATTTCGGGTGATCCCTCTTGAGCATGTATGCTTCTGCTACTTGTTCTACATCATACTTTCTTCCGCAAACGGCGAAACGCTTTGACTCGGTGAGTTTCGAGGCATTCCGACTTCGATGCCCCGGTTGCCGAAATTCAGTTGCCTTTGAATTTCGGGTGATCCCTCTTGAGCATGTATGCTTCTGCTACTTGTTCTACATCATACTTTCTTCCGCAAACGGCGAAACGCTTTGACTCGGTGAGTTTCGAGGCATTCCGACTTCGATGCCCCGGTTGCCGAAATTCAGTTGCCTTTGAATTTCGGGTGATCCCTCTTGAGCATGTATGCTTCTGCTACTTGTTCTACATCATACTTTCTTCCGCAAACTGCGAAACGCTTTGACTCGGTGAGTTTCGAGGCATTCCGACTTCGATGTCCCGGTTGCCGAAATTCAGTTGCCTTTGAATTTCGGGTGATCCCTCTTGAGCATGTATGCTTCTGCTACTTGTTCTACATCATACTTTCTTCCGCAAACGGCGAAACGCTTTGACTCGGTGAGTTTCGAGGCATTCCGACTTCGATGCCCCGGTTGCCGAAATTCAGTTGCCTTTGAATTTCGGGTGATCCCTCTTGAGCATGTATGCTTCTGCTACTTGTTCTACATCATACTTTCTTCCGCAAACGGCGAAACGCTTTGACTCGGTGAGTTTCTAGGCATTCCGACTTCGATGTCCATGTTGCCGAAATTCAGTTGCCTTTGAATTTCGGGTGATCCCTCTAGAGCATGTATGCTTCTGCTACTTGTTCTACATCATACTTTCTTCCGCAAACGGCGAAACGCTTTGACTCGGTGAGTTTCGAGGCATTCCGACTTCGATGCCCCGGTTGCCGAAATTCAGTTGCCTTTGAATTTCGGGTGATCCCTCTTGAGCATGTATGCTTCTGCTACTTGTTCTACATCATACTTTCTTCCGCAAACGGCGAAACGCTTTGACTCGGTGAGTTTCGAGGCATTCCGACTTCGATGTCCCGGTTGCCGAAATTCAGTTGCCTTTGAATTTCGGGTGATCCCTCTTGAGCATGTATGCTTCTGCTACTTGTTCTACATCATACTTTCTTCCGCAAACGGCGAAACGCTTTGACTCGGTGAGTTTCTAGGCATTCCGACTTCGATGTCCCGGTTGCCGAAATTCAGTTGCCTTTGAATTTCGGGTGATCCCTCTTGAGCATGTATGCTTCTGCTACTTGTTCTACATCATACTTTCTTCCGCAAACGGCGAAACGCTTTGACTCGGTGAGTTTCGCGGCATTCCGACTTCGATGCCCCGGTTGCCGAAATTCAGTTGCCTTTGAATTTCGGGTGATCCCTCTTGAGCATGTATGCTTCTGCTACTTGTTCTACATCATACTTTCTTCCGCAAACGGCGAAACGCTTTGACTCGGTGAGTTTCGAGGCATTCCGACTTCGATGCCCCGGTTGCCGAAATTCAGTTGCCTTTGAATTTCGGGTGATCCCTCTTGAGCATGTATGCTTCTGCTACTTGTTCTACATCATACTTTCTTCCGCAAACGGCGAAACGCTTTGACTCGGTGAGTTTCGAGGCATTCCGACTTCGATGCCCGGTTGCCGAAATTCAGTTGCCTTTGAATTTCGGGTGATCCCTCTTGAGCATGTATGCTTCTGCTACTTGTTCTACATCATACTTTCTTCCGCAAACGGCGAAACGCTTTGACTCGGTGAGTTTCGAGGCATTCCGACTTCGATGTCCCGGTTGCCGAAATTCAGTTGCCTTTGAATTTCGGGTGATCCCTCTTGAGCATGTATGCTTCTGCTACTTGTTCTACATCATACTTTCTTCCGCAAACGGCGAAACGCTTTGACTCGGTGAGTTTCGAGGCATTCCGACTTCGATGCCCCGGTTGCCGAAATTCAGTTGCCTTTGAATTTCGGGTGATCCCTCTTGAGCATGTATGCTTCTGCTACTTGTTCTACATCATACTTTCTTCCGCAAACGGCGAAACGCTTTGACTCGGTGAGTTTCGAGGCATTCCGACTTCGATGTCCCGGTTGCCGAAATTCAGTTGCCTTTGAATTTCGGGTGATCCCTCTTGAGCATGTATGCTTCTGCTACTTGTTCTACATCATACTTTCTTCCGCAAACGGCGAAACGCTTTGACTCGGTGAGTTTCGAGGCATTCCGACTTCGATGCCCCGGTTGCCGAAATTCAGTTGCCTTTGAATTTCGGGTGATCCCTCTTGAGCATGTATGCTTCTGCTACTTGTTCTACATCATACTTTCTTCCGCAAACGGCCAAACGCTTTGACTCGGTGAGTTTCGAGGCATTCCGACTTCGATGCCCCGGTTGCCGAAATTCAGTTGCCTTTGAATTTCGGGTGATCCCTCTTGAGCATGTATGCTTCAGCTACTTGTTCTACATCATACTTTCTTCCCCAAACGGCGAAACGCTTTGACTCGGTGAGTTTCGAGGCATTCCGACTTCGATGTCCCGGTAGCCGAAATTCAGTTGCCTTTGAATTTCGGGTGATCCCTCTTGAGCATGTATGCTTCTGCTACTTGTTCTACATCATACTTTCTTCCGCAAACGGCGAAACGCTTTGACTCGGTGAGTTTCGAGGCATTCCGACTTCGATGCCCCTGTTGCCGAAATTCAGTTGCCTTTGAATTTCGGGTGATCCCTCTTGAGCATGTATGCTTCTGCTACTTGTTCTACATCATACTTTCTTCCGCAAACGGCGAAACGCTTTGACTCGGTGAGTTTCGAGGCATTCCGACTTCGATGCCCCGGTTGCCGAAATTCAGTTGCCTTTGAATTTCGGGTGATCCCTCTTGAGCATGTATGCTTCTGCTACTTGTTCTACATCATACTTTCTTCCGCAAACGGCGAAACGCTTTGACTCGGTGAGTTTCGAGGCATTCCGACTTCGATGCCCCGGTTGCCGAAATTCAGTTGCCTTTGAATTTCGGGTGATCCCTCTTGAGCATGTATGCTTCTGCTACTTGTTCTACATCATACTTTCTTCCGCAAACGGCGAAACTCTTTGACTCGGTGAGTTTCGAGGCATTCCCAATTCGATTTCCCGGTTGCCGAAATTCAGTTGCCTTTGAATTTCGGGTGATCCCTCTTGAGCATGTATGCTTCTGCTACTTGTTCTACATCATACTTTCTTCCGCAAACGGCGAAACGCTTTGACTCGGTGAGTTTCGCGGCATTCCGACTTCGATGCCCCGGTTGCCGAAATTCAGTTGCCTTTGAATTTCGGGTGATCCCTCTTGAGCATGTATGCTTCTGCTACTTGTTCTACATCATACTTTCTTCCGCAAACGGCGAAACGCTTTGACTCGGTGAGTTTCGAGGCATTCCGGCTTCGATGTCCCGGTTGCCGAAATTCAGTTGCCTTTGAATTTCGGGTGATCCCTCTTGAGCATGTATGCTTCTGCTACTTGTTCTACATCATACTTTCTTCCGCAAACGGCGAAACGCTTTGACTCGGTGAGTTTCGAGGCATTCCGACTTCGATGTCCATGTTGCCGAAATTCAGTTGCCTTTGAATTTCGGGTGATCCCTCTTGAGCATGTATGCTTCTGCTACTTGTTCTACATCATACTTTCTTCCGCAAACGGCGAAACGCTTTGACTCGGTGAGTTTCGAGGCATTCCGACTTCGATGCCCCGGTTGCCGAAATTCAGTTGCCTTTGAATTTCGGGTGATCCCTCTTGAGCATGTATGCTTCTGCTACTTGTTCTACATCATACTTTCTTCCGCAAACGGCGAAACGCTTTGACTCGGTGAGTTTCGTGGCATTCCGACTTCGATGTCCCGGTTGCCGAAATTCAGTTGCCTTTGAATTTCGGGTGATCCCTCTTGAGCATGTATGCTTCTGCTACTTGTTCTACATCATACTTTCTTCCGCAAACGGCGAAACGCTTTTACTCGGTGAGTTTCGAGGCATTCCGACTTCGATGTCTCAGTTGCCGAAATTCAGTTGCCTTTGAATTTCGGGTGATCCATCTTGAGCATGTATGCTTCTGCTACTTGTTCTACATCATACTTTCTTCCGCAAACGGCGAAACGCTTTGACTCGGTCAGTTTCGAGGCATTCCGACTTCGACGCCCTGGTTGCCGAAATTCAGTTGCCTTTGAATTTCAGGTGATCCCTCTTGAGCATGTATGCTTCTGCTACTTGTTCTACATCATACTTTCTTCCGCAAACGGCGAAACGCTTTGACTCGGTGAGTTTCGAGGCATTCCGACTTCGATGCCCCGGTTGCCGAAATTCAGTTGCCTTTGAATTTCAGGTGATCCCTCTTGAGCATGTATGCTTCTGCTACTTGTTCTACATCTTACTTTCTTCCGCAAACGGCGAAACGCTTTGACTCGGTGAGTTTCGAGGCATTCCGACTTCGATGTCCCGCTTGCCGAAATTCAGTTGCCTTTGAATTTCGGGTGATCCATCTTGAGCATGTATGCTTCTGCTACTTGTTCTACATCATACTTTCTTCCGCAAACGGCGAAACGCTTTGACTCGGTGAGTTTCGAGGCATTCCGACTTCGATGCCCCGGTTGCCGAAATTCAGTTGCCTTTGAATTTCGGGTGATCCCTCTTGAGCATGTATGCTTCTGCTACTTGTTCTACATCATACTTTCTTCCGCAAACGGCGAAACGCTTTGACTCGGTGAGTTTCGAGGCATTCCGACTTCGATGCCCCGGTTGCCGAAATTCAGTTGCCTTTGAATTTCGGGTGATCCCTCTTGAGCATGTATGCTTCTGCTACTTGTTCTACATCATACTTTCTTCCGCAAACGGCGAAACGCTTTGACTCGGTGAGTTTCGAGGCATTCCGACTTCGATGCCCGGTTGCCGAAATTCAGTTGCCTTTGAATTTCGGGTGATCCCTCTTGAGCATGTATGCTTCTGCTACTTGTTCTACATCATACTTTCTTCCGCAAACGGCGAAACGCTTTGACTCGGTGAGTTTCGAGGCATTCCGACTTCGATGCCCCGGTTGCCGAAATTCAGTTGCCTTTGAATTTCGGGTGATCCCTCTTGAGCATGTATGCTTCTGCTACTTGTTCTACATCATACTTTCTTCCGCAAACGGCGAAACGCTTTGACTCGGTGAGTTTCGAGGCATTCCGAGTTCGATGTCCCGGTTGCCGAAATTCAGTTGCCTTTGAATTTCGGGTGATCCCTCTTGAGCATGTATGCTTCTGCTACTTGTTCTACATCATACTTTCTTCCGCAAACGGCGAAACGCTTTGACTCGGTGAGTTTCTAGGCATTCCGACTTCGATGCCCATGTTGCCGAAATTCAGTTGCCTTTGAATTTCGGGTGATCCCTCTTGAGCATGTATGCTTCTGCTACTTGTTCTACATCATACTTTCTTCCGCAAACGGCGAAACGCTTTGACTCGGTGAGTTTCGAGGCATTCCGACTTCGATGCCCCGGTTGCCGAAATTCAGTTGCCTTTGAATTTCGGGTGATCCCTCTTGAGCATGTATGCTTCTGCTACTTGTTCTACATCATACTTTCTTCCGCAAACGGCGAAACGCTTTGACTCGGTGAGTTTCGAGGCATTCCGTCTTCGATGTCCCGGGTTGCCGAAATTCAGTTGCCTTTGAATTTCGGGTGATCCCTCTTGAGCATGTATGCTTCTGCTACTTGTTCTACATCATACTTTCTTCCGCAAACGGCGAAAAGCTTTGACTCGGTGAGTTTCGAGGCATTCCGACTTCGATGCCCATGTTGCCGAAATTCAGTTGCCTTTGAATTTCGGGTGATCCCTCTTGAGCATGTATGCTTCTGCTACTTGTTCTACATCATACTTTCTTCCGCAAACGGCGAAACGCTTTGACTCGGTGAGTTTCGAGGCATTCCGACTTCGATGTCCCGGTTGCCGAAATTCAGTTGCCTTTGAATTTCGGGTGATCCCTCTTGAGCATGTATGCTTCTGCTACTTGTTCTACATCATACTTTCTTCCGCAAACGGCGAAACGCTTTGACTCGGTGAGTTTCGAGGCATTCCGACTTCGATGCCCGGTTGCCGAAATTCAGTTGCCTTTGAATTTCGGGTGATCCCTCTTGAGCATGTATGCTTCTGCTACTTGTTCTACATCATACTTTCTTCCGCAAACGGCGAAACGCTTTGACTCGGTGAGTTTCGAGGCATTCCGACTTCGATGCCCCGGTTGCCGAAATTCAGTTGCCTTTGAATTTCGGGTGATCCCTCTTGAGCATGTATGCTTCTGCTACTTGTTCTACATCATACTTTCTTCCGCAAATGGCGAAACGCTTTGACTCGGTGAGTTCTAGGCATTCCGACTTCGATGCCCCGGTTGCCGAAATTCAGTTGCCTTTGAATTTCGGGTGATCCCTCTTGAGCATGTATGCTTCTGCTACTTGTTCTACATCATACTTTCTTCCGCAAACGGCGAAACGCTTTGACTCGGTGAGTTTCTCGGCATTCCGACTTCGATGCCCCGGTTGCCGAAATTCAGTTGCCTTTGAATTTCGGGTGATCCCTCTTGAGCATGTATGCTTCTGCTACTTGTTCTACATCATACTTTCTTCCGCAAACGGCGAAACGCTTTGACTCGGTGAGTTTCGAGGCATTCCGACTTCGATGCCCGGTTGCCGAAATTCAGTTGCCTTTGAATTTCGGGTGATCCCTCTGGAGCATG
>CM055362.1:20110396-20133396 GCA_029228515.1 Populus alba x Populus x berolinensis | reverse complement strand
CATAGCAAACTGAATTTCGGCAAACCGGGGCTCGAAGTCGAAATGTAGCGAAACTTACCGAGTCAAAAGTGTTTCGCCGTTTGCGGAAGAAGTTCCTTGTAGAACAAGTTAGCAGAAGCATACATGCTCAAGAGGGATCACTGAAATTTCAAAGGCAACTGAATTTCGGCAACCGGGGCATCGAAGTCGGAATCCGCGAAACTCACCGAGTCAAAGCGTTTCGCCGTTTCGGAAGAAAGTATGATGTAGAACAAGTATGCAGAAGCATACATGCTCAAGAGGGATCACCCGAAATTCAAAGGCAACTGAATTTCGGCAACCGGGGCATCGAAGTCGGAATGCCGCGAAACTCACCGAGTCAAAGCGTTTCGCCGTTTGCGGAAGAAAGTATGATTAGAACAAGTAGCAGAAGCATACATGCTCAAGAGGGATCACCCGAAATTCAAAGGCAACTGAATTTCGGCAACCGGCATCGAAGTCGGAATGCCACGAAACTCACCGAGTCAAAGCGTTTCGCCGTTTGCGGAAGAAAGTATGATTAGAACAAGTAGCAGAAGCATACATGCTCAAGAGGGATCACCCGAAATTCAAAGCAACTGAATTTCGGCAACCGGGCATCGAAGTCGGAATGCCTCGAAACTCACCGAGTCAAAGCGTTTCGCCGTTTGCGGAAGAAAGTATGATGTAGAACAAGTAGCAGAAGCATACATGCTCAAGAGGGATCACCCGAAATTCAAAGGCAACTGAATTTCGGCAACCGGGCATCGAAGTCGGAATGCCTCGAAACTCACCGAGTCAAAGCGTTTCGCCGTTTGCGGAAGAAAGTATGATGTAGAACAAGTAGCAGAAGCATACATGCTCAAGAGGGATCACCCGAAATTCAAAGGCAACTGAATTTCGGCAACCGGGGCATCGAAGTCGGAATGCCGCGAAACTCACCGAGTCAAAGCGTTTCGCCGTTTGCGGAAGAAAGTATGATGTAGAACAAGTAGCAGAAGCATACATGCTCAAGAGGGATCACCCGAAATTCAAAGGCAACTGAATTTCGGCAACCGGGCATCGAAGTCGGAATGCCGCGAAACTCACCGAGTCAAAGCGTTTCGCCGTTTGCGGAAGAAAGTATGATGTAGAACAAGTAGCAGAAGCATACATGCTCAAGAGGGATCACCCGAAATTCAAAGGCAACTGAATTTCGGCAACCGGGGCATCGAAGTCGGAATGCCTCGAAACTCACCGAGTCAAAGCGTTTCGCCGTTTGCGGAAGAAAGTATGATGTAGAACAAGTAGCAGAAGCATACATGCTCAAGAGGGATCACCCGAAATTCAAAGGCAACTGAATTTCGGCAACCGGGGCATCGAAGTCGGAATGCCGCGAAACTCACCTAGTCAAAGCGTTTCGCCGTTTGCGGAAGAAAGTTTGAAGTAGAACATGTAGCAGAAGCATACATGCTGAAGAGGGATCACCCGAAATTCAAAGGCAACTGAATTTCGGCAACCGGGGCACGGAAGTCGGAATGCCGCGAAACTCCTCGAGTCAACGCGTTTCGCCGTTTGCGGAAGAAAGTATGATGTAGAAGAAGTAGCAGAAGCATACATGCTCAAGAGGGATCACCTGAAATTCAAAGGCAACTGAATTTCGGCAACCTGGGCATCGAAGTCGGAATACCGCGACACTCACGGAGTCAAAGCGTTTCGCCGTTTGCGGAAGAAAGTATGATGTAGAACCAGTAGCAGAAGCATACATGCTCAAGAGGGATCACCCGAAATTCAAAGGCAACTGAATTTCGGCAACCGGGGCACCGAATTCGGAATGCCGCAAAACTCACCGAGTCAAATTTTTCGCCGTTTGCGGAAGAAAGTATGATGTAGAACAAGTAGCAGAAGCATACATGCTCAAGAGGGATCACCCGAAATTCAAAGGCAACTGAATTTCGGCAACCGGGGCATCGAAGTCGGAATGCCTCCAAACTCACCGAGTCAAAGCGTTTCGCCGTTTGCGGAAGAAAGTATGATGTAGAACAAGTAGCAGAAGCATACATGCTCAAGAGGGATCACCCGAAATTCAAAGGCAACTGAATTTCGGCAACCGGGGCATCGAAGTCGGAATGCCGCGAAACTCACCGAGTCAAAGCGTTTCGCCGTTTGCGGAAGAAAGTATGATGTAGAACAAGTAGCAGAAGCATACATGCTCAAGAGGGATCACCCGAAATTCAAAGGCAACTGAATTTCGGCAACCGGGCATCGAAGTCGGAATGCCACGAAACTCACCGAGTCAAAGCGTTTCGCCGTTTGCGGAAGAAAGTATGATGTAGAACAAGTAGCAGAAGCATACATGCTCAAGAGGGATCACCCGAAATTCAAAGGCAACTGAATTTCGGCAACCGGGGCATCGAAGTCGGAATGCCTCGAAACTCACCGAGTCAAAGCGTTTCGCCGTTTGCGGAAGAAAGTATGATGTAGAACAAGTAGCAGAAGCATACATGCTCAAGAGGGATCACCCGAAATTCAAAGGCAACTGAATTTCGGCAACCGGGGCATCGAAGTCGGAATGCCTCGAAACTCACCGAGTCAAAGCGTTTCGCCGTTTGCGGAAGAAAGTATGATGTAGAAGAAGTAGCAGAAGCATACATGCTCAAGAGGGATCACCCGAAATTCAAAGGCAACTGAATTTCGGCAACCGGGGCATCGAAGGCGGAATGCCTCGAAACTCACCGAGTCAAACCGTTTCGCCGTTTGCGGAAGAAAGTACTATGTAGAACAAGTAGCAGAAGCATACATGCTGAAGAGGGATCACCCGAAATTCTAAGGCAACTGAATTTCGGCAACCGGGGCATCGAAGTCGGAATGCCTCGAAACTCACCGAGTCAAAAGGTTTCGCCGTTTGCGGAAGAAAGTATGATGTAGAACAAGTAGCAGAAGCATACATGCTCAAGAGGGATCACCCGAAATTCAAAGGCAACTGAATTTCGGCAACCGGGGCATCGAAGTCGGAATGCCTCGAAACTCACCGGCTCAAAGCGTTTCGCCGTTTGCGGAAGAAAGTATGATGTAGAACAAGTAGCAGAAGCATACATGCTCAAGAGGGATCACCCGAAATTCAAAGGCAACTGAATTTCGGCAACCGGGGCATCGAAGTCGGAATGCCTCGAAACTCACCGAGTCAAAGCGTTTCGCCGTTTGCGGGTGAAAGTCCGATGTAGAACATGTAGCAGAAGCATACATGCTCAAGAAGTATCACCCGAAATTCAAAGGCAACTGAATTTCGGCAACCGGGGCATCGAATTCGGAATGTTGCGAAACTCACCGAGTCAAAGCGTTTCGCCGTTTGCGGAAGAAAGTATGATGTAGAACAAGTAGCAGAACCATACATGCTCAAGAGGGATCACCCGAAATTCAAAGGCAACTAAATTTCGGCAACCAGGGCATGGAAGTCGGAATTCCGCGAAACTCACCGAGTCAAAGCGTTTCACCGTTTGCAGAAGAAAGTCCGATGTAGAACAAGTAGCAGAAGCATACATGCTCAAGAGGGATCACCCAAAATTCAAAGGCAACTGAATTTCCACAACCGGCGCATGGAAGTCCGAATGCCACGAAACTCACCGAGTCAAAGCGTTTCGCCGTTTGCGGAAGAAAGTCCGAAGGAGAACAAGTAGCAGAAGCATACATGCTCAAGAGGGATCACCCGAAATGCAAAGGCAACAAAATTTCGGCAACCGGGGAATCGAAGTCGGAATGCCTCGAAACTCACCGAGTTAATGCATTTCGCCGTTTGGGGAAGAAAGTACGTTGTAAAACAAGTAGCTGAAGCATACATGCTCAAGAGGGATCACCCGAAATTCAAAGGCAACTGAATTTCGGCAACCGGGGCATCGAAGTCAGAATGCCTCGAAACTCACCGAGTCAAATCGTTTCGCCGTTTGCGGAAGAAAGTATGATGTAGAACAAGTAGCTGAAGCATACATGCTCACGAGGGATCACCCGAAATTCAAAGGCAACTGAATTTCGGCAACCGGGACATCGAAGTCGGAATGCCTCGAAACTCACCGAGTCAAAGCGTTTCGCCGTTTGCGGAAGACAGATACCTGTAGAACAAGTAGCAGAAGCATACATGCTCAAGAGGGATCACCCGAAATTCAAAGGCAACTGAATTTCGGCAACCGGGGCAACGAAGTCGGAATGCCTCGAAACTCACCGAGTCAAAGCGTTTCGCCATTTGTGGAAGAAAGTAGATGTAGAACAAGTAGCAGAAGCATACATGCTCAAGATGGATCACCCGAAATTCAAAGGCAACTGAATTTCGGCAACCGGGGCATCGAAGTCGGAATGCCTCGAAACTCACCGAGTCAAAGCGTTTCGCCGTTTGCGGAAGAAGTCTGATGTAGAACAAGTAGCAGAAGCATACATGCTCAAGAGGGATCACCCGAAATTCAAAGGCAACTGAATTTCGGCAACCGGGGCATCGAAGTCGGAATGCTTCGAAACTCACCGAGTCAAAGCGTTTCGCCGTTTGCGGAAGAAAGTGTGATGTAGAACAAGTAGCAGAAGCAAACATGCTCAAGAGGGATCACCCGAAATTCAAAGGCAACTGAATTTCGGCAACCGGGTCATCGAAGTCGGAATGCCGCGAAACTCCCCGAGTCAAAGCATTTCGCCGTTTGTGGAAGAAAGTAACATGTAGAACTAGTAGCTGAAGCATACATGCTCAAGAGGGATCACCCGAAATTCAAAGGCAACTGAATTTCGGCAACTGGGGCATCGAAGTCGGATTGCCGCGAAACTCAACGAGTCAAAGCGTTTCGCCGTTTGCGGAAGAAAGTCTGATGTAGAACAAGTAGCAGAAGCATACATGCTCAAGAGGGATCACCCGAAATTCAAAGGCAACTGAATTTCGGCAACCGGGGCATCGAAGTCGGAATGCCTCGAAACTCACCGAGTCAAAGCGTTTCGCCGTTTGCGGAAGAAAGTATGATGTAGAACAAGTAGCAGAAGCATACATGCTCAAGAGGGATCACCCGAAATTCAAAGGCAACTGAATTTCGGCAACCGGGGCATCAAAGTCGGAATGCCTCGAAACTCACCGAGTCCAAAGCGTTTACGTCCCCGTTTTGCGGAAGAATGTATGATGTAGAACAAGTAGCAGAAGCATACATGCTCAAGAGGGATCACCCGAAATTCAAAGGCAACTGAATTTCGGCAACCGGGGCATCGAAGTCGGAATGCCTCGAAACTCACCGAGTCAAAGCGTTTTGCCATTTGCGGAAGAACGTATGATGTAGAACAAGTAGCAGAAGCATACATGCTCAAGATGGATCACCCGAAATTCATAGGCAACTGAATTTCGGCAACCGGGGCATCAAAGTCGGAATGCCTCGAAACTCACCGAGTCAAAGCGTTTCGCCGTTTACGGAAGAAAGTATAATTTAGAACAAGTAGAAGAACCATACATGCTCAAGAGGGATCACCCGAAATGCAAAGGCAACTGAATTTCGGCAACCGGGGCATCGAAGTCAGAATGCTGCGAAAGTCACCGAGTCAAAGCGTTTCGCCGTTTGCGGAAGAAAGTATGATGTAGAACAAGTAGCAGAAGCATACATGCTCAAGAGCGATCACCTGAAATTCAAAGGCAACTGAATTTCGGCAACCGGGGCATCGAAGTCGGAATGCCGCGAAAGTGACCGAGTCAAAGCGTTTCGCCGTTTCCGGAAGAAAGTATGATGTAGAACAATTAGCAGAAGCATACATGCTCAAGAGGGATCACCCGAAATTCAAAGGCAACTGAATTTCGGCAACCGGGGCATCGAAGTCGGAATGCCGCGAAACTCACCGAGTCAAAGCGTTTCGCCGTTTGCGGAAGAAAGTATGATGTAGAACAAGTAGCAGAAGCATACATGCTCAAGAGGGATCACCCGAAATTCAAAGGCAACTGAATTTCGGCAACCGGGGCATCGAAGTCGGAATGCCGCGAAACTCACCGAGTCAAAGCGTTTCGCCGTTTGCGGAAGAAAGTCTGATGTAGAACAAGTAGCAGAAGCATACATGCTCAAGAGGGATCACCCGAAATTCAAAGGCAACTGAATTTCGGCAACCGGGGCATCGAAGTCGGAATGCCGCGAAACTCACCGAGTCAAAGCGTTTCGCCGTTTGCGGAAGAAAGTCTGATGTAGAACAAGTAGCAGAAGCATACATGCTCAAGAGGGATCACCCGAAATTCAAAGGCAACTGAATTTCGGCAACCGGGGCATCGAAGTCGGAATGCCGCGAAACTCACCGAGTCAAAGCGTTTCGCCGTTTGCGGAAGAAAGTCTGATGTAGAACAAGTAGCAGAAGCATACATGCTCAAGAGGGATCACCCGAAATTCAAAGGCAACTGAATTTCGGCAACCGGGGCATCGAAGTCGGAATGCCGCGAAACTCACCGAGTCAAAGCGTTTCGCCGTTTGCGGAAGAAAGTCTGATGTAGAACAAGTAGCAGAAGCATACATGCTCAAGAGGGATCACCCGAAATTCAAAGGCAACTGAATTTCGGCAACCGGGGCATCGAAGTCGGAATGCCGCGAAACTCACCGAGTCAAAGCGTTTCGCCGTTTGCGGAAGAAAGTCTGATGTAGAACAAGTAGCAGAAGCATACATGCTCAAGAGGGATCACCCGAAATTCAAAGGCAACTGAATTTCGGCAACCGGGGCATCGAAGTCGGAATGCCGCGAAACTCACCGAGTCAAAGCGTTTCGCCGTTTGCGGAAGAAAGTCTGATGTAGAACAAGTAGCAGAAGCATACATGCTCAAGAGGGATCACCCGAAATTCAAAGGCAACTGAATTTCGGCAACCGGGGCATCGAAGTCGGAATGCCGCGAAACTCACCGAGTCAAAGCGTTTCGCCGTTTGCGGAAGAAAGTCTGATGTAGAACAAGTAGCAGAAGCATACATGCTCAAGAGGGATCACCCGAAATTCAAAGGCAACTGAATTTCGGCAACCGGGGCATCGAAGTCGGAATGCCGCGAAACTCACCGAGTCAAAGCGTTTCGCCGTTTGCGGAAGAAAGTCTGATGTAGAACAAGTAGCAGAAGCATACATGCTCAAGAGGGATCACCCGAAATTCAAAGGCAACTGAATTTCGGCAACCGGGGCATCGAAGTCGGAATGCCGCGAAACTCACCGAGTCAAAGCGTTTCGCCGTTTGCGGAAGAAAGTCTGATGTAGAACAAGTAGCAGAAGCATACATGCTCAAGAGGGATCACCCGAAATTCAAAGGCAACTGAATTTCGGCAACCGGGGCATCGAAGTCGGAATGCCGCGAAACTCACCGAGTCAAAGCGTTTCGCCGTTTGCGGAAGAAAGTCTGATGTAGAACAAGTAGCAGAAGCATACATGCTCAAGAGGGATCACCCGAAATTCAAAGGCAACTGAATTTCGGCAACCGGGGCATCGAAGTCGGAATGCCGCGAAACTCACCGAGTCAAAGCGTTTCGCCGTTTGCGGAAGAAAGTCTGATGTAGAACAAGTAGCAGAAGCATACATGCTCAAGAGGGATCACCCGAAATTCAAAGGCAACTGAATTTCGGCAACCGGGGCATCGAAGTCGGAATGCCGCGAAACTCACCGAGTCAAAGCGTTTCGCCGTTTGCGGAAGAAAGTCTGATGTAGAACAAGTAGCAGAAGCATACATGCTCAAGAGGGATCACCCGAAATTCAAAGGCAACTGAATTTCGGCAACCGGGGCATCGAAGTCGGAATGCCGCGAAACTCACCGAGTCAAAGCGTTTCGCCGTTTGCGGAAGAAAGTCTGATGTAGAACAAGTAGCAGAAGCATACATGCTCAAGAGGGATCACCCGAAATTCAAAGGCAACTGAATTTCGGCAACCGGGGCATCGAAGTCGGAATGCCGCGAAACTCACCGAGTCAAAGCGTTTCGCCGTTTGCGGAAGAAAGTCTGATGTAGAACAAGTAGCAGAAGCATACATGCTCAAGAGGGATCACCCGAAATTCAAAGGCAACTGAATTTCGGCAACCGGGGCATCGAAGTCGGAATGCCGCGAAACTCACCGAGTCAAAGCGTTTCGCCGTTTGCGGAAGAAAGTCTGATGTAGAACAAGTAGCAGAAGCATACATGCTCAAGAGGGATCACCCGAAATTCAAAGGCAACTGAATTTCGGCAACCGGGGCATCGAAGTCGGAATGCCGCGAAACTCACCGAGTCAAAGCGTTTCGCCGTTTGCGGAAGAAAGTCTGATGTAGAACAAGTAGCAGAAGCATACATGCTCAAGAGGGATCACCCGAAATTCAAAGGCAACTGAATTTCGGCAACCGGGGCATCGAAGTCGGAATGCCGCGAAACTCACCGAGTCAAAGCGTTTCGCCGTTTGCGGAAGAAAGTCTGATGTAGAACAAGTAGCAGAAGCATACATGCTCAAGAGGGATCACCCGAAATTCAAAGGCAACTGAATTTCGGCAACCGGGGCATCGAAGTCGGAATGCCGCGAAACTCACCGAGTCAAAGCGTTTCGCCGTTTGCGGAAGAAAGTCTGATGTAGAACAAGTAGCAGAAGCATACATGCTCAAGAGGGATCACCCGAAATTCAAAGGCAACTGAATTTCGGCAACCGGGGCATCGAAGTCGGAATGCCGCGAAACTCACCGAGTCAAAGCGTTTCGCCGTTTGCGGAAGAAAGTCTGATGTAGAACAAGTAGCAGAAGCATACATGCTCAAGAGGGATCACCCGAAATTCAAAGGCAACTGAATTTCGGCAACCGGGGCATCGAAGTCGGAATGCCGCGAAACTCACCGAGTCAAAGCGTTTCGCCGTTTGCGGAAGAAAGTCTGATGTAGAACAAGTAGCAGAAGCATACATGCTCAAGAGGGATCACCCGAAATTCAAAGGCAACTGAATTTCGGCAACCGGGGCATCGAAGTCGGAATGCCGCGAAACTCACCGAGTCAAAGCGTTTCGCCGTTTGCGGAAGAAAGTCTGATGTAGAACAAGTAGCAGAAGCATACATGCTCAAGAGGGATCACCCGAAATTCAAAGGCAACTGAATTTCGGCAACCGGGGCATCGAAGTCGGAATGCCGCGAAACTCACCGAGTCAAAGCGTTTCGCCGTTTGCGGAAGAAAGTCTGATGTAGAACAAGTAGCAGAAGCATACATGCTCAAGAGGGATCACCCGAAATTCAAAGGCAACTGAATTTCGGCAACCGGGGCATCGAAGTCGGAATGCCGCGAAACTCACCGAGTCAAAGCGTTTCGCCGTTTGCGGAAGAAAGTCTGATGTAGAACAAGTAGCAGAAGCATACATGCTCAAGAGGGATCACCCGAAATTCAAAGGCAACTGAATTTCGGCAACCGGGGCATCGAAGTCGGAATGCCGCGAAACTCACCGAGTCAAAGCGTTTCGCCGTTTGCGGAAGAAAGTCTGATGTAGAACAAGTAGCAGAAGCATACATGCTCAAGAGGGATCACCCGAAATTCAAAGGCAACTGAATTTCGGCAACCGGGGCATCGAAGTCGGAATGCCGCGAAACTCACCGAGTCAAAGCGTTTCGCCGTTTGCGGAAGAAAGTCTGATGTAGAACAAGTAGCAGAAGCATACATGCTCAAGAGGGATCACCCGAAATTCAAAGGCAACTGAATTTCGGCAACCGGGGCATCGAAGTCGGAATGCCGCGAAACTCACCGAGTCAAAGCGTTTCGCCGTTTGCGGAAGAAAGTCTGATGTAGAACAAGTAGCAGAAGCATACATGCTCAAGAGGGATCACCCGAAATTCAAAGGCAACTGAATTTCGGCAACCGGGGCATCGAAGTCGGAATGCCGCGAAACTCACCGAGTCAAAGCGTTTCGCCGTTTGCGGAAGAAAGTCTGATGTAGAACAAGTAGCAGAAGCATACATGCTCAAGAGGGATCACCCGAAATTCAAAGGCAACTGAATTTCGGCAACCGGGGCATCGAAGTCGGAATGCCGCGAAACTCACCGAGTCAAAGCGTTTCGCCGTTTGCGGAAGAAAGTCTGATGTAGAACAAGTAGCAGAAGCATACATGCTCAAGAGGGATCACCCGAAATTCAAAGGCAACTGAATTTCGGCAACCGGGGCATCGAAGTCGGAATGCCGCGAAACTCACCGAGTCAAAGCGTTTCGCCGTTTGCGGAAGAAAGTCTGATGTAGAACAAGTAGCAGAAGCATACATGCTCAAGAGGGATCACCCGAAATTCAAAGGCAACTGAATTTCGGCAACCGGGGCATCGAAGTCGGAATGCCGCGAAACTCACCGAGTCAAAGCGTTTCGCCGTTTGCGGAAGAAAGTCTGATGTAGAACAAGTAGCAGAAGCATACATGCTCAAGAGGGATCACCCGAAATTCAAAGGCAACTGAATTTCGGCAACCGGGGCATCGAAGTCGGAATGCCGCGAAACTCACCGAGTCAAAGCGTTTCGCCGTTTGCGGAAGAAAGTCTGATGTAGAACAAGTAGCAGAAGCATACATGCTCAAGAGGGATCACCCGAAATTCAAAGGCAACTGAATTTCGGCAACCGGGGCATCGAAGTCGGAATGCCGCGAAACTCACCGAGTCAAAGCGTTTCGCCGTTTGCGGAAGAAAGTCTGATGTAGAACAAGTAGCAGAAGCATACATGCTCAAGAGGGATCACCCGAAATTCAAAGGCAACTGAATTTCGGCAACCGGGGCATCGAAGTCGGAATGCCGCGAAACTCACCGAGTCAAAGCGTTTCGCCGTTTGCGGAAGAAAGTCTGATGTAGAACAAGTAGCAGAAGCATACATGCTCAAGAGGGATCACCCGAAATTCAAAGGCAACTGAATTTCGGCAACCGGGGCATCGAAGTCGGAATGCCGCGAAACTCACCGAGTCAAAGCGTTTCGCCGTTTGCGGAAGAAAGTCTGATGTAGAACAAGTAGCAGAAGCATACATGCTCAAGAGGGATCACCCGAAATTCAAAGGCAACTGAATTTCGGCAACCGGGGCATCGAAGTCGGAATGCCGCGAAACTCACCGAGTCAAAGCGTTTCGCCGTTTGCGGAAGAAAGTCTGATGTAGAACAAGTAGCAGAAGCATACATGCTCAAGAGGGATCACCCGAAATTCAAAGGCAACTGAATTTCGGCAACCGGGGCATCGAAGTCGGAATGCCGCGAAACTCACCGAGTCAAAGCGTTTCGCCGTTTGCGGAAGAAAGTCTGATGTAGAACAAGTAGCAGAAGCATACATGCTCAAGAGGGATCACCCGAAATTCAAAGGCAACTGAATTTCGGCAACCGGGGCATCGAAGTCGGAATGCCGCGAAACTCACCGAGTCAAAGCGTTTCGCCGTTTGCGGAAGAAAGTCTGATGTAGAACAAGTAGCAGAAGCATACATGCTCAAGAGGGATCACCCGAAATTCAAAGGCAACTGAATTTCGGCAACCGGGGCATCGAAGTCGGAATGCCGCGAAACTCACCGAGTCAAAGCGTTTCGCCGTTTGCGGAAGAAAGTCTGATGTAGAACAAGTAGCAGAAGCATACATGCTCAAGAGGGATCACCCGAAATTCAAAGGCAACTGAATTTCGGCAACCGGGGCATCGAAGTCGGAATGCCGCGAAACTCACCGAGTCAAAGCGTTTCGCCGTTTGCGGAAGAAAGTCTGATGTAGAACAAGTAGCAGAAGCATACATGCTCAAGAGGGATCACCCGAAATTCAAAGGCAACTGAATTTCGGCAACCGGGGCATCGAAGTCGGAATGCCGCGAAACTCACCGAGTCAAAGCGTTTCGCCGTTTGCGGAAGAAAGTCTGATGTAGAACAAGTAGCAGAAGCATACATGCTCAAGAGGGATCACCCGAAATTCAAAGGCAACTGAATTTCGGCAACCGGGCATCGAAGTCGGAATGCCGCGAAACTCACCGAGTCAAAGCGTTTCGCCGTTTGCGGAAGAAAGTCTGATGTAGAACAAGTAGCAGAAGCATACATGCTCAAGAGGGATCACCCGAAATTCAAAGGCAACTGAATTTCGGCAACCGGGGCATCGAAGTCGGAATGCCGCGAAACTCACCGAGTCAAAGCGTTTCGCCGTTTGCGGAAGAAAGTCTGATGTAGAACAAGTAGCAGAAGCATACATGCTCAAGAGGGATCACCCGAAATTCAAAGGCAACTGAATTTCGGCAACCGGGGCATCGAAGTCGGAATGCCGCGAAACTCACCGAGTCAAAGCGTTTCGCCGTTTGCGGAAGAAAGTCTGATGTAGAACAAGTAGCAGAAGCATACATGCTCAAGAGGGATCACCCGAAATTCAAAGGCAACTGAATTTCGGCAACCGGGGCATCGAAGTCGGAATGCCGCGAAACTCACCGAGTCAAAGCGTTTCGCCGTTTGCGGAAGAAAGTCTGATGTAGAACAAGTAGCAGAAGCATACATGCTCAAGAGGGATCACCCGAAATTCAAAGGCAACTGAATTTCGGCAACCGGGGCATCGAAGTCGGAATGCCGCGAAACTCACCGAGTCAAAGCGTTTCGCCGTTTGCGGAAGAAAGTCTGATGTAGAACAAGTAGCAGAAGCATACATGCTCAAGAGGGATCACCCGAAATTCAAAGGCAACTGAATTTCGGCAACCGGGGCATCGAAGTCGGAATGCCGCGAAACTCACCGAGTCAAAGCGTTTCGCCGTTTGCGGAAGAAAGTCTGATGTAGAACAAGTAGCAGAAGCATACATGCTCAAGAGGGATCACCCGAAATTCAAAGGCAACTGAATTTCGGCAACCGGGGCATCGAAGTCGGAATGCCGCGAAACTCACCGAGTCAAAGCGTTTCGCCGTTTGCGGAAGAAAGTCTGATGTAGAACAAGTAGCAGAAGCATACATGCTCAAGAGGGATCACCCGAAATTCAAAGGCAACTGAATTTCGGCAACCGGGGCATCGAAGTCGGAATGCCGCGAAACTCACCGAGTCAAAGCGTTTCGCCGTTTGCGGAAGAAAGTCTGATGTAGAACAAGTAGCAGAAGCATACATGCTCAAGAGGGATCACCCGAAATTCAAAGGCAACTGAATTTCGGCAACCGGGGCATCGAAGTCGGAATGCCGCGAAACTCACCGAGTCAAAGCGTTTCGCCGTTTGCGGAAGAAAGTCTGATGTAGAACAAGTAGCAGAAGCATACATGCTCAAGAGGGATCACCCGAAATTCAAAGGCAACTGAATTTCGGCAACCGGGGCATCGAAGTCGGAATGCCGCGAAACTCACCGAGTCAAAGCGTTTCGCCGTTTGCGGAAGAAAGTCTGATGTAGAACAAGTAGCAGAAGCATACATGCTCAAGAGGGATCACCCGAAATTCAAAGGCAACTGAATTTCGGCAACCGGGGCATCGAAGTCGGAATGCCGCGAAACTCACCGAGTCAAAGCGTTTCGCCGTTTGCGGAAGAAAGTCTGATGTAGAACAAGTAGCAGAAGCATACATGCTCAAGAGGGATCACCCGAAATTCAAAGGCAACTGAATTTCGGCAACCGGGGCATCGAAGTCGGAATGCCGCGAAACTCACCGAGTCAAAGCGTTTCGCCGTTTGCGGAAGAAAGTCTGATGTAGAACAAGTAGCAGAAGCATACATGCTCAAGAGGGATCACCCGAAATTCAAAGGCAACTGAATTTCGGCAACCGGGGCATCGAAGTCGGAATGCCGCGAAACTCACCGAGTCAAAGCGTTTCGCCGTTTGCGGAAGAAAGTCTGATGTAGAACAAGTAGCAGAAGCATACATGCTCAAGAGGGATCACCCGAAATTCAAAGGCAACTGAATTTCGGCAACCGGGGCATCGAAGTCGGAATGCCGCGAAACTCACCGAGTCAAAGCGTTTCGCCGTTTGCGGAAGAAAGTCTGATGTAGAACAAGTAGCAGAAGCATACATGCTCAAGAGGGATCACCCGAAATTCAAAGGCAACTGAATTTCGGCAACCGGGGCATCGAAGTCGGAATGCCGCGAAACTCACCGAGTCAAAGCGTTTCGCCGTTTGCGGAAGAAAGTCTGATGTAGAACAAGTAGCAGAAGCATACATGCTCAAGAGGGATCACCCGAAATTCAAAGGCAACTGAATTTCGGCAACCGGGGCATCGAAGTCGGAATGCCGCGAAACTCACCGAGTCAAAGCGTTTCGCCGTTTGCGGAAGAAAGTCTGATGTAGAACAAGTAGCAGAAGCATACATGCTCAAGAGGGATCACCCGAAATTCAAAGGCAACTGAATTTCGGCAACCGGGGCATCGAAGTCGGAATGCCGCGAAACTCACCGAGTCAAAGCGTTTCGCCGTTTGCGGAAGAAAGTCTGATGTAGAACAAGTAGCAGAAGCATACATGCTCAAGAGGGATCACCCGAAATTCAAAGGCAACTGAATTTCGGCAACCGGGGCATCGAAGTCGGAATGCCGCGAAACTCACCGAGTCAAAGCGTTTCGCCGTTTGCGGAAGAAAGTCTGATGTAGAACAAGTAGCAGAAGCATACATGCTCAAGAGGGATCACCCGAAATTCAAAGGCAACTGAATTTCGGCAACCGGGGCATCGAAGTCGGAATGCCGCGAAACTCACCGAGTCAAAGCGTTTCGCCGTTTGCGGAAGAAAGTCTGATGTAGAACAAGTAGCAGAAGCATACATGCTCAAGAGGGATCACCCGAAATTCAAAGGCAACTGAATTTCGGCAACCGGGGCATCGAAGTCGGAATGCCGCGAAACTCACCGAGTCAAAGCGTTTCGCCGTTTGCGGAAGAAAGTCTGATGTAGAACAAGTAGCAGAAGCATACATGCTCAAGAGGGATCACCCGAAATTCAAAGGCAACTGAATTTCGGCAACCGGGGCATCGAAGTCGGAATGCCGCGAAACTCACCGAGTCAAAGCGTTTCGCCGTTTGCGGAAGAAAGTCTGATGTAGAACAAGTAGCAGAAGCATACATGCTCAAGAGGGATCACCCGAAATTCAAAGGCAACTGAATTTCGGCAACCGGGGCATCGAAGTCGGAATGCCGCGAAACTCACCGAGTCAAAGCGTTTCGCCGTTTGCGGAAGAAAGTCTGATGTAGAACAAGTAGCAGAAGCATACATGCTCAAGAGGGATCACCCGAAATTCAAAGGCAACTGAATTTCGGCAACCGGGGCATCGAAGTCGGAATGCCGCGAAACTCACCGAGTCAAAGCGTTTCGCCGTTTGCGGAAGAAAGTCTGATGTAGAACAAGTAGCAGAAGCATACATGCTCAAGAGGGATCACCCGAAATTCAAAGGCAACTGAATTTCGGCAACCGGGGCATCGAAGTCGGAATGCCGCGAAACTCACCGAGTCAAAGCGTTTCGCCGTTTGCGGAAGAAAGTCTGATGTAGAACAAGTAGCAGAAGCATACATGCTCAAGAGGGATCACCCGAAATTCAAAGGCAACTGAATTTCGGCAACCGGGGCATCGAAGTCGGAATGCCGCGAAACTCACCGAGTCAAAGCGTTTCGCCGTTTGCGGAAGAAAGTCTGATGTAGAACAAGTAGCAGAAGCATACATGCTCAAGAGGGATCACCCGAAATTCAAAGGCAACTGAATTTCGGCAACCGGGGCATCGAAGTCGGAATGCCGCGAAACTCACCGAGTCAAAGCGTTTCGCCGTTTGCGGAAGAAAGTCTGATGTAGAACAAGTAGCAGAAGCATACATGCTCAAGAGGGATCACCCGAAATTCAAAGGCAACTGAATTTCGGCAACCGGGGCATCGAAGTCGGAATGCCGCGAAACTCACCGAGTCAAAGCGTTTCGCCGTTTGCGGAAGAAAGTCTGATGTAGAACAAGTAGCAGAAGCATACATGCTCAAGAGGGATCACCCGAAATTCAAAGGCAACTGAATTTCGGCAACCGGGGCATCGAAGTCGGAATGCCGCGAAACTCACCGAGTCAAAGCGTTTCGCCGTTTGCGGAAGAAAGTCTGATGTAGAACAAGTAGCAGAAGCATACATGCTCAAGAGGGATCACCCGAAATTCAAAGGCAACTGAATTTCGGCAACCGGGGCATCGAAGTCGGAATGCCGCGAAACTCACCGAGTCAAAGCGTTTCGCCGTTTGCGGAAGAAAGTCTGATGTAGAACAAGTAGCAGAAGCATACATGCTCAAGAGGGATCACCCGAAATTCAAAGGCAACTGAATTTCGGCAACCGGGGCATCGAAGTCGGAATGCCGCGAAACTCACCGAGTCAAAGCGTTTCGCCGTTTGCGGAAGAAAGTCTGATGTAGAACAAGTAGCAGAAGCATACATGCTCAAGAGGGATCACCCGAAATTCAAAGGCAACTGAATTTCGGCAACCGGGGCATCGAAGTCGGAATGCCGCGAAACTCACCGAGTCAAAGCGTTTCGCCGTTTGCGGAAGAAAGTCTGATGTAGAACAAGTAGCAGAAGCATACATGCTCAAGAGGGATCACCCGAAATTCAAAGGCAACTGAATTTCGGCAACCGGGGCATCGAAGTCGGAATGCCGCGAAACTCACCGAGTCAAAGCGTTTCGCCGTTTGCGGAAGAAAGTCTGATGTAGAACAAGTAGCAGAAGCATACATGCTCAAGAGGGATCACCCGAAATTCAAAGGCAACTGAATTTCGGCAACCGGGGCATCGAAGTCGGAATGCCGCGAAACTCACCGAGTCAAAGCGTTTCGCCGTTTGCGGAAGAAAGTCTGATGTAGAACAAGTAGCAGAAGCATACATGCTCAAGAGGGATCACCCGAAATTCAAAGGCAACTGAATTTCGGCAACCGGGGCATCGAAGTCGGAATGCCGCGAAACTCACCGAGTCAAAGCGTTTCGCCGTTTGCGGAAGAAAGTCTGATGTAGAACAAGTAGCAGAAGCATACATGCTCAAGAGGGATCACCCGAAATTCAAAGGCAACTGAATTTCGGCAACCGGGGCATCGAAGTCGGAATGCCGCGAAACTCACCGAGTCAAAGCGTTTCGCCGTTTGCGGAAGAAAGTCTGATGTAGAACAAGTAGCAGAAGCATACATGCTCAAGAGGGATCACCCGAAATTCAAAGGCAACTGAATTTCGGCAACCGGGGCATCGAAGTCGGAATGCCGCGAAACTCACCGAGTCAAAGCGTTTCGCCGTTTGCGGAAGAAAGTCTGATGTAGAACAAGTAGCAGAAGCATACATGCTCAAGAGGGATCACCCGAAATTCAAAGGCAACTGAATTTCGGCAACCGGGGCATCGAAGTCGGAATGCCGCGAAACTCACCGAGTCAAAGCGTTTCGCCGTTTGCGGAAGAAAGTCTGATGTAGAACAAGTAGCAGAAGCATACATGCTCAAGAGGGATCACCCGAAATTCAAAGGCAACTGAATTTCGGCAACCGGGGCATCGAAGTCGGAATGCCGCGAAACTCACCGAGTCAAAGCGTTTCGCCGTTTGCGGAAGAAAGTCTGATGTAGAACAAGTAGCAGAAGCATACATGCTCAAGAGGGATCACCCGAAATTCAAAGGCAACTGAATTTCGGCAACCGGGGCATCGAAGTCGGAATGCCGCGAAACTCACCGAGTCAAAGCGTTTCGCCGTTTGCGGAAGAAAGTCTGATGTAGAACAAGTAGCAGAAGCATACATGCTCAAGAGGGATCACCCGAAATTCAAAGGCAACTGAATTTCGGCAACCGGGGCATCGAAGTCGGAATGCCGCGAAACTCACCGAGTCAAAGCGTTTCGCCGTTTGCGGAAGAAAGTCTGATGTAGAACAAGTAGCAGAAGCATACATGCTCAAGAGGGATCACCCGAAATTCAAAGGCAACTGAATTTCGGCAACCGGGGCATCGAAGTCGGAATGCCGCGAAACTCACCGAGTCAAAGCGTTTCGCCGTTTGCGGAAGAAAGTCTGATGTAGAACAAGTAGCAGAAGCATACATGCTCAAGAGGGATCACCCGAAATTCAAAGGCAACTGAATTT
Source organism: Populus alba x Populus x berolinensis (assembly GCA_029228515.1). Classification (NCBI taxonomy): domain Eukaryota; kingdom Viridiplantae; phylum Streptophyta; class Magnoliopsida; order Malpighiales; family Salicaceae; genus Populus; species Populus alba x Populus x berolinensis. The sequence goes on along the minus strand of CM055362.1, from coordinate 20,115,478 downwards.
CGGCAACCGGGGCATCGAAGTCGGAATGCCGCGAAACTCACCGAGTCAAAGCGTTTCGCCGTTTGCGGAAGAAAGTCTGATGTAGAACAAGTAGCAGAAGCATACATGCTCAAGAGGGATCACCCGAAATTCAAAGGCAACTGAATTTCGGCAACCGGGGCATCGAAGTCGGAATGCCGCGAAACTCACCGAGTCAAAGCGTTTCGCCGTTTGCGGAAGAAAGTCTGATGTAGAACAAGTAGCAGAAGCATACATGCTCAAGAGGGATCACCCGAAATTCAAAGGCAACTGAATTTCGGCAACCGGGGCATCGAAGTCGGAATGCCGCGAAACTCACCGAGTCAAAGCGTTTCGCCGTTTGCGGAAGAAAGTCTGATGTAGAACAAGTAGCAGAAGCATACATGCTCAAGAGGGATCACCCGAAATTCAAAGGCAACTGAATTTCGGCAACCGGGGCATCGAAGTCGGAATGCCGCGAAACTCACCGAGTCAAAGCGTTTCGCCGTTTGCGGAAGAAAGTCTGATGTAGAACAAGTAGCAGAAGCATACATGCTCAAGAGGGATCACCCGAAATTCAAAGGCAACTGAATTTCGGCAACCGGGGCATCGAAGTCGGAATGCCGCGAAACTCACCGAGTCAAAGCGTTTCGCCGTTTGCGGAAGAAAGTCTGATGTAGAACAAGTAGCAGAAGCATACATGCTCAAGAGGGATCACCCGAAATTCAAAGGCAACTGAATTTCGGCAACCGGGGCATCGAAGTCGGAATGCCGCGAAACTCACCGAGTCAAAGCGTTTCGCCGTTTGCGGAAGAAAGTCTGATGTAGAACAAGTAGCAGAAGCATACATGCTCAAGAGGGATCACCCGAAATTCAAAGGCAACTGAATTTCGGCAACCGGGGCATCGAAGTCGGAATGCCGCGAAACTCACCGAGTCAAAGCGTTTCGCCGTTTGCGGAAGAAAGTCTGATGTAGAACAAGTAGCAGAAGCATACATGCTCAAGAGGGATCACCCGAAATTCAAAGGCAACTGAATTTCGGCAACCGGGCATCGAAGTCGGAATGCCGCGAAACTCACCGAGTCAAAGCGTTTCGCCGTTTGCGGAAGAAAGTCTGATGTAGAACAAGTAGCAGAAGCATACATGCTCAAGAGGGATCACCCGAAATTCAAAGGCAACTGAATTTCGGCAACCGGGGCATCGAAGTCGGAATGCCGCGAAACTCACCGAGTCAAAGCGTTTCGCCGTTTGCGGAAGAAAGTCTGATGTAGAACAAGTAGCAGAAGCATACATGCTCAAGAGGGATCACCCGAAATTCAAAGGCAACTGAATTTCGGCAACCGGGGCATCGAAGTCGGAATGCCGCGAAACTCACCGAGTCAAAGCGTTTCGCCGTTTGCGGAAGAAAGTCTGATGTAGAACAAGTAGCAGAAGCATACATGCTCAAGAGGGATCACCCGAAATTCAAAGGCAACTGAATTTCGGCAACCGGGGCATCGAAGTCGGAATGCCGCGAAACTCACCGAGTCAAAGCGTTTCGCCGTTTGCGGAAGAAAGTCTGATGTAGAACAAGTAGCAGAAGCATACATGCTCAAGAGGGATCACCCGAAATTCAAAGGCAACTGAATTTCGGCAACCGGGGCATCGAAGTCGGAATGCCGCGAAACTCACCGAGTCAAAGCGTTTCGCCGTTTGCGGAAGAAAGTCTGATGTAGAACAAGTAGCAGAAGCATACATGCTCAAGAGGGATCACCCGAAATTCAAAGGCAACTGAATTTCGGCAACCGGGGCATCGAAGTCGGAATGCCGCGAAACTCACCGAGTCAAAGCGTTTCGCCGTTTGCGGAAGAAAGTCTGATGTAGAACAAGTAGCAGAAGCATACATGCTCAAGAGGGATCACCCGAAATTCAAAGGCAACTGAATTTCGGCAACCGGGGCATCGAAGTCGGAATGCCGCGAAACTCACCGAGTCAAAGCGTTTCGCCGTTTGCGGAAGAAAGTCTGATGTAGAACAAGTAGCAGAAGCATACATGCTCAAGAGGGATCACCCGAAATTCAAAGGCAACTGAATTTCGGCAACCGGGGCATCGAAGTCGGAATGCCGCGAAACTCACCGAGTCAAAGCGTTTCGCCGTTTGCGGAAGAAAGTCTGATGTAGAACAAGTAGCAGAAGCATACATGCTCAAGAGGGATCACCCGAAATTCAAAGGCAACTGAATTTCGGCAACCGGGGCATCGAAGTCGGAATGCCGCGAAACTCACCGAGTCAAAGCGTTTCGCCGTTTGCGGAAGAAAGTCTGATGTAGAACAAGTAGCAGAAGCATACATGCTCAAGAGGGATCACCCGAAATTCAAAGGCAACTGAATTTCGGCAACCGGGGCATCGAAGTCGGAATGCCGCGAAACTCACCGAGTCAAAGCGTTTCGCCGTTTGCGGAAGAAAGTCTGATGTAGAACAAGTAGCAGAAGCATACATGCTCAAGAGGGATCACCCGAAATTCAAAGGCAACTGAATTTCGGCAACCGGGGCATCGAAGTCGGAATGCCGCGAAACTCACCGAGTCAAAGCGTTTCGCCGTTTGCGGAAGAAAGTCTGATGTAGAACAAGTAGCAGAAGCATACATGCTCAAGAGGGATCACCCGAAATTCAAAGGCAACTGAATTTCGGCAACCGGGGCATCGAAGTCGGAATGCCGCGAAACTCACCGAGTCAAAGCGTTTCGCCGTTTGCGGAAGAAAGTCTGATGTAGAACAAGTAGCAGAAGCATACATGCTCAAGAGGGATCACCCGAAATTCAAAGGCAACTGAATTTCGGCAACCGGGGCATCGAAGTCGGAATGCCGCGAAACTCACCGAGTCAAAGCGTTTCGCCGTTTGCGGAAGAAAGTCTGATGTAGAACAAGTAGCAGAAGCATACATGCTCAAGAGGGATCACCCGAAATTCAAAGGCAACTGAATTTCGGCAACCGGGGCATCGAAGTCGGAATGCCGCGAAACTCACCGAGTCAAAGCGTTTCGCCGTTTGCGGAAGAAAGTCTGATGTAGAACAAGTAGCAGAAGCATACATGCTCAAGAGGGATCACCCGAAATTCAAAGGCAACTGAATTTCGGCAACCGGGGCATCGAAGTCGGAATGCCGCGAAACTCACCGAGTCAAAGCGTTTCGCCGTTTGCGGAAGAAAGTCTGATGTAGAACAAGTAGCAGAAGCATACATGCTCAAGAGGGATCACCCGAAATTCAAAGGCAACTGAATTTCGGCAACCGGGGCATCGAAGTCGGAATGCCGCGAAACTCACCGAGTCAAAGCGTTTCGCCGTTTGCGGAAGAAAGTCTGATGTAGAACAAGTAGCAGAAGCATACATGCTCAAGAGGGATCACCCGAAATTCAAAGGCAACTGAATTTCGGCAACCGGGGCATCGAAGTCGGAATGCCGCGAAACTCACCGAGTCAAAGCGTTTCGCCGTTTGCGGAAGAAAGTCTGATGTAGAACAAGTAGCAGAAGCATACATGCTCAAGAGGGATCACCCGAAATTCAAAGGCAACTGAATTTCGGCAACCGGGGCATCGAAGTCGGAATGCCGCGAAACTCACCGAGTCAAAGCGTTTCGCCGTTTGCGGAAGAAAGTCTGATGTAGAACAAGTAGCAGAAGCATACATGCTCAAGAGGGATCACCCGAAATTCAAAGGCAACTGAATTTCGGCAACCGGGGAATCGAAGTCGGAATGCCGCGAAACTCACCGAGTCAAAGCGTTTCGCCGTTTGCGGAAGAAAGTCTGATGTAGAACAAGTAGCAGAAGCATACATGCTCAAGAGGGATCACCCGAAATTCAAAGGCAACTGAATTTCGGCAACCGGGGCATCGAAGTCGGAATGCCGCGAAACTCACCGAGTCAAAGCGTTTCGCCGTTTGCGGAAGAAAGTCTGATGTAGAACAAGTAGCAGAAGCATACATGCTCAAGAGGGATCACCCGAAATTCAAAGGCAACTGAATTTCGGCAACCGGGCATCGAAGTCGGAATGCCGCGAAACTCACCGAGTCAAAGCGTTTCGCCGTTTGCGGAAGAAAGTCTGATGTAGAACAAGTAGCAGAAGCATACATGCTCAAGAGGGATCACCCGAAATTCAAAGGCAACTGAATTTCGGCAACCGGGGCATCGAAGTCGGAATGCCGCGAAACTCACCGAGTCAAAGCGTTTCGCCGTTTGCGGAAGAAAGTCTGATGTAGAACAAGTAGCAGAAGCATACATGCTCAAGAGGGATCACCCGAAATTCAAAGGCAACTGAATTTCGGCAACCGGGGCATCGAAGTCGGAATGCCGCGAAACTCACCGAGTCAAAGCGTTTCGCCGTTTGCGGAAGAAAGTCTGATGTAGAACAAGTAGCAGAAGCATACATGCTCAAGAGGGATCACCCGAAATTCAAAGGCAACTGAATTTCGGCAACCGGGCATCGAAGTCGGAATGCCGCGAAACTCACCGAGTCAAAGCGTTTCGCCGTTTGCGGAAGAAAGTCTGATGTAGAACAAGTAGCAGAAGCATACATGCTCAAGAGGGATCACCCGAAATTCAAAGGCAACTGAATTTCGGCAACCGGGGCATCGAAGTCGGAATGCCGCGAAACTCACCGAGTCAAAGCGTTTCGCCGTTTGCGGAAGAAGTCTGATGTAGAACAAGTAGCAGAAGCATACATGCTCAAGAGGGATCACCCGAAATTCAAAGGCAACTGAATTTCGGCAACCGGGGCATCGAAGTCGGAATGCCGCGAAACTCACCGAGTCAAAGCGTTTCGCCGTTTGCGGAAGAAAGTCTGATGTAGAACAAGTAGCAGAAGCATACATGCTCAAGAGGGATCACCCGAAATTCAAAGGCAACTGAATTTCGGCAACCGGGGCATCGAAGTCGGAATGCCGCGAAACTCACCGAGTCAAAGCGTTTCGCCGTTTGCGGAAAAGTCTGATGTAGAACAAGTAGCAGAAGCATACATGCTCAAGAGGGATCACCCGAAATTCAAAGGCAACTGAATTTCGGCAACCGGGGCATCGAAGTCGGAATGCCGCGAAACTCACCGAGTCAAAGCGTTT
>CM055362.1:20050244-20110296 GCA_029228515.1 Populus alba x Populus x berolinensis | reverse complement strand
AAGCATAAATGCTCAAGAGGGATCACCCGACATTCAAAGGCATCTGAATTTCGGCTACGAGGCCTGGCATCAGAAGTCGGAATGCCGTGTAACTCACACGAGTCAAAGCGTTTCACCGTTTAGCGGAAAGAATGTTTGATGTAGGACAAGTAATTGAAGCATACATGCTCAAGTAGGGATCACCCCGAAATTATCAAAGACAACAGAATTTCGGCAACCGGGGCATCGGAACGTCGGAAATGCCGCTGAAAACTCACCGAAGTCGCAAAGCGTTTTCGCCGTTTGCGGCAAGAAAGTCATGATGTAGAACATAGTGTAGCAGAAGAAGCATTACGATGCTCAAGAGGGAATCACCCGAAATTCAAAGGCAACTGACATTTTGCCAACCGGGGCATCAAGAAGTCGGAATGAGCGCGAAACTCACCGATGTCAAAGCGTTTCGCCATTTGCGGAAGGAAGTATGATAGTAGAACAAAGATTTAGCAGAAGCATACATGCTCAGAAGAGAGGGTCTGACCCGAAATTCAAAGGGCAACTGAATATTCTAGGCAAGACCAGCACCATCGAAGTCGGAATGGCGCGGAAATCACCGAGTCAAAGCGTTTCGCGTTTGCTGGAAGAAGTTTGATGTAGAACAAGTAGCAGAAGCATACTTGCTCAAGAGGGATCACCCGATATTCAAAGGCAACTGAATTTCGGCAACCGGGGCATCGAAGTCGGAATGCCGCGAAACTCACCGAGTCAAAGCGATCGCCGTTTGCGGAAGAAAGTCTGATGTAGAACAAGTAGCAGAAGCATACATGCTCAAGAGGGATCACCGAAATTCAAAGGCAACTGAATTTCGGCAACCGGGGCATCGAAGTCGGAATGCGCGAAACTCACCGAGTCAAAGCGTTTCGCAGTTTGCGGAAGAAAGTCTGATGTAGAACAAGTTAGCAGGAAGCATACATGCTCAAGAGGGATCACCCGAAATTCAAAGGCAACTGAATTTCGGCAACCGGGGCATCGAAGTCGGAATGCCGCGAAAACTCACGAGTCAAAGCGTTTCGCCTTTTGGGGAAGAAAGTCTCAAGTAGAACAAGTAGCAGAAGCATACATGCTCAAGAGGGGTCACCCGAAATTCAAAGGCAACTGAATTTCGGCAACCGGGGCATCGAAGTCGGAATGCCGCAAAACCACGCGAAGTCAAAGCGTTTCGCCGTTTGCGGAAGAAAGTCTGATGGAGAACAAGTAGTAAAAGCTTACATGCTCAAGAGGGGTCACCCGAAATTCAAAGGCAACTGAATTTCGACAACGAGGACATCGAATACGGAATGCCGCGAAATTCACCGAGTCAAAGCGTTTCGCCGTTCGCGGAAGAAAGTCTGATGTAGAACAAGTAGCAGAAGCAGACATGCTCAAGAGGGATCACCCGAAATTCAAAGGCAACTGAATTTCGGCAACCGGGGCATCGAAGTCGGAATGCCGCGAAACTCACCGAGTCAAAGCGTTTCGCCCATTTGCGGGAAGAAAGTCTGATGTAGAACAAGTAGCAGAAGCATACATGCTCAAGAGGGATCACCCGAAATTCAAAGGCATATGAATTTCGGCAACCGGGGCATCGAAGTCGGAATGCCTCGAAAACTCACCGAGTCAAAGCGTTTCGCCGTTTGCGGAAGAAAGTCTGATGTAGAACAAGTAGCAGAAGCATACATGCTCAAGAGGGATCACCCGAAATTCAAAGGCAACTGAATTTCGGCAACCGGCGACATCGAAGTCGGAATGCCGCGAAACTCACCGAGTCAAAGCGTTTCGTATGGCGGAAGAAGTCTGATGTAGAACAAGTAGCAGAAGCATACATGCTCACGAGGGATCACCCGAAATTCAAAGGCAACTGAATTTCGGCAACGGGGCATCGAATCGAAGTCGGAATGCGCGAAACTCACCGAGTCAAAGCATTTCGCCGTTTGAGGAAGAAAGTCTGAAGTAGAACAAGTAGCAAAAGCATACATGCTCAAGAGGGATCACCCGAAATTCAAAGGCAACTGAATTTCGGCAACCGGGGCCTCGAAGTCGGAATGCCGCGAAACTCACCGAGTCAAAGCGTTTCACCGTTTGGGGAAGAAAGTCTGAACTAGAACAAGTAGCAGAAGGCATACATGCTCAAGAGGGATCACCCGAAATTCAAAGGCAACTGAATTTCGGCAACCAGGGCATCGAAGTCGGAATGCCGCGAAACTCACCGAGTCAAAGCGTTTCGCCGTTTGGGGAAGAAAGTCTGAAGTAGAACAAGTAGCAGAAGCATACATGCTCAAGAGGGATCGCCCGAAATTCAAAGGCAACTGAATTTCGGCAAACGGGGCATCGATGTCGGAATGCCACGAAAGTCACCGAGTCAAAGCGTTTCGCCGCTAGTGGAAGAAAGTCTGATGTAGACCAAGTAGCAGAAGCATACATGCTCAAGAGGGATCACCCGAAATTCAAAGGCAACTGAATTTCGGCAACCGGGGCATCGAAGTCGGAATGCCGCGAAACTCACCGAGTCAAAGCGTTTCGCCGTTTGCGGGAAGAAAGTTTGATGTAGAACAAGTAGCAGAAGCATACATGCTCAAGAGGGATCACCGTAATTCAAAGGCAACTGAATTTCGGCAACCGGGGCATCGAAGTCGGAAATGCCGCGAAACTCACCGAGTCAAAGCGTTTCGCATTTTGCGGAAGATAGTCTGATGTAGAACAAGTAGCAGAAGCATACATGCTCAAGAGGGATCACCCGAAATTCAAAGGCAACTGAATTTCGGCAACCGGGGCATCGAAGTCGGAATGCCGCGGAAACTCACGGAGGTCAAAGCGTTTCGCCGTTTGCGGAAGAAAGTCTGATGTAGAACAAGTAGCAGAAGCATACATGCTCAAGAGGGATCACCCGAAATTCAAAGGCAACTGAATTTCGGCAACACGGGACATCGAAGTCGGAATGCCGCGAAACTCACCGAGTCAAAGCGTTTGTCGCCGTTTGCGGAAGAAAGTCTGATGTAGAACTAGTAGCAGAAGCATACATGCTCAAGAGGGATCACCCGAAATTCAAAGGCAACTGAATTTCGGCAACCGGGGCATCGAAGTCGGACTGCCGCGAAACTCATCGAGTCAAAGCGTTTCGCGTTTGCGGAAGAAAGTATGATGTAGAACATGTAGCAGAAGCATACATGCTCAAAGGGATCACCCGAAATTCAAAGGCAACAGAATTTCGGCAACCGGGAAATCGAAGTCGGAATGCCTCGAAACTCACCGAGTCAAAGAGTTTCGCCGTTTGCGGAAGAAAGTATGATGTAGAACACGTAGCAGAAGCATACATGCTCAAGAGGGATCACCCGAAATTCAAAGGCAACTGAATTTCGGTAATCGAGAAATCGAATTGGGAATGCCTCTAAACTCACCGAGTCAAAGAGTTTCGCCGTTTGCGGAAGAAAGTATGATGTAGAACAAGTAGCAGAAGCATACATGCTCAAGAGGGATCACCCGAAATTCATAGGCAACTGAATATCGGCAACCGGGGCATCGAATTCGGAATGCCGCGAAACTCACCGAGTCAAAGCGTTTCGCCGTTTGCGGAAGAAAGTATGATGTAGAACAAGTAGCAGAAGCATACATGCTCAAGAGGGATCACCCGAAATTCAAAGGCAACTGAATTTCGGCAACCGGGGCATTGAAGTCGGAATGCCGCGAAACTCACCGAGTCAAAGCGTTTCGCCGTTTGCGGAAGAATGTCTGATGTAGAACAAGTAGCAGAAGCATACATGCTCAAGAGGGATCACCCGAAATTCAAAGGCAACTGAATTTCGGCAACCGGGGCATCGAAGTTAGGATGCCGCGAAACTCACCGAGTCAAAGCGTTTCGCCGTTTGCGGAAGAAAGTCTAAAGTAGAACAAGTAGCAGAAGCATACATGCTCAAGAGGGATCACCCGAAATTCAAAGGCAACTGAATTTCGCCAACCGGGGCATCGAATTCAGAATGCCGCAAAACTCACAGAGTCAAAGCGTTTCGCCGTTTGCGGAAGAAAGTATGATGTAGAACAAGTAGCAGAAGCATACCTGCTCAAGAGGGATCACCCGAAATTCAAAGGCAGCTGAATTTCGGCAAGAGTAAGGAGCATCGAAGTCGGAATGCGCGCCGAAACTGCACCGTATTTCAAAGCGTTTCTAGTCCGACTTTTTTTCTGTTTGCGGAGAGAAGTCTGATGATAGAACAAGTAGCTAGAAGTCATACATGGCTCAAGAGGGATCCACCCCGAAATTCAAAGGCTCAGCACAGAATTTCGGCAACCGGTAGGCAAGTCGAAGTCGGAATGCCGCGAAACTCACCGAGTCAAAGCGTTTCCGTATCGTTTGCGGTAAAGAAGTCTAATGTAGGAAACTAATGATTGAGCTGAAGCATACATGCTCAAGAGGGATCACACCGCGAAAATTCAAAGGCAACAGAATTTTCGGCAACCGGTGGTATCGAAGTCGGAATGCCCGCGAAACTCACTGAGGTCAAAGCGTTTCGCCGTTTGCGGAAGAAAGTCTGATGTTAGAACAAGTTAGCCATGTGAAGGCATACATGCTCATAGAGGGGGATCACCCGAAATTCAAAGGCAACTGAATTTTCCAGAGCAAACCGGGGACATCGGAAAGTCGGAATGACACGAAACTGACACCGAGTCAAAGAAGCGTTTCGCTGTTTGCGGAAGGAAAAAGTATGATGTAGAAATGACAAGTAGCAGAAGCATACATGCTCAAGGAGGGTTTCACCCGACAATTCAAAGGCAACTGAATTTCGGCAACTCGGGGCTACCATCGAAGTCGGATGATGCCGCGACGAGAACTCACCGAATGTCGAAAGCGTTTCGCCGTTTGCGGAAGGAAAAGTGATATGTAGAACACAGTAGCTCAGAAGCATACATGCTCTAAGAGGAATCACCCGAAATTCATAATAGGCAACTGAGAATTTCGACAACTGGGGCATCGAAGTACCGAATGCACGCGAAACGTCACCGTGAAGTCAAAGCGTTTCGCCGTTTGCGGAACGATAGTCTGATGTTAGAACAAGTTGCAGAAAGCGATACCAGGCTCAAGAGGGATCACCCGAAATGCAAAGGAGAGGGGACAACTGTAATGGATCGGCAACCGGGGGCAGTCGAAAGTCGGCAATTGGCCTGCGATAAAAACTCACCGAGTCAAAAGCGTTTCGCCGTTTTTGAGGAAGATAAGTATGATGTAGAACAAGTAGCAGATGCATCCATCGCTCAAGAGGGATCACTACCGAAATTCAAAGGCAACTGAGGTATTTTTATTTCTATTTTATGTGGCATCCGGTGGCATCGATAAGTCGGAATGTCCTGGCGAAACTCCACATAGTTCAAATGCGTTCTTCGCCTATTTCCGGTTTGCGGAAAGAAAAGTCTCTGTTGTAGCACAAGTAGTGTCAGAAGCTTACTATGCTCAAGAGGGATCAACCCGAAAATTGCGCGATTAGGCAGGCCTGAATTTTGTAGTCAAACAGGGGCACTCGAAGGTTCGGTCAATGCATGGAAACTCACAGTGTCAAAGAAGCCGTTTCGCCGTTTGCGAAAGAAAGTATGATGTTGTACAAGTAGCAGAAGCATAGTCAAGACCTCATGAGGGATCACCCGAAATTCAAAGGCAACTGAGATTGAATGTTTCGGTCTAAACGGGAGGACATTGAAATTGGGATGTCGCGCGAAACTTCTCGATTCAAATATCGTTTCGCTTTAGTTGCGGATGAAAGTCTGATGATAGAGAACAAGTAGGAAGAAGCGTACATGGTCAAAAGAGGGATCACCCGAAATTCAAAGAGCAACTGAGTTTCGCGCAAACGAGGACAGTCGAAGTGTTTTATCGGGTAGTGTGCGCGAATCTTACCAAGTCAAAGCGTTTCGTGTGTTGCGGAAGATGTCTGATATAGAGAAAACAAGAGTACAAGAAGTATACATGAATCAAGAGGGATCACCCTCGAAATTCATAAGGCAAATGAATATCGGCACAAGGTGCATTGAAGTCGGTGATGGCGTAGTGAAACTATACCGATGTACAAAGCGTTTGTCGCTGTTTGCGGATGAATAGTCTGATGTAGTACAAGTAAGAGTAAACCATACTTGTGACCTCAGAAGGGATCGACCAGAAAATTCAAACGCAGAACTGAATTTCGGCCAAACACGAGCATAGATGGCCCGGAATGTCTCGAGAAACTTGACCGAGTCAAAGCGTTTGGGTATTTGTGGATGAAAGTCTGATGATAGAAGACAAGAAAGCAAGATAAGAATGACATAAGAATTGCTTCAAGAGGCATCCGCCGAAGTTCAAAGGCCAACTGAATTTCGGCAACCGGGACATCAAAGTAGGGAATGCAGAGCGAAACTCCGAGAGTCGAAAGCCTTTTGTGTTGTGCGGTGATGAAGTTCGGATGTGTAGAAGATGTAAGCAGATGCATACGCCATGCTGTCAAGAAAGGAGTCACCCGAAAGGTAGCAGAGGCAACTGAATAGAGTCGACAAAACGGGCCATCATAAGTCGGAAATGTCGCTAGAGACTTACCGATGTCAAAGCGTTTCAAGTTTCTTTGCGGTCATGAGATGAAAGTCTGATGTTAGAACAAGTAGCATAAGCATATTGCTCGAAGAGGGATCACCTCTAAATTCAAAGGCAGTGACAAGAATTTTCGTGCAACCGGGGCATCGAAGTAGAAGAGCGCTGAAACTCACTCGTGAGTCAAAGCGTTTCGCCGTTTGCGGAAGAAAGTCTGATGTAGAACAAGTAGCAGAAGCATACATGCTCAAGAGGGATCACCCGAAATTCAAAGGCAACTGAATTTCGGCAACCGGGGCATCGAAGTCGGAATGCCGCGAAACTCACCGAGTCAAAGCGTTTCGCCGTTTGCGGAAGAAAGTCTGATGTAGAACAAGTAGCAGAAGCATACATGCTCAAGAGGGATCACCCGAAATTCAAAGGCAACTGAATTTCGGCAACCGGGGCATCGAAGTCGGAATGCCGCGAAACTCACCGAGTCAAAGCGTTTCGCCGTTTGCGGAAGAAAGTCTGATGTAGAACAAGTAGCAGAAGCATACATGCTCAAGAGGGATCACCCGAAATTCAAAGGCAACTGAATTTCGGCAAACGGGGCATCGAAGTCGGAATGCCGCGAAACTCACCGAGTCAAAGCGTTTCGCCGTTTGCGGAAGAAAGTCTGATGTAGAACAAGTAGCAGAAGCATACATGCTCAAGAGGGATCACCCGAAATTCAAAGGCAACTGAATTTCGGCAACGGGGCATCGAAGTCGGAATGCCGCGAAACTCACCGAGTCAAAGCGTTTCGCTGTTTGCGGAAGAAAGTCTGATGTAGAACAAGTAGCAGAAGCATACATGCTCAAGAGGGATCACCCGAAATTCAAAGGCAACTGAATTTCGGCAACCGGGGCATCGAAGTCGGAATGCCGCGAAACTCACCGAGTCAAAGCGTTTCGCCGTTTGCGGAAGAAAGTCTGATGTAGAACAAGTAGCAGAAGCATACATGCTCAAGAGGGATCACCCGAAATTCAAAGGCAACTGAATTTCGGCAACCGGGCATCGAAGTCGGAATGCCGCGAAACTCACCGAGTCAAAGCGTTTCGCCGTTTGCGGAAGAAAGTCTGATGTAGAACAAGTAGCAGAAGCATACATGCTCAAGAGGGATCACCCGAAATTCAAAGGCAACTGAATTTCGGCAACCGGGGCATCGAAGTCGGAATGCCGCGAAACTCACCGAGTCAAAGCGTTTCGCCGTTTGCGGAAGAAAGTCTGATGTAGAACAAGTAGCAGAAGCATACATGCTCAAGAGGGATCACCCGAAATTCAAAGGCAACTGAATTTCGGCAACCGGGGCATCGAAGTCGGAATGCCGCGAAACTCACCGAGTCAAAGCGTTTCGCCGTTTGCGGAAGAAAGTCTGATGTAGAACAAGTAGCAGAAGCATACATGCTCAAGAGGGATCACCCGAAATTCAAAGGCAACTGAATTTCGGCAACCGGGGCATCGAAGTCGGAATGCCGCGAAACTCACCGAGTCAAAGCGTTTCGCCGTTTGCGGAAGAAAGTCTGATGTAGAACAAGTAGCAGAAGCATACATGCTCAAGAGGGATCACCCGAAATTCAAAGGCAACTGAATTTCGGCAACCGGGGCATCGAAGTCGGAATGCCGCGAAACTCACCGAGTCAAAGCGTTTCGCCGTTTGCGGAAGAAGTCTGATGTAGAACAAGTAGCAGAAGCATACATGCTCAAGAGGGATCACCCGAAATTCAAAGGCAACTGAATTTCGGCAACCGGGGCATCGAAGTCGGAATGCCGCGAAACTCACCGAGTCAAAGCGTTTCGCCGTTTGCGGAAGAAAGTCTGATGTAGAACAAGTAGCAGAAGCATACATGCTCAAGAGGGATCACCCGAAATTCAAAGGCAACTGAATTTCGGCAACGGGGCATCGAAGTCGGAATGCCGCGAAACTCACCGAGTCAAAGCGTTTCGCCGTTTGCGGAAGAAAGTCTGATGTAGAACAAGTAGCAGAAGCATACATGCTCAAGAGGGATCACCCGAAATTCAAAGGCAACTGAATTTCGGCAACCGGGGCATCGAAGTCGGAATGCCGCGAAACTCACCGAGTCAAAGCGTTTCGCCGTTTGCGGAAGAAAGTCTGATGTAGAACAAGTAGCAGAAGCATACATGCTCAAGAGGGATCACCCGAAATTCAAAGGCAACTGAATTTCGGCAACCGGGGCATCGAAGTCGGAATGCCGCGAAACTCACCGAGTCAAAGCGTTTCGCCGTTTGCGGAAGAAAGTCTGATGTAGAACAAGTAGCAGAAGCATACATGCTCAAGAGGGATCACCCGAAATTCAAAGGCAACTGAATTTCGGCAACCGGGGCATCGAAGTCGGAATGCCGCGAAACTCACCGAGTCAAAGCGTTTCGCCGTTTGCGGAAGAAAGTCTGATGTAGAACAAGTAGCAGAAGCATACATGCTCAAGAGGGATCACCCGAAATTCAAAGGCAACTGAATTTCGGCAACCGGGGCATCGAAGTCGGAATGCCGCGAAACTCACCGAGTCAAAGCGTTTCGCCGTTTGCGGAAGAAAGTCTGATGTAGAACAAGTAGCAGAAGCATACATGCTCAAGAGGGATCACCCGAAATTCAAAGGCAACTGAATTTCGGCAACCGGGGCATCGAAGTCGGAATGCCGCGAAACTCACCGAGTCAAAGCGTTTCGCCGTTTGCGGAAGAAAGTCTGATGTAGAACAAGTAGCAGAAGCATACATGCTCAAGAGGGATCACCCGAAATTCAAAGGCAACTGAATTTCGGCAACCGGGGCATCGAAGTCGGAATGCCGCGAAACTCACCGAGTCAAAGCGTTTCGCCGTTTGCGGAAGAAAGTCTGATGTAGAACAAGTAGCAGAAGCATACATGCTCAAGAGGGATCACCCGAAATTCAAAGGCAACTGAATTTCGGCAACCGGGGCATCGAAGTCGGAATGCCGCGAAACTCACCGAGTCAAAGCGTTTCGCCGTTTGCGGAAGAAAGTCTGATGTAGAACAAGTAGCAGAAGCATACATGCTCAAGAGGGATCACCCGAAATTCAAAGGCAACTGAATTTCGGCAACCGGGGCATCGAAGTCGGAATGCCGCGAAACTCACCGAGTCAAAGCGTTTCGCCGTTTGCGGAAGAAAGTCTGATGTAGAACAAGTAGCAGAAGCATACATGCTCAAGAGGGATCACCCGAAATTCAAAGGCAACTGAATTTCGGCAACCGGGCATCGAAGTCGGAATGCCGCGAAACTCACCGAGTCAAAGCGTTTCGCCGTTTGCGGAAGAAAGTCTGATGTAGAACAAGTAGCAGAAGCATACATGCTCAAGAGGGATCACCCGAAATTCAAAGGCAACTGAATTTCGGCAACCGGGGCATCGAAGTCGGAATGCCGCGAAACTCACCGAGTCAAAGCGTTTCGCCGTTTGCGGAAGAAAGTCTGATGTAGAACAAGTAGCAGAAGCATACATGCTCAAGAGGGATCACCCGAAATTCAAAGGCAACTGAATTTCGGCAACCGGGGCATCGAAGTCGGAATGCCGCGAAACTCACCGAGTCAAAGCGTTTCGCCGTTTGCGGAAGAAAGTCTGATGTAGAACAAGTAGCAGAAGCATACATGCTCAAGAGGGATCACCCGAAATTCAAAGGCAACTGAATTTCGGCAACCGGGGCATCGAAGTCGGAATGCCGCGAAACTCACCGAGTCAAAGCGTTTCGCCGTTTGCGGAAGAAAGTCTGATGTAGAACAAGTAGCAGAAGCATACATGCTCAAGAGGGATCACCCGAAATTCAAAGGCAACTGAATTTCGGCAACCGGGGCATCGAAGTCGGAATGCCGCGAAACTCACCGAGTCAAAGCGTTTCGCCGTTTGCGGAAGAAAGTCTGATGTAGAACAAGTAGCAGAAGCATACATGCTCAAGAGGGATCACCCGAAATTCAAAGGCAACTGAATTTCGGCAACCGGGGCATCGAAGTCGGAATGCCGCGAAACTCACCGAGTCAAAGCGTTTCGCCGTTTGCGGAAGAAAGTCTGATGTAGAACAAGTAGCAGAAGCATACATGCTCAAGAGGGATCACCCGAAATTCAAAGGCAACTGAATTTCGGCAACCGGGGCATCGAAGTCGGAATGCCGCGAAACTCACCGAGTCAAAGCGTTTCGCCGTTTGCGGAAGAAAGTCTGATGTAGAACAAGTAGCAGAAGCATACATGCTCAAGAGGGATCACCCGAAATTCAAAGGCAACTGAATTTCGGCAACCGGGGCATCGAAGTCGGAATGCCGCGAAACTCACCGAGTCAAAGCGTTTCGCCGTTTGCGGAAGAAAGTCTGATGTAGAACAAGTAGCAGAAGCATACATGCTCAAGAGGGATCACCCGAAATTCAAAGGCAACTGAATTTCGGCAACCGGGGCATCGAAGTCGGAATGCCGCGAAACTCACCGAGTCAAAGCGTTTCGCCGTTTGCGGAAGAAAGTCTGATGTAGAACAAGTAGCAGAAGCATACATGCTCAAGAGGGATCACCCGAAATTCAAAGGCAACTGAATTTCGGCAACCGGGGCATCGAAGTCGGAATGCCGCGAAACTCACCGAGTCAAAGCGTTTCGCCGTTTGCGGAAGAAAGTCTGATGTAGAACAAGTAGCAGAAGCATACATGCTCAAGAGGGATCACCCGAAATTCAAAGGCAACTGAATTTCGGCAACCGGGGCATCGAAGTCGGAATGCCGCGAAACTCACCGAGTCAAAGCGTTTCGCCGTTTGCGGAAGAAAGTCTGATGTAGAACAAGTAGCAGAAGCATACATGCTCAAGAGGGATCACCCGAAATTCAAAGGCAACTGAATTTCGGCAACCGGGGCATCGAAGTCGGAATGCCGCGAAACTCACCGAGTCAAAGCGTTTCGCCGTTTGCGGAAGAAAGTCTGATGTAGAACAAGTAGCAGAAGCATACATGCTCAAGAGGGATCACCCGAAATTCAAAGGCAACTGAATTTCGGCAACCGGGGCATCGAAGTCGGAATGCCGCGAAACTCACCGAGTCAAAGCGTTTCGCCGTTTGCGGAAGAAAGTCTGATGTAGAACAAGTAGCAGAAGCATACATGCTCAAGAGGGATCACCCGAAATTCAAAGGCAACTGAATTTCGGCAACCGGGGCATCGAAGTCGGAATGCCGCGAAACTCACCGAGTCAAAGCGTTTCGCCGTTTGCGGAAGAAAGTCTGATGTAGAACAAGTAGCAGAAGCATACATGCTCAAGAGGGATCACCCGAAATTCAAAGGCAACTGAATTTCGGCAACCGGGGCATCGAAGTCGGAATGCCGCGAAACTCACCGAGTCAAAGCGTTTCGCCGTTTGCGGAAGAAAGTCTGATGTAGAACAAGTAGCAGAAGCATACATGCTCAAGAGGGATCACCCGAAATTCAAAGGCAACTGAATTTCGGCAACCGGGCATCGAAGTCGGAATGCCGCGAAACTCACCGAGTCAAAGCGTTTCGCCGTTTGCGGAAGAAAGTCTGATGTAGAACAAGTAGCAGAAGCATACATGCTCAAGAGGGATCACCCGAAATTCAAAGGCAACTGAATTTCGGCAACCGGGGCATCGAAGTCGGAATGCCGCGAAACTCACCGAGTCAAAGCGTTTCGCCGTTTGCGGAAGAAAGTCTGATGTAGAACAAGTAGCAGAAGCATACATGCTCAAGAGGGATCACCCGAAATTCAAAGGCAACTGAATTTCGGCAACCGGGGCATCGAAGTCGGAATGCCGCGAAACTCACCGAGTCAAAGCGTTTCGCCGTTTGCGGAAGAAAGTCTGATGTAGAACAAGTAGCAGAAGCATACATGCTCAAGAGGGATCACCCGAAATTCAAAGGCAACTGAATTTCGGCAACCGGGGCATCGAAGTCGGAATGCCGCGAAACTCACCGAGTCAAAGCGTTTCGCCGTTTGCGGAAGAAAGTCTGATGTAGAACAAGTAGCAGAAGCATACATGCTCAAGAGGGATCACCCGAAATTCAAAGGCAACTGAATTTCGGCAACCGGGGCATCGAAGTCGGAATGCCGCGAAACTCACCGAGTCAAAGCGTTTCGCCGTTTGCGGAAGAAAGTCTGATGTAGAACAAGTAGCAGAAGCATACATGCTCAAGAGGGATCACCCGAAATTCAAAGGCAACTGAATTTCGGCAACCGGGGCATCGAAGTCGGAATGCCGCGAAACTCACCGAGTCAAAGCGTTTCGCCGTTTGCGGAAGAAAGTCTGATGTAGAACAAGTAGCAGAAGCATACATGCTCAAGAGGGATCACCCGAAATTCAAAGGCAACTGAATTTCGGCAACCGGGGCATCGAAGTCGGAATGCCGCGAAACTCACCGAGTCAAAGCGTTTCGCCGTTTGCGGAAGAAAGTCTGATGTAGAACAAGTAGCAGAAGCATACATGCTCAAGAGGGATCACCCGAAATTCAAAGGCAACTGAATTTCGGCAACCGGGGCATCGAAGTCGGAATGCCGCGAAACTCACCGAGTCAAAGCGTTTCGCCGTTTGCGGAAGAAAGTCTGATGTAGAACAAGTAGCAGAAGCATACATGCTCAAGAGGGATCACCCGAAATTCAAAGGCAACTGAATTTCGGCAACCGGGGCATCGAAGTCGGAATGCCGCGAAACTCACCGAGTCAAAGCGTTTCGCCGTTTGCGGAAGAAAGTCTGATGTAGAACAAGTAGCAGAAGCATACATGCTCAAGAGGGATCACCCGAAATTCAAAGGCAACTGAATTTCGGCAACCGGGGCATCGAAGTCGGAATGCCGCGAAACTCACCGAGTCAAAGCGTTTCGCCGTTTGCGGAAGAAGTCTGATGTAGAACAAGTAGCAGAAGCATACATGCTCAAGAGGGATCACCCGAAATTCAAAGGCAACTGAATTTCGGCAACCGGGGCATCGAAGTCGGAATGCCGCGAAACTCACCGAGTCAAAGCGTTTCGCCGTTTGCGGAAGAAAGTCTGATGTAGAACAAGTAGCAGAAGCATACATGCTCAAGAGGGATCACCCGAAATTCAAAGGCAACTGAATTTCGGCAACCGGGGCATCGAAGTCGGAATGCCGCGAAACTCACCGAGTCAAAGCGTTTCGCCGTTTGCGGAAGAAAGTCTGATGTAGAACAAGTAGCAGAAGCATACATGCTCAAGAGGGATCACCCGAAATTCAAAGGCAACTGAATTTCGGCAACCGGGGCATCGAAGTCGGAATGCCGCGAAACTCACCGAGTCAAAGCGTTTCGCCGTTTGCGGAAGAAAGTCTGATGTAGAACAAGTAGCAGAAGCATACATGCTCAAGAGGGATCACCCGAAATTCAAAGGCAACTGAATTTCGGCAACCGGGGCATCGAAGTCGGAATGCCGCGAAACTCACCGAGTCAAAGCGTTTCGCCGTTTGCGGAAGAAAGTCTGATGTAGAACAAGTAGCAGAAGCATACATGCTCAAGAGGGATCACCCGAAATTCAAAGGCAACTGAATTTCGGCAACCGGGGCATCGAAGTCGGAATGCCGCGAAACTCACCGAGTCAAAGCGTTTCGCCGTTTGCGGAAGAAAGTCTGATGTAGAACAAGTAGCAGAAGCATACATGCTCAAGAGGGATCACCCGAAATTCAAAGGCAACTGAATTTCGGCAACCGGGGCATCGAAGTCGGAATGCCGCGAAACTCACCGAGTCAAAGCGTTTCGCCGTTTGCGGAAGAAAGTCTGATGTAGAACAAGTAGCAGAAGCATACATGCTCAAGAGGGATCACCCGAAATTCAAAGGCAACTGAATTTCGGCAACCGGGGCATCGAAGTCGGAATGCCGCGAAACTCACCGAGTCAAAGCGTTTCGCCGTTTGCGGAAGAAAGTCTGATGTAGAACAAGTAGCAGAAGCATACATGCTCAAGAGGGATCACCCGAAATTCAAAGGCAACTGAATTTCGGCAACCGGGGCATCGAAGTCGGAATGCCGCGAAACTCACCGAGTCAAAGCGTTTCGCCGTTTGCGGAAGAAAGTCTGATGTAGAACAAGTAGCAGAAGCATACATGCTCAAGAGGGATCACCCGAAATTCAAAGGCAACTGAATTTCGGCAACCGGGGCATCGAAGTCGGAATGCCGCGAAACTCACCGAGTCAAAGCGTTTCGCCGTTTGCGGAAGAAAGTCTGATGTAGAACAAGTAGCAGAAGCATACATGCTCAAGAGGGATCACCCGAAATTCAAAGGCAACTGAATTTCGGCAACCGGGGCATCGAAGTCGGAATGCCGCGAAACTCACCGAGTCAAAGCGTTTCGCCGTTTGCGGAAGAAAGTCTGATGTAGAACAAGTAGCAGAAGCATACATGCTCAAGAGGGATCACCCGAAATTCAAAGGCAACTGAATTTCGGCAACCGGGGCATCGAAGTCGGAATGCCGCGAAACTCACCGAGTCAAAGCGTTTCGCCGTTTGCGGAAGAAAGTCTGATGTAGAACAAGTAGCAGAAGCATACATGCTCAAGAGGGATCACCCGAAATTCAAAGGCAACTGAATTTCGGCAACCGGGGCATCGAAGTCGGAATGCCGCGAAACTCACCGAGTCAAAGCGTTTCGCCGTTTGCGGAAGAAAGTCTGATGTAGAACAAGTAGCAGAAGCATACATGCTCAAGAGGGATCACCCGAAATTCAAAGGCAACTGAATTTCGGCAACCGGGCATCGAAGTCGGAATGCCGCGAAACTCACCGAGTCAAAGCGTTTCGCCGTTTGCGGAAGAAAGTCTGATGTAGAACAAGTAGCAGAAGCATACATGCTCAAGAGGGATCACCCGAAATTCAAAGGCAACTGAATTTCGGCAACCGGGCATCGAAGTCGGAATGCCGCGAAACTCACCGAGTCAAAGCGTTTCGCCGTTTGCGGAAGAAAGTCTGATGTAGAACAAGTAGCAGAAGCATACATGCTCAAGAGGGATCACCCGAAATTCAAAGGCAACTGAATTTCGGCAACCGGGGCATCGAAGTCGGAATGCCGCGAAACTCACCGAGTCAAAGCGTTTCGCCGTTTGCGGAAGAAAGTCTGATGTAGAACAAGTAGCAGAAGCATACATGCTCAAGAGGGATCACCCGAAATTCAAAGGCAACTGAATTTCGGCAACCGGGGCATCGAAGTCGGAATGCCGCGAAACTCACCGAGTCAAAGCGTTTCGCCGTTTGCGGAAGAAAGTCTGATGTAGAACAAGTAGCAGAAGCATACATGCTCAAGAGGGATCACCCGAAATTCAAAGGCAACTGAATTTCGGCAACCGGGGCATCGAAGTCGGAATGCCGCGAAACTCACCGAGTCAAAGCGTTTCGCCGTTTGCGGAAGAAAGTCTGATGTAGAACAAGTAGCAGAAGCATACATGCTCAAGAGGGATCACCCGAAATTCAAAGGCAACTGAATTTCGGCAACCGGGGCATCGAAGTCGGAATGCCGCGAAACTCACCGAGTCAAAGCGTTTCGCCGTTTGCGGAAGAAAGTCTGATGTAGAACAAGTAGCAGAAGCATACATGCTCAAGAGGGATCACCCGAAATTCAAAGGCAACTGAATTTCGGCAACCGGGGCATCGAAGTCGGAATGCCGCGAAACTCACCGAGTCAAAGCGTTTCGCCGTTTGCGGAAGAAAGTCTGATGTAGAACAAGTAGCAGAAGCATACATGCTCAAGAGGGATCACCCGAAATTCAAAGGCAACTGAATTTCGGCAACCGGGGCATCGAAGTCGGAATGCCGCGAAACTCACCGAGTCAAAGCGTTTCGCCGTTTGCGGAAGAAAGTCTGATGTAGAACAAGTAGCAGAAGCATACATGCTCAAGAGGGATCACCCGAAATTCAAAGGCAACTGAATTTCGGCAACCGGGGCATCGAAGTCGGAATGCCGCGAAACTCACCGAGTCAAAGCGTTTCGCCGTTTGCGGAAGAAAGTCTGATGTAGAACAAGTAGCAGAAGCATACATGCTCAAGAGGGATCACCCGAAATTCAAAGGCAACTGAATTTCGGCAACCGGGGCATCGAAGTCGGAATGCCGCGAAACTCACCGAGTCAAAGCGTTTCGCCGTTTGCGGAAGAAAGTCTGATGTAGAACAAGTAGCAGAAGCATACATGCTCAAGAGGGATCACCCGAAATTCAAAGGCAACTGAATTTCGGCAACCGGGGCATCGAAGTCGGAATGCCGCGAAACTCACCGAGTCAAAGCGTTTCGCCGTTTGCGGAAGAAAGTCTGATGTAGAACAAGTAGCAGAAGCATACATGCTCAAGAGGGATCACCCGAAATTCAAAGGCAACTGAATTTCGGCAACCGGGGCATCGAAGTCGGAATGCCGCGAAACTCACCGAGTCAAAGCGTTTCGCCGTTTGCGGAAGAAAGTCTGATGTAGAACAAGTAGCAGAAGCATACATGCTCAAGAGGGATCACCCGAAATTCAAAGGCAACTGAATTTCGGCAACCGGGGCATCGAAGTCGGAATGCCGCGAAACTCACCGAGTCAAAGCGTTTCGCCGTTTGCGGAAGAAAGTCTGATGTAGAACAAGTAGCAGAAGCATACATGCTCAAGAGGGATCACCCGAAATTCAAAGGCAACTGAATTTCGGCAACCGGGGCATCGAAGTCGGAATGCCGCGAAACTCACCGAGTCAAAGCGTTTCGCCGTTTGCGGAAGAAAGTCTGATGTAGAACAAGTAGCAGAAGCATACATGCTCAAGAGGGATCACCCGAAATTCAAAGGCAACTGAATTTCGGCAACCGGGGCATCGAAGTCGGAATGCCGCGAAACTCACCGAGTCAAAGCGTTTCGCCGTTTGCGGAAGAAAGTCTGATGTAGAACAAGTAGCAGAAGCATACATGCTCAAGAGGGATCACCCGAAATTCAAAGGCAACTGAATTTCGGCAACCGGGGCATCGAAGTCGGAATGCCGCGAAACTCACCGAGTCAAAGCGTTTCGCCGTTTGCGGAAGAAAGTCTGATGTAGAACAAGTAGCAGAAGCATACATGCTCAAGAGGGATCACCCGAAATTCAAAGGCAACTGAATTTCGGCAACCGGGGCATCGAAGTCGGAATGCCGCGAAACTCACCGAGTCAAAGCGTTTCGCCGTTTGCGGAAGAAAGTCTGATGTAGAACAAGTAGCAGAAGCATACATGCTCAAGAGGGATCACCCGAAATTCAAAGGCAACTGAATTTCGGCAACCGGGGCATCGAAGTCGGAATGCCGCGAAACTCACCGAGTCAAAGCGTTTCGCCGTTTGCGGAAGAAAGTCTGATGTAGAACAAGTAGCAGAAGCATACATGCTCAAGAGGGATCACCCGAAATTCAAAGGCAACTGAATTTCGGCAACCGGGGCATCGAAGTCGGAATGCCGCGAAACTCACCGAGTCAAAGCGTTTCGCCGTTTGCGGAAGAAAGTCTGATGTAGAACAAGTAGCAGAAGCATACATGCTCAAGAGGGATCACCCGAAATTCAAAGGCAACTGAATTTCGGCAACCGGGGCATCGAAGTCGGAATGCCGCGAAACTCACCGAGTCAAAGCGTTTCGCCGTTTGCGGAAGAAAGTCTGATGTAGAACAAGTAGCAGAAGCATACATGCTCAAGAGGGATCACCCGAAATTCAAAGGCAACTGAATTTCGGCAACCGGGGCATCGAAGTCGGAATGCCGCGAAACTCACCGAGTCAAAGCGTTTCGCCGTTTGCGGAAGAAAGTCTGATGTAGAACAAGTAGCAGAAGCATACATGCTCAAGAGGGATCACCCGAAATTCAAAGGCAACTGAATTTCGGCAACCGGGGCATCGAAGTCGGAATGCCGCGAAACTCACCGAGTCAAAGCGTTTCGCCGTTTGCGGAAGAAAGTCTGATGTAGAACAAGTAGCAGAAGCATACATGCTCAAGAGGGATCACCCGAAATTCAAAGGCAACTGAATTTCGGCAACCGGGGCATCGAAGTCGGAATGCCGCGAAACTCACCGAGTCAAAGCGTTTCGCCGTTTGCGGAAGAAAGTCTGATGTAGAACAAGTAGCAGAAGCATACATGCTCAAGAGGGATCACCCGAAATTCAAAGGCAACTGAATTTCGGCAACCGGGGCATCGAAGTCGGAATGCCGCGAAACTCACCGAGTCAAAGCGTTTCGCCGTTTGCGGAAGAAAGTCTGATGTAGAACAAGTAGCAGAAGCATACATGCTCAAGAGGGATCACCCGAAATTCAAAGGCAACTGAATTTCGGCAACCGGGGCATCGAAGTCGGAATGCCGCGAAACTCACCGAGTCAAAGCGTTTCGCCGTTTGCGGAAGAAAGTCTGATGTAGAACAAGTAGCAGAAGCATACATGCTCAAGAGGGATCACCCGAAATTCAAAGGCAACTGAATTTCGGCAACCGGGGCATCGAAGTCGGAATGCCGCGAAACTCACCGAGTCAAAGCGTTTCGCCGTTTGCGGAAGAAAGTCTGATGTAGAACAAGTAGCAGAAGCATACATGCTCAAGAGGGATCACCCGAAATTCAAAGGCAACTGAATTTCGGCAACCGGGGCATCGAAGTCGGAATGCCGCGAAACTCACCGAGTCAAAGCGTTTCGCCGTTTGCGGAAGAAAGTCTGATGTAGAACAAGTAGCAGAAGCATACATGCTCAAGAGGGATCACCCGAAATTCAAAGGCAACTGAATTTCGGCAACCGGGGCATCGAAGTCGGAATGCCGCGAAACTCACCGAGTCAAAGCGTTTCGCCGTTTGCGGAAGAAAGTCTGATGTAGAACAAGTAGCAGAAGCATACATGCTCAAGAGGGATCACCCGAAATTCAAAGGCAACTGAATTTCGGCAACCGGGGCATCGAAGTCGGAATGCCGCGAAACTCACCGAGTCAAAGCGTTTCGCCGTTTGCGGAAGAAAGTCTGATGTAGAACAAGTAGCAGAAGCATACATGCTCAAGAGGGATCACCCGAAATTCAAAGGCAACTGAATTTCGGCAACCGGGGCATCGAAGTCGGAATGCCGCGAAACTCACCGAGTCAAAGCGTTTCGCCGTTTGCGGAAGAAAGTCTGATGTAGAACAAGTAGCAGAAGCATACATGCTCAAGAGGGATCACCCGAAATTCAAAGGCAACTGAATTTCGGCAACCGGGGCATCGAAGTCGGAATGCCGCGAAACTCACCGAGTCAAAGCGTTTCGCCGTTTGCGGAAGAAAGTCTGATGTAGAACAAGTAGCAGAAGCATACATGCTCAAGAGGGATCACCCGAAATTCAAAGGCAACTGAATTTCGGCAACCGGGGCATCGAAGTCGGAATGCCGCGAAACTCACCGAGTCAAAGCGTTTCGCCGTTTGCGGAAGAAAGTCTGATGTAGAACAAGTAGCAGAAGCATACATGCTCAAGAGGGATCACCCGAAATTCAAAGGCAACTGAATTTCGGCAACCGGGGCATCGAAGTCGGAATGCCGCGAAACTCACCGAGTCAAAGCGTTTCGCCGTTTGCGGAAGAAAGTCTGATGTAGAACAAGTAGCAGAAGCATACATGCTCAAGAGGGATCACCCGAAATTCAAAGGCAACTGAATTTCGGCAACCGGGGCATCGAAGTCGGAATGCCGCGAAACTCACCGAGTCAAAGCGTTTCGCCGTTTGCGGAAGAAAGTCTGATGTAGAACAAGTAGCAGAAGCATACATGCTCAAGAGGGATCACCCGAAATTCAAAGGCAACTGAATTTCGGCAACCGGGGCATCGAAGTCGGAATGCCGCGAAACTCACCGAGTCAAAGCGTTTCGCCGTTTGCGGAAGAAAGTCTGATGTAGAACAAGTAGCAGAAGCATACATGCTCAAGAGGGATCACCCGAAATTCAAAGGCAACTGAATTTCGGCAACCGGGGCATCGAAGTCGGAATGCCGCGAAACTCACCGAGTCAAAGCGTTTCGCCGTTTGCGGAAGAAAGTCTGATGTAGAACAAGTAGCAGAAGCATACATGCTCAAGAGGGATCACCCGAAATTCAAAGGCAACTGAATTTCGGCAACCGGGGCATCGAAGTCGGAATGCCGCGAAACTCACCGAGTCAAAGCGTTTCGCCGTTTGCGGAAGAAAGTCTGATGTAGAACAAGTAGCAGAAGCATACATGCTCAAGAGGGATCACCCGAAATTCAAAGGCAACTGAATTTCGGCAACCGGGGCATCGAAGTCGGAATGCCGCGAAACTCACCGAGTCAAAGCGTTTCGCCGTTTGCGGAAGAAAGTCTGATGTAGAACAAGTAGCAGAAGCATACATGCTCAAGAGGGATCACCCGAAATTCAAAGGCAACTGAATTTCGGCAACCGGGGCATCGAAGTCGGAATGCCGCGAAACTCACCGAGTCAAAGCGTTTCGCCGTTTGCGGAAGAAAGTCTGATGTAGAACAAGTAGCAGAAGCATACATGCTCAAGAGGGATCACCCGAAATTCAAAGGCAACTGAATTTCGGCAACCGGGGCATCGAAGTCGGAATGCCGCGAAACTCACCGAGTCAAAGCGTTTCGCCGTTTGCGGAAGAAAGTCTGATGTAGAACAAGTAGCAGAAGCATACATGCTCAAGAGGGATCACCCGAAATTCAAAGGCAACTGAATTTCGGCAACCGGGGCATCGAAGTCGGAATGCCGCGAAACTCACCGAGTCAAAGCGTTTCGCCGTTTGCGGAAGAAAGTCTGATGTAGAACAAGTAGCAGAAGCATACATGCTCAAGAGGGATCACCCGAAATTCAAAGGCAACTGAATTTCGGCAACCGGGGCATCGAAGTCGGAATGCCGCGAAACTCACCGAGTC
Source organism: Populus alba x Populus x berolinensis (assembly GCA_029228515.1). NCBI lineage: Eukaryota > Viridiplantae > Streptophyta > Magnoliopsida > Malpighiales > Salicaceae > Populus > Populus alba x Populus x berolinensis. Next base: position 20,088,909 of record CM055362.1, on the reverse strand, counting down.
AAAGCGTTTCGCCGTTTGCGGAAGAAAGTCTGATGTAGAACAAGTAGCAGAAGCATACATGCTCAAGAGGGATCACCCGAAATTCAAAGGCAACTGAATTTCGGCAACCGGGGCATCGAAGTCGGAATGCCGCGAAACTCACCGAGTCAAAGCGTTTCGCCGTTTGCGGAAGAAAGTCTGATGTAGAACAAGTAGCAGAAGCATACATGCTCAAGAGGGATCACCCGAAATTCAAAGGCAACTGAATTTCGGCAACCGGGGCATCGAAGTCGGAATGCCGCGAAACTCACCGAGTCAAAGCGTTTCGCCGTTTGCGGAAGAAAGTCTGATGTAGAACAAGTAGCAGAAGCATACATGCTCAAGAGGGATCACCCGAAATTCAAAGGCAACTGAATTTCGGCAACCGGGGCATCGAAGTCGGAATGCCGCGAAACTCACCGAGTCAAAGCGTTTCGCCGTTTGCGGAAGAAAGTCTGATGTAGAACAAGTAGCAGAAGCATACATGCTCAAGAGGGATCACCCGAAATTCAAAGGCAACTGAATTTCGGCAACCGGGGCATCGAAGTCGGAATGCCGCGAAACTCACCGAGTCAAAGCGTTTCGCCGTTTGCGGAAGAAAGTCTGATGTAGAACAAGTAGCAGAAGCATACATGCTCAAGAGGGATCACCCGAAATTCAAAGGCAACTGAATTTCGGCAACCGGGGCATCGAAGTCGGAATGCCGCGAAACTCACCGAGTCAAAGCGTTTCGCCGTTTGCGGAAGAAAGTCTGATGTAGAACAAGTAGCAGAAGCATACATGCTCAAGAGGGATCACCCGAAATTCAAAGGCAACTGAATTTCGGCAACCGGGGCATCGAAGTCGGAATGCCGCGAAACTCACCGAGTCAAAGCGTTTCGCCGTTTGCGGAAGAAAGTCTGATGTAGAACAAGTAGCAGAAGCATACATGCTCAAGAGGGATCACCCGAAATTCAAAGGCAACTGAATTTCGGCAACCGGGGCATCGAAGTCGGAATGCCGCGAAACTCACCGAGTCAAAGCGTTTCGCCGTTTGCGGAAGAAAGTCTGATGTAGAACAAGTAGCAGAAGCATACATGCTCAAGAGGGATCACCCGAAATTCAAAGGCAACTGAATTTCGGCAACCGGGGCATCGAAGTCGGAATGCCGCGAAACTCACCGAGTCAAAGCGTTTCGCCGTTTGCGGAAGAAAGTCTGATGTAGAACAAGTAGCAGAAGCATACATGCTCAAGAGGGATCACCCGAAATTCAAAGGCAACTGAATTTCGGCAACCGGGGCATCGAAGTCGGAATGCCGCGAAACTCACCGAGTCAAAGCGTTTCGCCGTTTGCGGAAGAAAGTCTGATGTAGAACAAGTAGCAGAAGCATACATGCTCAAGAGGGATCACCCGAAATTCAAAGGCAACTGAATTTCGGCAACCGGGGCATCGAAGTCGGAATGCCGCGAAACTCACCGAGTCAAAGCGTTTCGCCGTTTGCGGAAGAAAGTCTGATGTAGAACAAGTAGCAGAAGCATACATGCTCAAGAGGGATCACCCGAAATTCAAAGGCAACTGAATTTCGGCAACCGGGGCATCGAAGTCGGAATGCCGCGAAACTCACCGAGTCAAAGCGTTTCGCCGTTTGCGGAAGAAGTCTGATGTAGAACAAGTAGCAGAAGCATACATGCTCAAGAGGGATCACCCGAAATTCAAAGGCAACTGAATTTCGGCAACCGGGGCATCGAAGTCGGAATGCCGCGAAACTCACCGAGTCAAAGCGTTTCGCCGTTTGCGGAAGAAAGTCTGATGTAGAACAAGTAGCAGAAGCATACATGCTCAAGAGGGATCACCCGAAATTCAAAGGCAACTGAATTTCGGCAACCGGGCATCGAAGTCGGAATGCCGCGAAACTCACCGAGTCAAAGCGTTTCGCCGTTTGCGGAAGAAAGTCTGATGTAGAACAAGTAGCAGAAGCATACATGCTCAAGAGGGATCACCCGAAATTCAAAGGCAACTGAATTTCGGCAACCGGGGCATCGAAGTCGGAATGCCGCGAAACTCACCGAGTCAAAGCGTTTCGCCGTTTGCGGAAGAAAGTCTGATGTAGAACAAGTAGCAGAAGCATACATGCTCAAGAGGGATCACCCGAAATTCAAAGGCAACTGAATTTCGGCAACCGGGGCATCGAAGTCGGAATGCCGCGAAACTCACCGAGTCAAAGCGTTTCGCCGTTTGCGGAAGAAAGTCTGATGTAGAACAAGTAGCAGAAGCATACATGCTCAAGAGGGATCACCCGAAATTCAAAGGCAACTGAATTTCGGCAACCGGGGCATCGAAGTCGGAATGCCGCGAAACTCACCGAGTCAAAGCGTTTCGCCGTTTGCGGAAGAAAGTCTGATGTAGAACAAGTAGCAGAAGCATACATGCTCAAGAGGGATCACCCGAAATTCAAAGGCAACTGAATTTCGGCAACCGGGGCATCGAAGTCGGAATGCCGCGAAACTCACCGAGTCAAAGCGTTTCGCCGTTTGCGGAAGAAAGTCTGATGTAGAACAAGTAGCAGAAGCATACATGCTCAAGAGGGATCACCCGAAATTCAAAGGCAACTGAATTTCGGCAACCGGGGCATCGAAGTCGGAATGCCGCGAAACTCACCGAGTCAAAGCGTTTCGCCGTTTGCGGAAGAAAGTCTGATGTAGAACAAGTAGCAGAAGCATACATGCTCAAGAGGGATCACCCGAAATTCAAAGGCAACTGAATTTCGGCAACCGGGGCATCGAAGTCGGAATGCCGCGAAACTCACCGAGTCAAAGCGTTTCGCCGTTTGCGGAAGAAAGTCTGATGTAGAACAAGTAGCAGAAGCATACATGCTCAAGAGGGATCACCCGAAATTCAAAGGCAACTGAATTTCGGCAACCGGGGCATCGAAGTCGGAATGCCGCGAAACTCACCGAGTCAAAGCGTTTCGCCGTTTGCGGAAGAAAGTCTGATGTAGAACAAGTAGCAGAAGCATACATGCTCAAGAGGGATCACCCGAAATTCAAAGGCAACTGAATTTCGGCAACCGGGGCATCGAAGTCGGAATGCCGCGAAACTCACCGAGTCAAAGCGTTTCGCCGTTTGCGGAAGAAAGTCTGATGTAGAACAAGTAGCAGAAGCATACATGCTCAAGAGGGATCACCCGAAATTCAAAGGCAACTGAATTTCGGCAACCGGGGCATCGAAGTCGGAATGCCGCGAAACTCACCGAGTCAAAGCGTTTCGCCGTTTGCGGAAGAAGTCTGATGTAGAACAAGTAGCAGAAGCATACATGCTCAAGAGGGATCACCCGAAATTCAAAGGCAACTGAATTTCGGCAACCGGGGCATCGAAGTCGGAATGCCGCGAAACTCACCGAGTCAAAGCGTTTCGCCGTTTGCGGAAGAAAGTCTGATGTAGAACAAGTAGCAGAAGCATACATGCTCAAGAGGGATCACCCGAAATTCAAAGGCAACTGAATTTCGGCAACCGGGGCATCGAAGTCGGAATGCCGCGAAACTCACCGAGTCAAAGCGTTTCGCCGTTTGCGGAAGAAAGTCTGATGTAGAACAAGTAGCAGAAGCATACATGCTCAAGAGGGATCACCCGAAATTCAAAGGCAACTGAATTTCGGCAACCGGGGCATCGAAGTCGGAATGCCGCGAAACTCACCGAGTCAAAGCGTTTCGCCGTTTGCGGAAGAAGTCTGATGTAGAACAAGTAGCAGAAGCATACATGCTCAAGAGGGATCACCCGAAATTCAAAGGCAACTGAATTTCGGCAACCGGGGCATCGAAGTCGGAATGCCGCGAAACTCACCGAGTCAAAGCGTTTCGCCGTTTGCGGAAGAAAGTCTGATGTAGAACAAGTAGCAGAAGCATACATGCTCAAGAGGGATCACCCGAAATTCAAAGGCAACTGAATTTCGGCAACCGGGGCATCGAAGTCGGAATGCCGCGAAACTCACCGAGTCAAAGCGTTTCGCCGTTTGCGGAAGAAAGTCTGATGTAGAACAAGTAGCAGAAGCATACATGCTCAAGAGGGATCACCCGAAATTCAAAGGCAACTGAATTTCGGCAACCGGGGCATCGAAGTCGGAATGCCGCGAAACTCACCGAGTCAAAGCGTTTCGCCGTTTGCGGAAGAAAGTCTGATGTAGAACAAGTAGCAGAAGCATACATGCTCAAGAGGGATCACCCGAAATTCAAAGGCAACTGAATTTCGGCAACCGGGGCATCGAAGTCGGAATGCCGCGAAACTCACCGAGTCAAAGCGTTTCGCCGTTTGCGGAAGAAAGTCTGATGTAGAACAAGTAGCAGAAGCATACATGCTCAAGAGGGATCACCCGAAATTCAAAGGCAACTGAATTTCGGCAACCGGGGCATCGAAGTCGGAATGCCGCGAAACTCACCGAGTCAAAGCGTTTCGCCGTTTGCGGAAGAAAGTCTGATGTAGAACAAGTAGCAGAAGCATACATGCTCAAGAGGGATCACCCGAAATTCAAAGGCAACTGAATTTCGGCAACCGGGGCATCGAAGTCGGAATGCCGCGAAACTCACCGAGTCAAAGCGTTTCGCCGTTTGCGGAAGAAAGTCTGATGTAGAACAAGTAGCAGAAGCATACATGCTCAAGAGGGATCACCCGAAATTCAAAGGCAACTGAATTTCGGCAACCGGGCATCGAAGTCGGAATGCCGCGAAACTCACCGAGTCAAAGCGTTTCGCCGTTTGCGGAAGAAAGTCTGATGTAGAACAAGTAGCAGAAGCATACATGCTCAAGAGGGATCACCCGAAATTCAAAGGCAACTGAATTTCGGCAACCGGGGCATCGAAGTCGGAATGCCGCGAAACTCACCGAGTCAAAGCGTTTCGCCGTTTGCGGAAGAAAGTCTGATGTAGAACAAGTAGCAGAAGCATACATGCTCAAGAGGGATCACCCGAAATTCAAAGGCAACTGAATTTCGGCAACCGGGGCATCGAAGTCGGAATGCCGCGAAACTCACCGAGTCAAAGCGTTTCGCCGTTTGCGGAAGAAAGTCTGATGTAGAACAAGTAGCAGAAGCATACATGCTCAAGAGGGATCACCCGAAATTCAAAGGCAACTGAATTTCGGCAACCGGGGCATCGAAGTCGGAATGCCGCGAAACTCACCGAGTCAAAGCGTTTCGCCGTTTGCGGAAGAAAGTCTGATGTAGAACAAGTAGCAGAAGCATACATGCTCAAGAGGGATCACCCGAAATTCAAAGGCAACTGAATTTCGGCAACCGGGGCATCGAAGTCGGAATGCCGCGAAACTCACCGAGTCAAAGCGTTTCGCCGTTTGCGGAAGAAAGTCTGATGTAGAACAAGTAGCAGAAGCATACATGCTCAAGAGGGATCACCCGAAATTCAAAGGCAACTGAATTTCGGCAACCGGGGCATCGAAGTCGGAATGCCGCGAAACTCACCGAGTCAAAGCGTTTCGCCGTTTGCGGAAGAAAGTCTGATGTAGAACAAGTAGCAGAAGCATACATGCTCAAGAGGGATCACCCGAAATTCAAAGGCAACTGAATTTCGGCAACCGGGGCATCGAAGTCGGAATGCCGCGAAACTCACCGAGTCAAAGCGTTTCGCCGTTTGCGGAAGAAAGTCTGATGTAGAACAAGTAGCAGAAGCATACATGCTCAAGAGGGATCACCCGAAATTCAAAGGCAACTGAATTTCGGCAACCGGGGCATCGAAGTCGGAATGCCGCGAAACTCACCGAGTCAAAGCGTTTCGCCGTTTGCGGAAGAAAGTCTGATGTAGAACAAGTAGCAGAAGCATACATGCTCAAGAGGGATCACCCGAAATTCAAAGGCAACTGAATTTCGGCAACCGGGGCATCGAAGTCGGAATGCCGCGAAACTCACCGAGTCAAAGCGTTTCGCCGTTTGCGGAAGAAAGTCTGATGTAGAACAAGTAGCAGAAGCATACATGCTCAAGAGGGATCACCCGAAATTCAAAGGCAACTGAATTTCGGCAACCGGGGCATCGAAGTCGGAATGCCGCGAAACTCACCGAGTCAAAGCGTTTCGCCGTTTGCGGAAGAAAGTCTGATGTAGAACAAGTAGCAGAAGCATACATGCTCAAGAGGGATCACCCGAAATTCAAAGGCAACTGAATTTCGGCAACCGGGGCATCGAAGTCGGAATGCCGCGAAACTCACCGAGTCAAAGCGTTTCGCCGTTTGCGGAAGAAAGTCTGATGTAGAACAAGTAGCAGAAGCATACATGCTCAAGAGGGATCACCCGAAATTCAAAGGCAACTGAATTTCGGCAACCGGGGCATCGAAGTCGGAATGCCGCGAAACTCACCGAGTCAAAGCGTTTCGCCGTTTGCGGAAGAAAGTCTGATGTAGAACAAGTAGCAGAAGCATACATGCTCAAGAGGGATCACCCGAAATTCAAAGGCAACTGAATTTCGGCAACCGGGGCATCGAAGTCGGAATGCCGCGAAACTCACCGAGTCAAAGCGTTTCGCCGTTTGCGGAAGAAAGTCTGATGTAGAACAAGTAGCAGAAGCATACATGCTCAAGAGGGATCACCCGAAATTCAAAGGCAACTGAATTTCGGCAACCGGGGCATCGAAGTCGGAATGCCGCGAAACTCACCGAGTCAAAGCGTTTCGCCGTTTGCGGAAGAAAGTCTGATGTAGAACAAGTAGCAGAAGCATACATGCTCAAGAGGGATCACCCGAAATTCAAAGGCAACTGAATTTCGGCAACCGGGGCATCGAAGTCGGAATGCCGCGAAACTCACCGAGTCAAAGCGTTTCGCCGTTTGCGGAAGAAAGTCTGATGTAGAACAAGTAGCAGAAGCATACATGCTCAAGAGGGATCACCCGAAATTCAAAGGCAACTGAATTTCGGCAACCGGGGCATCGAAGTCGGAATGCCGCGAAACTCACCGAGTCAAAGCGTTTCGCCGTTTGCGGAAGAAAGTCTGATGTAGAACAAGTAGCAGAAGCATACATGCTCAAGAGGGATCACCCGAAATTCAAAGGCAACTGAATTTCGGCAACCGGGGCATCGAAGTCGGAATGCCGCGAAACTCACCGAGTCAAAGCGTTTCGCCGTTTGCGGAAGAAAGTCTGATGTAGAACAAGTAGCAGAAGCATACATGCTCAAGAGGGATCACCCGAAATTCAAAGGCAACTGAATTTCGGCAACCGGGGCATCGAAGTCGGAATGCCGCGAAACTCACCGAGTCAAAGCGTTTCGCCGTTTGCGGAAGAAAGTCTGATGTAGAACAAGTAGCAGAAGCATACATGCTCAAGAGGGATCACCCGAAATTCAAAGGCAACTGAATTTCGGCAACCGGGGCATCGAAGTCGGAATGCCGCGAAACTCACCGAGTCAAAGCGTTTCGCCGTTTGCGGAAGAAAGTCTGATGTAGAACAAGTAGCAGAAGCATACATGCTCAAGAGGGATCACCCGAAATTCAAAGGCAACTGAATTTCGGCAACCGGGGCATCGAAGTCGGAATGCCGCGAAACTCACCGAGTCAAAGCGTTTCGCCGTTTGCGGAAGAAAGTCTGATGTAGAACAAGTAGCAGAAGCATACATGCTCAAGAGGGATCACCCGAAATTCAAAGGCAACTGAATTTCGGCAACCGGGGCATCGAAGTCGGAATGCCGCGAAACTCACCGAGTCAAAGCGTTTCGCCGTTTGCGGAAGAAAGTCTGATGTAGAACAAGTAGCAGAAGCATACATGCTCAAGAGGGATCACCCGAAATTCAAAGGCAACTGAATTTCGGCAACCGGGGCATCGAAGTCGGAATGCCGCGAAACTCACCGAGTCAAAGCGTTTCGCCGTTTGCGGAAGAAAGTCTGATGTAGAACAAGTAGCAGAAGCATACATGCTCAAGAGGGATCACCCGAAATTCAAAGGCAACTGAATTTCGGCAACCGGGGCATCGAAGTCGGAATGCCGCGAAACTCACCGAGTCAAAGCGTTTCGCCGTTTGCGGAAGAAAGTCTGATGTAGAACAAGTAGCAGAAGCATACATGCTCAAGAGGGATCACCCGAAATTCAAAGGCAACTGAATTTCGGCAACCGGGGCATCGAAGTCGGAATGCCGCGAAACTCACCGAGTCAAAGCGTTTCGCCGTTTGCGGAAGAAAGTCTGATGTAGAACAAGTAGCAGAAGCATACATGCTCAAGAGGGATCACCCGAAATTCAAAGGCAACTGAATTTCGGCAACCGGGGCATCGAAGTCGGAATGCCGCGAAACTCACCGAGTCAAAGCGTTTCGCCGTTTGCGGAAGAAAGTCTGATGTAGAACAAGTAGCAGAAGCATACATGCTCAAGAGGGATCACCCGAAATTCAAAGGCAACTGAATTTCGGCAACCGGGGCATCGAAGTCGGAATGCCGCGAAACTCACCGAGTCAAAGCGTTTCGCCGTTTGCGGAAGAAAGTCTGATGTAGAACAAGTAGCAGAAGCATACATGCTCAAGAGGGATCACCCGAAATTCAAAGGCAACTGAATTTCGGCAACCGGGGCATCGAAGTCGGAATGCCGCGAAACTCACCGAGTCAAAGCGTTTCGCCGTTTGCGGAAGAAAGTCTGATGTAGAACAAGTAGCAGAAGCATACATGCTCAAGAGGGATCACCCGAAATTCAAAGGCAACTGAATTTCGGCAACCGGGGCATCGAAGTCGGAATGCCGCGAAACTCACCGAGTCAAAGCGTTTCGCCGTTTGCGGAAGAAAGTCTGATGTAGAACAAGTAGCAGAAGCATACATGCTCAAGAGGGATCACCCGAAATTCAAAGGCAACTGAATTTCGGCAACCGGGGCATCGAAGTCGGAATGCCGCGAAACTCACCGAGTCAAAGCGTTTCGCCGTTTGCGGAAGAAAGTCTGATGTAGAACAAGTAGCAGAAGCATACATGCTCAAGAGGGATCACCCGAAATTCAAAGGCAACTGAATTTCGGCAACCGGGGCATCGAAGTCGGAATGCCGCGAAACTCACCGAGTCAAAGCGTTTCGCCGTTTGCGGAAGAAAGTCTGATGTAGAACAAGTAGCAGAAGCATACATGCTCAAGAGGGATCACCCGAAATTCAAAGGCAACTGAATTTCGGCAACCGGGGCATCGAAGTCGGAATGCCGCGAAACTCACCGAGTCAAAGCGTTTCGCCGTTTGCGGAAGAAAGTCTGATGTAGAACAAGTAGCAGAAGCATACATGCTCAAGAGGGATCACCCGAAATTCAAAGGCAACTGAATTTCGGCAACCGGGGCATCGAAGTCGGAATGCCGCGAAACTCACCGAGTCAAAGCGTTTCGCCGTTTGCGGAAGAAAGTCTGATGTAGAACAAGTAGCAGAAGCATACATGCTCAAGAGGGATCACCCGAAATTCAAAGGCAACTGAATTTCGGCAACCGGGGCATCGAAGTCGGAATGCCGCGAAACTCACCGAGTCAAAGCGTTTCGCCGTTTGCGGAAGAAAGTCTGATGTAGAACAAGTAGCAGAAGCATACATGCTCAAGAGGGATCACCCGAAATTCAAAGGCAACTGAATTTCGGCAACCGGGGCATCGAAGTCGGAATGCCGCGAAACTCACCGAGTCAAAGCGTTTCGCCGTTTGCGGAAGAAAGTCTGATGTAGAACAAGTAGCAGAAGCATACATGCTCAAGAGGGATCACCCGAAATTCAAAGGCAACTGAATTTCGGCAACCGGGGCATCGAAGTCGGAATGCCGCGAAACTCACCGAGTCAAAGCGTTTCGCCGTTTGCGGAAGAAAGTCTGATGTAGAACAAGTAGCAGAAGCATACATGCTCAAGAGGGATCACCCGAAATTCAAAGGCAACTGAATTTCGGCAACCGGGGCATCGAAGTCGGAATGCCGCGAAACTCACCGAGTCAAAGCGTTTCGCCGTTTGCGGAAGAAAGTCTGATGTAGAACAAGTAGCAGAAGCATACATGCTCAAGAGGGATCACCCGAAATTCAAAGGCAACTGAATTTCGGCAACCGGGGCATCGAAGTCGGAATGCCGCGAAACTCACCGAGTCAAAGCGTTTCGCCGTTTGCGGAAGAAAGTCTGATGTAGAACAAGTAGCAGAAGCATACATGCTCAAGAGGGATCACCCGAAATTCAAAGGCAACTGAATTTCGGCAACCGGGGCATCGAAGTCGGAATGCCGCGAAACTCACCGAGTCAAAGCGTTTCGCCGTTTGCGGAAGAAAGTCTGATGTAGAACAAGTAGCAGAAGCATACATGCTCAAGAGGGATCACCCGAAATTCAAAGGCAACTGAATTTCGGCAACCGGGCATCGAAGTCGGAATGCCGCGAAACTCACCGAGTCAAAGCGTTTCGCCGTTTGCGGAAGAAAGTCTGATGTAGAACAAGTAGCAGAAGCATACATGCTCAAGAGGGATCACCCGAAATTCAAAGGCAACTGAATTTCGGCAACCGGGCATCGAAGTCGGAATGCCGCGAAACTCACCGAGTCAAAGCGTTTCGCCGTTTGCGGAAGAAAGTCTGATGTAGAACAAGTAGCAGAAGCATACATGCTCAAGAGGGATCACCCGAAATTCAAAGGCAACTGAATTTCGGCAACCGGGGCATCGAAGTCGGAATGCCGCGAAACTCACCGAGTCAAAGCGTTTCGCCGTTTGCGGAAGAAAGTCTGATGTAGAACAAGTAGCAGAAGCATACATGCTCAAGAGGGATCACCCGAAATTCAAAGGCAACTGAATTTCGGCAACCGGGGCATCGAAGTCGGAATGCCGCGAAACTCACCGAGTCAAAGCGTTTCGCCGTTTGCGGAAGAAAGTCTGATGTAGAACAAGTAGCAGAAGCATACATGCTCAAGAGGGATCACCCGAAATTCAAAGGCAACTGAATTTCGGCAACCGGGCATCGAAGTCGGAATGCCGCGAAACTCACCGAGTCAAAGCGTTTCGCCGTTTGCGGAAGAAAGTCTGATGTAGAACAAGTAGCAGAAGCATACATGCTCAAGAGGGATCACCCGAAATTCAAAGGCAACTGAATTTCGGCAACCGGGGCATCGAAGTCGGAATGCCGCGAAACTCACCGAGTCAAAGCGTTTCGCCGTTTGCGGAAGAAAGTCTGATGTAGAACAAGTAGCAGAAGCATACATGCTCAAGAGGGATCACCCGAAATTCAAAGGCAACTGAATTTCGGCAACCGGGGCATCGAAGTCGGAATGCCGCGAAACTCACCGAGTCAAAGCGTTTCGCCGTTTGCGGAAGAAAGTCTGATGTAGAACAAGTAGCAGAAGCATACATGCTCAAGAGGGATCACCCGAAATTCAAAGGCAACTGAATTTCGGCAACCGGGGCATCGAAGTCGGAATGCCGCGAAACTCACCGAGTCAAAGCGTTTCGCCGTTTGCGGAAGAAAGTCTGATGTAGAACAAGTAGCAGAAGCATACATGCTCAAGAGGGATCACCCGAAATTCAAAGGCAACTGAATTTCGGCAACCGGGGCATCGAAGTCGGAATGCCGCGAAACTCACCGAGTCAAAGCGTTTCGCCGTTTGCGGAAGAAAGTCTGATGTAGAACAAGTAGCAGAAGCATACATGCTCAAGAGGGATCACCCGAAATTCAAAGGCAACTGAATTTCGGCAACCGGGGCATCGAAGTCGGAATGCCGCGAAACTCACCGAGTCAAAGCGTTTCGCCGTTTGCGGAAGAAAGTCTGATGTAGAACAAGTAGCAGAAGCATACATGCTCAAGAGGGATCACCCGAAATTCAAAGGCAACTGAATTTCGGCAACCGGGGCATCGAAGTCGGAATGCCGCGAAACTCACCGAGTCAAAGCGTTTCGCCGTTTGCGGAAGAAAGTCTGATGTAGAACAAGTAGCAGAAGCATACATGCTCAAGAGGGATCACCCGAAATTCAAAGGCAACTGAATTTCGGCAACCGGGGCATCGAAGTCGGAATGCCGCGAAACTCACCGAGTCAAAGCGTTTCGCCGTTTGCGGAAGAAAGTCTGATGTAGAACAAGTAGCAGAAGCATACATGCTCAAGAGGGATCACCCGAAATTCAAAGGCAACTGAATTTCGGCAACCGGGGCATCGAAGTCGGAATGCCGCGAAACTCACCGAGTCAAAGCGTTTCGCCGTTTGCGGAAGAAAGTCTGATGTAGAACAAGTAGCAGAAGCATACATGCTCAAGAGGGATCACCCGAAATTCAAAGGCAACTGAATTTCGGCAACCGGGGCATCGAAGTCGGAATGCCGCGAAACTCACCGAGTCAAAGCGTTTCGCCGTTTGCGGAAGAAAGTCTGATGTAGAACAAGTAGCAGAAGCATACATGCTCAAGAGGGATCACCCGAAATTCAAAGGCAACTGAATTTCGGCAACCGGGGCATCGAAGTCGGAATGCCGCGAAACTCACCGAGTCAAAGCGTTTCGCCGTTTGCGGAAGAAAGTCTGATGTAGAACAAGTAGCAGAAGCATACATGCTCAAGAGGGATCACCCGAAATTCAAAGGCAACTGAATTTCGGCAACCGGGGCATCGAAGTCGGAATGCCGCGAAACTCACCGAGTCAAAGCGTTTCGCCGTTTGCGGAAGAAAGTCTGATGTAGAACAAGTAGCAGAAGCATACATGCTCAAGAGGGATCACCCGAAATTCAAAGGCAACTGAATTTCGGCAACCGGGGCATCGAAGTCGGAATGCCGCGAAACTCACCGAGTCAAAGCGTTTCGCCGTTTGCGGAAGAAAGTCTGATGTAGAACAAGTAGCAGAAGCATACATGCTCAAGAGGGATCACCCGAAATTCAAAGGCAACTGAATTTCGGCAACCGGGGCATCGAAGTCGGAATGCCGCGAAACTCACCGAGTCAAAGCGTTTCGCCGTTTGCGGAAGAAAGTCTGATGTAGAACAAGTAGCAGAAGCATACATGCTCAAGAGGGATCACCCGAAATTCAAAGGCAACTGAATTTCGGCAACCGGGGCATCGAAGTCGGAATGCCGCGAAACTCACCGAGTCAAAGCGTTTCGCCGTTTGCGGAAGAAAGTCTGATGTAGAACAAGTAGCAGAAGCATACATGCTCAAGAGGGATCACCCGAAATTCAAAGGCAACTGAATTTCGGCAACCGGGGCATCGAAGTCGGAATGCCGCGAAACTCACCGAGTCAAAGCGTTTCGCCGTTTGCGGAAGAAAGTCTGATGTAGAACAAGTAGCAGAAGCATACATGCTCAAGAGGGATCACCCGAAATTCAAAGGCAACTGAATTTCGGCAACCGGGGCATCGAAGTCGGAATGCCGCGAAACTCACCGAGTCAAAGCGTTTCGCCGTTTGCGGAAGAAAGTCTGATGTAGAACAAGTAGCAGAAGCATACATGCTCAAGAGGGATCACCCGAAATTCAAAGGCAACTGAATTTCGGCAACCGGGGCATCGAAGTCGGAATGCCGCGAAACTCACCGAGTCAAAGCGTTTCGCCGTTTGCGGAAGAAAGTCTGATGTAGAACAAGTAGCAGAAGCATACATGCTCAAGAGGGATCACCCGAAATTCAAAGGCAACTGAATTTCGGCAACCGGGGCATCGAAGTCGGAATGCCGCGAAACTCACCGAGTCAAAGCGTTTCGCCGTTTGCGGAAGAAAGTCTGATGTAGAACAAGTAGCAGAAGCATACATGCTCAAGAGGGATCACCCGAAATTCAAAGGCAACTGAATTTCGGCAACCGGGGCATCGAAGTCGGAATGCCGCGAAACTCACCGAGTCAAAGCGTTTCGCCGTTTGCGGAAGAAAGTCTGATGTAGAACAAGTAGCAGAAGCATACATGCTCAAGAGGGATCACCCGAAATTCAAAGGCAACTGAATTTCGGCAACCGGGCATCGAAGTCGGAATGCCGCGAAACTCACCGAGTCAAAGCGTTTCGCCGTTTGCGGAAGAAAGTCTGATGTAGAACAAGTAGCAGAAGCATACATGCTCAAGAGGGATCACCCGAAATTCAAAGGCAACTGAATTTCGGCAACCGGGGCATCGAAGTCGGAATGCCGCGAAACTCACCGAGTCAAAGCGTTTCGCCGTTTGCGGAAGAAAGTCTGATGTAGAACAAGTAGCAGAAGCATACATGCTCAAGAGGGATCACCCGAAATTCAAAGGCAAACCGGGGCATCGAAGTCGGAATGCCGCGAAACTCACCGAGTCAAAGCGTTTCGCCGTTTGCGGAAGAAGTCTGATGTAGAACAAGTAGCAGAAGCATACATGCTCAAGAGGGATCACCCGAAATTCAAAGGCAACTGAATTTCGGCAACCGGGGCATCGAAGTCGGAATGCCGCGAAACTCACCGAGTCAAAGCGTTTCGCCGTTTGCGGAAGAAAGTCTGATGTAGAACAAGTAGCAGAAGCATACATGCTCAAGAGGGATCACCCGAAATTCAAAGGCAACTGAATTTCGGCAACCGGGGCATCGAAGTCGGAATGCCGCGAAACTCACCGAGTCAAAGCGTTTCGCCGTTTGCGGAAGAAAGTCTGATGTAGAACAAGTAGCAGAAGCATACATGCTCAAGAGGGATCACCCGAAATTCAAAGGCAACTGAATTTCGGCAACCGGGGCATCGAAGTCGGAATGCCGCGAAACTCACCGAGTCAAAGCGTTTCGCCGTTTGCGGAAGAAAGTCTGATGTAGAACAAGTAGCAGAAGCATACATGCTCAAGAGGGATCACCCGAAATTCAAAGGCAACTGAATTTCGGCAACCGGGGCATCGAAGTCGGAATGCCGCGAAACTCACCGAGTCAAAGCGTTTCGCCGTTTGCGGAAGAAGTCTGATGTAGAACAAGTAGCAGAAGCATACATGCTCAAGAGGGATCACCCGAAATTCAAAGGCAACTGAATTTCGGCAACCGGGGCATCGAAGTCGGAATGCCGCGAAACTCACCGAGTCAAAGCGTTTCGCCGTTTGCGGAAGAAAGTCTGATGTAGAACAAGTAGCAGAAGCATACATGCTCAAGAGGGATCACCCGAAATTCAAAGGCAACTGAATTTCGGCAACCGGGGCATCGAAGTCGGAATGCCGCGAAACTCACCGAGTCAAAGCGTTTCGCCGTTTGCGGAAGAAAGTCTGATGTAGAACAAGTAGCAGAAGCATACATGCTCAAGAGGGATCACCCGAAATTCAAAGGCAACTGAATTTCGGCAACCGGGGCATCGAAGTCGGAATGCCGCGAAACTCACCGAGTCAAAGCGTTTCGCCGTTTGCGGAAGAAGTCTGATGTAGAACAAGTAGCAGAAGCATACATGCTCAAGAGGGATCACCCGAAATTCAAAGGCAACTGAATTTCGGCAACCGGGGCATCGAAGTCGGAATGCCGCGAAACTCACCGAGTCAAAGCGTTTCGCCGTTTGCGGAAGAAAGTCTGATGTAGAACAAGTAGCAGAAGCATACATGCTCAAGAGGGATCACCCGAAATTCAAAGGCAACTGAATTTCGGCAACCGGGGCATCGAAGTCGGAATGCCGCGAAACTCACCGAGTCAAAGCGTTTCGCCGTTTGCGGAAGAAAGTCTGATGTAGAACAAGTAGCAGAAGCATACATGCTCAAGAGGGATCACCCGAAATTCAAAGGCAACTGAATTTCGGCAACCGGGGCATCGAAGTCGGAATGCCGCGAAACTCACCGAGTCAAAGCGTTTCGCCGTTTGCGGAAGAAAGTCTGATGTAGAACAAGTAGCAGAAGCATACATGCTCAAGAGGGATCACCCGAAATTCAAAGGCAACTGAATTTCGGCAACCGGGGCATCGAAGTCGGAATGCCGCGAAACTCACCGAGTCAAAGCGTTTCGCCGTTTGCGGAAGAAGTCTGATGTAGAACAAGTAGCAGAAGCATACATGCTCAAGAGGGATCACCCGAAATTCAAAGGCAACTGAATTTCGGCAACCGGGGCATCGAAGTCGGAATGCCGCGAAACTCACCGAGTCAAAGCGTTTCGCCGTTTGCGGAAGAAAGTCTGATGTAGAACAAGTAGCAGAAGCATACATGCTCAAGAGGGATCACCCGAAATTCAAAGGCAACTGAATTTCGGCAACCGGGGCATCGAAGTCGGAATGCCGCGAAACTCACCGAGTC
Source organism: Populus alba x Populus x berolinensis (assembly GCA_029228515.1). Taxonomy (NCBI): domain Eukaryota; kingdom Viridiplantae; phylum Streptophyta; class Magnoliopsida; order Malpighiales; family Salicaceae; genus Populus; species Populus alba x Populus x berolinensis. The sequence continues at coordinate 20,072,803 of CM055362.1, read as the reverse complement.
AAAGCGTTTCGCCGTTTGCGGAAGAAAGTCTGATGTAGAACAAGTAGCAGAAGCATACATGCTCAAGAGGGATCACCCGAAATTCAAAGGCAACTGAATTTCGGCAACCGGGGCATCGAAGTCGGAATGCCGCGAAACTCACCGAGTCAAAGCGTTTCGCCGTTTGCGGAAGAAAGTCTGATGTAGAACAAGTAGCAGAAGCATACATGCTCAAGAGGGATCACCCGAAATTCAAAGGCAACTGAATTTCGGCAACCGGGCATCGAAGTCGGAATGCCGCGAAACTCACCGAGTCAAAGCGTTTCGCCGTTTGCGGAAGAAAGTCTGATGTAGAACAAGTAGCAGAAGCATACATGCTCAAGAGGGATCACCCGAAATTCAAAGGCAACTGAATTTCGGCAACCGGGCATCGAAGTCGGAATGCCGCGAAACTCACCGAGTCAAAGCGTTTCGCCGTTTGCGGAAGAAAGTCTGATGTAGAACAAGTAGCAGAAGCATACATGCTCAAGAGGGATCACCCGAAATTCAAAGGCAACTGAATTTCGGCAACCGGGGCATCGAAGTCGGAATGCCGCGAAACTCACCGAGTCAAAGCGTTTCGCCGTTTGCGGAAGAAGTCTGATGTAGAACAAGTAGCAGAAGCATACATGCTCAAGAGGGATCACCCGAAATTCAAAGGCAACTGAATTTCGGCAACCGGGGCATCGAAGTCGGAATGCCGCGAAACTCACCGAGTCAAAGCGTTTCGCCGTTTGCGGAAGAAAGTCTGATGTAGAACAAGTAGCAGAAGCATACATGCTCAAGAGGGATCACCCGAAATTCAAAGGCAACTGAATTTCGGCAACCGGGGCATCGAAGTCGGAATGCCGCGAAACTCACCGAGTCAAAGCGTTTCGCCGTTTGCGGAAGAAAGTCTGATGTAGAACAAGTAGCAGAAGCATACATGCTCAAGAGGGATCACCCGAAATTCAAAGGCAACTGAATTTCGGCAACCGGGCATCGAAGTCGGAATGCCGCGAAACTCACCGAGTCAAAGCGTTTCGCCGTTTGCGGAAGAAAGTCTGATGTAGAACAAGTAGCAGAAGCATACATGCTCAAGAGGGATCACCCGAAATTCAAAGGCAACTGAATTTCGGCAACCGGGGCATCGAAGTCGGAATGCCGCGAAACTCACCGAGTCAAAGCGTTTCGCCGTTTGCGGAAGAAAGTCTGATGTAGAACAAGTAGCAGAAGCATACATGCTCAAGAGGGATCACCCGAAATTCAAAGGCAACTGAATTTCGGCAACCGGGGCATCGAAGTCGGAATGCCGCGAAACTCACCGAGTCAAAGCGTTTCGCCGTTTGCGGAAGAAAGTCTGATGTAGAACAAGTAGCAGAAGCATACATGCTCAAGAGGGATCACCCGAAATTCAAAGGCAACTGAATTTCGGCAACCGGGGCATCGAAGTCGGAATGCCGCGAAACTCACCGAGTCAAAGCGTTTCGCCGTTTGCGGAAGAAAGTCTGATGTAGAACAAGTAGCAGAAGCATACATGCTCAAGAGGGATCACCCGAAATTCAAAGGCAACTGAATTTCGGCAACCGGGGCATCGAAGTCGGAATGCCGCGAAACTCACCGAGTCAAAGCGTTTCGCCGTTTGCGGAAGAAAGTCTGATGTAGAACAAGTAGCAGAAGCATACATGCTCAAGAGGGATCACCCGAAATTCAAAGGCAACTGAATTTCGGCAACCGGGGCATCGAAGTCGGAATGCCGCGAAACTCACCGAGTCAAAGCGTTTCGCCGTTTGCGGAAGAAAGTCTGATGTAGAACAAGTAGCAGAAGCATACATGCTCAAGAGGGATCACCCGAAATTCAAAGGCAACTGAATTTCGGCAACCGGGGCATCGAAGTCGGAATGCCGCGAAACTCACCGAGTCAAAGCGTTTCGCCGTTTGCGGAAGAAGTCTGATGTAGAACAAGTAGCAGAAGCATACATGCTCAAGAGGGATCACCCGAAATTCAAAGGCAACTGAATTTCGGCAACCGGGCATCGAAGTCGGAATGCCGCGAAACTCACCGAGTCAAAGCGTTTCGCCGTTTGCGGAAGAAAGTCTGATGTAGAACAAGTAGCAGAAGCATACATGCTCAAGAGGGATCACCCGAAATTCAAAGGCAACTGAATTTCGGCAACCGGGGCATCGAAGTCGGAATGCCGCGAAACTCACCGAGTCAAAGCGTTTCGCCGTTTGCGGAAGAAAGTCTGATGTAGAACAAGTAGCAGAAGCATACATGCTCAAGAGGGATCACCCGAAATTCAAAGGCAACTGAATTTCGGCAACCGGGGCATCGAAGTCCGAATGCCGCGAAACTCACCGAGTCAAAGCGTTTCGCCGTTTGCGGAAGAAAGTCTGATGTAGAACAAGTAGCAGAAGCATACATGCTCAAGAGGGATCACCCGAAATTCAAAGGCAACTGAATTTCGGCAACCGGGGCATCGAAGTCGGAATGCCGCGAAACTCACCGAGTCAAAGCGTTTCGCCGTTTGCGGAAGAAAGTCCGATGTAGAACAAGTAGCAGAAGCATACATGCTCAAGAGGGATCACCCGAAATTCAAAGGCAACTGAATTTCGGCAACCGGGGCATGGAAGTCGGAATGCCGCGAAACTCACCGAGTCAAAGTGTTTCGCCGTTTGCGGAAGAAAGTCCGATGTAGAACAAGTAGCAGAAGCATACATGCTCAAGAGGGATCACACGAAATTCAAAGGCAACTGAATTTCGGCAACCGGGGCATGGAAGTCGGAATGCCGCGAAACTCACCGAGTCAAAGCGTTTCGCCGTTTGCGGAAGAAAGTCCGATGTAGAACAAGTAGCAGAAGCATACATGCTCAAGAGGGATCACCCGAAATTCAAAGGCAACTGGCGCATGGAAGTCAGAATGCCACGAAACTCACCGAGTCAAAGCGTTTCGCCGTTTGCGGAAGAAAGTTCGATGGAGAACAAGTAGCAGAAGCATACATGCTCAAGAGGGATCACCCGAAATTCAAAGGCAACTGAATTTCGGCAACCGGCGCATGGAAGTCGGAATGCCGCGAAACTCACCGAGTCAAAGCGTTTCGCCGTTTGCGGAAGAAAGTCCGATGGAGAACAAGTAGCAGAAGCATACATGCTCAAGAGGGATCACCCGAAATTCAAAGGCAACTGAATTTCGGCAACCGGGGCATCGAAGTCGGAATGCCGCGAAACTCACCGAGTCAAAGCGTTTCGCCGTTTGCGGAAGAAAGTCCGATGGAGAACAAGTAGCAGAAGCATACATGCTCAAGAGGGATCACCCGAAATTCAAAGGCAACTGAATTTCGGCAACCGTGGCATCGAAGTCGGATTGCCGCGAAACTCACCGAGTCAAAGCGTTTCGCCGTTTGCGGAAGAAAGTCCGATGTAGAACAAGTAGCAGAAGCATACATGCTCAAGAGGGATCACCCGAAATTCAAAGGCAACTGAATTTCGGCAACCGGGCATCGAAGTCCGTATGCCGCGAAACTCACCGAGTCAAAGCGTTTCGCCGTTTGCGGAAGAAAGTCCGATGTAGAACAAGTACCAGAAGCAAACATGCTCAAGAGGGATCACCCGAAATTCAAAAGCAACTGAATTTCGGCAACCGGGCATCGAAGTCGGAACCGCGAAACTCACCGAGTCAAAGCGTTTCGCCGTTTGCGGAAGAAAGTCCGATGTAGAACAAGTAGCAGAAGCACACATGCTCAAGAGGGATCACCCGCAATTCAAAGGCAACTGAATTTCGGCAACCGGGGCATGTAAGTCCGTATGCCGCGAAACTCACCGAGTCAAAGCGTTTCGCCGTTTGCGGAAGAAAGTCCGATGTAGAACAAGTAGCAGAAGCATACATGCTCAAGAGGGATCACCCGAAATTCAAAAGCAACTGAATTTCGGCAACTGGCGCATCGAAGTCGGAATGCCACGAAACTCACCGAGTCAAAGCATTTCGCCGTTTGCGGAAGAAAGTCTGATGTAGAACAAGTAGCAGAAGCATACATGCTCAAGAGGGATCACCCGAAATTCAAAGGCAACTGAATTTCGGCAACCGGGGCATCGAAGTCGGAATGCCGCGAAACTCACCGAGTCAAAGCGTTTCGCCTTTTGCGGAAGAAATTCTGATGTAGAACAAGTAGCAGAACCATACATGCTCAAGAGGGATCACCCGAAATTCAAAGGCAACTGAATTTCGGCAACCGGGGCATCGAAGTCGGAATGCCGCGAAACTCACCGAGTCAAAGCGTTTCGCCGTTTGCGGAGAAGTCTGATGTAGAACAAGTAGCAGAAGCATACATGCTCAAGAGGGATCACCCGAAATTCAAAGGCAACTGAATTTCGGCAACCGGGGCATCGAAGTCGGAATGCCGCGAAACTCACCGAGTCAAAGCGTTTCGCCGTTTGCGGAAGAAGTCTGATGTAGAACAAGTAGCAGAAGCATACATGCTCAAGAGGGATCACCCGAAATTCAAAGGCAACTGAATTTCGGCAACCGGGGCATCGAAGTCGGAATGCCGCGAAACTCACCGAGTCAAAGCGTTTCGCCGGTTGCGGAAGAATGTCTGATGTAGAACAAGTAGCAGAAGCATACATGCTCAAGAGGGATCACCCGAAATTCAAAGGCAACTGAATTTCGGCAACCGGGCATCGAAGTCGGAATGCCGCGAAACTCACCGAGTCAAAGCGTTTCGCCGTTTGCGGAAGAAAGTCCGATGTAGAACAAGTAGCAGAAGCATACATGCTCAAGAGGGATCACCCGAAATTCAAAGGCAACTGAATTTCGGCAACACGGGCATCCAAGTCGGAATGTCGCGAAACTCACCGAGTTAAAGCGTTTCGCCGTTTGCGGAAGAAAGTCCGATGTAGAACAAGTAGCAGAAGCATAAACGCTCAAGAGGGATCAACCGAAATCCAAAGGCAACTGAATTTCGGCAACCGGGGCATCGAAGTCGGAAAGCCGCGAAACTAACCGAGTCAAAGCGTTTCGCTGTTTGCGGAAGAAAGTCTGATGTAGAACAAGTAGTCGAAGCATACATGCTCAAGAGGGATCACCCGAAATTCTAAGGCAATTGAATTTCGACAACCGGGGCATGGAAGTCGGAATGCCGCGAAACTCACCGAGTCAGAGCGTTTCGCCGTTTGCGGAAGAAAGTCCGATGTAGAACAAGTAGCAGAAGCATACATGCTCAAGAGGGATCACCCGAAATTCAAAGGCAACTGAATTTCGGCAACCGGGGCATCGAAGTCGGAATGCCGCGAAACTCACCGAGTCAAAGCGTTTCGCCGTTTGCGGAAGAAAGTCTGATGTAGAACAAGTAGCAGAAGCATACATGCTCAAGAGGGATCACCCGAAATTCAAAGGCAACTGAATTTCGGCAACCGGGGCATCGAAGTCGGAATGCCGCGAAACTCACCGAGTCAAAGCGTTTCGCCGTTTGCGGAAGAAAGTCCGATGTAGAACAAGTAGCAGAAGCATACATGCTCAAGAGGGATCACCCGAAATTCAAAGGCAACTGAATTTCGGCAACCGGGCATCGAAGTCGGAATGCCGCGAAACTCACCGAGTCAAAGCGTTTCGCCGTTTGCGGAAGAAAGTCCGATGTAGAACAAGTAGCAGAAGCATACATGCTCAAGAGGGATCACCCGAAATTCAAAGGCAACTGAATTTCGGCAACCGGGGCATCGAAGTCGGAATGCCGCGAAACTCACCGAGTCAAAGCGTTTCGCCGTTTGCGGAAGAAAGTCCGATGTAGAACAAGTAGCAGAAGCATACATGCTCAAGAGGGATCACCCGAAATTCAAAGGCAACTGAATTTCGGCAACCGGGGCATCGAAGTCGGAATGCCGCGAAACTCACCGAGTCAAAGCGTTTCGCCGTTTGCGGAAGAAAGTCTGATGTAGAACAAGTAGCAGAAGCATACATGCTCAAGAGGGATCACCCGAAATTCAAAGGCAACTGAATTTCGGCAACCGGGCATCGAAGTCGGAATGCCGCGAAACTCACCGAGTCAAAGCGTTTCGCCGTTTACAGAAGAAAGTCTGATGTAGAAAAAGTAGGAGAAGCATACATTCTCAAGATCGATCACCCGAAATTCAAAGGCAACTGAATTTCGGCAACCGGGGAATCGAAGTCGGAATGCCGCGAAACTCACCGACTCAAACCGTTTCGCCGTTTGCGGAAGAAAGTCTGATGTAGAACAATTAGCAGAAGCATACATGATCAAGAGGGATCACCCGAAATTCAAAGGCAACTGAATTTCGGCAACCAGGGCATCGAAGTCGGAATGCCGTGCAACTCACCGACTCAAAGCGTTTCGCCGTTTGCGGAAGAAAGTCCGATGTAGAACAAGTAGCAGAAGCATACATGATCAAGAGGGATCACCCGAAATTCAAAGGCAACTGAATTTCGGCAACCAGGGCATCGAAGTCGGAATGCCGTGCAACTCACCGACTCAAAGCGTTTCGCCGTTTACAGAAGAAAGTCTGATGTAGAACAAGCAACAGAAGCATACATGCTCAAGAGGGATCACCCGAAATTCAAAGGCAACTGAATTTCGGCAACCGGGGCATCGAAGTCGGAATGCCGCGAAACTCACCGAGTCAAAGCGTTTCGCCGTTTGCGGAAGAAAGTCTGATGTAGAACAAGTAGCAGAAGCATACATGCTCAAGAGGGATCACCCGAAATTCAAAGGCAACTGAATTTCGGCAACCGGGGCATCGAAGTCGGAATGCCGCGAAACTCACCGAGTCAAAGCGTTTCGCCGTTTGCGGAAGAAAGTCTGATGTAGAACAAGTAGCAGAAGCATACATGCTCAAGAGGGATCACCCGAAATTCAAAGGCAACTGAATTTCGGCAACCGGGGCATCGAAGTCGGAATGCCGCGAAACTCACCGAGTCAAAGCGTTTCGCCGTTTGCGGAAGAAAGTCCGATGTAGAACAAGTAGCAGAAGCATACATGCTCAAGAGGGATCACCCGAAATTCAAAGGCAACTGAATTTCGGCAACCGGGGCATCGAAGTCGGAATGCCGCGAAACTCACCGAGTCAAAGCGTTTCGCCGTTTGCGGAAGAAAGTCCGATGTAGAACAAGTAGCAGAAGCATACATGCTCAAGAGGGATCACCCGAAATTCAAAGGCAACTGAATTTCGGCAACCGGGGCATCGAAGTCGGAATGCCGCGAAACTCACCGAGTCAAAGCGTTTCGCCGTTTGCGGAAGAAAGTCCGATGTAGAACAAGTAGCAGAAGCATACATGCTCAAGAGGGATCACCCGAAATTCAAAGGCAATTGAATTTCGGCAACTGGGGCATCCAAGTCGGAATGCCGCGAAACTCACCGAGTCAAAGCGTTTCGCCGTTTGCGAAAGAAAGTCCGATGTAGAACAAGTAGCAGAAGCATACTTGCTCAAGAGGGATCACCCGAAATTAGTAGGCAATTGAATTTCGGCAACCGGGGCATCGATGGCGGAATGCCGCGAAACTCACCGAGTCAAAGCGTTTCGCCGTTTGCGGAAGAAGACAGAAGTAAAACAAGTAGCAGAAGCATACATGCTCAAGAGGGATCACCAGAATTTCAAAGGCAACTGAATTTCGGCAACAAGTGCATCCAAGTCGGAATGCCGCGAAACTCACTGAGTCAGAGCGTTTCGCCGCAAGTCCGATGTAGAACAAGTAGCAGAAGCATACATGCTCAAAAGGGATCACCCGAAATTCAAAGGCAACTGAATTTCGGCAACCGGGGCATCGAAGTCGGAATGCCGCGAAACTCACTGAGTCAGAGCGTTTCGCCGCAAGTCCGATGTAGAACAAGTAGCAGAAGCATACATGCTCAACAGGGATCACCCGAAATTCAAAGGCAACTGAATTTCGGCAACCGGGGCATCGAAGTCGGAATGCCGCGAAACTCACCGAGTCAAAGCGTTTCGCCGTTTGCGGAAGAAAGTCCGATGTAGAACAAGTAGCAGAAGCATACATGCTCAAGAGGGATCACCCGAAATTCAAAGGCAACTGAATTTCGGCAACCGGGGCATCGAAGTCGGAATGCCGCGAAACTCACCGAGTCAAAGCGTTTCGCCGTTTGCGGAAGAAAGTCTGATGTAGAACAAGTAGCAGAAGCATACATGCTCAAGAGGGATCACCCGAAATTCAAAGGCAACTGAATTTCGGCAACCGGGGCATCGAAGTCGGAATGCCGCGAAACTCACCGAGTCAAAGCGTTTCGCCGTTTGCGGAAGAAAGTCCGATGTAGAACAAGTAGCAGAAGCATACATGCTCAAGAGGGATCACCCGAAATTCAAAGGCAACTGAATTTCGGCAACCGGGCATCGAAGTCGGAATGCCGCGAAACTCACCGAGTCAAAGCGTTTCGCCGTTTGCGGAAGAAAGTCCGATGTAGAACAAGTAGCAGAAGCATACATGCTCAAGAGGGATCACCCGAAATTCAAAGGCAACTGAATTTCGGCAACCGGGCATCGAAGTCGGAATGCCGCGAAACTCACCGAGTCAAAGCGTTTCGCCGTTTGCGGAAGAAAGTCTGATGTAGAACAAGTAGCAGAAGCATACATGCTCAAGAGGGATCACCCGAAATTCAAAGGCAACTGAATTTCGGCAACCGGGGCATCGAAGTCGGAATGCCGCGAAACTCACCGAGTCAAAGCGTTTCGCCGTTTGCGGAAGAAAGTCCGATGTAGAACAAGTAGCAGAAGCATACATGCTCAAGAGGGATCACCCGAAATTCAAAGGCAACTGAATTTCGGCAACCGGGGCATCGAAGTCGGAATGCCGCGAAACTCACCGAGTCAAAGCGTTTCGCCGTTTGCGGAAGAAAGTCCGATGTAGAACAAGTAGCAGAAGCATACATGCTCAAGAGGGATCACCCGAAATTCAAAGGCAACTGAATTTCGGCAACCAGGGCATGGAAGTCGGAATGCCGCGAAACTCACCGAGTCAAAGCGTTTCGCCGTTTGCGGAAGAAAGTCCGATGTAGAACAAGTAGCAGAAGCATACATGCTCAAGAGGGATCACCCGAAATTCAAAGGCAACTGAATTTCGGCAACCGGGCATCGAAGTCGGAATGCCGCGAAACTCACCGAGTCAAAGCGTTTCGCCGTTTGCGGAAGAAGTCTGATGTAGAACAAGTAGCAGAAGCATACATGCTCAAGAGGGATCACCCGAAATTCAAAGGCAACTGAATTTCGGCAACCGGGGCATCGAAGTCGGAATGCCGCGAAACTCACCGAGTCAAAGCGTTTCGCCGTTTGCGGAAGAAAGTCTGATGTAGAACAAGTAGCAGAAGCATACATGCTCAAGAGGGATCACCCGAAATTCAAAGGCAACTGAATTTCGGCAACCGGGGCATCGAAGTCGGAATGCCGCGAAACTCACCGAGTCAAAGCGTTTCGCCGTTTGCGGAAGAAAGTCTGATGTAGAACAAGTAGCAGAAGCATACATGCTCAAGAGGGATCACCCGAAATTCAAAGGCAACTGAATTTCGGCAACCGGGGCATCGAAGTCGGAATGCCGCGAAACTCACCGAGTCAAAGCGTTTCGCCGTTTGCGGAAGAAAGTCCGATGTAGAACAAGTAGCAGAAGCATACATGCTCAAGAGGGATCACCCGAAATTCAAAGGCAACTGAATTTCGGCAACCGGGGCATCGAAGTCGGAATGCCGCGAAACTCACCGAGTCAAAGCGTTTCGCCGTTTGCGGAAGAAAGTCTGATGTAGAACAAGTAGCAGAAGCATACATGCTCAAGAGGGATCACCCGAAATTCAAAGGCAACTGAATTTCGGCAACCGGGGCACCGAAGTCGGAGGGCCGCGAAACTCACCGAGTCAAAGCGTTTCGCCGTTTGCGGAAGAAAGTCCGATGGAGAACAAGTAGCAGAAGCATACATGCTCAAGAGGGATCACCCGAAATTCAAAGGCAACTGAATTTCGGCAACCGGGGCACCGAAGTCGGAGGGCCGCGAAACTCACCGAGTCAAAGCGTTTCGCCGTTTGCGGAAGAAGTCTTATGCAGAACAAGTAGCAGAAGCAAACATGCTAAAGAGGGATCACCCGAAATTCAAAGGGAACTGAATTTCGGCAATCCAGGCATCGAAGTCGGACTACCGCGAAACTCACCGAGTCAAAGCGTTTCACCATTTGCGGAAGAAGTCTGATGCAGAACAAGTATCAGAAGCATACATGCTCAAGAGGGATCACCTGAAATTCAAAGGCAACTGAATTTCGGCAACCGGGGCATCGAAATCGGACTACCGCGAAACTCACCGAGTCAAAGCGTTTCACCATTTGCGGAAGAAGTCTGATGCAGAACAAGTATCAGAAGCATACATGCTCAAGAGGGATCACCTGAAATTCAAAGGCAAGAGAATTTCGGAAACCGGGGCATGGAAGTCAGAATGTCGCGAAACTCATCGAGTCAAAGCGTTTCGCCGTTTGTGGAAGAAAGTCCGTTGTAGAAAAAGTAGCAGAAGCATACATGCTCAAGATGGATCACCCGCAATTCATAGGCAACTGAATTTCGGCAACCGGGGCATGGAAGTCGGAATACCGCGAAACTCACCGAGTCAAAGCATTTCACCATTTGCGGAAGAAAGTCCGACGTAGAACAAGTACCAGAAGCATACATCCTCAAGAGGGATCACCCGAAATTCAAAGGCAACTGAATTTCGGCAACCGGGGCATGGAAGGCGGAATGCCGTGAAATTCACCGTGTCAAAGCGTTTCGCCGTTTGCGGAAGAAAGTCCGATGGAGAACAAGTAGCAGAAGCATACATGGCCAAGAGGGATCACCCGAAATTCAAAGGCAACTGAACGGCAATGGAAGTCGGAATGCCGCGAAACTCACCGAGTCAAAGCATTTCACCATTTGCGGAAGAAAGTCCGACGTAGAACAAGTACCAGAAGCATACATCCTCAAGAGGGATCACCCGAAATTCAAAGGCAACTGAATTTCGGCAACCGGGGCATGGAAGGCGGAATGCCGTGAAATTCACCGTGTCAAAGCGTTTCGCCGTTTGCGGAAGAAAGTCCGATGGAGAACAAGTAGCAGAAGCATACATGGCCAAGAGGGATCACCCGAAATTCAAAGGCAACTGAATTTCGGCAACCGGGGCATCGAAGTCGGAATGCCGCGAAACCCACCGAGTCAAAGTGCTTCGCCGTTTGCGGAAGAAAGTCCGATGGAGAACAAGTAGCAGAAGCATACATGGCCAAGAGGGATCACCCGAAATTCAAAGGCAACTGAATTTCGGCAACCGGGGCATCGAAGTCGGAATGCCGCGAAACCCACCGAGTCAAAGTGCTTCGCCGTTTGCGGAAGAAAGTCTGATGTAGAACAAGTAGCAGAAGCATACATGCTCAAGAGGGATCACCCGAAATTCAAAGGCAACTGAATTTCGGCAACCGGGGCATCGAAGTCGGAATGCCGCGAAACTCACCGAGTCAAAGCGTTTCGCCGTTTGCGGAAGAAAGTCCGATGTAGAACAAGTAGCAGAAGCATACATGCTCAAGAGGGATCACCCGAAATTCAAAGGCAACTGAATTTCGGCAACCGGGCATCGAAGTCGGAATGCCGCGAAACTCACCGAGTCAAAGCGTTTCGCCGTTTGCGGAAGAAAGTCTGATGTAGAACAAGTAGCAGAAGCATACATGCTCAAGAGGGATCACCCGAAATTCAAAGGCAACTGAATTTCGGCAACCGGGGCATCGAAGTCGGAATGCCGCGAAACTCACCGAGTCAAAGCGTTTCGCCGTTTGCGGAAGAAAGTCTGATGTAGAACAAGTAGCAGAAGCATACATGCTCAAGAGGGATCACCCGAAATTCAAAGGCAACTGAATTTCGGCAACCGGGCATCGAAGTCGAATGCCGCGAAACTCACCGAGTCAAAGCGTTTCGCCGTTTGCGGAAGAAAGTCCGATGTAGAACAAGTAGCAGAAGCATACATGCTCAAGAGGGATCACCCGAAATTCAAAGGCAACTGAATTTCGGCAACCGGGCATCGAAGTCGGAATGCCGCGAAACTCACCGAGTCAAAGCGTTTCGCCTTTGTTTGCGAAGAAAGTCCGATGTTGAACAAGTAGCAGAAGCATACATGCTCAAGACGGATCACCCGAAATTCAAAGGCAACTGAATTTCGGCAACCGTGGCATCGAAGCCGGATTGTCGCGAAACTCACCGAGTCAAAGCGTTTCACCGTTTACGGATGAATGTCCGATGTAGAACAGGTAGCAGAAGCATACATGCTGTAGAGGGATCACCCGAAATTCAAAGGCAACTGAATTTCGGCAACCGGGTCATGGAAGTCGGAATGCCGCGAAACTCACCGAGTCAAAGCGTTTCGCCGTTTGCGGATGAAAGTCCGATGTCGAACAAGTAGCAGAAGCATACATGCTCAAGAGGGATCACCCGAAATTCAAAGGCAACTGAATTTCGGCAACCGGGGCATGGAAGTTGGAATTCCGCGAAACTCACCGAGTCAAAGCGTTTCGCCGTTTGCGGAAGAAAGTCCGATGTAGAACACGTAGCAGAAGCATACATGCTCAAGAGGGATCACCCGAAATTCAAAGGCAACTGAATTTCGGCAACCGGCGCATCGAAGTCGGAATGCCGCGAAACTCACCGAGTCAAAGCGTTTCGCCGTTTGCGGAAGAAAGTCCGATGTAGAACAAGTAGCAGAAGCATACATGCTCAAGAGGATCACCCGAAATTCAAAGGCAACTGAATTTCGGCAACCGGGGCATCGAAGTCGGAATGCCGCGAAACTCACCGAGTCAAAGCGTTTCGCCGTTTGCGGAAGAAAGTCCGATGTAGAACAAGTAGCAGAAGCATACATGCTCAAGAGGGATCACCCGAAGTTCAAAGGCAACTGAATTTCGGCAACCGGGATCGGAAGTCGGAATGCCGCGAAACTCACCGAGTCAAAGCGTTTCGCCGTTTGCGGAAGAAAGTCCGATGTAGAACAAGTAGCAGAAGCATACATGCTCAAGAGGGATCACCCGAAATTCAAAGGCAACTGAATTTCGGCAACCGGGGCATGGAAGTCGGAATGCCGCGAAACTCACCGAGTCAAAGCGTTTCGCCGTTTGCGGAAGAAAGTCCGATGGAGAACAAGTAGCAGAAGCATACATGCTCAAGAGGGATCACCCGAAATTCAAAGGCAACTGAATTAAGGCAACTGAATTTCGGCAACCGGGGCATGGAAGTCAGAATGCCGCGAAACTTACCGAGTCAAAGCGTTTCGCCGTTTGCGGAAGAAAGTCCGATGGAGAACAAGTAGCAGAAGCATACATGCTCAAGAGGGATCACCCGAAATTCAAAGGCAACTGAATTTCGGCAACCGGGGCATGGAAGTCAGAATGCCGCGAAACTTACCGAGTCAAAGCGTTTCGCCGTTTGCGGAAGAAAGTCCGATGGAGAACAAGTAGCAGAAGCATACATCCTTAAGAGGGATCACTCGAAATTCAAAGGCAAGTGAATTTCGGCAACCGGGGCATCGAAGTCCGAATGCCGCGAAACTCACCGAGTCAAAGCGTTTCGCCGTTTGCGGAAGAAAGTCTGATGGAGAACAAGTAGCAGAAGCATACATGCCCAAGAGGGATCACCCGAAATTCAAAGGCAACAGAATTTCGGCAACCGGGGCATCGAAGTCGGAATGCCGCGAAACTCACCGAGTCAAAGCGTTTCGCCGTTTGCGGAAGAAAGTCTGATGGAGAACAAGTAGCAGAAGCATACATGCCCAAGAGGGATCACCCGAAATTCAAAGGCAACAGAATTTCGGCAACCGGGGCATCGAAGTCGGAATGCCGCGAAACTCACCTAGTCAAAGCGTTTCGCCGTTTGCGGAAGAAAGTTTGAAGTAGAACATGTAGCAGAAGCATACATGCTGAAGAGGGATCACCCGAAATTCAAAGGCAACTGAATTTCGGCAACCGGGGCACGGAAGTCGGAATGCCGCGAAACTCCTCGAGTCAACGCGTTTCGCCGTTTGCGGAAAAAAAAAGAATGAAAAAAAAAAAGAGAAAAGCACACGGATCACCCGAAATTCAAAAGCAAAAAAATTTTTCAAAAACCGGGGCAAAAATGCCGACCGAGTCAAAGCTTTCGCCGTTTGCGGAAGAAAGTCCGATGTAGAACAAGTAGCAGAAGCATACATGCTCAAGAGGGATCACCTGAAATTCAAAGGCAACTGAATTTCGGCAACCGGGGCATCGAAGTCGGAATGCCGCGAAACTCACCGAGTCAAAGCGTTTCGCCGTTTGCGGAAGAAAGTATGATGTAGAACAAGTAGCAGAAGCATACATGCTCAAGAGGGATCACCCGAAATTCAAAGGCAACTGAATTTCGGCAACCGGGGCATCGAAGTCGGAATGCCGCGAAACTCACCGAGTCAAAGCGTTTCGCCGTTTGCGGAAGAAAGTCTGATGTAGAACAAGTAGCAGAAGCATACATGCTCAAGAGGGATCACCCGAAATTCAAAGGCAACTGAATTTCGGCAACCGGGCATCGAAGTCGGAATGCCGCGAAACTCACCGAGTCAAAGCGTTTCGCCGTTTGCGGAAGAAAGTCTGATGTAGAACAAGTAGCAGAAGCATACATGCTCAAGAGGGATCACCCGAAATTCAAAGGCAACTGAATTTCGGCAACCGGGGCATCGAAGTCGGAATGCCGCGAAACTCACCGAGTCAAAGCGTTTCGCCGTTTGCGGAAGAAAGTCTGATGTAGAACAAGTAGCAGAAGCATACATGCTCAAGAGGGATCACCCGAAATTCAAAGGCAACTGAATTTCGGCAACCGGGGCATCGAAGTCGGAATGCCGCGAAACTCACCGAGTCAAAGCGTTTCGCCGTTTGCGGAAGAAAGTCTGATGTAGAACAAGTAGCAGAAGCATACATGCTCAAGAGGGATCACCCGAAATTCAAAGGCAACTGAATTTCGGCAACCGGGGCATCGAAGTCGGAATGCCGCGAAACTCACCGAGTCAAAGCGTTTCGCCGTTTGCGGAAGAAAGTCTGATGTAGAACAAGTAGCAGAAGCATACATGCTCAAGAGGGATCACCCGAAATTCAAAGGCAACTGAATTTCGGCAACCGGGCATCGAAGTCGGAATGCCGCGAAACTCACCGAGTCAAAGCGTTTCGCCGTTTGCGGAAGAAAGTCTGATGTAGAACAAGTAGCAGAAGCATACATGCTCAAGAGGGATCACCCGAAATTCAAAGGCAACTGAATTTCGGCAACCGGGGCATCGAAGTCGGAATGCCGCGAAACTCACCGAGTCAAAGCGTTTCGCCGTTTGCGGAAGAAAGTCCGATGTAGAACAAGTAGCAGAAGCATACATGCTCAAGAGGGATCACCCGAAATTCAAAGGCAACTGAATTTCGGCAACCGGGGCATCGAAGTCGGAATGCCGCGAAACTCACCGAGTCAAAGCGTTTCGCCGTTTGCGGAAGAAAGTCTGATGTAGAACAAGTAGCAGAAGCATACATGCTCAAGAGGGATCACCCGAAATTCAAAGGCAACTGAATTTCGGCAACCGGGGCATCGAAGTCGGAATGCCGCGAAACTCACCGAGTCAAAGCGTTTCGCCGTTTGCGGAAGAAAGTCTGATGTAGAACAAGTAGCAGAAGCATACATGCTCAAGAGGGATCACCCGAAATTCAAAGGCAACTGAATTTCGGCAACCGGGGCATCGAAGTCGGAATGCCGCGAAACTCACCGAGTCAAAGCGTTTCGCCGTTTGCGGAAGAAAGTCTGATGTAGAACAAGTAGCAGAAGCATACATGCTCAAGAGGGATCACCCGAAATTCAAAGGCAACTGAATTTCGGCAACCGGGCATCGAAGTCGGAATGCCGCGAAACTCACCGAGTCAAAGCGTTTCGCCGTTTGCGGAAGAAAGTCTGATGTAGAACAAGTAGCAGAAGCATACATGCTCAAGAGGGATCACCCGAAATTCAAAGGCAACTGAATTTCGGCAACCGGGCATCGAAGTCGGAATGCCGCGAAACTCACCGAGTCAAAGCGTTTCGCCGTTTGCGGAAGAAGTGTGATGTAGAACAAGTAGCAGAAGCATACATGCTCAAGAGGGATCACCAGAAATTCAAAGGCAACTGAATTTCGGCAACCGGGCATCGAAGTCGGAATGCCGCGAAACTCACCAAGTCAAAGCGTTTCGCCGTTTGCGGAAGAAAGTCCGATGTAGAACAAGTAGCAGAAGCATACATGCTCAAGAGGGATCACCCGAAATTCAAAGGCAACTGAATTTCGGCAACCGGGGCATCGAAGTCGGAATGCCGCGAAACTCACCGAGTCAAAGCGTTTCGCCGTTTGCGGAAGAAAGTCTGATGTAGAACAAGTAGCAGAAGCATACATGCTCAAGAGGGATCACCCGAAATTCAAAGGCAACTGAATTTCGGCAACCGGGGCATCGAAGTCGGAATGCCGCGAAACTCACCGAGTCAAAGCGTTTCGCCGTTTGCGGAAGAAAGTCTGATGTAGAACAAGTAGCAGAAGCATACATGCTCAAGAGGGATCACCCGAAATTCAAAGGCAACTGAATTTCGGCAACCGGGCATCGAAGTCGGAATGCCGCGAAACTCACCGAGTCAAAGCGTTTCGCCGTTTGCGGAAGAAAGTCTGATGTAGAACAAGTAGCAGAAGCATACATGCTCAAGAGGGATCACCCGAAATTCAAAGGCAACTGAATTTCGGCAACCGGGCATCGAAGTCGGAATGCCGCGAAACTCACCGAGTCAAAGCGTTTCGCCGTTTGCGGAAGAAAGTCTGATGTAGAACAAGTAGCAGAAGCATACATGCTCAAGAGGGATCACCCGAAATTCAAAGGCAACTGAATTTCGGCAACCGGGCATCGAAGTCGGAATGCCGCGAAACTCACCGAGTCAAAGCGTTTCGCCGTTTGCGGAAGAAAGTCTGATGTAGAACAAGTAGCAGAAGCATACATGCTCAAGAGGGATCACCCGAAATTCAAAGGCAACTGAATTTCGGCAACCGGGGCATCGAAGTCGGAATGCCGCGAAACTCACCGAGTCAAAGCGTTTCGCCGTTTGCGGAAGAAAGTCTGATGTAGAACAAGTAGCAGAAGCATACATGCTCAAGAGGGATCACCCGAAATTCAAAGGCAACTGAATTTCGGCAACCGGGGCATCGAAGTCGGAATGCCGCGAAACTCACCGAGTCAAAGCGTTTCGCCGTTTGCGGAAGAAAGTCCGATGTAGAACAAGTAGCAGAAGCATACATGCTCAAGAGGGATCACCCGAAATTCAAAGGCAACTGAATTTCGGCAACCGGGCATCGAAGTCGGAATGCCGCGAAACTCACCGAGTCAAAGCGTTTCGCCGTTTGCGGAAGAAAGTCTGATGTAGAACAAGTAGCAGAAGCATACATGCTCAAGAGGGATCACCCGAAATTCAAAGGCAACTGAATTTCGGCAACCGGGCATCGAAGTCGGAATGCCGCGAAACTCACCGAGTCAAAGCGTTTCGCCGTTTGCGGAAGAAAGTCCGATGTAGAACAAGTAGCAGAAGCATACATGCTCAAGAGGGATCACCCGAAATTCAAAGGCAACTGAATTTCGGCAACCGGGGCATCGAAGTCGGAATGCCGCGAAACTCACCGAGTCAAAGCGTTTCGCCGTTTGCGGAAGAAAGTCCGATGTAGAACAAGTAGCAGAAGCATACATGCTCAAGAGGGATCACCCGAAATTCAAAGGCAACTGAATTTCGGCAACCGGGCATCGAAGTCGGAATGCCGCGAAACTCACCGAGTCAAAGCGTTTCGCCGTTTGCGGAAGAAAGTCCGATGTAGAACAAGTAGCAGAAGCATACATGCTCAAGAGGGATCACCCGAAATTCAAAGGCAACTGAATTTCGGCAACCGGGGCATCGAAGTCGGAATGCCGCGAAACTCACCGAGTCAAAGCGTTTCGCCGTTTGCGGAAGAAAGTCCGATGTAGAACAAGTAGCAGAAGCATACATGCTCAAGAGGGATCACCCGAAATTCAAAGGCAACTGAATTTCGGCAACCGGGGCATCGAAGTCGGAATGCCGCGAAACTCACCGAGTCAAAGCGTTTCGCCGTTTGCGGAAGAAAGTCTGATGTAGAACAAGTAGCAGAAGCATACATGCTCAAGAGGGATCACCCGAAATTCAAAGGCAACTGAATTTCGGCAACCGGGCATCGAAGTCGGAATGCCGCGAA
The DNA here is from genome assembly GCA_029228515.1 of Populus alba x Populus x berolinensis. Classification (NCBI taxonomy): domain Eukaryota; kingdom Viridiplantae; phylum Streptophyta; class Magnoliopsida; order Malpighiales; family Salicaceae; genus Populus; species Populus alba x Populus x berolinensis. The sequence goes on along the minus strand of CM055362.1, from coordinate 20,054,560 downwards.
ACTCACCGAGTCAAAGCGTTTCGCCGTTTGCGGAAGAAAGTCCGATGTAGAACAAGTAGCAGAAGCATACATGCTCAAGAGGGATCACCCGAAATTCAAAGGCAACTGAATTTCGGCAACCGGGGCATCGAAGTCGGAATGCCGCGAAACTCACCGAGTCAAAGCGTTTCGCCGTTTGCGGAAGAAAGTCCGATGTAGAACAAGTAGCAGAAGCATACATGCTCAAGAGGGATCACCCGAAATTCAAAGGCAACTGAATTTCGGCAACCGGGGCATCGAAGTCGGAATGCCGCGAAACTCACCGAGTCAAAGCGTTTCGCCGTTTGCGGAAGAAAGTCTGATGTAGAACAAGTAGCAGAAGCATACATGCTCAAGAGGGATCACCCGAAATTCAAAGGCAACTGAATTTCGGCAACCGGGGCATCGAAGTCGGAATGCCGCGAAACTCACCGAGTCAAAGCGTTTCGCCGTTTGCGGAAGAAAGTCCGATGTAGAACAAGTAGCAGAAGCATACATGCTCAAGAGGGATCACCCGAAATTCAAAGGCAACTGAATTTCGGCAACCGGGGCATCGAAGTCGGAATGCCGCGAAACTCACCGAGTCAAAGCGTTTCGCCGTTTGCGGAAGAAAGTCTGATGTAGAACAAGTAGCAGAAGCATACATGCTCAAGAGGGATCACCCGAAATTCAAAGGCAACTGAATTTCGGCAACCGGGCATCGAAGTCGGAATGCCGCGAAACTCACCGAGTCAAAGCGTTTCGCCGTTTGCGGAAGAAAGTCCGATGTAGAACAAGTAGCAGAAGCATACATGCTCAAGAGGGATCACCCGAAATTCAAAGGCAACTGAATTTCGGCAACCGGGCATCGAAGTCGGAATGCCGCGAAACTCACCGAGTCAAAGCGTTTCGCCGTTTGCGGAAGAAAGTCCGATGTAGAACAAGTAGCAGAAGCATACATGCTCAAGAGGGATCACCCGAAATTCAAAGGCAACTGAATTTCGGCAACCGGGGCATCGAAGTCGGAATGCCGCGAAACTCACCGAGTCAAAGCGTTTCGCCGTTTGCGGAAGAAAGTCCGATGTAGAACAAGTAGCAGAAGCATACATGCTCAAGAGGGATCACCCGAAATTCAAAGGCAACTGAATTTCGGCAACCGGGCATCGAAGTCGGAATGCCGCGAAACTCACCGAGTCAAAGCGTTTCGCCGTTTGCGGAAGAAAGTCCGATGTAGAACAAGTAGCAGAAGCATACATGCTCAAGAGGGATCACCCGAAATTCAAACACAACTGAATTTCGGCAACCGGGGCATCGAAGTCGGAATGCCATGAAACTCACCGAGTCCTAGCGTTTCACCGTTTGTGGAAGAAAGTCCGATGTAGAACAAGTAGCAGAAGCATACATGCTCAAGAGGGATCACCCGAAATTCAAAGGCAACTGAATTTCGGCAACCGGGCATCGAAGTCGGAATGCCGCGAAACTCATCGAGTCAAAGCGTTTCGCCGTTTTGCGGAAGAAAGTCCGATGTAGAACAAGTAGCAGAAGCATACATGCTCAAGAGGGATCACCCGAAATTCAAAGGCAACTGAATTTCGGCAACCGGGGCAACGAAATCGGAATGCCGCGAAAGTCACCGAGTCAAAGCGTTTCGCCGTTTGCGGAAGGAAGTATGATGTAGAACAAGTAGCAGAAGCATACATGCTCAAGAGTGATCACCCAAAATTCGAAGGCAACTGAATTTCGGCAACCGGGCATCGAAGTCGGAATGCCGCGAAACTCACCGAGTCAAAGCGTTTCGCCGTTTGCGGAAGAAAGTCCGATGTAGAACAAGTAGCAGAAGCATACATGCTCAAGAGGGATCACCCGAAATTCAAAGGCAACTGAATTTCGGCAACCGGGGCATCGAAGTCGGAATGCCGCGAAACTCACCGAGTCAAAGCGTTTCGCCGTTTGCGGAAGAAAGTCCGATGTAGAACAAGTAGCAGAAGCATACATGCTCAAGAGGGATCACCCGAAATTCAAAGGCAACTGAATTTCGGCAACCGGGGCATCGAAGTCGGAATGCCGCGAAACTCACCGAGTCAAAGCGTTTCGCCGTTTGCGGAAGAAAGTCCGATGTAGAACAAGTAGCAGAAGCATACATGCTCAAGAGGGATCACCCGAAATTCAAAGGCAACTGAATTTCGGCAACCGGGGCATCGAAGTCGGAATGCCGCGAAACTCACCGAGTCAAAGCGTTGCGCCGTTTGCGGATGTAGTCCCGGGTAGAACAAGTAGCAGAAGCAAAAAGGCTCAAGAGGGATCACCCGAAATTCAAAAGCAACTGAAATTCGGCAACCGGGGCATCGAAGTCGGAATGACGTGAAACCCAACCGAGTCAAAAAGCTTTTCGCCGTTTGCCAAAGAAAGTCCGATGTAGAACAAGTAGCAGAAGCATACACATGCTGAAGAGGTATCCTTCCCGAAATTCAAAGGGCCGAGACTGAAATTTCGGCAAGCGGGACCATCGATAGACAGAATTTCGCGAAACACAACCGTGTCAAAGCGTTTCGCCGTTTGCAGAAGAGAACGTTCGATGTAGAACAAGTAGCAGAAGCATACATGCTCAAGAGGGATCACCCGAAAATTCAAAGCAAACGGAATTTACGGCAATCGGGTCATTCGAAGTCTTGAATGCCAGCGAAACTCACCGAGTCTAAGCGTTTCGCCGTTGGCGGAAGAAGTTCCGATGTAGAATACAAGTAGCAAGAAGCATACCATGATCAAGAGGGATCACCCGAAATTCCAATAGGCAACTGAATTTCGGCAACCACGGGGCCATCGAAGTCGAGAATGCCGCGAAACTCACCGAGTCATAAGCGTTTCGCCCGTTGGGCGGAAAAAGTCCGATGTAGAACAAGTAGCAGAAGCATACATGCTGAAGAGGTATCACCCCGAAAATTTCAAAAGGCAACGGAATTTCGGCAGAGCGGACATCGAAGTCAGAATGTCCGCGAAACACACCGTATCAAAGCGTTTCGCCGTTTGTCTCTTAAGAAGAAGATTTCATGTAGAACAAGTAGCAGAAGCATACATGCTCAAGAGGGATCACCCAAATTCAAAGGCAACTGAATTTCGGCAACCGGGGCATCGAAGTCGGAATGCCGCGAAACTCACCGAGTCAAAGCGTTTCCGTTTGCGGAAGAAAGTCGATGTAGAACAAGTAGCAGAAGCATACATGCTCAAGAGGGATCACCCGAAATTCAAAGGCAACTGAATTTCGGCAACCGGGCATCGAAGTCGGAATGCCGCGAAACTCACCGAGTCAAAGCGTTTCGCCGTTTGCGGAAGAAAGTCCGATGTAGAACAAGTAGCAGAAGCATACATGCTCAAGAGGGATCACCCGAAATTCAAAGGCAACTGAATTTCGGCAACCGGGGCATCGAAGTCGGAATGCCGCGAAACTCACCGAGTCAAAGCGTTTCGCCGTTTGCGGAAGAAAGTCTGATGTAGAACAAGTAGCAGAAGCATACATGCTCAAGAGGGATCACCCGAAATTCAAAGGCAACTGAATTTCGGCAACCGGGGCATCGAAGTCGGAATGCCGCGAAACTCACCGAGTCAAAGCGTTTCGCCGTTTGCGGAAGAAAGTCTGATGTAGAACAAGTAGCAGAGGCATACATGCTCAAGAGGGATCACCCGAAATTCAAAGGCAACTGAATTTCGGCAACCGGGCATCGAAGTCGGAATGCCGCGAAACTCACCGAGTCAAAGCGTTTCGCCGTTTGCGGAAGAAAGTCCGATGTAGAACAAGTAGCAGAAGCATACATGTTCAAGAGGGATCACCCGAAATTCAAAGGCAGCTGAATTTCGGCAACCGGGGCATCGAAGTCGGAATGCCGCGAAACTCACCGAGTCAAAGCGTTTCGCCGTTTGCGGAAGAAAGTCTGATGTAGAACAAGTAGCAGAGGCATACATGCTCAAGAGGGATCACCTGAAATTCAAAGGCAGCGGAATTTCGGCAACCGGGGCATCAAAGTCGGAATGCCGCGAAACTCACCGAGTCAAAGCGTTTCGCCGTTTGCGGAAGAAAGTCCGATGTAGAACAAGTAGCAGAAGCATACATGCTCAAGATGGATCACCCGAAATTCAAAGGCAACTGAATTTCGGCAACCGGGGCTTCGAAGTCAGAATGCCGGGAAACTCACCGAGTCAGAGTGTTTCGCCGTTTGCGGAAGAAAGTCGGATGTAGAACAAGTAGCAGAAGCATACATGCTCAAGAGGGAAAAAAAAAAGGCAACTGAATTTCGGCAACCGGGGGCATCGAAGTCGAAAAAGCG
>CM055362.1:20018992-20050144 GCA_029228515.1 Populus alba x Populus x berolinensis | reverse complement strand
GCCCGGTTGCCGAAATTCAGTTGCCTTTGAATTTCGGGTGATCCCTCTTGAGCATGTTGCTTCTGCTACTTGTTCTACATCCACTTTCTTCCGCAAACGGCAAAAACGCTTTGACTCGGTGAGTTTCGCGGCATTCCGACTTCGATGCCCGGTTGCCGAAATTCAGTTGCCTTTGAATTTTATGGTGATCCCTCTTGAGCATGTATGCTTCTGCTACTTGTATTAATCACACTTTCTTCCGCAAACGGCGAAACGCTTTGACTCGGTGAGTTTCGCGGCATTCCGACTTCGATGCCCCGGTTGCCGAAATTCAGTTGCTTTGAATTTTCGGGTGATCCCTCTTGAGCATGTATGCTTCTGCTACTTGTTCTACATCAGACTTTTTCTTCCGCAAACAGCGAAACGCTTTGAATCGGTGAGTTTGCGGCATTCCGACTTCGATGCCCCGGTTTGCGAAATTCAGTTACCTTTGAAATTCCGGTGATCCCTCTTGAGCATGTATGCTTCTGCTACATGTTCTACATCAGACATCTTCCGCAAACAGCAAAACGCTTTGACTCGGTGAGTTTCGCGGCATTCCGACTTCGATGCCCCGGTTGCCGAAATTCAGTTGCCTTTGAATTTCGGGTGATCCCTCTTGAGCATGTATGCTTCTGCTACTTGTTCTACATCAGACTTTCTTCCGCAAACGGCGAAACGCTTTGACTCGGTGAGTTTCGCGGCATTCCGACTTCGATGCCCCGGTTGCCGAAATTCAGTTGCCTTTGAATTTCGGGTGATCCCTCTTGAGCATGTATGCTTCTGCTACTTGTTCTACTTTAGACTTTCTTCCGCAAACGGCGAAACGCTTTGACTCGGTGAGTTTCGCGGCATTCCACTTCGATGCCCGGTTGCCGAAATTCAGTTGCCTTTGAATTTCGGGTGATCCCTCTTGAGCATGTATGCTTCTGCTACTTGTTCTACTTTAGACTTTCTTCCGCAAACGGCGAAACGCTTTGACTCGGTGAGTTTCGCGGCATCCTAACTTCGATGCCCCGGTTGCCGAAATTCAGTTGCCTTTGAATTTCGGGTGATCCCTCTTTAGCATGTTTGCTTCTGCTACTTGTTCTCCATCACACTTTCTTCCGCAAACGGCGAAACGCTTTGACTCGGTGAGTTTCGCGGCATTCCGACTTCGATGCCCCGGTTGCCGAAATTCAGTTGCCTTTGAATTTCGGGTGATCCCTCTTGAGCATGTATGCTTCTGCTACTTGTTCTCTACATCAGACTTCTTCCGCAAACGGCGAAACGCTTTGACTCGGTGAGTCGCGGCATTCCGACTTCGATGCCCGGTTGCCGAAATTCAGTTGCCTTTGAATTTCGGGTGATCCCTCTTGAGCATGTATGTACTTCTGCTACTTGTTCTACATCAACTTCTTCCGCAAACGGCGAAACGCTTTGACTCGGTGAGTTTCGCGGCATTCCGACTTCGATGCCCCGGTTGCCGAAATTCAGTTGCCTTTGAATTTCGGGTGATCCCTCTTGAGCATGTATGCTTCTGCTACTTGTTCTACATCAGACTTCTTCCGCAAACGGCGAAACGCTTTGACTCGGTGAGTTTCGCGGCATTCCGACTTCGATGCCCCGGTTGCCGAAATTCAGTTGCCTTTGAATTTCGGGTGATCCCTCTTGAGCATGTATGCTTCTGCTACTTGTTCTACATCAGACTTTCTTCCGCAAACGGCGAAACGCTTTGACTCGGTGAGTTTCGCGGCATTCCGACTTCGATGCCCGGTTGCCGAAATTCAGTTGCCTTTGAATTTCGGGTGATCCCTCTTGAGCATGTATGCTTCTGCTACTTGTTCTACATCAGACTTTCTTCCGCAAACGGCGAAACGCTTTGACTCGGTGAGTTTCGCGGCATTCCGACTTCGATGCCCCGGTTGCCGAAATTCAGTTGCCTTTGAATTTCGGGTGATCCCTCTTGAGCATGTATGCTTCTGCTACTTGTTCTACATCAGACTTTCTTCCGCAAACGGCGAAACGCTTTGACTCGGTGAGTTTCGCGGCATTCCGACTTCGATGCCCCGGTTGCCGAAATTCAGTTGCCTTTGAATTTCGGGTGATCCCTCTTGAGCATGTATGCTTCTGCTACTTGTTCTACATCAGACTTTCTTCCGCAAACGGCGAAACGCTTTGACTCGGTGAGTTTCGCGGCATTCCGACTTCGATGCCCGGTTGCCGAAATTCAGTTGCCTTTGAATTTCGGGTGATCCCTCTTGAGCATGTATGCTTCTGCTACTTGTTCTACATCAGACTTTCTTCCGCAAACGGCGAAACGCTTTGACTCGGTGAGTTTCGCGGCATTCCGACTTCGATGCCCGGTTGCCGAAATTCAGTTGCCTTTGAATTTCGGGTGATCCCTCTTGAGCATGTATGCTTCTGCTACTTGTTCTACATCAGACTTTCTTCCGCAAACGGCGAAACGCTTTGACTCGGTGAGTTTCGCGGCATTCCGACTTCGATGCCCGGTTGCCGAAATTCAGTTGCCTTTGAATTTCGGGTGATCCCTCTTGAGCATGTATGCTTCTGCTACTTGTTCTACATCAGACTTCTTCCGCAAACGGCGAAACGCTTTGACTCGGTGAGTTTCGCGGCATTCCGACTTCGATGCCCGGTTGCCGAAATTCAGTTGCCTTTGAATTTCGGGTGATCCCTCTTGAGCATGTATGCTTCTGCTACTTGTTCTACATCAGACTTTCTTCCGCAAACGGCGAAACGCTTTGACTCGGTGAGTTTCGCGGCATTCCGACTTCGATGCCCGGTTGCCGAAATTCAGTTGCCTTTGAATTTCGGGTGATCCCTCTTGAGCATGTATGCTTCTGCTACTTGTTCTACATCAGACTTTCTTCCGCAAACGGCGAAACGCTTTGACTCGGTGAGTTTCGCGGCATTCCGACTTCGATGCCCCGGTTGCCGAAATTCAGTTGCCTTTGAATTTCGGGTGATCCCTCTTGAGCATGTATGCTTCTGCTACTTGTTCTACATCAGACTTTCTTCCGCAAACGGCGAAACGCTTTGACTCGGTGAGTTTCGCGGCATTCCGACTTCGATGCCCGGTTGCCGAAATTCAGTTGCCTTTGAATTTCGGGTGATCCCTCTTGAGCATGTATGCTTCTGCTACTTGTTCTACATCAGACTTCTTCCGCAAACGGCGAAACGCTTTGACTCGGTGAGTTTCGCGGCATTCCGACTTCGATGCCCCGGTTGCCGAAATTCAGTTGCCTTTGAATTTCGGGTGATCCCTCTTGAGCATGTATGCTTCTGCTACTTGTTCTACATCAGACTTTCTTCCGCAAACGGCGAAACGCTTTGACTCGGTGAGTTTCGCGGCATTCCGACTTCGATGCCCGGTTGCCGAAATTCAGTTGCCTTTGAATTTCGGGTGATCCCTCTTGAGCATGTATGCTTCTGCTACTTGTTCTACATCAGACTTTCTTCCGCAAACGGCGAAACGCTTTGACTCGGTGAGTTTCGCGGCATTCCGACTTCGATGCCCCGGTTGCCGAAATTCAGTTGCCTTTGAATTTCGGGTGATCCCTCTTGAGCATGTATGCTTCTGCTACTTGTTCTACATCAGACTTTCTTCCGCAAACGGCGAAACGCTTTGACTCGGTGAGTTTCGCGGCATTCCGACTTCGATGCCCGGTTGCCGAAATTCAGTTGCCTTTGAATTTCGGGTGATCCCTCTTGAGCATGTATGCTTCTGCTACTTGTTCTACATCAGACTTTCTTCCGCAAACGGCGAAACGCTTTGACTCGGTGAGTTTCGCGGCATTCCGACTTCGATGCCCCGGTTGCCGAAATTCAGTTGCCTTTGAATTTCGGGTGATCCCTCTTGAGCATGTATGCTTCTGCTACTTGTTCTACATCAGACTTTCTTCCGCAAACGGCGAAACGCTTTGACTCGGTGAGTTTCGCGGCATTCCGACTTCGATGCCCGGTTGCCGAAATTCAGTTGCCTTTGAATTTCGGGTGATCCCTCTTGAGCATGTATGCTTCTGCTACTTGTTCTACATCAGACTTTCTTCCGCAAACGGCGAAACGCTTTGACTCGGTGAGTTTCGCGGCATTCCGACTTCGATGCCCGGTTGCCGAAATTCAGTTGCCTTTGAATTTCGGGTGATCCCTCTTGAGCATGTATGCTTCTGCTACTTGTTCTACATCAGACTTTCTTCCGCAAACGGCGAAACGCTTTGACTCGGTGAGTTTCGCGGCATTCCGACTTCGATGCCCCGGTTGCCGAAATTCAGTTGCCTTTGAATTTCGGGTGATCCCTCTTGAGCATGTATGCTTCTGCTACTTGTTCTACATCAGACTTTCTTCCGCAAACGGCGAAACGCTTTGACTCGGTGAGTTTCGCGGCATTCCGACTTCGATGCCCGGTTGCCGAAATTCAGTTGCCTTTGAATTTCGGGTGATCCCTCTTGAGCATGTATGCTTCTGCTACTTGTTCTACATCAGACTTTCTTCCGCAAACGGCGAAACGCTTTGACTCGGTGAGTTTCGCGGCATTCCGACTTCGATGCCCGGTTGCCGAAATTCAGTTGCCTTTGAATTTCGGGTGATCCCTCTTGAGCATGTATGCTTCTGCTACTTGTTCTACATCAGACTTTCTTCCGCAAACGGCGAAACGCTTTGACTCGGTGAGTTTCGCGGCATTCCGACTTCGATGCCCCGGTTGCCGAAATTCAGTTGCCTTTGAATTTCGGGTGATCCCTCTTGAGCATGTATGCTTCTGCTACTTGTTCTACATCAGACTTTCTTCCGCAAACGGCGAAACGCTTTGACTCGGTGAGTTTCGCGGCATTCCGACTTCGATGCCCCGGTTGCCGAAATTCAGTTGCCTTTGAATTTCGGGTGATCCCTCTTGAGCATGTATGCTTCTGCTACTTGTTCTACATCAGACTTTCTTCCGCAAACGGCGAAACGCTTTGACTCGGTGAGTTTCGCGGCATTCCGACTTCGATGCCCCGGTTGCCGAAATTCAGTTGCCTTTGAATTTCGGGTGATCCCTCTTGAGCATGTATGCTTCTGCTACTTGTTCTACATCAGACTTTCTTCCGCAAACGGCGAAACGCTTTGACTCGGTGAGTTTCGCGGCATTCCGACTTCGATGCCCCGGTTGCCGAAATTCAGTTGCCTTTGAATTTCGGGTGATCCCTCTTGAGCATGTATGCTTCTGCTACTTGTTCTACATCAGACTTTCTTCCGCAAACGGCGAAACGCTTTGACTCGGTGAGTTTCGCGGCATTCCGACTTCGATGCCCGGTTGCCGAAATTCAGTTGCCTTTGAATTTCGGGTGATCCCTCTTGAGCATGTATGCTTCTGCTACTTGTTCTACATCAGACTTTCTTCCGCAAACGGCGAAACGCTTTGACTCGGTGAGTTTCGCGGCATTCCGACTTCGATGCCCCGGTTGCCGAAATTCAGTTGCCTTTGAATTTCGGGTGATCCCTCTTGAGCATGTATGCTTCTGCTACTTGTTCTACATCAGACTTTCTTCCGCAAACGGCGAAACGCTTTGACTCGGTGAGTTTCGCGGCATTCCGACTTCGATGCCCCGGTTGCCGAAATTCAGTTGCCTTTGAATTTCGGGTGATCCCTCTTGAGCATGTATGCTTCTGCTACTTGTTCTACATCAGACTTTCTTCCGCAAACGGCGAAACGCTTTGACTCGGTGAGTTTCGCGGCATTCCGACTTCGATGCCCGGTTGCCGAAATTCAGTTGCCTTTGAATTTCGGGTGATCCCTCTTGAGCATGTATGCTTCTGCTACTTGTTCTACATCAGACTTTCTTCCGCAAACGGCGAAACGCTTTGACTCGGTGAGTTTCGCGGCATTCCGACTTCGATGCCCCGGTTGCCGAAATTCAGTTGCCTTTGAATTTCGGGTGATCCCTCTTGAGCATGTATGCTTCTGCTACTTGTTCTACATCAGACTTTCTTCCGCAAACGGCGAAACGCTTTGACTCGGTGAGTTTCGCGGCATTCCGACTTCGATGCCCCGGTTGCCGAAATTCAGTTGCCTTTGAATTTCGGGTGATCCCTCTTGAGCATGTATGCTTCTGCTACTTGTTCTACATCACTTTCTTCCGCAAACGGCGAAACGCTTTGACTCGGTGAGTTTCGCGGCATTCCGACTTCGATGCCCCGGTTGCCGAAATTCAGTTGCCTTTGAATTTCGGGTGATCCCTCTTGAGCATGTATGCTTCTGCTACTTGTTCTACATCAGACTTTCTTCCGCAAACGGCGAAACGCTTTGACTCGGTGAGTTTCGCGGCATTCCGACTTCGATGCCCGGTTGCCGAAATTCAGTTGCCTTTGAATTTCGGGTGATCCCTCTTGAGCATGTATGCTTCTGCTACTTGTTCTACATCAGACTTTCTTCCGCAAACGGCGAAACGCTTTGACTCGGTGAGTTTCGCGGCATTCCGACTTCGATGCCCGGTTGCCGAAATTCAGTTGCCTTTGAATTTCGGGTGATCCCTCTTGAGCATGTATGCTTCTGCTACTTGTTCTACATCAGACTTTCTTCCGCAAACGGCGAAACGCTTTGACTCGGTGAGTTTCGCGGCATTCCGACTTCGATGCCCCGGTTGCCGAAATTCAGTTGCCTTTGAATTTCGGGTGATCCCTCTTGAGCATGTATGCTTCTGCTACTTGTTCTACATCAGACTTTCTTCCGCAAACGGCGAAACGCTTTGACTCGGTGAGTTTCGCGGCATTCCGACTTCGATGCCCCGGTTGCCGAAATTCAGTTGCCTTTGAATTTCGGGTGATCCCTCTTGAGCATGTATGCTTCTGCTACTTGTTCTACATCAGACTTTCTTCCGCAAACGGCGAAACGCTTTGACTCGGTGAGTTTCGCGGCATTCCGACTTCGATGCCCCGGTTGCCGAAATTCAGTTGCCTTTGAATTTCGGGTGATCCCTCTTGAGCATGTATGCTTCTGCTACTTGTTCTACATCAGACTTTCTTCCGCAAACGGCGAAACGCTTTGACTCGGTGAGTTTCGCGGCATTCCGACTTCGATGCCCGGTTGCCGAAATTCAGTTGCCTTTGAATTTCGGGTGATCCCTCTTGAGCATGTATGCTTCTGCTACTTGTTCTACATCAGACTTTCTTCCGCAAACGGCGAAACGCTTTGACTCGGTGAGTTTCGCGGCATTCCGACTTCGATGCCCCGGTTGCCGAAATTCAGTTGCCTTTGAATTTCGGGTGATCCCTCTTGAGCATGTATGCTTCTGCTACTTGTTCTACATCAGACTTCTTCCGCAAACGGCGAAACGCTTTGACTCGGTGAGTTTCGCGGCATTCCGACTTCGATGCCCCGGTTGCCGAAATTCAGTTGCCTTTGAATTTCGGGTGATCCCTCTTGAGCATGTATGCTTCTGCTACTTGTTCTACATCAGACTTTCTTCCGCAAACGGCGAAACGCTTTGACTCGGTGAGTTTCGCGGCATTCCGACTTCGATGCCCCGGTTGCCGAAATTCAGTTGCCTTTGAATTTCGGGTGATCCCTCTTGAGCATGTATGCTTCTGCTACTTGTTCTACATCAGACTTTCTTCCGCAAACGGCGAAACGCTTTGACTCGGTGAGTTTCGCGGCATTCCGACTTCGATGCCCCGGTTGCCGAAATTCAGTTGCCTTTGAATTTCGGGTGATCCCTCTTGAGCATGTATGCTTCTGCTACTTGTTCTACATCAGACTTTCTTCCGCAAACGGCGAAACGCTTTGACTCGGTGAGTTTCGCGGCATTCCGACTTCGATGCCCCGGTTGCCGAAATTCAGTTGCCTTTGAATTTCGGGTGATCCCTCTTGAGCATGTATGCTTCTGCTACTTGTTCTACATCAGACTTCTTCCGCAAACGGCGAAACGCTTTGACTCGGTGAGTTTCGCGGCATTCCGACTTCGATGCCCCGGTTGCCGAAATTCAGTTGCCTTTGAATTTCGGGTGATCCCTCTTGAGCATGTATGCTTCTGCTACTTGTTCTACATCAGACTTTCTTCCGCAAACGGCGAAACGCTTTGACTCGGTGAGTTTCGCGGCATTCCGACTTCGATGCCCCGGTTGCCGAAATTCAGTTGCCTTTGAATTTCGGGTGATCCCTCTTGAGCATGTATGCTTCTGCTACTTGTTCTACATCAGACTTTCTTCCGCAAACGGCGAAACGCTTTGACTCGGTGAGTTTCGCGGCATTCCGACTTCGATGCCCCGGTTGCCGAAATTCAGTTGCCTTTGAATTTCGGGTGATCCCTCTTGAGCATGTATGCTTCTGCTACTTGTTCTACATCAGACTTTCTTCCGCAAACGGCGAAACGCTTTGACTCGGTGAGTTTCGCGGCATTCCGACTTCGATGCCCCGGTTGCCGAAATTCAGTTGCCTTTGAATTTCGGGTGATCCCTCTTGAGCATGTATGCTTCTGCTACTTGTTCTACATCAGACTTTCTTCCGCAAACGGCGAAACGCTTTGACTCGGTGAGTTTCGCGGCATTCCGACTTCGATGCCCCGGTTGCCGAAATTCAGTTGCCTTTGAATTTCGGGTGATCCCTCTTGAGCATGTATGCTTCTGCTACTTGTTCTACATCAGACTTTCTTCCGCAAACGGCGAAACGCTTTGACTCGGTGAGTTTCGCGGCATTCCGACTTCGATGCCCCGGTTGCCGAAATTCAGTTGCCTTTGAATTTCGGGTGATCCCTCTTGAGCATGTATGCTTCTGCTACTTGTTCTACATCAGACTTCTTCCGCAAACGGCGAAACGCTTTGACTCGGTGAGTTTCGCGGCATTCCGACTTCGATGCCCCGGTTGCCGAAATTCAGTTGCCTTTGAATTTCGGGTGATCCCTCTTGAGCATGTATGCTTCTGCTACTTGTTCTACATCAGACTTTCTTCCGCAAACGGCGAAACGCTTTGACTCGGTGAGTTTCGCGGCATTCCGACTTCGATGCCCGGTTGCCGAAATTCAGTTGCCTTTGAATTTCGGGTGATCCCTCTTGAGCATGTATGCTTCTGCTACTTGTTCTACATCAGACTTTCTTCCGCAAACGGCGAAACGCTTTGACTCGGTGAGTTTCGCGGCATTCCGACTTCGATGCCCCGGTTGCCGAAATTCAGTTGCCTTTGAATTTCGGGTGATCCCTCTTGAGCATGTATGCTTCTGCTACTTGTTCTACATCAGACTTCTTCCGCAAACGGCGAAACGCTTTGACTCGGTGAGTTTCGCGGCATTCCGACTTCGATGCCCCGGTTGCCGAAATTCAGTTGCCTTTGAATTTCGGGTGATCCCTCTTGAGCATGTATGCTTCTGCTACTTGTTCTACATCAGACTTTCTTCCGCAAACGGCGAAACGCTTTGACTCGGTGAGTTTCGCGGCATTCCGACTTCGATGCCCCGGTTGCCGAAATTCAGTTGCCTTTGAATTTCGGGTGATCCCTCTTGAGCATGTATGCTTCTGCTACTTGTTCTACATCAGACTTCTTCCGCAAACGGCGAAACGCTTTGACTCGGTGAGTTTCGCGGCATTCCGACTTCGATGCCCCGGTTGCCGAAATTCAGTTGCCTTTGAATTTCGGGTGATCCCTCTTGAGCATGTATGCTTCTGCTACTTGTTCTACATCAGACTTTCTTCCGCAAACGGCGAAACGCTTTGACTCGGTGAGTTTCGCGGCATTCCGACTTCGATGCCCCGGTTGCCGAAATTCAGTTGCCTTTGAATTTCGGGTGATCCCTCTTGAGCATGTATGCTTCTGCTACTTGTTCTACATCAGACTTTCTTCCGCAAACGGCGAAACGCTTTGACTCGGTGAGTTTCGCGGCATTCCGACTTCGATGCCCCGGTTGCCGAAATTCAGTTGCCTTTGAATTTCGGGTGATCCCTCTTGAGCATGTATGCTTCTGCTACTTGTTCTACATCAGACTTCTTCCGCAAACGGCGAAACGCTTTGACTCGGTGAGTTTCGCGGCATTCCGACTTCGATGCCCGGTTGCCGAAATTCAGTTGCCTTTGAATTTCGGGTGATCCCTCTTGAGCATGTATGCTTCTGCTACTTGTTCTACATCAGACTTTCTTCCGCAAACGGCGAAACGCTTTGACTCGGTGAGTTTCGCGGCATTCCGACTTCGATGCCCGGTTGCCGAAATTCAGTTGCCTTTGAATTTCGGGTGATCCCTCTTGAGCATGTATGCTTCTGCTACTTGTTCTACATCAGACTTCTTCCGCAAACGGCGAAACGCTTTGACTCGGTGAGTTTCGCGGCATTCCGACTTCGATGCCCCGGTTGCCGAAATTCAGTTGCCTTTGAATTTCGGGTGATCCCTCTTGAGCATGTATGCTTCTGCTACTTGTTCTACATCAGACTTTCTTCCGCAAACGGCGAAACGCTTTGACTCGGTGAGTTTCGCGGCATTCCGACTTCGATGCCCCGGTTGCCGAAATTCAGTTGCCTTTGAATTTCGGGTGATCCCTCTTGAGCATGTATGCTTCTGCTACTTGTTCTACATCAGACTTTCTTCCGCAAACGGCGAAACGCTTTGACTCGGTGAGTTTCGCGGCATTCCGACTTCGATGCCCCGGTTGCCGAAATTCAGTTGCCTTTGAATTTCGGGTGATCCCTCTTGAGCATGTATGCTTCTGCTACTTGTTCTACATCAGACTTTCTTCCGCAAACGGCGAAACGCTTTGACTCGGTGAGTTTCGCGGCATTCCGACTTCGATGCCCCGGTTGCCGAAATTCAGTTGCCTTTGAATTTCGGGTGATCCCTCTTGAGCATGTATGCTTCTGCTACTTGTTCTACATCAGACTTTCTTCCGCAAACGGCGAAACGCTTTGACTCGGTGAGTTTCGCGGCATTCCGACTTCGATGCCCCGGTTGCCGAAATTCAGTTGCCTTTGAATTTCGGGTGATCCCTCTTGAGCATGTATGCTTCTGCTACTTGTTCTACATCAGACTTCTTCCGCAAACGGCGAAACGCTTTGACTCGGTGAGTTTCGCGGCATTCCGACTTCGATGCCCCGGTTGCCGAAATTCAGTTGCCTTTGAATTTCGGGTGATCCCTCTTGAGCATGTATGCTTCTGCTACTTGTTCTACATCAGACTTTCTTCCGCAAACGGCGAAACGCTTTGACTCGGTGAGTTTCGCGGCATTCCGACTTCGATGCCCCGGTTGCCGAAATTCAGTTGCCTTTGAATTTCGGGTGATCCCTCTTGAGCATGTATGCTTCTGCTACTTGTTCTACATCAGACTTCTTCCGCAAACGGCGAAACGCTTTGACTCGGTGAGTTTCGCGGCATTCCGACTTCGATGCCCCGGTTGCCGAAATTCAGTTGCCTTTGAATTTCGGGTGATCCCTCTTGAGCATGTATGCTTCTGCTACTTGTTCTACATCAGACTTTCTTCCGCAAACGGCGAAACGCTTTGACTCGGTGAGTTTCGCGGCATTCCGACTTCGATGCCCCGGTTGCCGAAATTCAGTTGCCTTTGAATTTCGGGTGATCCCTCTTGAGCATGTATGCTTCTGCTACTTGTTCTACATCAGACTTTCTTCCGCAAACGGCGAAACGCTTTGACTCGGTGAGTTTCGCGGCATTCCGACTTCGATGCCCCGGTTGCCGAAATTCAGTTGCCTTTGAATTTCGGGTGATCCCTCTTGAGCATGTATGCTTCTGCTACTTGTTCTACATCAGACTTTCTTCCGCAAACGGCGAAACGCTTTGACTCGGTGAGTTTCGCGGCATTCCGACTTCGATGCCCCGGTTGCCGAAATTCAGTTGCCTTTGAATTTCGGGTGATCCCTCTTGAGCATGTATGCTTCTGCTACTTGTTCTACATCAGACTTTCTTCCGCAAACGGCGAAACGCTTTGACTCGGTGAGTTTCGCGGCATTCCGACTTCGATGCCCCGGTTGCCGAAATTCAGTTGCCTTTGAATTTCGGGTGATCCCTCTTGAGCATGTATGCTTCTGCTACTTGTTCTACATCAGACTTTCTTCCGCAAACGGCGAAACGCTTTGACTCGGTGAGTTTCGCGGCATTCCGACTTCGATGCCCCGGTTGCCGAAATTCAGTTGCCTTTGAATTTCGGGTGATCCCTCTTGAGCATGTATGCTTCTGCTACTTGTTCTACATCAGACTTTCTTCCGCAAACGGCGAAACGCTTTGACTCGGTGAGTTTCGCGGCATTCCGACTTCGATGCCCGGTTGCCGAAATTCAGTTGCCTTTGAATTTCGGGTGATCCCTCTTGAGCATGTATGCTTCTGCTACTTGTTCTACATCAGACTTTCTTCCGCAAACGGCGAAACGCTTTGACTCGGTGAGTTTCGCGGCATTCCGACTTCGATGCCCCGGTTGCCGAAATTCAGTTGCCTTTGAATTTCGGGTGATCCCTCTTGAGCATGTATGCTTCTGCTACTTGTTCTACATCAGACTTTCTTCCGCAAACGGCGAAACGCTTTGACTCGGTGAGTTTCGCGGCATTCCGACTTCGATGCCCCGGTTGCCGAAATTCAGTTGCCTTTGAATTTCGGGTGATCCCTCTTGAGCATGTATGCTTCTGCTACTTGTTCTACATCAGACTTTCTTCCGCAAACGGCGAAACGCTTTGACTCGGTGAGTTTCGCGGCATTCCGACTTCGATGCCCCGGTTGCCGAAATTCAGTTGCCTTTGAATTTCGGGTGATCCCTCTTGAGCATGTATGCTTCTGCTACTTGTTCTACATCAGACTTCTTCCGCAAACGGCGAAACGCTTTGACTCGGTGAGTTTCGCGGCATTCCGACTTCGATGCCCCGGTTGCCGAAATTCAGTTGCCTTTGAATTTCGGGTGATCCCTCTTGAGCATGTATGCTTCTGCTACTTGTTCTACATCAGACTTTCTTCCGCAAACGGCGAAACGCTTTGACTCGGTGAGTTTCGCGGCATTCCGACTTCGATGCCCCGGTTGCCGAAATTCAGTTGCCTTTGAATTTCGGGTGATCCCTCTTGAGCATGTATGCTTCTGCTACTTGTTCTACATCAGACTTTCTTCCGCAAACGGCGAAACGCTTTGACTCGGTGAGTTTCGCGGCATTCCGACTTCGATGCCCCGGTTGCCGAAATTCAGTTGCCTTTGAATTTCGGGTGATCCCTCTTGAGCATGTATGCTTCTGCTACTTGTTCTACATCAGACTTTCTTCCGCAAACGGCGAAACGCTTTGACTCGGTGAGTTTCGCGGCATTCCGACTTCGATGCCCCGGTTGCCGAAATTCAGTTGCCTTTGAATTTCGGGTGATCCCTCTTGAGCATGTATGCTTCTGCTACTTGTTCTACATCAGACTTTCTTCCGCAAACGGCGAAACGCTTTGACTCGGTGAGTTTCGCGGCATTCCGACTTCGATGCCCCGGTTGCCGAAATTCAGTTGCCTTTGAATTTCGGGTGATCCCTCTTGAGCATGTATGCTTCTGCTACTTGTTCTACATCAGACTTTCTTCCGCAAACGGCGAAACGCTTTGACTCGGTGAGTTTCGCGGCATTCCGACTTCGATGCCCCGGTTGCCGAAATTCAGTTGCCTTTGAATTTCGGGTGATCCCTCTTGAGCATGTATGCTTCTGCTACTTGTTCTACATCAGACTTTCTTCCGCAAACGGCGAAACGCTTTGACTCGGTGAGTTTCGCGGCATTCCGACTTCGATGCCCCGGTTGCCGAAATTCAGTTGCCTTTGAATTTCGGGTGATCCCTCTTGAGCATGTATGCTTCTGCTACTTGTTCTACATCAGACTTTCTTCCGCAAACGGCGAAACGCTTTGACTCGGTGAGTTTCGCGGCATTCCGACTTCGATGCCCCGGTTGCCGAAATTCAGTTGCCTTTGAATTTCGGGTGATCCCTCTTGAGCATGTATGCTTCTGCTACTTGTTCTACATCAGACTTTCTTCCGCAAACGGCGAAACGCTTTGACTCGGTGAGTTTCGCGGCATTCCGACTTCGATGCCCGGTTGCCGAAATTCAGTTGCCTTTGAATTTCGGGTGATCCCTCTTGAGCATGTATGCTTCTGCTACTTGTTCTACATCAGACTTTCTTCCGCAAACGGCGAAACGCTTTGACTCGGTGAGTTTCGCGGCATTCCGACTTCGATGCCCCGGTTGCCGAAATTCAGTTGCCTTTGAATTTCGGGTGATCCCTCTTGAGCATGTATGCTTCTGCTACTTGTTCTACATCAGACTTTCTTCCGCAAACGGCGAAACGCTTTGACTCGGTGAGTTTCGCGGCATTCCGACTTCGATGCCCCGGTTGCCGAAATTCAGTTGCCTTTGAATTTCGGGTGATCCCTCTTGAGCATGTATGCTTCTGCTACTTGTTCTACATCAGACTTTCTTCCGCAAACGGCGAAACGCTTTGACTCGGTGAGTTTCGCGGCATTCCGACTTCGATGCCCCGGTTGCCGAAATTCAGTTGCCTTTGAATTTCGGGTGATCCCTCTTGAGCATGTATGCTTCTGCTACTTGTTCTACATCAGACTTTCTTCCGCAAACGGCGAAACGCTTTGACTCGGTGAGTTTCGCGGCATTCCGACTTCGATGCCCCGGTTGCCGAAATTCAGTTGCCTTTGAATTTCGGGTGATCCCTCTTGAGCATGTATGCTTCTGCTACTTGTTCTACATCAGACTTTCTTCCGCAAACGGCGAAACGCTTTGACTCGGTGAGTTTCGCGGCATTCCGACTTCGATGCCCCGGTTGCCGAAATTCAGTTGCCTTTGAATTTCGGGTGATCCCTCTTGAGCATGTATGCTTCTGCTACTTGTTCTACATCAGACTTTCTTCCGCAAACGGCGAAACGCTTTGACTCGGTGAGTTTCGCGGCATTCCGACTTCGATGCCCCGGTTGCCGAAATTCAGTTGCCTTTGAATTTCGGGTGATCCCTCTTGAGCATGTATGCTTCTGCTACTTGTTCTACATCAGACTTTCTTCCGCAAACGGCGAAACGCTTTGACTCGGTGAGTTTCG
Source organism: Populus alba x Populus x berolinensis (assembly GCA_029228515.1). Taxonomy (NCBI): domain Eukaryota; kingdom Viridiplantae; phylum Streptophyta; class Magnoliopsida; order Malpighiales; family Salicaceae; genus Populus; species Populus alba x Populus x berolinensis. The sequence continues at coordinate 20,035,111 of CM055362.1, read as the reverse complement.
CGGCATTCCGACTTCGATGCCCCGGTTGCCGAAATTCAGTTGCCTTTGAATTTCGGGTGATCCCTCTTGAGCATGTATGCTTCTGCTACTTGTTCTACATCAGACTTTCTTCCGCAAACGGCGAAACGCTTTGACTCGGTGAGTTTCGCGGCATTCCGACTTCGATGCCCCGGTTGCCGAAATTCAGTTGCCTTTGAATTTCGGGTGATCCCTCTTGAGCATGTATGCTTCTGCTACTTGTTCTACATCAGACTTTCTTCCGCAAACGGCGAAACGCTTTGACTCGGTGAGTTTCGCGGCATTCCGACTTCGATGCCCCGGTTGCCGAAATTCAGTTGCCTTTGAATTTCGGGTGATCCCTCTTGAGCATGTATGCTTCTGCTACTTGTTCTACATCAGACTTTCTTCCGCAAACGGCGAAACGCTTTGACTCGGTGAGTTTCGCGGCATTCCGACTTCGATGCCCCGGTTGCCGAAATTCAGTTGCCTTTGAATTTCGGGTGATCCCTCTTGAGCATGTATGCTTCTGCTACTTGTTCTACATCAGACTTTCTTCCGCAAACGGCGAAACGCTTTGACTCGGTGAGTTTCGCGGCATTCCGACTTCGATGCCCCGGTTGCCGAAATTCAGTTGCCTTTGAATTTCGGGTGATCCCTCTTGAGCATGTATGCTTCTGCTACTTGTTCTACATCAGACTTTCTTCCGCAAACGGCGAAACGCTTTGACTCGGTGAGTTTCGCGGCATTCCGACTTCGATGCCCCGGTTGCCGAAATTCAGTTGCCTTTGAATTTCGGGTGATCCCTCTTGAGCATGTATGCTTCTGCTACTTGTTCTACATCAGACTTTCTTCCGCAAACGGCGAAACGCTTTGACTCGGTGAGTTTCGCGGCATTCCGACTTCGATGCCCCGGTTGCCGAAATTCAGTTGCCTTTGAATTTCGGGTGATCCCTCTTGAGCATGTATGCTTCTGCTACTTGTTCTACATCAGACTTTCTTCCGCAAACGGCGAAACGCTTTGACTCGGTGAGTTTCGCGGCATTCCGACTTCGATGCCCGGTTGCCGAAATTCAGTTGCCTTTGAATTTCGGGTGATCCCTCTTGAGCATGTATGCTTCTGCTACTTGTTCTACATCAGACTTTCTTCCGCAAACGGCGAAACGCTTTGACTCGGTGAGTTTCGCGGCATTCCGACTTCGATGCCCCGGTTGCCGAAATTCAGTTGCCTTTGAATTTCGGGTGATCCCTCTTGAGCATGTATGCTTCTGCTACTTGTTCTACATCAGACTTTCTTCCGCAAACGGCGAAACGCTTTGACTCGGTGAGTTTCGCGGCATTCCGACTTCGATGCCCCGGTTGCCGAAATTCAGTTGCCTTTGAATTTCGGGTGATCCCTCTTGAGCATGTATGCTTCTGCTACTTGTTCTACATCAGACTTTCTTCCGCAAACGGCGAAACGCTTTGACTCGGTGAGTTTCGCGGCATTCCGACTTCGATGCCCCGGTTGCCGAAATTCAGTTGCCTTTGAATTTCGGGTGATCCCTCTTGAGCATGTATGCTTCTGCTACTTGTTCTACATCAGACTTTCTTCCGCAAACGGCGAAACGCTTTGACTCGGTGAGTTTCGCGGCATTCCGACTTCGATGCCCCGGTTGCCGAAATTCAGTTGCCTTTGAATTTCGGGTGATCCCTCTTGAGCATGTATGCTTCTGCTACTTGTTCTACATCAGACTTTCTTCCGCAAACGGCGAAACGCTTTGACTCGGTGAGTTTCGCGGCATTCCGACTTCGATGCCCCGGTTGCCGAAATTCAGTTGCCTTTGAATTTCGGGTGATCCCTCTTGAGCATGTATGCTTCTGCTACTTGTTCTACATCAGACTTTCTTCCGCAAACGGCGAAACGCTTTGACTCGGTGAGTTTCGCGGCATTCCGACTTCGATGCCCCGGTTGCCGAAATTCAGTTGCCTTTGAATTTCGGGTGATCCCTCTTGAGCATGTATGCTTCTGCTACTTGTTCTACATCAGACTTTCTTCCGCAAACGGCGAAACGCTTTGACTCGGTGAGTTTCGCGGCATTCCGACTTCGATGCCCCGGTTGCCGAAATTCAGTTGCCTTTGAATTTCGGGTGATCCCTCTTGAGCATGTATGCTTCTGCTACTTGTTCTACATCAGACTTTCTTCCGCAAACGGCGAAACGCTTTGACTCGGTGAGTTTCGCGGCATTCCGACTTCGATGCCCCGGTTGCCGAAATTCAGTTGCCTTTGAATTTCGGGTGATCCCTCTTGAGCATGTATGCTTCTGCTACTTGTTCTACATCAGACTTTCTTCCGCAAACGGCGAAACGCTTTGACTCGGTGAGTTTCGCGGCATTCCGACTTCGATGCCCCGGTTGCCGAAATTCAGTTGCCTTTGAATTTCGGGTGATCCCTCTTGAGCATGTATGCTTCTGCTACTTGTTCTACATCAGACTTTCTTCCGCAAACGGCGAAACGCTTTGACTCGGTGAGTTTCGCGGCATTCCGACTTCGATGCCCCGGTTGCCGAAATTCAGTTGCCTTTGAATTTCGGGTGATCCCTCTTGAGCATGTATGCTTCTGCTACTTGTTCTACATCAGACTTTCTTCCGCAAACGGCGAAACGCTTTGACTCGGTGAGTTTCGCGGCATTCCGACTTCGATGCCCCGGTTGCCGAAATTCAGTTGCCTTTGAATTTCGGGTGATCCCTCTTGAGCATGTATGCTTCTGCTACTTGTTCTACATCAGACTTTCTTCCGCAAACGGCGAAACGCTTTGACTCGGTGAGTTTCGCGGCATTCCGACTTCGATGCCCGGTTGCCGAAATTCAGTTGCCTTTGAATTTCGGGTGATCCCTCTTGAGCATGTATGCTTCTGCTACTTGTTCTACATCAGACTTTCTTCCGCAAACGGCGAAACGCTTTGACTCGGTGAGTTTCGCGGCATTCCGACTTCGATGCCCCGGTTGCCGAAATTCAGTTGCCTTTGAATTTCGGGTGATCCCTCTTGAGCATGTATGCTTCTGCTACTTGTTCTACATCAGACTTTCTTCCGCAAACGGCGAAACGCTTTGACTCGGTGAGTTTCGCGGCATTCCGACTTCGATGCCCCGGTTGCCGAAATTCAGTTGCCTTTGAATTTCGGGTGATCCCTCTTGAGCATGTATGCTTCTGCTACTTGTTCTACATCAGACTTTCTTCCGCAAACGGCGAAACGCTTTGACTCGGTGAGTTTCGCGGCATTCCGACTTCGATGCCCCGGTTGCCGAAATTCAGTTGCCTTTGAATTTCGGGTGATCCCTCTTGAGCATGTATGCTTCTGCTACTTGTTCTACATCAGACTTTCTTCCGCAAACGGCGAAACGCTTTGACTCGGTGAGTTTCGCGGCATTCCGACTTCGATGCCCCGGTTGCCGAAATTCAGTTGCCTTTGAATTTCGGGTGATCCCTCTTGAGCATGTATGCTTCTGCTACTTGTTCTACATCAGACTTTCTTCCGCAAACGGCGAAACGCTTTGACTCGGTGAGTTTCGCGGCATTCCGACTTCGATGCCCCGGTTGCCGAAATTCAGTTGCCTTTGAATTTCGGGTGATCCCTCTTGAGCATGTATGCTTCTGCTACTTGTTCTACATCAGACTTTCTTCCGCAAACGGCGAAACGCTTTGACTCGGTGAGTTTCGCGGCATTCCGACTTCGATGCCCCGGTTGCCGAAATTCAGTTGCCTTTGAATTTCGGGTGATCCCTCTTGAGCATGTATGCTTCTGCTACTTGTTCTACATCAGACTTTCTTCCGCAAACGGCGAAACGCTTTGACTCGGTGAGTTTCGCGGCATTCCGACTTCGATGCCCCGGTTGCCGAAATTCAGTTGCCTTTGAATTTCGGGTGATCCCTCTTGAGCATGTATGCTTCTGCTACTTGTTCTACATCAGACTTTCTTCCGCAAACGGCGAAACGCTTTGACTCGGTGAGTTTCGCGGCATTCCGACTTCGATGCCCCGGTTGCCGAAATTCAGTTGCCTTTGAATTTCGGGTGATCCCTCTTGAGCATGTATGCTTCTGCTACTTGTTCTACATCAGACTTTCTTCCGCAAACGGCGAAACGCTTTGACTCGGTGAGTTTCGCGGCATTCCGACTTCGATGCCCCGGTTGCCGAAATTCAGTTGCCTTTGAATTTCGGGTGATCCCTCTTGAGCATGTATGCTTCTGCTACTTGTTCTACATCAGACTTTCTTCCGCAAACGGCGAAACGCTTTGACTCGGTGAGTTTCGCGGCATTCCGACTTCGATGCCCCGGTTGCCGAAATTCAGTTGCCTTTGAATTTCGGGTGATCCCTCTTGAGCATGTATGCTTCTGCTACTTGTTCTACATCAGACTTTCTTCCGCAAACGGCGAAACGCTTTGACTCGGTGAGTTTCGCGGCATTCCGACTTCGATGCCCCGGTTGCCGAAATTCAGTTGCCTTTGAATTTCGGGTGATCCCTCTTGAGCATGTATGCTTCTGCTACTTGTTCTACATCAGACTTTCTTCCGCAAACGGCGAAACGCTTTGACTCGGTGAGTTTCGCGGCATTCCGACTTCGATGCCCCGGTTGCCGAAATTCAGTTGCCTTTGAATTTCGGGTGATCCCTCTTGAGCATGTATGCTTCTGCTACTTGTTCTACATCAGACTTTCTTCCGCAAACGGCGAAACGCTTTGACTCGGTGAGTTTCGCGGCATTCCGACTTCGATGCCCCGGTTGCCGAAATTCAGTTGCCTTTGAATTTCGGGTGATCCCTCTTGAGCATGTATGCTTCTGCTACTTGTTCTACATCAGACTTTCTTCCGCAAACGGCGAAACGCTTTGACTCGGTGAGTTTCGCGGCATTCCGACTTCGATGCCCCGGTTGCCGAAATTCAGTTGCCTTTGAATTTCGGGTGATCCCTCTTGAGCATGTATGCTTCTGCTACTTGTTCTACATCAGACTTTCTTCCGCAAACGGCGAAACGCTTTGACTCGGTGAGTTTCGCGGCATTCCGACTTCGATGCCCCGGTTGCCGAAATTCAGTTGCCTTTGAATTTCGGGTGATCCCTCTTGAGCATGTATGCTTCTGCTACTTGTTCTACATCAGACTTTCTTCCGCAAACGGCGAAACGCTTTGACTCGGTGAGTTTCGCGGCATTCCGACTTCGATGCCCCGGTTGCCGAAATTCAGTTGCCTTTGAATTTCGGGTGATCCCTCTTGAGCATGTATGCTTCTGCTACTTGTTCTACATCAGACTTTCTTCCGCAAACGGCGAAACGCTTTGACTCGGTGAGTTTCGCGGCATTCCGACTTCGATGCCCCGGTTGCCGAAATTCAGTTGCCTTTGAATTTCGGGTGATCCCTCTTGAGCATGTATGCTTCTGCTACTTGTTCTACATCAGACTTTCTTCCGCAAACGGCGAAACGCTTTGACTCGGTGAGTTTCGCGGCATTCCGACTTCGATGCCCCGGTTGCCGAAATTCAGTTGCCTTTGAATTTCGGGTGATCCCTCTTGAGCATGTATGCTTCTGCTACTTGTTCTACATCAGACTTTCTTCCGCAAACGGCGAAACGCTTTGACTCGGTGAGTTTCGCGGCATTCCGACTTCGATGCCCCGGTTGCCGAAATTCAGTTGCCTTTGAATTTCGGGTGATCCCTCTTGAGCATGTATGCTTCTGCTACTTGTTCTACATCAGACTTTCTTCCGCAAACGGCGAAACGCTTTGACTCGGTGAGTTTCGCGGCATTCCGACTTCGATGCCCCGGTTGCCGAAATTCAGTTGCCTTTGAATTTCGGGTGATCCCTCTTGAGCATGTATGCTTCTGCTACTTGTTCTACATCAGACTTTCTTCCGCAAACGGCGAAACGCTTTGACTCGGTGAGTTTCGCGGCATTCCGACTTCGATGCCCCGGTTGCCGAAATTCAGTTGCCTTTGAATTTCGGGTGATCCCTCTTGAGCATGTATGCTTCTGCTACTTGTTCTACATCAGACTTTCTTCCGCAAACGGCGAAACGCTTTGACTCGGTGAGTTTCGCGGCATTCCGACTTCGATGCCCCGGTTGCCGAAATTCAGTTGCCTTTGAATTTCGGGTGATCCCTCTTGAGCATGTATGCTTCTGCTACTTGTTCTACATCAGACTTTCTTCCGCAAACGGCGAAACGCTTTGACTCGGTGAGTTTCGCGGCATTCCGACTTCGATGCCCCGGTTGCCGAAATTCAGTTGCCTTTGAATTTCGGGTGATCCCTCTTGAGCATGTATGCTTCTGCTACTTGTTCTACATCAGACTTTCTTCCGCAAACGGCGAAACGCTTTGACTCGGTGAGTTTCGCGGCATTCCGACTTCGATGCCCCGGTTGCCGAAATTCAGTTGCCTTTGAATTTCGGGTGATCCCTCTTGAGCATGTATGCTTCTGCTACTTGTTCTACATCAGACTTTCTTCCGCAAACGGCGAAACGCTTTGACTCGGTGAGTTTCGCGGCATTCCGACTTCGATGCCCCGGTTGCCGAAATTCAGTTGCCTTTGAATTTCGGGTGATCCCTCTTGAGCATGTATGCTTCTGCTACTTGTTCTACATCAGACTTTCTTCCGCAAACGGCGAAACGCTTTGACTCGGTGAGTTTCGCGGCATTCCGACTTCGATGCCCCGGTTGCCGAAATTCAGTTGCCTTTGAATTTCGGGTGATCCCTCTTGAGCATGTATGCTTCTGCTACTTGTTCTACATCAGACTTTCTTCCGCAAACGGCGAAACGCTTTGACTCGGTGAGTTTCGCGGCATTCCGACTTCGATGCCCCGGTTGCCGAAATTCAGTTGCCTTTGAATTTCGGGTGATCCCTCTTGAGCATGTATGCTTCTGCTACTTGTTCTACATCAGACTTTCTTCCGCAAACGGCGAAACGCTTTGACTCGGTGAGTTTCGCGGCATTCCGACTTCGATGCCCCGGTTGCCGAAATTCAGTTGCCTTTGAATTTCGGGTGATCCCTCTTGAGCATGTATGCTTCTGCTACTTGTTCTACATCAGACTTTCTTCCGCAAACGGCGAAACGCTTTGACTCGGTGAGTTTCGCGGCATTCCGACTTCGATGCCCCGGTTGCCGAAATTCAGTTGCCTTTGAATTTCGGGTGATCCCTCTTGAGCATGTATGCTTCTGCTACTTGTTCTACATCAGACTTTCTTCCGCAAACGGCGAAACGCTTTGACTCGGTGAGTTTCGCGGCATTCCGACTTCGATGCCCCGGTTGCCGAAATTCAGTTGCCTTTGAATTTCGGGTGATCCCTCTTGAGCATGTATGCTTCTGCTACTTGTTCTACATCAGACTTTCTTCCGCAAACGGCGAAACGCTTTGACTCGGTGAGTTTCGCGGCATTCCGACTTCGATGCCCCGGTTGCCGAAATTCAGTTGCCTTTGAATTTCGGGTGATCCCTCTTGAGCATGTATGCTTCTGCTACTTGTTCTACATCAGACTTTCTTCCGCAAACGGCGAAACGCTTTGACTCGGTGAGTTTCGCGGCATTCCGACTTCGATGCCCCGGTTGCCGAAATTCAGTTGCCTTTGAATTTCGGGTGATCCCTCTTGAGCATGTATGCTTCTGCTACTTGTTCTACATCAGACTTTCTTCCGCAAACGGCGAAACGCTTTGACTCGGTGAGTTTCGCGGCATTCCGACTTCGATGCCCCGGTTGCCGAAATTCAGTTGCCTTTGAATTTCGGGTGATCCCTCTTGAGCATGTATGCTTCTGCTACTTGTTCTACATCAGACTTTCTTCCGCAAACGGCGAAACGCTTTGACTCGGTGAGTTTCGCGGCATTCCGACTTCGATGCCCCGGTTGCCGAAATTCAGTTGCCTTTGAATTTCGGGTGATCCCTCTTGAGCATGTATGCTTCTGCTACTTGTTCTACATCAGACTTTCTTCCGCAAACGGCGAAACGCTTTGACTCGGTGAGTTTCGCGGCATTCCGACTTCGATGCCCCGGTTGCCGAAATTCAGTTGCCTTTGAATTTCGGGTGATCCCTCTTGAGCATGTATGCTTCTGCTACTTGTTCTACATCAGACTTTCTTCCGCAAACGGCGAAACGCTTTGACTCGGTGAGTTTCGCGGCATTCCGACTTCGATGCCCCGGTTGCCGAAATTCAGTTGCCTTTGAATTTCGGGTGATCCCTCTTGAGCATGTATGCTTCTGCTACTTGTTCTACATCAGACTTCTTCCGCAAACGGCGAAACGCTTTGACTCGGTGAGTTTCGCGGCATTCCGACTTCGATGCCCCGGTTGCCGAAATTCAGTTGCCTTTGAATTTCGGGTGATCCCTCTTGAGCATGTATGCTTCTGCTACTTGTTCTACATCAGACTTTCTTCCGCAAACGGCGAAACGCTTTGACTCGGTGAGTTTCGCGGCATTCCGACTTCGATGCCCCGGTTGCCGAAATTCAGTTGCCTTTGAATTTCGGGTGATCCCTCTTGAGCATGTATGCTTCTGCTACTTGTTCTACATCAGACTTTCTTCCGCAAACGGCGAAACGCTTTGACTCGGTGAGTTTCGCGGCATTCCGACTTCGATGCCCCGGTTGCCGAAATTCAGTTGCCTTTGAATTTCGGGTGATCCCTCTTGAGCATGTATGCTTCTGCTACTTGTTCTACATCAGACTTTCTTCCGCAAACGGCGAAACGCTTTGACTCGGTGAGTTTCGCGGCATTCCGACTTCGATGCCCCGGTTGCCGAAATTCAGTTGCCTTTGAATTTCGGGTGATCCCTCTTGAGCATGTATGCTTCTGCTACTTGTTCTACATCAGACTTTCTTCCGCAAACGGCGAAACGCTTTGACTCGGTGAGTTTCGCGGCATTCCGACTTCGATGCCCCGGTTGCCGAAATTCAGTTGCCTTTGAATTTCGGGTGATCCCTCTTGAGCATGTATGCTTCTGCTACTTGTTCTACATCAGACTTTCTTCCGCAAACGGCGAAACGCTTTGACTCGGTGAGTTTCGCGGCATTCCGACTTCGATGCCCCGGTTGCCGAAATTCAGTTGCCTTTGAATTTCGGGTGATCCCTCTTGAGCATGTATGCTTCTGCTACTTGTTCTACATCAGACTTTCTTCCGCAAACGGCGAAACGCTTTGACTCGGTGAGTTTCGCGGCATTCCGACTTCGATGCCCCGGTTGCCGAAATTCAGTTGCCTTTGAATTTCGGGTGATCCCTCTTGAGCATGTATGCTTCTGCTACTTGTTCTACATCAGACTTTCTTCCGCAAACGGCGAAACGCTTTGACTCGGTGAGTTTCGCGGCATTCCGACTTCGATGCCCGGTTGCCGAAATTCAGTTGCCTTTGAATTTCGGGTGATCCCTCTTGAGCATGTATGCTTCTGCTACTTGTTCTACATCAGACTTTCTTCCGCAAACGGCGAAACGCTTTGACTCGGTGAGTTTCGCGGCATTCCGACTTCGATGCCCCGGTTGCCGAAATTCAGTTGCCTTTGAATTTCGGGTGATCCCTCTTGAGCATGTATGCTTCTGCTACTTGTTCTACATCAGACTTCTTCCGCAAACGGCGAAACGCTTTGACTCGGTGAGTTTCGCGGCATTCCGACTTCGATGCCCCGGTTGCCGAAATTCAGTTGCCTTTGAATTTCGGGTGATCCCTCTTGAGCATGTATGCTTCTGCTACTTGTTCTACATCAGACTTTCTTCCGCAAACGGCGAAACGCTTTGACTCGGTGAGTTTCGCGGCATTCCGACTTCGATGCCCCGGTTGCCGAAATTCAGTTGCCTTTGAATTTCGGGTGATCCCTCTTGAGCATGTATGCTTCTGCTACTTGTTCTACATCAGACTTTCTTCCGCAAACGGCGAAACGCTTTGACTCGGTGAGTTTCGCGGCATTCCGACTTCGATGCCCCGGTTGCCGAAATTCAGTTGCCTTTGAATTTCGGGTGATCCCTCTTGAGCATGTATGCTTCTGCTACTTGTTCTACATCAGACTTTCTTCCGCAAACGGCGAAACGCTTTGACTCGGTGAGTTTCGCGGCATTCCGACTTCGATGCCCCGGTTGCCGAAATTCAGTTGCCTTTGAATTTCGGGTGATCCCTCTTGAGCATGTATGCTTCTGCTACTTGTTCTACATCAGACTTTCTTCCGCAAACGGCGAAACGCTTTGACTCGGTGAGTTTCGCGGCATTCCGACTTCGATGCCCCGGTTGCCGAAATTCAGTTGCCTTTGAATTTCGGGTGATCCCTCTTGAGCATGTATGCTTCTGCTACTTGTTCTACATCAGACTTTCTTCCGCAAACGGCGAAACGCTTTGACTCGGTGAGTTTCGCGGCATTCCGACTTCGATGCCCCGGTTGCCGAAATTCAGTTGCCTTTGAATTTCGGGTGATCCCTCTTGAGCATGTATGCTTCTGCTACTTGTTCTACATCAGACTTCTTCCGCAAACGGCGAAACGCTTTGACTCGGTGAGTTTCGCGGCATTCCGACTTCGATGCCCCGGTTGCCGAAATTCAGTTGCCTTTGAATTTCGGGTGATCCCTCTTGAGCATGTATGCTTCTGCTACTTGTTCTACATCAGACTTTCTTCCGCAAACGGCGAAACGCTTTGACTCGGTGAGTTTCGCGGCATTCCGACTTCGATGCCCCGGTTGCCGAAATTCAGTTGCCTTTGAATTTCGGGTGATCCCTCTTGAGCATGTATGCTTCTGCTACTTGTTCTACATCAGACTTTCTTCCGCAAACGGCGAAACGCTTTGACTCGGTGAGTTTCGCGGCATTCCGACTTCGATGCCCCGGTTGCCGAAATTCAGTTGCCTTTGAATTTCGGGTGATCCCTCTTGAGCATGTATGCTTCTGCTACTTGTTCTACATCAGACTTTCTTCCGCAAACGGCGAAACGCTTTGACTCGGTGAGTTTCGCGGCATTCCGACTTCGATGCCCCGGTTGCCGAAATTCAGTTGCCTTTGAATTTCGGGTGATCCCTCTTGAGCATGTATGCTTCTGCTACTTGTTCTACATCAGACTTTCTTCCGCAAACGGCGAAACGCTTTGACTCGGTGAGTTTCGCGGCATTCCGACTTCGATGCCCCGGTTGCCGAAATTCAGTTGCCTTTGAATTTCGGGTGATCCCTCTTGAGCATGTATGCTTCTGCTACTTGTTCTACATCAGACTTTCTTCCGCAAACGGCGAAACGCTTTGACTCGGTGAGTTTCGCGGCATTCCGACTTCGATGCCCGGTTGCCGAAATTCAGTTGCCTTTGAATTTCGGGTGATCCCTCTTGAGCATGTATGCTTCTGCTACTTGTTCTACATCAGACTTTTTCCGCAAACGGCGAAACGCTTTGACTCGGTGAGTTTCGCGGCATTCCGACTTCGATGCCCCGGTTGCCGAAATTCAGTTGCCTTTGAATTTCGGGTGATCCCTCTTGAGCATGTATGCTTCTGCTACTTGTTCTACATCAGACTTTCTTCCGCAAACGGCGAAACGCTTTGACTCGGTGAGTTTCGCGGCATTCCGACTTCGATGCCCCGGTTGCCGAAATTCAGTTGCCTTTGAATTTCGGGTGATCCCTCTTGAGCATGTATGCTTCTGCTACTTGTTCTACATCAGACTTTCTTCCGCAAACGGCGAAACGCTTTGACTCGGTGAGTTTCGCGGCATTCCGACTTCGATGCCCGGTTGCCGAAATTCAGTTGCCTTTGAATTTCGGGTGATCCCTCTTGAGCATGTATGCTTCTGCTACTTGTTCTACATCAGACTTTCTTCCGCAAACGGCGAAACGCTTTGACTCGGTGAGTTTCGCGGCATTCCGACTTCGATGCCCCGGTTGCCGAAATTCAGTTGCCTTTGAATTTCGGGTGATCCCTCTTGAGCATGTATGCTTCTGCTACTTGTTCTACATCAGACTTCTTCCGCAAACGGCGAAACGCTTTGACTCGGTGAGTTTCGCGGCATTCCGACTTCGATGCCCCGGTTGCCGAAATTCAGTTGCCTTTGAATTTCGGGTGATCCCTCTTGAGCATGTATGCTTCTGCTACTTGTTCTACATCAGACTTTCTTCCGCAAACGGCGAAACGCTTTGACTCGGTGAGTTTCGCGGCATTCCGACTTCGATGCCCCGGTTGCCGAAATTCAGTTGCCTTTGAATTTCGGGTGATCCCTCTTGAGCATGTATGCTTCTGCTACTTGTTCTACATCAGACTTTCTTCCGCAAACGGCGAAACGCTTTGACTCGGTGAGTTTCGCGGCATTCCGACTTCGATGCCCGGTTGCCGAAATTCAGTTGCCTTTGAATTTCGGGTGATCCCTCTTGAGCATGTATGCTTCTGCTACTTGTTCTACATCAGACTTTCTTCCGCAAACGGCGAAACGCTTTGACTCGGTGAGTTTCGCGGCATTCCGACTTCGATGCCCCGGTTGCCGAAATTCAGTTGCCTTTGAATTTCGGGTGATCCCTCTTGAGCATGTATGCTTCTGCTACTTGTTCTACATCAGACTTTCTTCCGCAAACGGCGAAACGCTTTGACTCGGTGAGTTTCGCGGCATTCCGACTTCGATGCCCCGGTTGCCGAAATTCAGTTGCCTTTGAATTTCGGGTGATCCCTCTTGAGCATGTATGCTTCTGCTACTTGTTCTACATCAGACTTTCTTCCGCAAACGGCGAAACGCTTTGACTCGGTGAGTTTCGCGGCATTCCGACTTCGATGCCCCGGTTGCCGAAATTCAGTTGCCTTTGAATTTCGGGTGATCCCTCTTGAGCATGTATGCTTCTGCTACTTGTTCTACATCAGACTTTCTTCCGCAAACGGCGAAACGCTTTGACTCGGTGAGTTTCGCGGCATTCCGACTTCGATGCCCCGGTTGCCGAAATTCAGTTGCCTTTGAATTTCGGGTGATCCCTCTTGAGCATGTATGCTTCTGCTACTTGTTCTACATCAGACTTTCTTCCGCAAACGGCGAAACGCTTTGACTCGGTGAGTTTCGCGGCATTCCGACTTCGATGCCCCGGTTGCCGAAATTCAGTTGCCTTTGAATTTCGGGTGATCCCTCTTGAGCATGTATGCTTCTGCTACTTGTTCTACATCAGACTTTCTTCCGCAAACGGCGAAACGCTTTGACTCGGTGAGTTTCGCGGCATTCCGACTTCGATGCCCCGGTTGCCGAAATTCAGTTGCCTTTGAATTTCGGGTGATCCCTCTTGAGCATGTATGCTTCTGCTACTTGTTCTACATCAGACTTTCTTCCGCAAACGGCGAAACGCTTTGACTCGGTGAGTTTCGCGGCATTCCGACTTCGATGCCCCGGTTGCCGAAATTCAGTTGCCTTTGAATTTCGGGTGATCCCTCTTGAGCATGTATGCTTCTGCTACTTGTTCTACATCAGACTTTCTTCCGCAAACGGCGAAACGCTTTGACTCGGTGAGTTTCGCGGCATTCCGACTTCGATGCCCCGGTTGCCGAAATTCAGTTGCCTTTGAATTTCGGGTGATCCCTCTTGAGCATGTATGCTTCTGCTACTTGTTCTACATCAGACTTTCTTCCGCAAACGGCGAAACGCTTTGACTCGGTGAGTTTCGCGGCATTCCGACTTCGATGCCCCGGTTGCCGAAATTCAGTTGCCTTTGAATTTCGGGTGATCCCTCTTGAGCATGTATGCTTCTGCTACTTGTTCTACATCAGACTTTCTTCCGCAAACGGCGAAACGCTTTGACTCGGTGAGTTTCGCGGCATTCCGACTTCGATGCCCCGGTTGCCGAAATTCAGTTGCCTTTGAATTTCGGGTGATCCCTCTTGAGCATGTATGCTTCTGCTACTTGTTCTACATCAGACTTTCTTCCGCAAACGGCGAAACGCTTTGACTCGGTGAGTTTCGCGGCATTCCGACTTCGATGCCCCGGTTGCCGAAATTCAGTTGCCTTTGAATTTCGGGTGATCCCTCTTGAGCATGTATGCTTCTGCTACTTGTTCTACATCAGACTTTCTTCCGCAAACGGCGAAACGCTTTGACTCGGTGAGTTTCGCGGCATTCCGACTTCGATGCCCCGGTTGCCGAAATTCAGTTGCCTTTGAATTTCGGGTGATCCCTCTTGAGCATGTATGCTTCTGCTACTTGTTCTACATCAGACTTTCTTCCGCAAACGGCGAAACGCTTTGACTCGGTGAGTTTCGCGGCATTCCGACTTCGATGCCCCGGTTGCCGAAATTCAGTTGCCTTTGAATTTCGGGTGATCCCTCTTGAGCATGTATGCTTCTGCTACTTGTTCTACATCAGACTTTCTTCCGCAAACGGCGAAACGCTTTGACTCGGTGAGTTTCGCGGCATTCCGACTTCGATGCCCGGTTGCCGAAATTCAGTTGCCTTTGAATTTCGGGTGATCCCTCTTGAGCATGTATGCTTCTGCTACTTGTTCTACATCAGACTTTCTTCCGCAAACGGCGAAACGCTTTGACTCGGTGAGTTTCGCGGCATTCCGACTTCGATGCCCCGGTTGCCGAAATTCAGTTGCCTTTGAATTTCGGGTGATCCCTCTTGAGCATGTATGCTTCTGCTACTTGTTCTACATCAGACTTTCTTCCGCAAACGGCGAAACGCTTTGACTCGGTGAGTTTCGCGGCATTCCGACTTCGATGCCCCGGTTGCCGAAATTCAGTTGCCTTTGAATTTCGGGTGATCCCTCTTGAGCATGTATGCTTCTGCTACTTGTTCTACATCAGACTTTCTTCCGCAAACGGCGAAACGCTTTGACTCGGTGAGTTTCGCGGCATTCCGACTTCGATGCCCCGGTTGCCGAAATTCAGTTGCCTTTGAATTTCGGGTGATCCCTCTTGAGCATGTATGCTTCTGCTACTTGTTCTACATCAGACTTTCTTCCGCAAACGGCGAAACGCTTTGACTCGGTGAGTTTCGCGGCATTCCGACTTCGATGCCCCGGTTGCCGAAATTCAGTTGCCTTTGAATTTCGGGTGATCCCTCTTGAGCATGTATGCTTCTGCTACTTGTTCTACATCAGACTTTCTTCCGCAAACGGCGAAACGCTTTGACTCGGTGAGTTTCGCGGCATTCCGACTTCGATGCCCCGGTTGCCGAAATTCAGTTGCCTTTGAATTTCGGGTGATCCCTCTTGAGCATGTATGCTTCTGCTACTTGTTCTACATCAGACTTTCTTCCGCAAACGGCGAAACGCTTTGACTCGGTGAGTTTCGCGGCATTCCGACTTCGATGCCCCGGTTGCCGAAATTCAGTTGCCTTTGAATTTCGGGTGATCCCTCTTGAGCATGTATGCTTCTGCTACTTGTTCTACATCAGACTTTCTTCCGCAAACGGCGAAACGCTTTGACTCGGTGAGTTTCGCGGCATTCCGACTTCGATGCCCCGGTTGCCGAAATTCAGTTGCCTTTGAATTTCGGGTGATCCCTCTTGAGCATGTATGCTTCTGCTACTTGTTCTACATCAGACTTTCTTCCGCAAACGGCGAAACGCTTTGACTCGGTGAGTTTCGCGGCATTCCGACTTCGATGCCCCGGTTGCCGAAATTCAGTTGCCTTTGAATTTCGGGTGATCCCTCTTGAGCATGTATGCTTCTGCTACTTGTTCTACATCAGACTTTCTTCCGCAAACGGCGAAACGCTTTGACTCGGTGAGTTTCGCGGCATTCCGACTTCGATGCCCCGGTTGCCGAAATTCAGTTGCCTTTGAATTTCGGGTGATCCCTCTTGAGCATGTATGCTTCTGCTACTTGTTCTACATCAGACTTTCTTCCGCAAACGGCGAAACGCTTTGACTCGGTGAGTTTCGCGGCATTCCGACTTCGATGCCCCGGTTGCCGAAATTCAGTTGCCTTTGAATTTCGGGTGATCCCTCTTGAGCATGTATGCTTCTGCTACTTGTTCTACATCAGACTTTCTTCCGCAAACGGCGAAACGCTTTGACTCGGTGAGTTTCGCGGCATTCCGACTTCGATGCCCCGGTTGCCGAAATTCAGTTGCCTTTGAATTTCGGGTGATCCCTCTTGAGCATGTATGCTTCTGCTACTTGTTCTACATCAGACTTTCTTCCGCAAACGGCGAAACGCTTTGACTCGGTGAGTTTC
>CM055362.1:19978331-20018892 GCA_029228515.1 Populus alba x Populus x berolinensis | reverse complement strand
CCCCGCCTTTGAATTTCGGGTGATCCCTCTTGAGCATGTATGCTTCTGCTACTTGTTCTACATCACACTTTCTTCCGCAAACAGCGAAACGCTTTGACTCGGTGAGTTTCACGGCATTCCGACTTCGATGCCCGGTTGCCCGAAATTCAGTTGCCTTTGAATTTCGGGTGATCCCTCTTGGGCATGTATGCTTCTGCTACTTGTTCTACATCACACTTCTTCCGCAAACAGCGAAATCGCTTTGACTCGGTGAGTTTCGCGCATTCCGACTTCGATGCCCCGGTTGCCGAAATTCAGATGCCTTTGAATTTCGGGTGATCCCTCTTGAGCATGTATGCTTCTGCTACTTGTTCTACATCACACTTTCTTCCGCAAAAGGCGAAATGCTTTGACTCGGTGAGTTTCGCGGCATTACGACTTTGATGTCCCGGTTGCCGAAATTCAGTTGCCTTTGAATTTCGGGTGATCCCTCTTGAGCATGTATGCTTCTGCTATTGTCCTCCATCACACTTCCTTCCGCAAACAGCGAAACGCTTTGACTCGGTGAGTTTCGCGGCATTCCGACTTCGATGCCCCGGTTGCCGAAATTCAGTTGCCTTTGAATTTCGGGTGATCCCTCTTGAGCATGTATGCTTCTGCTACTTGTTCTACATCACACTTCTTCCGCAAACGGCGAAACGCTTTGACTCGGTGAGTTTCGCGGCATTCCGACTTCGATGCCCGGTTGCCGAAATTCAGTTGCCTTTGAATTTCGGGTGATCCCTCTTGAGCATGTATGCTTTGCTACTTGTTCTACATCACACTTCTTCCGCAAAAGCGAAACGCTTTGACTCGGTGAGTTTCGCGGCATTCCGACTTCGATGCCCGGTTGCCGAAATTCAGTTGCCTTTGAATTTCGGGTGATCCCTCTTGAGCATGTATGCTTCTGCTACTTGTTCTACATCACACTTTCTTCCGCAAACGGCGAAACGCTTTGACTCGGTGAGTTTCGCGGCATTCCGACTTCGATGCCCCGGTTGCCGAAATTCAGTTGCCTTTGAATTTCGGGTGATCCCTCTTGAGCATGTATGCTTCTGCTACTTGTTCTACATCACACTTCTTCCGCAAACGGCGAAACGCTTTGACTCGGTGAGTTTCGCGGCATTCCGACTTCGATGCCCGGTTGCCGAAATTCAGTTGCCTTTGAATTTCGGGTGATCCTCTTGAGCATGTATGCTTCTGCTACTTGTTCTACATCACACTTTCTTCCGCAAACAGCGAAACGCTTTGACTCGGTGAGTTTCGCGGCATTCCGACTTCGATGCCCGGTTGCCGAAATTCAGTTGCCTTTGAATTTCGGGTGATCCCTCTTGAGCATGTATGCTTCTGCTACTTGTTCTACATCACACTTTCTTCCGCAAACGGCGAAACGCTTTGACTCGGTGAGTTTCGCGGCATTCCAACTTCGATGCCCCGGTTGCAGAAATTCAGTTGCCTTTTAATTTCGGGTGATCCCTCTTGAGCATGTATGCTTCTGCTACTTGATCTACATCACACTTTCTTCCGCAAACAGCGAAACGCTTTGACTCGGTGAGTTTCGCGGCATTATGACTTCGATTGCCCGGTTGCCAAAATTCAATTGCCCTTGAATTTCGGGGGATCTCTCTTGAGCATGTATGCTTCTGCTACTTGATTTACATCACACTTTCTTCCGCAAACGGCGAAACGCTTTGACTCGGTGATTTTCGCGGCATTCCGACTTCGATGCCCCGGTTGCCGAAATTCAATTGCCTTTCAATTTCGGGTGATCCCTCTTGAGCATGTATGCTTCTGCTACTTTTTCTACTTTAGACTTTCTTCCGCAAACAGTGAAACCCTTTGACTCAGTGAGTTTCGCCGCATTCCGACTTCGATGCCCCGGTTGCCGAAATTCAGTTGCCTTTGAATTTCGAGTGATCCCTCTTGAGCATGTATGCTTCTGCTACTTGTTCTACATCACATTTGATTCCGCAAACTGCGAAACGCTTTGACTCGGTGAGTTTCGCCGCATTCCGACTTCGATGCCACGGTTGCCGAAAGTCAGTTGCCTTTGAATTTAGGGTGATCCCTTTTGAGCATGTATGCTTCTGCTACTTGTTCTACATCACACTTCCTTCCGCAAACAGCGAAACGCTTTGACTCGGTGAGTTTCGCGGCATTCCGACTTCGATGGCCCGGTTGCCGAAATTCAGTTGCCTTTGAATTTCGGGTGATCCCTCTTGAGCATGTATGCTTCTGCTACTTGTTCTACATCACACTTCCCTCCGCAAACTGCGAAACGCTTTGACTCGGTGAGTTTCGCTGGCATTCCGACTTCGATGCCCGGTTGCCGAAATTCAGTTGCCTTTGAATTTCGGGTGATCCCTCTTGAGCATGTATGCTTCTGCTACTTGTTCTACATCACACTTCCTTCCGCAAACAGCGAAACGCTTTGACTCGGTGAGTTTCGCGGCATTCCGACTTTCGATGCCCGGTTGCCGAAATTCAGTTGCCTTTGAATTTCGGGTGATCCCTCTTGAGCATGTATGCTTCTGCTACTTGTTCTACATCAAACTTCCTTCCGCAAACGGCGAAACGCTTTGACTCGGTGAGTTTCGCGGCATTCCGACTTCGATGCCCGGTTGCCGAAATTCAGTTGCCTTTGAATTTCGGGTGATCCCTCTTGAGCATGTATGCTTCTGCTACTTGTTCTACATCAGACTTTCTTCCGCAAACAGCGAAACGCTTTGACTCGGTGAGTTTCGCGGCATTCCGACTTCGATGCCCCGGTTGCCGAAATTCAGTTGCCTTTGAATTTCGGGTGATCCCTCTTGAGCATGTATGCTTCTGCTACTTGTTCTACATCACACTTTCTTCCGCAAACAGCGAAACGCTTTGACTCGGTGAGTTTCGCGGCATTCCGACTTCGATGCCCCGGTTGCCGAAATTCAGTTGCCTTTGAATTTCGGGTGATCCCTCTTGAGCATGTATGCTTCTGCTACTTGTTCTACATCACACTTCCTTCCGCAAACAGCGAAACGCTTTGACTCGGTGAGTTTCGCGGCATTCCGACTTCGATGCCCGGTTGCCGAAATTCAGTTGCCTTTGAATTTCGGGTGATCCCTCTTGAGCATGTATGCTTCTGCTACTTGTTCTACATCACACTTCCTTCCGCAAACGGCGAAACGCTTTGACTCGGTGAGTTTCGCGGCATTCCGACTTCGATGCCCCGGTTGCCGAAATTCAGTTGCCTTTGAATTTCGGGTGATCCCTCTTGAGCATGTATGCTTCTGCTACTTGTTCTACATCAGACTTTCTTCCGCAAACGGCGAAACGCTTTGACTCGGTGAGTTTCGCGGCATTCCGACTTCGATGCCCCGGTTGCCGAAATTCAGTTGCCTTTGAATTTCGGGTGATCCCTCTTGAGCATGTATGCTTCTGCTACTTGTTCTACATCACACTTTCTTCCGCAAACGGCGAAACGCTTTGACTCGGTTGAGTTTCGCGGCATTCCGACTTCGATGCCCTGGTTGCCGAAATTCAGTTGCCTTTGAATTTCGGTGATCCCTCTTGAGCATGTATGCTTCTGCTACTTGTTCTACATCACACTTCCTTCCGCAAACAGCGAAACGCTTTGACTCGGTGAGTTTCGCGGCATTCCGACTTCGATGCCCGGTTTGCCGAAATTCAGTTGCCTTTGAATTTCGGGTGATCCCTCTTGAGCATGTATGCTTCTGCTACTTGTTCTACATCACACTTTCCTTCCGCAAACAGCGAAACGCTTTGACTCGGTGAGTTTCGCGGCATTCCGACTTCGATGCCCCGGTTGCCGAAATTCAGTTGCCTTTGAATTTCGGGTGAATCCCTCTTGAGCATGTATGCTTCTGCTACTTGTTCTACATCACACTTCCTTCCGCAAACGGCGAAACGCTTTGACTCGGTGAGTTTCGCGGCATTCCGACTTCGATGCCCGGTTGCCGAAATTCAGTTGCCTTTGAATTTCGGGTGATCCCTCTTGAGCATGTATGCTTCTGCTACTTGTTCTACATCACACTCTCTTCCGCAAACAGCGAAACGCTTTGACTCGGTGAGTTTCGCGGCATTCCGACTTCGATGCCCCGGTTGCCGAAATTCAGTTGCCTTTGAATTTCGGGTGATCCCTCTTGAGCATGTATGCTTCTGCTACTTGTTCTACATTACACTTCCTTCCGCAAACGGCGAAACGCTTTGACTCGGTGAGTTTCGCGGCATTCCGACTTCGATGCCCGGTTGCCGAAATTCAGTTGCCTTTGAATTTCGGGTGATCCCTCTTGAGCATGTATGCTTCTGCTACTTGTTCTACATCAGACTTCCTTGCAAACGGCGAAACGCTTTGACTCGGTGAGGTTCGCAGCATTCGGACTTCAATGCCCCGGTTGCCAAAATTCAGTTGCCTTTGAAATTCGGGTGATCCCTCTAGAGCATGTATGCTTCTGCTACTTGTTCTACATCAAACTTCCTTCCGCAAAAAGCGAAACGCTTTGACTCGGTGACTTTGGCGGCATTCCGGCTTCGATACCCCGGTGGCCGAAATTCAGTTGCCTTTGAATTTCAGGTGATGCCTCTTGAGCATGTATGCTTCTGCTACTTGTTCTACATCATACTTCCTTCCGCAAACAGCGAAACGCTTTGACTCGGTGAGTTTCGCGGCATTCCGACTTAGATGCCCCGGTTGCCGAAATTTACTTGCCTTTGAATTTCAGGTGATTGCTCTTGAGCATGTATGCTTCTGCTACTTGTGCTACATCACACTTTCTTCCGTAAAAAGCGAAACGCTTTGACTCGGTGACTTTGGCGGCATTCCGGCTTCGATACCCCGGTGGCCGAAATTCAGTTGCCTTTGAATTTCAGGTGATGCCTCTTGAGCATGTATGCTTCTGCTACTTGTTCTACATCATACTTCCTTCCGCAAACAGCGAAACGCTTTGACTCGGTGAGTTTCGTGGCATTCAGACTTCGTTGCCCCGGTTGCCGAAATTCAGTTGCCTTTGAATTTCGGGTGATCCCTCTTGAGCATGTATGCTTCTGCTACTTGTTCTACATCAGACTTCCTTCCGCAAACAGCGAAACGCTTTGACTCGGTGAGTTTCGCGGCATTCGGACTTCGATGCCGGTTGCCGAAATTCAGTTGCCTTTGAATTTCGGGTGATCCCTCTTGAGCATGTATGCTTCTGCTACTTGTTCTACATCAGACTTTCTTCCGCAAACAGCGAAACGCTTTGACTCGGTGAGTTTCGCGGCATTCCGACTTCGATGCCCGGTTGCCGAAATTCAGTTGCCTTTGAATTTCAGGTGATCCCTCTTGAGCATGTATGCTTCTGCTGCTTGTTCTACATCAGACATCCTTCCGCAAACGGCGAAACGCTTTGACTCGGTGAGTTTCGCGGCATTTCCGACTTCGATGCCCCGGTTGCCGACAATGATTCAGTATGCCTCTTCGAATTTCGGGTAATCCCTACAGTTGAGCATGTATGCTTCTGCTACTTGTTCTACATCAGACTTTCTTCCGCAAACGGCGAAACGCTTTGACTCGGTGAGTTTCGCGGCATTCCGACTTCGATGCCCCGGTTGCCGAAATTCAGTTGCCTTTGAATTTCGGGTGATCCCTCTTGAGCATGTATGCTTCTGCTACTTGTTCTACATCAGACTTTCTTCCGCAAACGGCGAAACGCTTTGACTCGGTGAGTTTCGCGGCATTCCGACTTCGATGCCCCGGTTGCCGAAATTCAGTTGCCTTTGAATTTCGGGTGATCCCTCTTGAGCATGTATGCTTCTGCTACTTGTTCTACATCAGACTTTCTTCCGCAAACGGCGAAACGCTTTGACTCGGTGAGTTTCGCGGCATTCCGACTTCGATGCCCCGGTTGCCGAAATTCAGTTGCCTTTGAATTTCGGGTGATCCCTCTTGAGCATGTATGCTTCTGCTACTTGTTCTACATCAGACTTTCTTCCGCAAACGGCGAAACGCTTTGACTCGGTGAGTTTCGCGGCATTCCGACTTCGATGCCCGGTTGCCGAAATTCAGTTGCCTTTGAATTTCGGGTGATCCCTCTTGAGCATGTATGCTTCTGCTACTTGTTCTACATCAGACTTTCTTCCGCAAACGGCGAAACGCTTTGACTCGGTGAGTTTCGCGGCATTCCGACTTCGATGCCCCGGTTGCCGAAATTCAGTTGCCTTTGAATTTCGGGTGATCCCTCTTGAGCATGTATGCTTCTGCTACTTGTTCTACATCAGACTTTCTTCCGCAAACGGCGAAACGCTTTGACTCGGTGAGTTTCGCGGCATTCCGACTTCGATGCCCGGTTGCCGAAATTCAGTTGCCTTTGAATTTCGGGTGATCCCTCTTGAGCATGTATGCTTCTGCTACTTGTTCTACATCAGACTTTCTTCCGCAAACGGCGAAACGCTTTGACTCGGTGAGTTTCGCGGCATTCCGACTTCGATGCCCCGGTTGCCGAAATTCAGTTGCCTTTGAATTTCGGGTGATCCCTCTTGAGCATGTATGCTTCTGCTACTTGTTCTACATCAGACTTTCTTCCGCAAACGGCGAAACGCTTTGACTCGGTGAGTTTCGCGGCATTCCGACTTCGATGCCCGGTTGCCGAAATTCAGTTGCCTTTGAATTTCGGGTGATCCCTCTTGAGCATGTATGCTTCTGCTACTTGTTCTACATCAGACTTTCTTCCGCAAACGGCGAAACGCTTTGACTCGGTGAGTTTCGCGGCATTCCGACTTCGATGCCGGTTGCCGAAATTCAGTTGCCTTTGAATTTCGGGTGATCCCTCTTGAGCATGTATGCTTCTGCTACTTGTTCTACATCAGACTTTCTTCCGCAAACGGCGAAACGCTTTGACTCGGTGAGTTTCGCGGCATTCCGAATTCGTTGCCGAAATTCAGTTGCCTTTGAATTTCGGGTGATCCCTCTTGAGCATGTATGCTTCTGCTACTTGTTCTACATCAGACTTTCTTCCGCAAACGGCGAAACGCTTTGACTCGGTGAGTTTCGCGGCATTCCGACTTCGATGCCCCGGTTGCCGAAATTCAGTTGCCTTTGAATTTCGGGTGATCCCTCTTGAGCATGTATGCTTCTGCTACTTGTTCTACATCAGACTTTCTTCCGCAAACGGCGAAACGCTTTGACTCGGTGAGTTTCGCGGCATTCCGACTTCGATGCCCGGTTGCCGAAATTCAGTTGCCTTTGAATTTCGGGTGATCCCTCTTGAGCATGTATGCTTCTGCTACTTGTTCTACATCAGACTTCTTCCGCAAACGGCGAAACGCTTTGACTCGGTGAGTTTCGCGGCATTCCGACTTCGATGCCCGGTTGCCGAAATTCAGTTGCCTTTGAATTTCGGGTGATCCCTCTTGAGCATGTATGCTTCTGCTACTTGTTCTACATCAGACTTCTTCCGCAAACGGCGAAACGCTTTGACTCGGTGAGTTTCGCGTCATTCAGACTTCGATGCCCCGGTTGCCCAAATTCAGTTGCCTTTGAATTTCGGGAGATCCCTCTTGTGCATGTATGCTTCTGCTACTTTTTCTACATCAGACTTTCTTCCGCAAACGGCGAAACGCTTTGACTCGGTGAGTTTCGCGGCATTCCGACTTCGATGCCCGGTTGCCGAAATTCAGTTGCCTTTGAATTTCGGGTGATCCCTCTTGAGCATGTATGCTTCTGCTACTTGTTCTACATCAGACTTTTTTCCGCAAACGGCGAAACGCTTTGACTCGGTGAGTTTCGCGGCATTCCGACTTCGATGCCCCGGTTGCCGAAATTCAGTTGCCTTTGAATTTCGGGTGATCCCTCTTGAGCATGTATGCTTCTGCTACTTGTTCTACATCAGACTTTCTTCCGCAAAACGGCGAAACGCTTTGACTCGATGAGTTTCGCGGCATTCCGACTTCGATGCCCGGTTGCCGAAATTCAGTTGCCTTTGAATTTCGGGTGATCCCTCTTGAGCATGTATGCCTCTGCTACTTGTTCTACTTCAGACATTCTTCCCCAACCGGCGAAACGCTATGACTCGGTGAGTTTCATGGCATTCCGACTTCGGTACCCCGGTTGCCGAAATTCAGTTGCCTTTGAATTTCGGGTGATCCCTCTTGAGCATGTATGCTTCTGCTACTTGTTCTACATCAGACTTTCTTCCGCAAAACGGCGAAACGCTTTGACTCGATGAGTTTCGCGGCATTCCGGCTTCGATGCCCCGGTTGCCGAAATTCAGTTGCCTTTGAATTTCGGGTGATCCATCTTGAGCATGTATGCTTCTGCTACTTGTTCTACTGTAGACTTCTTCCGCAAAAGGCGAAACGCTTTGACTCAGTGAGTTTCGCTGCATTCCAACTTCGATGCGCAGGTTGCCGAAATATAGTTGCCTTTGAATTTCGGGTGATCCCTCTTCAGCATGTATGATTCTGCTACTTGTTCTACATCAGACTTTCTTCCGTAAACAACGAAACGCTTTGACTCCATGAGTTTCGCGGCATTCCGACTTCGATGCCCCGTTTGCCGAAATTCAGTTGCCTTTGAATTTCGGGTGATCCCTCTTGAGCATGTATGCTTCTGCTACTTGTTCTACATCAGACTTTCTTCCGCAAACGGCGAAACGCTTTGACTCGGTGAGTTTCGCGGCATTCCGACTTCGATGCCCCGGTTGCCGAAATTCAGTTGCCTTTGAATTTCGGGTGATCCCTCTTGAGCATGTATGCTTCTGCTACTTGTTCTACATCAGACTTCTTCCGCAAACGGCGAAACGCTTTGACTCGGTGAGTTTCGCGGCATTCCGACTTCGATGCCCGGTTGCCGAAATTCAGTTGCCTTTGAATTTCGGGTGATCCCTCTTGAGCATGTATGCTTCTGCTACTTGTTCTACATCAGACTTCTTCCGCAAACGGCGAAACGCTTTGACTCGGTGAGTTTCGCGGCATTCCGACTTCGATGCCCCGGTTGCCGAAATTCAGTTGCCTTTGAATTTCGGGTGATCCCTCTTGAGCATGTATGCTTCTGCTACTTGTTCTACATCAGACTTCTTCCGCAAACGGCGAAACGCTTTGACTCGGTGAGTTTCGCGGCATTCCGACTTCGATGCCCCGGTTGCCGAAATTCAGTTGCCTTTGAATTTCGGGTGATCCCTCTTGAGCATGTATGCTTCTGCTACTTGTTCTACATCAGACTTTCTTCCGCAAACGGCGAAACGCTTTGACTCGGTGAGTTTCGCGGCATTCCGACTTCGATGCCCCGGTTGCCGAAATTCAGTTGCCTTTGAATTTCGGGTGATCCCTCTTGAGCATGTATGCTTCTGCTACTTGTTCTACATCAGACTTTCTTCCGCAAACGGCGAAACGCTTTGACTCGGTGAGTTTCGCGGCATTCCGACTTCGATGCCCGGTTGCCGAAATTCAGTTGCCTTTGAATTTCGGGTGATCCCTCTTGAGCATGTATGCTTCTGCTACTTGTTCTACATCAGACTTCTTCCGCAAACGGCGAAACGCTTTGACTCGGTGAGTTTCGCGGCATTCCGACTTCGATGCCCCGGTTGCCGAAATTCAGTTGCCTTTGAATTTCGGGTGATCCCTCTTGAGCATGTATGCTTCTGCTACTTGTTCTACATCAGACTTCTTCCGCAAACGGCGAAACGCTTTGACTCGGTGAGTTTCGCGGCATTCCGACTTCGATGCCCGGTTGCCGAAATTCAGTTGCCTTTGAATTTCGGGTGATCCCTCTTGAGCATGTATGCTTCTGCTACTTGTTCTACATCAGACTTTCTTCCGCAAACGGCGAAACGCTTTGACTCGGTGAGTTTCGCGGCATTCCGACTTCGATGCCCCGGTTGCCGAAATTCAGTTGCCTTTGAATTTCGGGTGATCCCTCTTGAGCATGTATGCTTCTGCTACTTGTTCTACATCAGACTTTCTTCCGCAAAGGCGAAACGCTTTGACTCGGTGAGTTTCGCGGCATTCCGACTTCGATGCCCGGTTGCCGAAATTCAGTTGCCTTTGAATTTCGGGTGATCCCTCTTGAGCATGTATGCTTCTGCTACTTGTTCTACATCAGACTTCTTCCGCAAACGGCGAAACGCTTTGACTCGGTGAGTTTCGCGGCATTCCGACTTCGATGCCCGGTTGCCGAAATTCAGTTGCCTTTGAATTTCGGGTGATCCCTCTTGAGCATGTATGCTTCTGCTACTTGTTCTACATCAGACTTTCTTCCGCAAACGGCAGAACGCTTTGACCGCGGTGCGTTTCGCTGGACTTGCCAGTTTCCGGACTTCGATGCCTCAGGTCAGCTGTTTCATTGGGGCGAAATTCTATGTTGCTTGTTTGATATTTTCGGGTGATACCTCTTGAGCGTGTATGCTTCTGCTACTTGGTCATACACTAGAGACTTTCTTCCACGAACGGCGAAACGAGCTTTGAATCTGTGAGTTTTCGGCGGCATTCCGACTTCGATGCCTCCGGTTGCTGAAATTCAATTGCCTTTTGAATTTCAGTGTTGATCCCTCTTAATGCTATGTATGCTTTCATGCATAGTTCGTTCTTACATCTAGACTTTCTTCCCCAACAGGCGAAATGTTCACTTGACCTACGGTGAAGTTTCAGCAGGCATTCCGATCTTCGATTTGCCCCGATTGACGATTTTTCAAAGTGGCCTTTGAATTTCGGTCCGATCCCTTCCTTGAGCATGTATGCTTCTGCTGCTTGGTCTACATTCTACAGACTTTCTTACGCTAAACGGCGACAACCTACTTTTTTCGAAATAATCTACAGTTACAGCTTTTACTCGTCGTGAGTTTTCGCCGGCATTCCGACTTCGATGCCCGGGTGCTACCGAATATTCAGTTGTCCTTTGAATTTTTTCGCGAGGTGATCCCTCTTGAGCTATGTATGCATTCTGCTACTTTGGTTCTACTATCAGGACTTTCTTTCGTCAAACAGCGAAGCAGCTTTCGAATCAATGATGTTATCGCGGCAATTTCGACTTCGATGTCCCCCGGTTGCCCGAAATTAATGTTGCCTTTGTGATTTCGCCGGTTGATCTCCTCTTTGAGCATGTTATGTTTTATGTTTCTCTTCTGCTTCTCTATTGTGTTTCTACATCAGATTGATTACCTTCTGTCAAACGCGAATATACACATTTGACTTCGGTGAGTTTCTGCGGCATTGCCAACTCTTCGATGTCCCCCACGGTTGCCGAAATTCAGTTGCCTTTGGGAATTTGGGGGGTGATACCTCTTGAGCTATTCGTATGCTATCTTGCTACTATGTGTCTAACTATCTGCGGACTTCCTTCCACTAAACGGCGAAGAACGCATTTGATCTCGATGATTGTTTCGCGGTCATTCCGACTTCGATGCCCCGGTTGCCCGAATATTCGCTAGTGTGCTCTTTGAATAATTCGGGTGAATCCCTCTTGCAAGCATGTATGCATTCACTGCGACTAGTTCTACATCAGACTTTTCTTCCGCCAAACTGGCGAAAACGCTTTGAATCTGTGGTGAGTTTCGCGGCATTCCGGACTTTGATGCCCTTGCCCACGGTTTTGCTGAAATTCAAGTGGCCTTTGAATTTTCGGGTTATCCACTTCTTGAGCATGTATGCTTCTGCTACTTGGTTCTACATCATGACTTTCTTCTCCTACAATACGGCCAAATGTTCTTTGCAACTCGCTCTGCGTTTCTGCGGCATTTCCGCTGTACCTTCGATGCCTACGGTTGCCGAAATTCAGTTGCCTTGTGAATTTCGTTTTGTGATCCCTACTTGCAGCATGTATGCTTCTGCTACTTGTTCTTACATCAGACTTCTTTCGGCAAACGAGAATGAAACGCTTTGGACTCTGGGTGAGGTTTCGCGGCATTCCGACTTCGATGCCCCAGTTGCCGGAAATTCAAGTTTGCGCCTTTGAATTTTCTAGGGTGTATCCCTCTTGAGCATGTATGCTTCTTGTCAACTTGATTTCTAAATTCAGATCTTTCTTGTCCCGCAAACGGCGAAAGAAACGCTTTTGACTCGGTGAGTTTGCGGCATTCCGATTTCGACTCTGCCCCGGTTGCCGAAATTTCAGTTGCCTTTTGGAATTTCGGGTGATCCCTCTTGAGCATGTATGCTTCTTCGCGCGATCTGGATCTACAACCAGATCTTCCTTCTTCGCAAACGGCTGCGAATACGCCTTTGAATCGGTGAGTTTGTTCGCGGCATTCCGACTTCCATCCTCCCGGTAGCGGAAAATACCTGTTGCCTTTTGAATTTCGGGTTATGTCCCTCTTTGAGCATGTATGCTTCTGCCTACTTGTTCTATCATCAGACATTTCTTCCGCCAAACGGGCGAAACGCTTTGACTCGGTGAGTTTGCGCGGCATTCCGACTTTCGATTGCCCGGTTGCCGAAATTCAGTTTGCGCTTTGAAATTTTTCGGCGTATGTGAGTCCTCTTGAGCTCAACATGTATTGCTTCTGCTAACTTTGTTCTACATCAGACTTTCTCTTCCGCAACACGGACGGAAACGCTTTGTCTCATGCCGCCGCCCCAGAGATTTCGCGGTCATTCCGACTTCGACTGGCCCACGGTTGCCGAAATTCAATGGTGTCCTTTTGAATTTCGGGGTTGATCCCTCTTGCCAGCATTGTATGCTGTCTGCTACTTGTTCTACATCAGAGACTTGCCTTCCGCATACTACGGCGAAACGCTTTGACTCGGTGAGTTTCGCGTCATTCTGACTTTGATGCCCCTGTTGCCGAAATTCAGTTGCCTTTGCATTTCGGGGGGATCCCTCTTGTGCATGTTTGCTTCTGCTACTTGTTCAACATCAGACTTCCGTCCTCAAACGGCGAAATCGGTTTTACTCGGTGAGTTTCTGCGGCATTGCGACTTCGATGCCCCGGTTGCCGAAATTAAGTTGCCCTTTGACATTTCGGGCGATCCCTCTTGAGCATGTATGATTTCTGCTACTTGTTCTACATCAGACTTCCTTCCGCAAACCGCGAAAAGGTTTTACTCAATGAGTATCGACGGCATTTCGACTTCGATTGCACGGTTGCCGAAATTTTTAAAAAAAAGTGTGCCTTTGAATTTTCGGGCGAGATCCTTCTTGAGCATGTATTGCTTCTGCTACTTGTTCTACATCAGACTTCCCTTCTGCAATTAGCGAAACGCTTTGACTCGGTGAGTTTCGCGGGGGGGGGGCCCATTCCGACTTTGATGCACGGTTCTTGCCGAAATTCAGTTGACCTTTGAATTTCGGGTGATCGCCTGTTGAGCATGTTATGCATGTGGCTAACTTGTTCTACATCAAACTTCTCTTCCGCAAACAGCGAAAAAGGTTTTACTCAATGAGGTTTCGCGGCATTCAACGCGCTTCGACTGCCCAGTTGCCGAAATTCAGTTGCCTTTGAATTAGGGTGATCCCTCTTGAGCATGTATGGCTTCTGCTGCTTGTTCTACATCAGACTACCATCCGCAAACGGACCGAAACGCTTTGACTCGGTGAGTTTCAAGGCATTCCGACTTCGATGCACCGGTCTGTCCGAAAATTCAGTTGCCTTTGAAATTTAGGGTGGATCCCTTATGTGGCATGTAAGCTTCTGCATACTTGTTTTACATCAGAAATTCCTCCGCAAAACGGTGAAAAGGTTTGACTCGAAGAAGTTTCGCGGCATTCCGACTTCGAATGCCCCGGTTGCCGAAATCCAGTGGCCTTTTAATTTCGGGTGATCCCTCCTTGAGCATGTATTTTGTGCTACTTGTTCTACAATCAGACTTCATTCACACAAACGGCGAAACGCTTTGACTTCGGTGAGGTTCGCGGCATTCCGCCCTTTCCGATTGCCCCGGTTGCCGAAATTTCAGTTGCCTTTTAATTTCGGTGTGACCCCTCTTGAGCATGTATGATTCTGGCTACTAGGTCTACATCAGACTTCGGTTCCGCAATACGGCGAAACGCTTTGATTCCGGTGAAGTTTCGCGGCATTCCGACTTCGATGGCCCCGGTTTGTCGAAATTCAGTTGCCTTTTAATTTTCGGGTGATCCCTCTTGAAGCATGTATGGGTGGGGGGGGGGTCTTCTGACTACTTGTTCTACATCAGACTTCCTTCCGCAAACGGCAAAAACTCTTTGACTCGATGTGTTTCGCGGCATTCCCCGACTTCGATGCCCCGCTTTCCGAAATTCAGTTGCCTTTGAATTGCGGGGGATTCCCTCTTCAGCTAGTATGCTTCTGCTTGCTTTTTCTACTTCAGACTTCCTTCCGCAAACGGCGAAACGCTTTTGACTCGGTGTAGTTTCGTAGACCATTTCGACTTCGATCCGCCCACGGTTGCCGAAATTTCAGTTGCCTTTGAATTTCGGGTGATCCCTCTTATAGCATGTATGCTTCTGCTACTTGTTCTACATCAGACTTCCTTCCGCAAAACGGCAAAACACTTTGACTCGATGAGTTTCGACGGCATTACCGACTTCGATGCCCCGCTTTCCGAAAGTCAGTTGCCTTTGAATTTCGGGGGATCCCTCATCAGCATGTATGATTCTGCTATTTGTGCTACTTCAGACTTCCTTCCGCAAACGGAGAAAAGGTTTTTTTTTGTTTTTTACTAGGTGAGTTTCGCGGCATTTCGTACTTCGATGCCCCGAGTTGCCGAAATTAAGTTGCCCTTGAATTTCGGGCGATCCCTCTTGAGCATGTATGCTTCTGCTACTTGTTCTACATCAGACTTCCTTCCGCAATTAGCCAAACGCTTTGACTCGGTGAGTTTCGCAGCATTCCGCCTTCGAAGCCCCGGTTGCCGAAATTCAGTTGCCTTTTAATTTCGGGTGACCCCTCTTGCGATTGTATGCTTCTACTACTTGTTCATACATCAGACTTCCCTTATAGATAAAACGGCAAAACATTAGACTCGGTGAGTGTCGCGGTCATTCCGACTTCGTTGCCCGCTTTCCAAAATTCAGTTTCCTTTGAATTTGGGGTGATCCCTCTTCAGCCGTATGCTTCTGCTAATTTTTCTACTTCAGACTTCCTTCCGCAAACGGCGCAACGCTTTGACTAGGTGAGTTTTGCGGCATTCCGACTTCCATGTCCCGGTTGCCGAAATTCAGTTGCCTTTGAATTTCGGGAGGATCCCTGTTGGAGCATGTATGCTTCTGCTGGGGGGTACTTGTTTTACATCAGGACTTCCTTCGCAAATGGCGACAACGCTTTGACTCGGTGAGTTTCGCGGCATCATTCCGCAATCTCGAACCGGTTGCCTGAAATCCAAGTTGCCTTTGAATTACGGGGCGATCCCTCTTTAGCATGTCTGCTTCTGCTACTTGTTCTACAGCAGACTTTCCTTCGCAAACGGCGGGAAACGCTTTGACTCGGTGAGTTTCGCGGCATTCCGACTTCGATGCCCTGTTTGCCCAATTTCAATTGCCTTTGAATTTCGGGTAGAATCCTTTTAGTTGAGCATGTATGCTTCTGCTACTTGATCTAAATCAGACTTGCTTCCGCCAAAATGGAGAAAAAGAAAACGCTTTGACTCGGTGTGTTTCGCCGTCATTCCGACTTGGATGCCACCGGTTGCCGAAATTCAGTTGCCTTTTCATTTCGGGGGATCCATCTTGAGCATTTATGCTTCTGCTAATTCGTTCTACATCAGACTTCCTTCCTCAAACGGCGAAAAGATTTTACTCGGTGAGTTTCGCGGCATTACGACTTCGATGCCCGGTTGCCGAAATTAAGTTGCCTTTGAATTTTCGGTCGGTCCCTCTTGAGCATGTATGCTTCTGCTACTTGTTCTACATCAGACTTTCTTCCGCAAACAGCGGAAAAGGTTTTACTCAATGAGTTTTCGTCGGCATTTCGACTTCGATTGCCCGGTTGCCGAAATTAAAGTTGCCTTTTGAATTTCGGGCGATCCCTTTTTGAGCATGTATGCCTTCTGCTACTTGTTCTACATCAGACTTCCTTCTTCAATCAGCCGAAAACGCTTTGACTCGGTGAGTTTCGCGGCATTCCGACTTCGAAGTGGCCGGTTGCCGAAATTCAGTTGCCTTTGAATTTCGGGTTAGATCCCTGTTGAGCATTGTATGCTTTCTGCTACTTGTTCTACATCAGGCTTCCTATCCGCATTAGCAAAACGCTTTGACTCGGTGAGTTTCGCGGAAATTCCGACTTTGATGTCCCGGTTGCCGAAATTCAGTTGCCTTTGAATTTGGGGTGATCCCTCTTGAGCATGTATGCTTGGCTACTTGTTCTACAATCAGACTTCCTTTCTAAACCGGCGAAAAGGTTTTACTCGTGTGAGTTTCACGGCATTCCGACTCCGACGATGCCCCGGTTGCCGAAATTATGTTGCCTTTGAATTTCGGGCGAATCCCTCTTGAGCATGTATGCTTCTGCTACTTGTTCTACATTCAGTACTTCAGTCCGCAAAACAGCGAAAAGGTTTTTTACTCTAATGTTTATCGCGGCATTTCGACTTCGATGCCCCGGTTTGGTTGCCGAAATAAGTTGCCTTTGAATTTCGGGTGCTCGCACACGGCTGCGAGCATGTATGCTTCTGCTTCTTGTTCTACATCAGACTTCCTTCTGCAATTAGCGGAAACGCTTTGACTCGGTGAGTTTCGTGGGCATTTCCGACTTCGATGGCCCCGGTTGCCGAAATTCAGTTGCCTTTGAATTTTGGGTGATCACTCTTGAGCATGGTCTGCTTCTGCTACTTGTTCTACATCAGACTTTCTTCCGCAAAACGGCGAAACGCTTTGACTCGGTGAGTTTCGCGGCATTCCGACTTCGATGCCCGGTTGCCGAAATTCAGTTGCCTTTGAATTTCGGGTGATCCCTCTTGAGCATGTATGCTTCTGCTACTTGTTCTACATCAGACTTCTTCCGCAAACGGCGAAACGCTTTGACTCGGTGAGTTTCGCGGCATTCCGACTTCGATGCCCGGTTGCCGAAATTCAGTTGCCTTTGAATTTCGGGTGATCCCTCTTGAGCATGTATGCTTCTGCTACTTGTTCTACATCAGACTTCTTCCGCAAACGGCGAAACGCTTTGACTCGGTGAGTTTCGCGGCATTCCGACTTCGATGCCCGGTTGCCGAAATTCAGTTGCCTTTGAATTTCGGGTGATCCCTCTTGAGCATGTATGCTTCTGCTACTTGTTCTACATCAGACTTTCTTCCGCAAACGGCGAAACGCTTTGACTCGGTGAGTTTCGCGGCATTCCGACTTCGATGCCCCGGTTGCCGAAATTCAGTTGCCTTTGAATTTCGGGTGATCCCTCTTGAGCATGTATGCTTCTGCTACTTGTTCTACATCAGACTTTCTTCCGCAAACGGCGAAACGCTTTGACTCGGTGAGTTTCGCGGCATTCCGACTTCGATGCCCCGGTTGCCGAAATTCAGTTGCCTTTGAATTTCGGGTGATCCCTCTTGAGCATGTATGCTTCTGCTACTTGTTCTACATCAGACTTCTTCCGCAAACGGCGAAACGCTTTGACTCGGTGAGTTTCGCGGCATTCCGACTTCGATGCCCGGTTGCCGAAATTCAGTTGCCTTTGAATTTCGGGTGATCCCTCTTGAGCATGTATGCTTCTGCTACTTGTTCTACATCAGACTTCTTCCGCAAACGGCGAAACGCTTTGACTCGGTGAGTTTCGCGGCATTCCGACTTCGATGCCCGGTTGCCGAAATTCAGTTGCCTTTGAATTTCGGGTGATCCCTCTTGAGCATGTATGCTTCTGCTACTTGTTCTACATCAGACTTTCTTCCGCAAACGGCGAAACGCTTTGACTCGGTGAGTTTCGCGGCATTCCGACTTCGATGCCCCGGTTGCCGAAATTCAGTTGCCTTTGAATTTCGGGTGATCCCTCTTGAGCATGTATGCTTCTGCTACTTGTTCTACATCAGACTTTCTTCCGCAAACGGCGAAACGCTTTGACTCGGTGAGTTTCGCGGCATTCCGACTTCGATGCCCGGTTGCCGAAATTCAGTTGCCTTTGAATTTCGGGTGATCCCTCTTGAGCATGTATGCTTCTGCTACTTGTTCTACATCAGACTTCTTCCGCAAACGGCGAAACGCTTTGACTCGGTGAGTTTCGCGGCATTCCGACTTCGATGCCCCGGTTGCCGAAATTCAGTTGCCTTTGAATTTCGGGTGATCCCTCTTGAGCATGTATGCTTCTGCTACTTGTTCTACATCAGACTTTCTTCCGCAAACGGCGAAACGCTTTGACTCGGTGAGTTTCGCGGCATTCCGACTTCGATGCCCCGGTTGCCGAAATTCAGTTGCCTTTGAATTTCGGGTGATCCCTCTTGAGCATGTATGCTTCTGCTACTTGTTCTACATCACTTCTTCCGCAAACGGCGAAACGCTTTGACTCGGTGAGTTTCGCGGCATTCCGACTTCGATGCCCCGGTTGCCGAAATTCAGTTGCCTTTGAATTTCGGGTGATCCCTCTTGAGCATGTATGCTTCTGCTACTTGTTCTACATCAGACTTTCTTCCGCAAACGGCGAAACGCTTTGACTCGGTGAGTTTCGCGGCATTCCGACTTCGATGCCCGGTTGCCGAAATTCAGTTGCCTTTGAATTTCGGGTGATCCCTCTTGAGCATGTATGCTTCTGCTACTTGTTCTACATCAGACTTCTTCCGCAAACGGCGAAACGCTTTGACTCGGTGAGTTTCGCGGCATTCCGACTTCGATGCCCCGGTTGCCGAAATTCAGTTGCCTTTGAATTTCGGGTGATCCCTCTTGAGCATGTATGCTTCTGCTACTTGTTCTACATCAGACTTCTTCCGCAAACGGCGAAACGCTTTGACTCGGTGAGTTTCGCGGCATTCCGACTTCGATGCCCCGGTTGCCGAAATTCAGTTGCCTTTGAATTTCGGGTGATCCCTCTTGAGCATGTATGCTTCTGCTACTTGTTCTACATCAGACTTTCTTCCGCAAACGGCGAAACGCTTTGACTCGGTGAGTTTCGCGGCATTCCGACTTCGATGCCCGGTTGCCGAAATTCAGTTGCCTTTGAATTTCGGGTGATCCCTCTTGAGCATGTATGCTTCTTCTACTTGTTCTACATCAGACTTTCTTCCGCAAAGGCGAAACGCTTTGACTCGGTGAGTTTCGAGGCATTCCGACTTCGATGCCCGGTTGCCGAAATTCAGTTGCCTTTGAATTTCGGGTGATCCCTCTTGAGCATGTATGCTTCTGCTACTTGTTCTACATCAGACTTTCTTCGCAAGGCGAAACGCTTTGACTCGGTGAGTTTCGCGGCATTCCGACTTCGATGCCCCGGTTGCCGAAATTCAGTTGCCTTTGAATTTCGGGTGATCCCTCTTGAGCATGTATGCTTCTGATTATGTTCTACATCATTTTTCTTCCTCAAACCGGCGAAATTCGCCTTTGAATTTCGGGTGATCCCTCTTGAGCATGTATGCTTCTGCTACTTGTTCTACATCAGACTTTCTTCCGCAAACGGCGAAACGCTTTGACTCGGTGAGTTTCGCGGCATTCCGACTTCGATGCCCGGTTGCCGAAATTCAGTTGCCTTTGAATTTCGGGTGATCCCTCTTGAGCATGTATGCTTCTGCTACTTGTTCTACATCAGACTTCTTCCGCAAACGGCGAAACGCTTTGACTCGGTGAGTTTCGCGGCATTCCGACTTCGATGCCCCGGTTGCCGAAATTCAGTTGCCTTTGAATTTCGGGTGATCCCTCTTGAGCATGTATGCTTCTGCTACTTGTTCTACATCAGACTTTCTTCCGCAAACGGCGAAACGCTTTGACTCGGTGAGTTTCGCGGCATTCCGACTTCGATGCCCCGGTTGCCGAAATTCAGTTGCCTTTGAATTTCGGGTGATCCCTCTTGAGCATGTATGCTTCTGCTACTTGTTCTACATCAGACTTCTTCCGCAAACGGCGAAACGCTTTGACTCGGTGAGTTTCGCGGCAGTCCGACTTCGATGCCACGGTTGCCGAAATTCAGTTGCCTTTAAATTTCGGGTGATCCCTCTTGAGCATGTATGCTTCTACTACTTGTTCTGCATCAGACTTCTTCCGCAAACGGCGAAACGCTTTGACTCGGTGAGTTTCGCGGCATTCCGACTTCGATGCCCCGGTTGCCGAAATTCAGTTGCCTTTGAATTTCGGGTGATCCCTCTTGAGCATGTATGCTTCTGATTCTACTTGTTCTACATCATGATTTCTTCATCGAAAACGTTGCCGAAATTCGCTTTGAATTTCGGGTGATCCCTCTTGAGCATGTATGCTTCTGCTACTTGTTCTACATCGGACTTTCTTCCGCAAACGGCGAAACGCTTTGACTCGGTGAGTTTCGCGGCATTCCGACTTCGATGCCCCGGTTGCCGAAATTCAGTTGCCTTTGAATTGCGGGTGATCCCTCTTGAGCATGTATGCTTCTACTACTTGTTCTACATCGGACTTTCTTCCGCAAACGGCGAAACGCTTTGACTCGGTGAGTTTCACGGCAATCCGACTTCGATGCCCCGGTTGCCGAAATTCAGTTGTCTATGAATTGCGGGTGATCCCTCTTGAGCATGTATGCTTCTGCTACTTGTTCAACAACGGACTTTCTTCCGCAAACGGTGAAACGCTTTGACTCGGTGAGTTTCAGGGCATTCCGACTTCGATGCCCCGGTTTCCGAAATTCAGTTGCCTATGAATTGTGGGTGATCCCTCTTGAGCATGTATGCTTCTGCTACATGTTCTACAACGGACTTTCTTCCGCAAACGGTGAAACGCTATGACTCGTTGAGTTTCGCGACATTCTAACTTCCATGCCCCAGTTTCTGAAATTCTCTTGCCTTTGAATTTCAGGTGATCCCTCTTGAGCATGTATGCTTCTGCTACTTGTTTTGCATCATACTTCTTCCGCAAACGGCGAAACGCTTTGACTCGATGAGTTTCGCGGCACTCGGACTTCGATTCCCTAGTTGCCGAAAGTTTGTTGCCTTTTAATTTCGGGTGATCCCTCTTGAGCATGTATGCTTATACTACTTGTTCTCCATCAGACTTCTTCCGCAAATGGTGAAACGCTTTGACTCGAGAGGGATTCGCTCGTAGTCCGACTTCGATGCCCGGATGGCCGATAATTCAAGTTGCATTTGAATTTCGTGTGTGGATCCCTCTTTAAAATGTAAGCTTCTGCTACTTGTTCTACATCAGACTTTCTTCGCAAACGGCGAAACGCTTTGAATTTCGGTGATCCCTCTTGAGCCGAAATGTTTGCTTCTGCTACTTGTTCTGCTTAAGACTTTCTTTCAGCAAACGGCGAAACGCTTTGACTCTGGTGAGTTCAGCGGGCCTCCGACTTCGGGTGCCCCGGTTGCCGTGAAATTCAGGTGGCCTTTGATATTTCTGGTGATCCCTCTTGTGCATGTATGCTTCTGCTACTTGTTCTCCATCGGACTTTCTTCCGCAAAACGGCGAAAAAACGCTTTGACTCGGTGAGTTTCGCGGGCCCTCCGACTTCGAGTGCCCCGGTTGCCGAAATTTCAGTGGCCTCTTGAATTTCGGGTGATCCCTCTTCTAGCA
Source organism: Populus alba x Populus x berolinensis (assembly GCA_029228515.1). Classification (NCBI taxonomy): domain Eukaryota; kingdom Viridiplantae; phylum Streptophyta; class Magnoliopsida; order Malpighiales; family Salicaceae; genus Populus; species Populus alba x Populus x berolinensis. Next base: position 19,997,327 of record CM055362.1, on the reverse strand, counting down.
TAGTATAGCTTCTAGGTCACTTGGTCTACATCGGCACTTTCTTCCTGCCAAACGGCGAAATGCTTTGACTCGTGTTGATTTTCGCGGCCATTTCGACTTCGTTACCCCCGGATGCCCGAAATTCAGTTGCATATGATACTTGCGGGCGATCCCTCCTTGAGCTTGTATGCTTCTGCTACTTGTTCTACAACGGACTTCGTTCCGCAAACGGTCTGACTCGCTTAGACTCGTTTGTTTCGCGACATTCTGACTTCCAATGCACCGGTTTTCCGAAAATTTCTCTTGCCCTTTGAATTTAAGGTGATACCTTCATGAGCATGTATGCTTCTGCTACTTCGTTCTGACATCATACTCTCTTCCGCATAATGGCAAATGGCTTTGACTACGATGAGTTTCGCGGCAACTCGGACTTCGATTCCACAGTTGCCGAAAGTTCAGTTGCCTTATGTATTTAGGGTGATCCCCTCTTGAAGCATGTATGCTTCTACTACTTGTGTCTGCATCAGATACTTTCTTCCGCAAAACGGCGGAACGCTTTGAAATCGGTGGTCGTTTCGCAGGGCCACTCCGACTTCGGTGCCCCGGTTGCCGAAATTCAGTTGCCTTTGAATTTCGGGAGATCCCTCTTGAGCATGCTATGCCTTTGATACTTGTTCTCCATCGGATTTTCTTCCGCAAACGCATAAGCACTTTGATCTCGGTGAGTTTCGCGGTCATTTCGACTTCGATGCCCGGTTGTCCGAAAATTCAGCTTGCCTTTGAATGCGGGTGCTCCCTCTTGAGCATGTATGCTTCTACTACTCTTGTTCTCACCATCGTTCTTTTCATTCCGCAAACGGCGAAACGCTTTGACTCGGTGGTAGTTTCACAAGGCCAAATACGAACTACGCAATCGCCCCGAGTTGCCGAAAATAAAATTCAGTTGTCTATGAATTGCGGGTGATCCCCTCTCTGAGCAATGTTCATGCTTCTGCTTCTTGTTCAACAACGGACTTTACTTCACGACAAACGGTGAAACGCTTTGACTCGGTGTAGTGCTTCAGGGCATCACGAATTCCTGATGCCCCCAGGTTGCCGAAATTAAAGTCTGCCTATGAATATGTGGGTGATCCCTCTTTGAGCATGTTTGCTTCTGTGCTACATGTTCTACATCAGGTCTCTTTCTTCCGCAAACGGTGAATCGCTTTGACTCGGTTATGTTTCGCGAACATTTCTAACTTCCATGCCTCCGGTTTCTGAAATTCTCTTGGCCTTTGAATTGTCAGGGTTGATCCCTCTTGAGCATGTATGCTTCTGCTACGTGTTCTGCATCATACGCTTCTTCCGCAAACGGCGTATCGCTTAACTCGATGAGTTTTCGCGGGCCACTCGGACTTCGATTCCCCGCCAGTTGCCGAAAGTTCAGTTGCCTTTCTATTTCGGGTGATCCCTCTTGAGAATGTATGCTTCTATACTTGTTCTCCATAAGACGTACTTCAGCAAATGGTTGAAAACGCTTTGACTCGGTATGATTTTCGCAGGTAGTCCGACTTCGATGCCTGGATTGCCGAAATTCCAGTTGCCTTTGAATTTCGGGTGATCCGTCTTGACCATTGTCATGCTTCTGCTAGCTTGTTCTACATCGGACTTTCTTCCGTAAATGGCGTAAACACTTTGACTCGGTGAGTTTACGCGGCGTTTCATAATTCCATTGCCCGCCGGTTGCACGAAATTCAGTTGCCTTTGAATTTGAGCGTGATCCCTCTTTGAGCAAGTGATGCTTCTGCTACTTTGGTTCTCCATCGGACATTCTTCCGCAATTCGGCGAAACACTTGACTCACTCGGTGAGTTTCGTGGCATTAGCTGACTTCCACTGCGTCAGGTTGCCGAAATTCAGTTGCCTTTGAATGTCGGGTGATCCCTACACGTTGATGCATGTATGCTTCTGCTACTTGTTCTTACATCAGACTTTCTTCCGCAAACGGCGAAACGATTTGCACTCGGTGACTTTCACAGGCTTTCGCACTGTCCCATTGCTACGGTTGTACCGAATTTTGTTGCCTTTGAATTTCGGTGTTGATCCCTTCTTGAGCATTGTGATGCTTCTTATTACTTGTTCTCCATCGGACTTTTCTTCCGCAAATGGCGAACACTCTTTGACTCGGTTAAGTTTCGCGGCACTCCGACCCTTCGATGCCTGGTATTGCCGTAAATCTCATCTCTTTTTGATTTTCGAAGTAGATCCATCTTTAGCATGTTTGCTTCTGCTACTTGTTCTGATACAGACTTTCTTCCGCTAAAACAGCGCAACGCGTTGACTGGGTGAGTTTCGTCGGCCCTCCGACTTCGGTGCCGTGTTGCCGAAAATTCAGTTGCTCCTTTGAATTTCGGGGTGATCCCTCTTGAGCATGTATGCTTCTGTTACTTGTTCTCCATCGGATTTTATTCCGCAATCGGCAAAGCGCTTGGACTCGGGTGAGTTTCGCGGGCCGGGAATTCCGACTTCGATTGCCGTCGGTCATGCCGAAATTAAGTTGGTCCTTTGGATTTCAGGGTGGTCCCTCTTGAGCATGCTATGCTTATATACTTGTTCTACATCAGTCTTTTCTTCCGCAAATGGCGTAAACGCTTGGACTTAGTGAGTTTCGCGGGCTGGCATTCCGACTTCCATTGCCCCGGTTGCTGAAATTCAGTTGCCTTTGAAATTCGGGTGATCCCTCTTGAGCATGTATCTGCTTCTGCTTACTCTATTCATCTATCGGACTTTCTTCCGCAAAAAGGGGGAAACGCTTTGACTCGGTGTGTTTCAGCGACCATTCACGACTTCATTGCCCAGTATACGAAATTCTCTGGCCTTATAAATTTCGTGGTATGATCCCTCTTGAGGCCATGTATGCTTCTGCTACTTGTTCTACATGCACACTTTTCTTCCGCTAACGGCAAAACGCTTTTTGACTCGGTGAGTTTCGCGGCAATCAGACTTCGATGCCCGGTGTTGCCGATAGTCAGTTGTCTATGAATTGCGGTGTGATCCCTCATTGAGCATGTATGCTTCTGCGACTTGTTTTACATCAGACTTTTCTTCCGCATACGGCGAAAGGCGCTGTGACTCGGTGAGATTCGCGGCATTCCCGAACTATCGAATGGCCTCGCGGTTGCCGAAATTTCGTTGCCTTTTGAAGTTCGGGAGTGATCTCCTACTGTGAGAATGTATGCTTCATAACTTCTTGTTCTACATCGGGATTATCTTCCGCAAACTGCGAAACGCTTTGACTTAGTGGAGTACGCGGGCATTCCGACTTTCATGCCCCGGTTGCTGAAATTCAGTTGCTCTTGGAATTTCGGGTGATCCTCCTTGAGCCATGTCTACTTCTGCTACTTTTTCTATATCGGTCCTTTTTTCGAAAAACGGGGAAACGCTTTGAATCGTGTGAGTTTCGCGACATTCCGACTTCCATGCCCCAGTTTAGAAATTCTCTGGCCCTGTTAAATTAGGGTGATCCCTCTTGAGCTTGTATGCTTTCTGACTACTTGTCTCTACATCAGACTTTCTTCCGCAAAATACGGCGAAGCGCTTTGACTCGGTGAGGTTTCGCGGCAATTTCCCGACTTCGATGCCCCGGGTGTCGAAATTCAGTTTGCCTTTTGGAATTGCGGGCTGATCTTCTTGAGCTATGTATGCGCGTCTGCTACTTGTTCTACATCGGACTTTCTTCCGCATCGTGCGAAAACCCTTTGACTCGGTGAGTTTTCTCGCCCAATCCGACTTCGATGCACCACCGGTTGCCGAAATTCAGTTCCCTTTGAATTTCGGGTTGATCTCATCTTTAGCATGTTTGCTTCTGCTACTATTGTTCCTGCATCAAGACTTTCTTCCGCAAACGGCGAAAACGCTTTGACTCTGTGAGTGTTCGCGGCATTCCCTCGACTTCGGTGCCCCGGTTGCCGAAATTAGGTTACCTTTGACATTTCGGAGCGTCGATCCCTCTTGTGCATGTATGCTTCTGCTTACATGTTCTACATCATTTACTTTCTTGGCAACTGGCGGAAATGCTTTGACTCGTCTTCGAGTTTCGCGGCAATTCGACTTCGATGCCGCGGTTGCCGAAATTCAGTTGCCTTTGATTCTTCGGGTGATCCCTCTATGAGCTTGTATATCTGCTACTTGTTCTATCATCAGACTGTTCTTCAGCAAACTTGTGAATGCTATTGACTCAGTGAGTTTCGCTGCATTCCGCCTTCCTATGCACCGGTGCTGCCCGAAATTCTATTGCCTTTGGAATTTCGGGTGATTCCCCTCTTGAGCATTGTATGGGTTTTGCTACTTGTATATACATCAGGGACTTTCTTCTGCAAGTGTCGAAGCGCTTTGACCTCGTGTGAGTTTCGCGGCATTCCGACTTCCAATGCCCTAGTTGCCGAAATTCAGTTGGCTTTGTATTGCGGAGAGATCCCTCTTGAGCATGTATGCTTCTGCTACTTTGATCTACTTAGGACTTTCTTCCGCAAATGGCGAGCGGCTTTGATCTTGGTGAGTTTCGCGGCATTTTCCGACACTCAATGTCCTGTTGCCGGAAATTTCAGTTGCCTTTGAATTGCGTGTGATCCCTCTTGAGCATGTTTGCTTCTGCTACGTGTTTCTACATCGGACTTTCATCTCAAACGGGCGAACCGCTCTTGACTCGGTGAGTTTCGCGGCATTCCGACTTCGATGCCCGGTTGCCGAAATTCAGTTGCCTTTGAATTTCGGGTGATCCCTCTTGAGCATGTATGCTTCTGCTACTTGTTCTACATCAGACTTTCTTCCGCAAACGGCGAAACGCTTTGACTCGGTGAGTTTCGCGGCATTCCGACTTCGATGCCCCGGTTGCCGAAATTCAGTTGCCTTTGAATTTCGGGTGATCCCTCTTGAGCATGTATGCTTCTGCTACTTGTTCTACATCAGACTTTCTTCCGCAAACGGCGAAACGCTTTGACTCGGTGAGTTTCGCGGCATTCCGACTTCGATGCCCCGGTTGCCGAAATTCAGTTGCCTTTGAATTTCGGGTGATCCCTCTTGAGCATGTATGCTTCTGCTACTTGTTCTACATCAGACTTTCTTCCGCAAACGGCGAAACGCTTTGACTCGGTGAGTTTCGCGGCATTCCGACTTCGATGCCCCGGTTGCCGAAATTCAGTTGCCTTTGAATTTCGGGTGATCCCTCTTGAGCATGTATGCTTCTGCTACTTGTTCTACATCAGACTTTCTTCCGCAAACGGCGAAACGCTTTGACTCGGTGAGTTTCGCGGCATTCCGACTTCGATGCCCGGTTGCCGAAATTCAGTTGCCTTTGAATTTCGGGTGATCCCTCTTGAGCATGTATGCTTCTGCTACTTGTTCTACATCAGACTTTCTTCCGCAAACGGCGAAACGCTTTGACTCGGTGAGTTTCGCGGCATTCCGACTTCGATGCCCGGTTGCCGAAATTCAGTTGCCTTTGAATTTCGGGTGATCCCTCTTGAGCATGTATGCTTCTGCTACTTGTTCTACATCAGACTTTCTTCCGCAAACGGCGAAACGCTTTGACTCGGTGAGTTTCGCGGCATTCCGACTTCGATGCCCGGTTGCCGAAATTCAGTTGCCTTTGAATTTCGGGTGATCCCTCTTGAGCATGTATGCTTCTGCTACTTGTTCTACATCAGACTTTCTTCCGCAAACGGCGAAACGCTTTGACTCGGTGAGTTTCGCGGCATTCCGACTTCGATGCCCCGGTTGCCGAAATTCAGTTGCCTTTGAATTTCGGGTGATCCCTCTTGAGCATGTATGCTTCTGCTACTTGTTCTACATCAGACTTTCTTCCGCAAACGGCGAAACGCTTTGACTCGGTGAGTTTCGCGGCATTCCGACTTCGATGCCCGGTTGCCGAAATTCAGTTGCCTTTGAATTTCGGGTGATCCCTCTTGAGCATGTATGCTTCTGCTACTTGTTCTACATCAGACTTTCTTCCGCAAACGGCGAAACGCTTTGACTCGGTGAGTTTCGCGGCATTCCGACTTCGATGCCCGGTTGCCGAAATTCAGTTGCCTTTGAATTTCGGGTGATCCCTCTTGAGCATGTATGCTTCTGCTACTTGTTCTACATCAGACTTTCTTCCGCAAACGGCGAAACGCTTTGACTCGGTGAGTTTCGCGGCATTCCGACTTCGATGCCCGGTTGCCGAAATTCAGTTGCCTTTGAATTTCGGGTGATCCCTCTTGAGCATGTATGCTTCTGCTACTTGTTCTACATCAGACTTTCTTCCGCAAACGGCGAAACGCTTTGACTCGGTGAGTTTCGCGGCATTCCGACTTCGATGCCCCGGTTGCCGAAATTCAGTTGCCTTTGAATTTCGGGTGATCCCTCTTGAGCATGTATGCTTCTGCTACTTGTTCTACATCAGACTTTCTTCCGCAAACGGCGAAACGCTTTGACTCGGTGAGTTTCGCGGCATTCCGACTTCGATGCCCGGTTGCCGAAATTCAGTTGCCTTTGAATTTCGGGTGATCCCTCTTGAGCATGTATGCTTCTGCTACTTGTTCTACATCAGACTTTCTTCCGCAAACGGCGAAACGCTTTGACTCGGTGAGTTTCGCGGCATTCCGACTTCGATGCCCCGGTTGCCGAAATTCAGTTGCCTTTGAATTTCGGGTGATCCCTCTTGAGCATGTATGCTTCTGCTACTTGTTCTACATCAGACTTTCTTCCGCAAACGGCGAAACGCTTTGACTCGGTGAGTTTCGCGGCATTCCGACTTCGATGCCCGGTTGCCGAAATTCAGTTGCCTTTGAATTTCGGGTGATCCCTCTTGAGCATGTATGCTTCTGCTACTTGTTCTACATCAGACTTTCTTCCGCAAACGGCGAAACGCTTTGACTCGGTGAGTTTCGCGGCATTCCGACTTCGATGCCCGGTTGCCGAAATTCAGTTGCCTTTGAATTTCGGGTGATCCCTCTTGAGCATGTATGCTTCTGCTACTTGTTCTACATCAGACTTTCTTCCGCAAACGGCGAAACGCTTTGACTCGGTGAGTTTCGCGGCATTCCGACTTCGATGCCCCGGTTGCCGAAATTCAGTTGCCTTTGAATTTCGGGTGATCCCTCTTGAGCATGTATGCTTCTGCTACTTGTTCTACATCAGACTTTCTTCCGCAAACGGCGAAACGCTTTGACTCGGTGAGTTTCGCGGCATTCCGACTTCGATGCCCGGTTGCCGAAATTCAGTTGCCTTTGAATTTCGGGTGATCCCTCTTGAGCATGTATGCTTCTGCTACTTGTTCTACATCAGACTTTCTTCCGCAAACGGCGAAACGCTTTGACTCGGTGAGTTTCGCGGCATTCCGACTTCGATGCCCGGTTGCCGAAATTCAGTTGCCTTTGAATTTCGGGTGATCCCTCTTGAGCATGTATGCTTCTGCTACTTGTTCTACATCAGACTTTCTTCCGCAAACGGCGAAACGCTTTGACTCGGTGAGTTTCGCGGCATTCCGACTTCGATGCCCGGTTGCCGAAATTCAGTTGCCTTTGAATTTCGGGTGATCCCTCTTGAGCATGTATGCTTCTGCTACTTGTTCTACATCAGACTTCTTCCGCAAACGGCGAAACGCTTTGACTCGGTGAGTTTCGCGGCATTCCGACTTCGATGCCCGGTTGCCGAAATTCAGTTGCCTTTGAATTTCGGGTGATCCCTCTTGAGCATGTATGCTTCTGCTACTTGTTCTACATCAGACTTTCTTCCGCAAACGGCGAAACGCTTTGACTCGGTGAGTTTCGCGGCATTCCGACTTCGATGCCCCGGTTGCCGAAATTCAGTTGCCTTTGAATTTCGGGTGATCCCTCTTGAGCATGTATGCTTCTGCTACTTGTTCTACATCAGACTTTCTTCCGCAAACGGCGAAACGCTTTGACTCGGTGAGTTTCGCGGCATTCCGACTTCGATGCCCCGGTTGCCGAAATTCAGTTGCCTTTGAATTTCGGGTGATCCCTCTTGAGCATGTATGCTTCTGCTACTTGTTCTACATCAGACTTTCTTCCGCAAACGGCGAAACGCTTTGACTCGGTGAGTTTCGCGGCATTCCGACTTCGATGCCCGGTTGCCGAAATTCAGTTGCCTTTGAATTTCGGGTGATCCCTCTTGAGCATGTATGCTTCTGCTACTTGTTCTACATCAGACTTTCTTCCGCAAACGGCGAAACGCTTTGACTCGGTGAGTTTCGCGGCATTCCGACTTCGATGCCCCGGTTGCCGAAATTCAGTTGCCTTTGAATTTCGGGTGATCCCTCTTGAGCATGTATGCTTCTGCTACTTGTTCTACATCAGACTTCTTCCGCAAACGGCGAAACGCTTTGACTCGGTGAGTTTCGCGGCATTCCGACTTCGATGCCCGGTTGCCGAAATTCAGTTGCCTTTGAATTTCGGGTGATCCCTCTTGAGCATGTATGCTTCTGCTACTTGTTCTACATCAGACTTTCTTCCGCAAACGGCGAAACGCTTTGACTCGGTGAGTTTCGCGGCATTCCGACTTCGATGCCCGGTTGCCGAAATTCAGTTGCCTTTGAATTTCGGGTGATCCCTCTTGAGCATGTATGCTTCTGCTACTTGTTCTACATCAGACTTTCTTCCGCAAACGGCGAAACGCTTTGACTCGGTGAGTTTCGCGGCATTCCGACTTCGATGCCCGGTTGCCGAAATTCAGTTGCCTTTGAATTTCGGGTGATCCCTCTTGAGCATGTATGCTTCTGCTACTTGTTCTACATCAGACTTTCTTCCGCAAACGGCGAAACGCTTTGACTCGGTGAGTTTCGCGGCATTCCGACTTCGATGCCCGGTTGCCGAAATTCAGTTGCCTTTGAATTTCGGGTGATCCCTCTTGAGCATGTATGCTTCTGCTACTTGTTCTACATCAGACTTTCTTCCGCAAACGGCGAAACGCTTTGACTCGGTGAGTTTCGCGGCATTCCGACTTCGATGCCCCGGTTGCCGAAATTCAGTTGCCTTTGAATTTCGGGTGATCCCTCTTGAGCATGTATGCTTCTGCTACTTGTTCTACATCAGACTTTCTTCCGCAAACGGCGAAACGCTTTGACTCGGTGAGTTTCGCGGCATTCCGACTTCGATGCCCGGTTGCCGAAATTCAGTTGCCTTTGAATTTCGGGTGATCCCTCTTGAGCATGTATGCTTCTGCTACTTGTTCTACATCAGACTTTCTTCCGCAAACGGCGAAACGCTTTGACTCGGTGAGTTTCGCGGCATTCCGACTTCGATGCCCCGGTTGCCGAAATTCAGTTGCCTTTGAATTTCGGGTGATCCCTCTTGAGCATGTATGCTTCTGCTACTTGTTCTACATCAGACTTTCTTCCGCAAACGGCGAAACGCTTTGACTCGGTGAGTTTCGCGGCATTCCGACTTCGATGCCCGGTTGCCGAAATTCAGTTGCCTTTGAATTTCGGGTGATCCCTCTTGAGCATGTATGCTTCTGCTACTTGTTCTACATCAGACTTTCTTCCGCAAACGGCGAAACGCTTTGACTCGGTGAGTTTCGCGGCATTCCGACTTCGATGCCCGGTTGCCGAAATTCAGTTGCCTTTGAATTTCGGGTGATCCCTCTTGAGCATGTATGCTTCTGCTACTTGTTCTACATCAGACTTTCTTCCGCAAACGGCGAAACGCTTTGACTCGGTGAGTTTCGCGGCATTCCGACTTCGATGCCCGGTTGCCGAAATTCAGTTGCCTTTGAATTTCGGGTGATCCCTCTTGAGCATGTATGCTTCTGCTACTTGTTCTACATCAGACTTTCTTCCGCAAACGGCGAAACGCTTTGACTCGGTGAGTTTCGCGGCATTCCGACTTCGATGCCCCGGTTGCCGAAATTCAGTTGCCTTTGAATTTCGGGTGATCCCTCTTGAGCATGTATGCTTCTGCTACTTGTTCTACATCAGACTTTCTTCCGCAAACGGCGAAACGCTTTGACTCGGTGAGTTTCGCGGCATTCCGACTTCGATGCCCCGGTTGCCGAAATTCAGTTGCCTTTGAATTTCGGGTGATCCCTCTTGAGCATGTATGCTTCTGCTACTTGTTCTACATCAGACTTCTTCCGCAAACGGCGAAACGCTTTGACTCGGTGAGTTTCGCGGCATTCCGACTTCGATGCCCCGGTTGCCGAAATTCAGTTGCCTTTGAATTTCGGGTGATCCCTCTTGAGCATGTATGCTTCTGCTACTTGTTCTACATCAGACTTTCTTCCGCAAACGGCGAAACGCTTTGACTCGGTGAGTTTCGCGGCATTCCGACTTCGATGCCCGGTTGCCGAAATTCAGTTGCCTTTGAATTTCGGGTGATCCCTCTTGAGCATGTATGCTTCTGCTACTTGTTCTACATCAGACTTTCTTCCGCAAACGGCGAAACGCTTTGACTCGGTGAGTTTCGCGGCATTCCGACTTCGATGCCCGGTTGCCGAAATTCAGTTGCCTTTGAATTTCGGGTGATCCCTCTTGAGCATGTATGCTTCTGCTACTTGTTCTACATCAGACTTTCTTCCGCAAACGGCGAAACGCTTTGACTCGGTGAGTTTCGCGGCATTCCGACTTCGATGCCCCGGTTGCCGAAATTCAGTTGCCTTTGAATTTCGGGTGATCCCTCTTGAGCATGTATGCTTCTGCTACTTGTTCTACATCAGACTTTCTTCCGCAAACGGCGAAACGCTTTGACTCGGTGAGTTTCGCGGCATTCCGACTTCGATGCCCGGTTGCCGAAATTCAGTTGCCTTTGAATTTCGGGTGATCCCTCTTGAGCATGTATGCTTCTGCTACTTGTTCTACATCAGACTTTCTTCCGCAAACGGCGAAACGCTTTGACTCGGTGAGTTTCGCGGCATTCCGACTTCGATGCCCGGTTGCCGAAATTCAGTTGCCTTTGAATTTCGGGTGATCCCTCTTGAGCATGTATGCTTCTGCTACTTGTTCTACATCAGACTTTCTTCCGCAAACGGCGAAACGCTTTGACTCGGTGAGTTTCGCGGCATTCCGACTTCGATGCCCCGGTTGCCGAAATTCAGTTGCCTTTGAATTTCGGGTGATCCCTCTTGAGCATGTATGCTTCTGCTACTTGTTCTACATCAGACTTTCTTCCGCAAACGGCGAAACGCTTTGACTCGGTGAGTTTCGCGGCATTCCGACTTCGATGCCCGGTTGCCGAAATTCAGTTGCCTTTGAATTTCGGGTGATCCCTCTTGAGCATGTATGCTTCTGCTACTTGTTCTACATCAGACTTCTTCCGCAAACGGCGAAACGCTTTGACTCGGTGAGTTTCGCGGCATTCCGACTTCGATGCCCGGTTGCCGAAATTCAGTTGCCTTTGAATTTCGGGTGATCCCTCTTGAGCATGTATGCTTCTGCTACTTGTTCTACATCAGACTTTCTTCCGCAAACGGCGAAACGCTTTGACTCGGTGAGTTTCGCGGCATTCCGACTTCGATGCCCGGTTGCCGAAATTCAGTTGCCTTTGAATTTCGGGTGATCCCTCTTGAGCATGTATGCTTCTGCTACTTGTTCTACATCAGACTTTCTTCCGCAAACGGCGAAACGCTTTGACTCGGTGAGTTTCGCGGCATTCCGACTTCGATGCCCGGTTGCCGAAATTCAGTTGCCTTTGAATTTCGGGTGATCCCTCTTGAGCATGTATGCTTCTGCTACTTGTTCTACATCAGACTTCTTCCGCAAACGGCGAAACGCTTTGACTCGGTGAGTTTCGCGGCATTCCGACTTCGATGCCCGGTTGCCGAAATTCAGTTGCCTTTGAATTTCGGGTGATCCCTCTTGAGCATGTATGCTTCTGCTACTTGTTCTACATCAGACTTTCTTCCGCAAACGGCGAAACGCTTTGACTCGGTGAGTTTCGCGGCATTCCGACTTCGATGCCCCGGTTGCCGAAATTCAGTTGCCTTTGAATTTCGGGTGATCCCTCTTGAGCATGTATGCTTCTGCTACTTGTTCTACATCAGACTTTCTTCCGCAAACGGCGAAACGCTTTGACTCGGTGAGTTTCGCGGCATTCCGACTTCGATGCCCCGGTTGCCGAAATTCAGTTGCCTTTGAATTTCGGGTGATCCCTCTTGAGCATGTATGCTTCTGCTACTTGTTCTACATCAGACTTCTTCCGCAAACGGCGAAACGCTTTGACTCGGTGAGTTTCGCGGCATTCCGACTTCGATGCCCGGTTGCCGAAATTCAGTTGCCTTTGAATTTCGGGTGATCCCTCTTGAGCATGTATGCTTCTGCTACTTGTTCTACATCAGACTTCTTCCGCAAACGGCGAAACGCTTTGTCTGGATGAGTTTCGCGGGACATTCTAGACTTCGATGCCCCGGTTGCCGAAAATTCAGTAGCCTTTGAATTTCGGGTGATCCCTATTGAGCATGTATGCTTCTGCTACTTGTTCTACAACCACACTTTACTTCGGCAAAGGGCGTACATGGAGCTTTGAAACTAGGATGAGTTTCGCGGCATTCCGACTTCGATGCCCCGGTTGCTGAAATTCAGGGGGGGTTTGCCTTTGAATTTCGGGTGATCCCTCCTTGAGCATGTATGCTTCTGCTACTTGTATCTACATCAGACTTCCTTCCGCAAACGGCGAAACGCTTTGACTTCAGGATGAGTTTCGCGGCCTCATTCCGATCTTTCGAGTGCATCCGCGTTGACGAAATTCAGTTTGCCTTTGCACTTTCAGGTGATCCCATCTTGAGCATGTTGATCTTCTGCTACTTGTTTCTTACACCAGACCTTCCTTCCGCACAAGGCTCGTAGTAACGCTTTTGACTCGGATGAGTTTTCGCGGCATTCCGACTTCGATGCCCCGGTTGCCGAAATTCAGTTGCCTTTGAATTTTTGGTGATCCCTCTTGAGCATGTATGCTTCTGCTACTTGTTCTACACCTGACTTCCTTCCGCAAAGGCGAAACGCTTTGACTGGTGAGTTTCGCGGCATTCCGACTTCGATGCCCGGTTGCCGAAATTCAGTTGCCCTTTTATTTTCGGGTGATCCCTCTTGAGCATGTATGCTTCTGCTACTTGTTCTATACCAGACTTTCTTCGGCAAACGGCGAAACGCTTTGACTCGGTGAGTTTCGCGGCATTCCGACTTCGATGCCCCGGTTGCCGAAATTCAGTTGCCTTTGAATTTCGGGTGATCCCTCTTGAGCATGTATGCTTCTGCTACTGGTTCTACATCAGACTTCTTCCGCAAACGACGATACGCTTTGACTCGATGAGTTTCGCGGCATTACGACTTCGATGCCCCGGTTGCCGAAATTCAGTTGCCTTTGAATTTCGGTTGATCCCTCTTGAGCATGTATGCTTTGCTACTTGTTCTACATCACACTTCCTTCCGCAAACGGCGAAACGCTTTGACTCGTGTGAGTTTCGCGGCATTCCGACTTCGATGCCTCGGTTGCCGAAATTCAGTTGCCTTTGAATTTTGGGTGATCCCTCTTGAGCATGTATGCTTCTGCTACTTGTTCTACAATCACACTTTCTTCCGCAAACGGCGAAACGCTTTGACTCGGTGAGTTTCGCGGCATTCCGACTTCGATGCCCCGGTTGCCAAAATTCAGTTGCCTTTGAATTTCGGGTGATCCCTCTTGAGCATGTATGCTTCTGCTACTTGTTCTACATCAGACTTCTTCCGCAAACGGCGAAACGCTTTGACTCGGTGAGTTTCGCGGCATTCCGACTTCGATGCCCGGTTGCCGAAATTCAGTTGCCTTTGAATTTCGGGTGATCCCTCTTGAGCATGTATGCTTCTGCTACTTGTTCTACATCTGACTTCCTTCCGCAAACGGCGAAACGCTTTGACTCGGTGAGTTTCGCGGCATTCCGACTTCGATGTGCCGGTTGCCGAAATTCAGTTGCCTTTGAATTTCGGGTGATCCATCTTGAGCATGTATGCTTCTGCTACTTGTTTTACATTAGACTTCTTCCGCAAATGGCGAAACGCTTTGACTCGGTGAGTTTCGGGACATTCCGGCTTCCATGCCCGGTTGCTGAAATTCAGTTGCCTTTGAATTTCGGGTGATCCCTCTTGAGCCTCTATGCTTCTGCTACTTGTTCTACATCATACTTCCTTCCGCAAACGGCGAAACGCTTTGACTCGGTGAGTTTCGCGGCATTCCGACTTCCAAGCCCCGTTTGCCGAAATTCAGTTGCCTTTGAATTTTGTGTGATCCCTCTTGAGCATGTATGCTTCTGCTACTTGTTATACATAAGACTTCCTTCCGCAAACGGCGAAACACTTTGACTCGGTGATTTTCGCGGCATTCAGTCTTCGATGCCCCGTTGCCGAAATTCAGTTGCCTTTGAATTTCGGGTGATCCCTCTTGAGCATGTATGCTTCTGCTACTTGTTCTACATCACACTTCCTTCCGCAAACGGCGAAACGCTTTGACTCGGTGAGTTTCGCGGCATTCCGACTTCGATGCCCCGGTTGCCGAAATTCAGTTGCCTTTGAATTTCGGGTGATCCCTCTTGAGCATGTATGCTTCTGCTACTTGTTCTACATCACACTTCCTTCCGGCAAACGGCGAAACGCTTTGACTCGGTGAGTTTCGCGGCATTCCGACTTCGATGCCCGGTTGCCGAAATTCAGTTGCCTTTGAATTTCGGGTGATCCCTCTTGAGCATGTATGCTTCTGCTACTTGTTCTACATCAGACTTTCTTCCGCAAACGGCGAAACGCTTTGACTCGGTGAGTTTCGCGGCATTCCGACTTCGATGCCCCGGTTGCCGAAATTCAGTTGCCTTTGAATTTCGGGTGATCCCTCTTGAGCATGTATGCTTCTGCTACTTGTTCTACATCAGACTTCTTCCGCAAAGGGCGAAACGCTTTGACTCGGTGAGTTTCGCGGCATTCCGACTTCGATGCCCGGTTGCCGAAATTCAGTTGCCTTTGAATTTCGGGTGATCCCTCTTGAGCATGTATGCTTTGCTACTTGTTCTACATCAGACGTCCTTCCGCAAACGGCGAAACGCTTTGACTCGGTGAGTTTCGCGGCATTCCGACTTCGATGCCCGGTTGCCGAAATTCAGTTGACCTTTGAATTTCGGGTGATCCCTCTTGAGCATGTATGCTTCTGCTACTTGTTCTACATAAGACTTCTTCCGCAAACGGCGAAACGCTTTGACTCGGTGAGTTTCGCGGCATTCCGACTTCGATGCCCCGGTTGCCGAAATTCAGTTGCCTTTGAATTTCGGGTGATCCCTCTTGAGCATGTATGCTTCTGCTACTTGTTCTACATCACACTTCCTTCCGCAAACGGCGAAACGCTTTGGCTCGGTGAGTTTCGCGGCATTCCGATTTCGATGCCCGGTTGCCGAAATTCAGTTGCCTTTGAATTTCGGGTGATCCCTCTTGAGCATGTATGCCTCTGCAACTTGTTCTACTTCAGACTTTCTTCCGCAAACGGCGAAACGCTTTGACTCGGTGTGTTTCGCGGCATTCCGACTTCGATGACCCGGTTGCCGAAATTCAGTTGCCTTTGATTTTCGGGTGATCCCTCTTGAGCATGTATGCCTCTGCAACTTGTTCTACATCAGACTTCCTTCCGCAAACGGGGAAACGCTTTGATTCGGTGAGTTTCGTGGCATTCTGATTTCGATGCCCCGGTTGCCGAAATTCAGTTGCCTTTGAATTTCGGGTGATCCCTCTTGAGCATGTATGCTTCTGCTACTTGTTCTCCATCACACTTTCTTCCGCAAATGGCGAAACGCTTTGACTCGGTGAGTTTCGCGGCATTCCAACTTCGATGCCCCGATTGCCGAAATTCAGTTGCCTTTGAATTTCGGGTGATCGCTCTTGAGCATGTATGCTTCTGCTACTTGTTCTACATCAGACTTTCTTCCGAAAATAGCAAAACGCTCTGACTCGGTGAGTTTCGCGGTATTCCGACTTCCATGCCCTGGTTGCCGAAATTCTGCTGCCTTTGAATTTCGGGTGATCCCTCTTGAGCATGTATGCTTCTGCTACTTGTTCTACATCACACTTTCTTCCGCAAACAGCGAAACGCTTTGACTCGGTGAGTTTCGCGGCATTCCGACTTCGATGCCCCGGTTGCCGAAATTCAGTTGCCTTTGAATTTCGGGTGATCCCTCTTGAGCATTTATGCTTTTGCTACTTGTTCTACTTCACACTTTCTTCCGCAAACGACGAAACGCTTTGACTCGGTGAGTTTCGTGGCATTCCGACTTCGATGCCCCGGTTGCCGAAATTCAGGTCCCTTTGAATTTCGGGTGATCCCTCTTGAGCATGCATGCTTCTGCTACTTGTTCTACATCACACTTTCTTACGCAAATGGCGAAGCGCTTTGACTCGGTGAGTTTCGCGGCATTTCGACTGCGATGCCCCGTTTGCCGAAATTCATTTGCCTTTCAATTTCGGGTGATCCCTCTTGAGCATGTATGCTTCTGCTACTTGTTCTACTTTAGACTTTCTTCCGCAAACAGTGAAACGCTTTGACTCGGTGAGTTTCGCGGCATTACGACTTCGATGCCCCGATTGCCGAAATTCATTTGCCTTTCAATTTCGGGTGATCCCTCTTGAGCATGTATGCTTCTGCTACTTGTTCTACTTTAGACTTTCTTCCGCAAACAGTGAAACGCTTTGACTCGGTGAGTTTCGCCGCATTCCGACTTCGATGCCCCGGTTGCCGAAATTCAGTTGCCTATGAATTTCGGGTGATCCCTCTTGAGATGTATGCTTCTGCTACTTGTTCTACATCACACTTTCTTCCGCAAACGGCGAAACGCTTTGATTCGGTGAGTTTCACGGCATTCCGACTTTGATGCCGCGTTGCCGAAATTCAGTTGCCTATGAATTTCGGGTGATCCATCTTGAGCATTTATGCTTCTGCTACTTGTTCTACATCACACTTTCTTCCACAAACGACGAAACGCTTTGACTCGGTGAGTTTCGTGGCATTCCGACTTTGATGCCCGAGTTGCCGAAATTCAGTTGCCTTTGAATTTCGGGTGATCCCTCTTGAGCATGTATGCTTCTGCTACTTGATCTACATCAGACTTTCTTCCGCAAACGGCGAAACACTTTGTTTGACTCGGTGAGTTTCGCGGCATTCCGACTTCGATGCCCCGGTTGCCGAAATTCAGTTGCCTTTGAATTTCGGGTGATCCCTCTTGAGCATGTATGCTTTGCTACTTGTTCTACATAGACTTTCTTCCGCAAACGGCGAAACGCTTTGACTCGGTGAGTTTCGCGGCATTTCCGACTTCGATGCCCGGTTGCTGAAATTCAGTTGCCTTTGAATTTCGGGTGATCCCTCTTGAGCATGTATGCTTCTGCTACTTGTTCTACATCAGACTTCTCCGCAAACGGCGAAACGCTTTGACTCGGTGAGTTTCGCGGCATTCCGACTTCGATGCCCGGTTGCCGAAATTCAGTTGCCTTTGAATTTCGGGTGATCCCTCTTGAGCATGTATGCTTCTGCTACTTGTTCTACATCAGACTTTCTTCCACAAACGGCGAAACGCTTTGACTCGGTGAGTTCGCGGCATTCGACTTCGATGCCCGTTGCCGAAATTCAGTTGCCTTTGAATTTCGGGTGATCCCACTTGAGAATGTATGCTTCTGCTACTTGTTCTACATCAGACTTTCTTCCACAAACGGCGAAACGCTTTGACTCGGTGAGTGTCGCGGCATTCCGACTTCCATGTCCCGGTTGCCGAAATTCAGTTGCCTTTGAATTTGGGTGATCCCTCTTGAGCATGTATGCTTTGCTACTTGTTCTACATCATACTTCCTTCCGCAAACGGCGAAACGCTTTGACTCGGTTAGTGTCGCGGCATTCCGCCTTCCATGTCCCGGTTGCCGAAATTCAGTTGCCTTTGAATTTCGGGTGATCCCTCTTGAGCATGTATGCTTCTGCTACTTGTTCTACATCAGTCTCTTCCGCAAACGGCGAAACGCTTTGACTCGGTGAGTTTCGCGGCATTCCGACTTCGATGCCCGGTTTGCCGAAATTCAGTTGCCTTTGAATTTCGGGTGATCCCTCTTGAGCATGTATGCTTCTGCTACTTGTTCTACATCACACTTCCTTCCGCAAACGGCGAAACGCTTTGACTCGGTGAGTTTCGCGGCATTCCGACTTCGATGCCCGGTTGCCGAAATCAGTGTTTGTTTGAATTTAGGGTGATCCTCTTGAGCATGTATGCTTCTGCTACTTGTTCTACATCAGACTTCTTTCGCAAAGGACAACGCTTTGACTCGGTGAGTTTCGCGGCATTCCGACTTCGATGCCCCGGTTGCGAAATTCAGTTGCCTTTGAATTTGGGTGATCCTCTTGAGCATGTATGCTTCTGCTACTGTTGTTCTACATCAGACTTTCTTCCGCAAAGGGCGAAACGCTTTGACTCGGGTGAGTTTCGCGGCATTCCGACTTCGATGCCCCGGTTGCCGAAATTCAGTTGCCTTTGAATTTCGGGTGATCATCTTGAGCATGTATGCTTCTGATACTTGTTATACATCAGACATTCTTCCGCAAACGGCGAAACGCTTTGACTATCGGTGAGTTTCGCGCATTCCGACTTCGATTCCCCGGTTGCCGAAATTCAGTTGCCTTTGAATTTCGGGTGATCCCTCTTGAGCATTGTATGCTTCTTTGTTTACATCAGGACTTTCTTCCGCAAACGGCGAAACGCTTTGAATCGGTGAGTTTTGCGGCATTCGACTTCGATGCCCCTGTTGCCGAATTCAGTTGCCTTTGAATTTCGGGTGATCCCTCTTGAGCATGTATGCTTCTGCTACTTGTTCTACATCACACTTCTTCCGCAAAAGCGAAAGTTTGACTCGGTGAGTTTCGCGGCATTCCGACTTCGATGCCCCGGTTGCCGAAATTCAGTTGCCTTTGAATTTCGGGTGATCCCTCTTGAGCATGTATGCTTCTGCTACTTGTTCTACATCAGACTTCTCCGCAAAACGGCGAACGCTTTGACTCGGTGAGTG
>CM055362.1:19962100-19978231 GCA_029228515.1 Populus alba x Populus x berolinensis | reverse complement strand
AGTCAAAGCGTTTCGCCGTTTGCGGAAGGAAGTATGATGTAGAACAAGTAGCAGAAGCATACATGCTCAAGAGGGATCACCCGAAATTCAAAGGCAACTGAATTTCGGCAACCGGGGCATCGAAGTCGGAATGCCGCGAAACTCACCGAGTCAAAGCGTTTCGCCGTTTGCGGAAGAAGTCTGATGTAGAACAAGTAGCAGAAGCATACATGCTCAAGAGGGATCACCCGAAATTCAAAGGCAACTGAATTTCGGCAACCGGGGCATCGAAGTCGGAATGCCGCGAAACTCACCGAGTCAAAGCGTTTCGCCGTTTGCGGAAGAAAGTATGATGTAGAACAAGTAGCAGAAGCATACATGCTCAAGAGGGATCACCCGAAATTCAAAGGCAACTGAATTTCGGCAACCGGGCATCGAAGTCGGAATGCCGCGAAACTCACCGAGTCAAAGCGTTTCGCCGTTTCCGGAAGAAAGTATGATGTAGAACAATTAGCAGAAGCATACATGCTCAAGAGGGATCACCCGAAATTCAAAGGCAACTGAATTTCGGCAACCGGGGCATCGAAGTCGGAATGCCGCGAAAGTCACCGAGTCAAAGCGTTTCGCCGTTTGCGGAAGAAAGTATGATGTACAACAAGTAGCAGAAGCATACATGCTCAAGAGGGATCACCTGAAATTCAAATGCAACTGAATTTCGGCAACCGGGCCATCGAAGTCGGAATGCCTCGAAACTCACCGAGTCAAAGCGTTTCGCCGTTTGCGGAAGAAAGTATGATGTAGAACAAGTAGCAGAAGCATACATGCTCAAGAGGGATCACCCGAAATTCAAAGGCAACTGAATTTCGGCAACCGGGGCATCGAAGTCGGAATGCCTCGAAACTCACCGAGTAGAGGGATCACCTGAATTTCAAAGGCAACTGAATTTCGGCAACCTGGACATCGAAGTAGAAATGCCTCGAAACTCACCGAGTCAAAGCGTATAGCCGTTTGCGGAAGAAAGTATGATGTAGAACAAGTAGCAGAAGCATACATGCTCAAGAGGGATCACCCGAAATTCAAAGGCAACTGAATTTCGGCAACCGGGCGATCGAAGTCGGAATGCCGCGAAACTCACCGAGTCAAAGCGTTTCGCCGTTTGCGGAAGAAAGTATGATGTAGAACAAGTAGCAGAAGCATACATGCTCAAGAGGGATCACCCGAAATTCAAAGGCAACTGAATTTCGGCAACCGGGGCATCGAAGTCGGAATGCCTCGAAACTCACCGAGTCAAAGCGTTTCGCCGTTTGCGGAAGAAAGTATGATGTAGAACAAGTAGCAGAAGCATACATGCTCAAGAGGGATCACCCGAAATTCAAAGGCAACTGAATTTCGGCAACCGGGCATCGAAGTCGGAATGCCGCGAAACTCACCGAGTCAAAGCGTTTCGCCGTTTGCGGAAGAAAGTATGATGTAGAACAAGTAGCAGAAGCATACATGCTCAAGAGGGATCACCCGAAATTCAAAGGCAACTGAATTTCGGCAACCGGGGCATCGAAGTCGGAATGCCGCGAAACTCACCGAGTCAAAGCGTTTCGCCGTTTGCGGAAGAAAGTATGATGTAGAACAAGTAGCAGAAGCATACATGCTCAAGAGGGATCACCCGAAATTCAAAGGCAACTGAATTTCGGCAACCGGGGCATCGAAGTCGGAATGCCGCGAAACTCACCGAGTCAAAGCGTTTCGCCGTTTGCGGAAGAAAGTATGATGTAGAACAAGTAGCAGAAGCATACATGCTCAAGAGGGATCACCCGAAATTCAAAAGGCAAAACTGCGAATTTCGGCAACCGGGGTTCCGAGAAGGTCGGGATGTCCTCACGAAACTCACCGCGTCAATGCGTTGTCGCCGTTTGCGGAAGAAAGTATGATGTAGTAACAAGTAGAAGAAGCATACGTGATCAAGAGGGATCAGCCGACTTCCAAAGGCACCCTGACTTTTCGTCAACCGGGACATCGACACTCGGTATGCCTCGAATAACTCACGAAGTCAAAGCTTTTCAAGACGTTTGCGGACGAAAGCCTGATGTTAGAACAAGTAGCAGACTTATACATGCTCAAGAGGGATCACCCGAAATTCAAAGAGAACTGAAATTTCGGCACAACAGGGCAACGCCGTCGGACTGCCTGAAAATCACTCGAGTCACAAGCATTTCGACATTATGCGGAAGACAAATATGATGCTCCCGATGAAGTAGCAGAAGCATACATGCTCATGAGGGATCATCCGAAATTCAAAGGCAAATGCAATTTCGGCAAACTCGAGGGAATCGAAGTCGGTATGCCACGAAACTCACCGAGTCAAAGCGTTTCGCCGTTTGCGGACGAAAGTTTGATGTAGAACACGTAGCTGTTGCACTATGCTCAAGAGGGATCACCCGACAAATCAAAGGCAACGGAATTTCCGGCAACGGGGGAATCGAAAGTCGGAATGCCTCTGAAACTTCTAGCGTTAAAGCGTTTCGCTGTTAGCGGAAGAAAGTATGCCTGTTTGACACGTAGCAGAAGCATACTTGCGCTAAGATGGATCACCCGAAAGTCACCGGCAACAGCCTTTTTCGCGCAACCGGGGCATCGAAGTCGGAATGCTTCGAACACTCACCGAGTAGAGGGATCACCTGAATTTCAAAGGCAACTGAATTTCGGCAATCGGGGCATCGAAGTCGGAATGCCGCGAAACTCACCGAGTCAATAGCGTTTCGCCGTTTGCGGAAGCAAGTATGATGTAGAACAAAGTACCGGAAGCGTACATGCTGATGAGGGATCACCCGAAATTACACGGCAAATGAATTTCGGCCAACCGGGACTATCGAAGTCGGCATGCCTCGAAACTCACCGAGTCAAAGCCTTTTCCGTTTGCGGAAGAAAGTATGATGATAGAACAAGTAGCAGTGCATACTTGTCTCCAGTGGGATTCACCCAAAATTCAAAGGCAAGGAATTTCGGCTACCGGGTGGCTGCATCGACGTCGGCATGCCTTCGAAACTCAACCGACGTCAAAGCGTTTCGCCGTTTGCGGAAGAAATGTATGATGTAGAACAAGTAGCAGAAGCTCATACATGCTTCAAGAGGGTTCATCTCCGACTACAAGGGCAACCGAAATTCGGCAACCGGGACATCGAAATCGGCGTGACTCGAAACGCACCGAGTCAAAGTGTTTCGCAGTTCGCGGAAGAAAGTATGATGTAGGAACAAGTAGCAGAAGCATACTAAGCTCAAGAGGGATCACCCGAAATTATACGGCAATGGAATTTTCGCGGCAACTCGGGGAATCGATACGTCGGAATGCCTCGAAACTCACCGAGTCAAAGACGTTTCGCCGTTTGCGGAAGAAAGTATGAAGTAGAACAAGTAGCACAAGCATACATTTTCCAGAGGGATCTCCCGAAAATTCAAAGGCAAATGGAATTTCGGCAGCAACCGGGGAATCGAAGTCGGAATGCCTGGTTACTCACCGAGTCAAAGCGTTTCGCCGTTTGCGGACGAAACGTATTATGTAGAACAAGTAGCAGAAGCATACGTGGATCCGAGGGAACAGCCGAAATTCAAAGGCAATGCCACTGCTCTCGGCAACGGGCACATCGAAGTCGGAATGCTCGAAAACTTTCCGATTCCCTGCGTTTAGACGTTTGCGGAGGAAGCATATGATGTAGAACAAGTAGCTGAATCATACATGCTCACAGAGGGATTCTACCGCCGAAAATTCATAGGCAACAGAATTGTCGGCAACCGGGGCATCGAAGTCGGAATGTCTCGGAAATCACCGAGTCAAAGCCTTTCGACCGTTTGCGGAAGTCATAATATGATGCAGACGAAAGTAGCAGAAGCATAACATGCTCCAGTGGGATCATCACGAATACATTCCAAAGGCAAAATGAATTTCGGCAACCCGGGGCATCGACTCGGTTGCTCGACAACTCACCGACGTTCAAAGGCGTTTCGCCGTTTGCGGAAGAAAATTCTGATGTCGTGAACACGTCGCAGAAGCATACATGATCAAGAGGGATCATCCGACATTTCAAAGGCAACTGTAATTTCAGCACACGGGGCATCGAAGTCGGAATGCCTTGAAACTTCTACCGTGTCAAAGCGTTTCGCCGTTTGCGGAAGGAAGTATGATGTAGAACAAGTAGCAGAAGCGTACATGCTCACGTGGGAGTCACCCGAAATTAAAAGGCAAACTAAATTTCGGCAACCGGGACTCATCGATGTCGGAATGCCTCGAAAATCACCGAGTCAACGCGTTTCGCCGTTTGCGGAAGAACGTATGATGTTTAGAACTAGTAGCAGTAGCATACATGCTCATGAGGGATCACCTAAATTCAAAGGCATCGGAATTTCGGGGCAAAAGGGGCATCGCAGTCGGAATTAGACACTAACCGAGTCAAAGCGATTCCACATGTTTGCGAACGAAAGTCTGAAGTTAGGAACCAAGTAGCATAGTCGATACTTGCTCAAGAGGGGATCACTCCGAAATTCAAAGCGAACTGAATTTCGGCACACGTGGCATCGAAGTCGGAATGCCCTCGAAAACCACCGAGTCACAAGCGTTTCGCTGTATATTCGGAAGAAAGTATGATGTAGAACTAAGTCAGCCAGAAGTCATTCTTGTTCAAGAGATGTCATCCGAAATTCGCAAAGGCAACTGAATTTCGGCAAACGGGGCATCAGAACTAACCGAAAGCATCGAAAATCACCCGAATCAAACGGGTTTCGGGGGGGGAATCAGGACGTTTGCGGACGAAAGTATGAAGTATGAACAACGTCGCAGAAGGCATACATGCTCAAGCGGGATCACCAGAAATTTAAAAGGCAAATGAATTTCTGGCCAACGGGACAGCGAAGTCGGGACAGCCTCGAAATCTCACCGAGTCACAGCGTTTCCCCGTTTGCGGAAGAACGTTTCTGATGTAGAACAAGTAGCACAAGCATTACAACTTATTCAGAGGGATCTCTCGAAATTCAAAGGCAAATGAATTTCGGCAAAGGCGCATCGAAGTCGGCATGCCTCCGAAATCCACCGAGTCAAAGCGTTTCTAGCCGTCTTTGCGGAATGAAAGTATGATGTAGAACAAGTAGCAGAAGATTACATGCTCATGAGGGATCACGCCGAAATTCAAAGACCAATCCGAATTTCGGCAACCGGGACATCGAGAAGTCGGAATGCCGCCGAATAATCACCGAGTCTAAAGCTGTTTCTCCGTTTGCGGAAGAAAGTAGGATGTAGAACGCAAGTAGCCAAGCATACATATTCCGAGGGATCCTCCGAAATTCAAAGGCAACTGAAATTTTCTGGCTCCACTGGGCATCGACGTCAGGAATGCTTGAACACTCACTCTGAGTTCAAAGACGTTTCGCCCGTTTGCGGACGAAAAGTATGATGTAGAAACAATATAGCAGAAAGCTATGCATGCTCAAGAGGGATCACAGTAGATGAAAAGTCAACTGAATTTTCGGCAATGGGACATCGAAGTCGGCTGCCTTCGAAACTCGCCCGAGTTCAAGCGTTTCCACGTTAGCGGAAGAAAAGTAAGATGTAGGAAATGTCTGCACAAGCATACATATTTAAGAGGGATCTCCCGAAAATTCAAAGGCAAAAGCAATTTCGGGAACCGGTGCATCGAAGTCGGAATGCTCGAAAACTCACCGCGTCAAAGCGTGTCGCCGTTATCGGAAGAAAGTATGATGTAGAACAAGACGTAGCAGAAGCATACATGCTCATGAGGGATCACCCGAAATTCCAAAGCCAAACCGAATTTCGCGGCAACACGGGGCTCAATCGAAAGTCGGAATGCTCGAAAAAGCTCACTGAGTCAAAGCGTTTCTCTCGTTTGCGGAAGAAAGTATGATGTAGAACAAGTAGCCAATAGTTATACATGCTACAAGAGGGATCACCCGAAATTTAAAAGGCAACTGACTTACGGCAACCGGGACAATCCTGTCGCGGATGCCTCGAAACTCACCGAGTCAAAGCGTTTCTAGTTGCGGACAGAAAGTATGTCGTAGACAGGTAGCACCGCAATTATATTCGAGGGATCGCCCGAACTTCAAAGGCAACTGAATTTCGGATCACACGGGGACACTCGAAGTCGGCAATGCATGCGAAATACCTCAGCCGTTGTCATATGCGTTTCGCCGTTTGCGGAAGATTGTATGATGTAGAACACAAGTCGCAGCGCATACTCTGCTCAAGGAGGGGCTCACCCGCAAATTCAAAGGAAACTGAATTTCGGCAACCGGTCAATTGAAGTCGGAATGCCTCGAAACTCACCGAGTCAAAGCGTTTCCCCGTTTGCGCAAGACTAGTATGATGTAGAACCAAGTAGCACAAGTTACCATATTCTTTATATCAAGAGCGGATCTCGCCTCCGAAATCCAAAGGCAACTGTATTTCTGGCAACCGTGGCATCGAAGTCGTGAATGCCTCATAACACTCACCGAGTCAAAGCGTCGTCGCCGTTTGCGGAAGAACAGTATGATGTAAAACAAGTTGCAGAAGCGTACATGCTCATGAGGGATCCTCCGAAATTCATAGGCAACTGATATTTCGGCAACCGGGCAATCGAAGTGGGACTGCCTCGAAACTCACCGAGTAGAGGGATCACCTGAATTTCAAAGGCAACTGAATTTCGGCAACCGGGGCATCGAAGTCGGAATGCCGCGGAAATCATCGCGTCATAGCGTTTCACCCGTTGTTGCGGATGAAAGTATGAAGTTAGAACAAGTAGCACAAAGTATACATACTCTACAGGGGCTCTCCCGAAATTTCAAAGGCAACATGACTTTCTGGCTAACGGGGCATCGAAGTCGGGAAGGGCCGTGAAATCCTCTCCGTGTCAAAGCGTTTCTGCCGTATGCGGACGAAAGTATGATGTTAGACCAAAAGTAGCAGAACGCAATGCATGCTCAAGGAGGGATCACCCGTAAAATTAAACAGTCAACTGAATTTCGGCAATCGGGACATTCGAAGTCGGAATGCCCTCCGAAACTCACCGGAGACAAAGCGTTTCGCCGTTTGCGGAAGAAAGTTTGATGTAGAGAACAAGTAGCACACAAGCAAACCATATTCTAGAGGGATCTCCTGAAATTCTAAGGCAACTGAATTTCGGCAACCGGGGAATCGAAAGTCGAAATGCCTCGAAAACTCACCGAGTATAAGCGTTTCGCGTTGCGGAGTAAGTATGATGTAGAACAGAGTACAGAAGCCATACATGCTCAGGAGGGATCACCCGATAATCAAGCCTCAAACTGAATTTCGGCAATCGGGACATCGAAGTCGGACTGCTCATCTGCAGAAACTCACCGAGTCTCCAAGCGTTTCGCCGTTTGCCGGAGAATGATATAGATGTAGAACAAGGTAGCTGAAGCATACATGCTCAAGAGGGATCACCGAAAATTAAAAGGCAACAGAATTTCGGCAACCGGAATCGAAGTCGGAATGCCTCGAAACCTCACCGAGTCAAAGCGTTTCGCCGTTTGCGGAAGAAAGTTTGATGTAGTAACAAGTAGCTACAAGCACTACATATTCCTGAGGGATCTCCCGATAAATCAAAGGTCCAACTGAATTTCGCGCCAACGGGGCATCGAAAGTCGGTAATGCCTCGAAACTCACCGAGTAGAGGGATAACCAGAATTTCAAAGGCAACTGAATTTCGGCAACCGGGGCATCGAAGTCGGAATGCCCGAAACTCCCCGAGTCAAAGCGTTTCGCTCGTTTGCGGAAGAAAAGTATGGATGTAGAACACGTAGCAGATGCAATACATGCTCCATGAGGGATCACCCGAAATTCCAAAGCCCAAATGCATTTCTCGGAAAACTGGGAAATCGGAAGTCGTGACTGCCGCGAAACTCACCGAGTTCAAGCGTTTCGCCCGTTTGCGGAAGAAGCTCATGTATGTAGAACACAAGTTGCCAAAGCATACATATTCCAAGTGGGATCTCCACGAAATTCGAAGGCTAATCTGTAGCTTCGGCAACCGGGGCAGACGAAGTCGGAAGATGCCTTTAGAAACTCCACCGATTCAAAAGCGTTTCGCGTTTTTTTGGCGGGAAGACTGTCTGATGTGTAGTAACAAAGTCGAGAAGCATACATGTCAAGAGGGGATTCAGAAAATTAAAAGGCAAAGAACTTCGGCAAACCGGGGATCATCGAAGTCGGAATGCCTCGACACCTCACCGCGTCAAAGAGTTCCCCTGTTTGCGACAGAAAGTATTGATGTAGAACAAGTAGCCAAGCATCCATATTCAAGAGGGCTTCCCGACAATCAAAGGACCAATTGACATTCGGCAACACGGGGCATCGAAGACGGAATGCCTCGCAACTCACGGAGTCCAAAGCGTTGTGCCGTTTGCGGACGAATGTATGAAGTAGAACAAGTAGCAGAAGCATTACTATGCTTCACAAGAGGGGAATCACCCGAAATGTTAAAACGGCAAATGAATTGGGCCACTCACGGGGACATCGAAGTCGGAATGCTCTGAAACTCACCGCGTCAAAGCGTTTACCGTTTGTCGGGAAGATAGTATTGTCTGTAGAACAAGTAGCACAAGGCCATACTTATGCTCCAGAGGGATCACTCGAAAATTCGACAGGCAACTGTCATCTCGGGCAACCGGGGCATCGCATTCGGAATTTCTCGCGCACCTTCAGCGTATCAAAGCGTTTCCTACTTTTGCGGACGGAAAGTATGATGTAGAACAAGTCGCAGAAGCCTACTTGTTCACAAGAGAGATCATGAAATCCAAAGGCAACTGCATTTCGGCAACCGGGACATCGAACCTGGAATGCCTCGAAACTCACTCCGAATCCAAAGCGCTTTCGCCGTTTGCGCGAACGAAAAGTATGATGTAGACACAAGTAGCGGAAGCATACATGTCAAGAGGGATCACCCGAAATGAAAAGGCTATGATCGAATTTCGGCAACCGGGGCATCAAAGCTCGGAATGCCGCGAAAAAACTCACCGAGTCAAAGCGTTTCGCCGTTTGCGTGAAGAAAGTTTCATGTAGAACAAGATAGCTAAGCATACTTGCTCAAGAGGGATCTCTCGAAATTGAAAGGCAACTGAATTTCGGCAACCCTCCCCCCCCCGGGACATCGACAGTCGGAATGCCTCGAAAACTCACCGAGTCCAAAGCGTTTCGAAGTTTGGGGGATGAAAGAAAGTCTGATGTAAGAACAAGTAGCAGAAGCATTACATGCTCACAGAGGGATCACCCGAAATTCAAAGGCAACTGAATTTCGGCAAAGGGAATCGAAGTCGGAATGTCTCGAAACTCACCGAGTCAAAGCGTTTCGCCGTTTGGGGAAGAAAAGTCTGATGTAGAACAAGTAGCACAAGCATACATAGCTCATAGAGGGATCACCCGAAATTCAAAGGCAATGACATTCTCGGCAAACGGGGCATCGAAGTCGGAATGCCGCGGAACTCACCGAGTATCGAAACTCATCCGTGTCAAAGCGTTTCGCCGTTTGCGGAAGAAAGTATGATGTAGAACAAGTAGCTAGAAGCACCTACATGCTCAAGAGGGATCACCCGAAATTCAAAGGCAACTGAATTTCGGCAACCGGGACATCGAAGTCGGAATGCCTCGAAACTCACCGAGTCAAAGCGTTTCGCCGTTTGCGGAAGAAAGTATGATGTAGAACAAGTAGCAGAAGCATACAACTCAAGAGGGATCACCCGAAATTCAAAAGCAACTGAATTTCGGCTACCGGGGCAACGAAGTCGGAATGACCGCGAAACTCACCGAGTCAAAGCGTTTTCCCGTTTGCGGACGAAAGTATGATGTAGAACAAGTAGCAGAAGCATACATGCTCATGAGGGATCACCCGAAATTCAAAGGCACCTGACTTTCGGCAACTAGGGAATCGAAGTCGGAAAGACAACTGAATTTCGGCAACCGGGGCATCGAAGTCGGAATGCCGCGAAAGTCACCGAGTCAAAGCGTTTCGCTGTTTGCGGAAGAAAGTATGATGTAGAACAAGTAGCAGAAGCATACATGCTCAAGAGGGACCACCCGAAATTCAAAGGCAACTGAATTTCGGCAACCGGGGCATCGAAGTCGGAATGCCTCGAAACTCACCGAGTCAAAGCGTTTCGCCGTTTGCGGAAGAAAGTATGATGTAGAACAAGTAGCAGAAGCATACATGCTCAAGAGGGATCACCCGAAATTCAAAGGCAACTGAAGGCAACTGAATTTCGGCAACCGGGGCATCGAAGTCGGAATGCCGCGAAACTCACCGAGTCAAAGCGTTTCGCCGTTTGCGGAAGAAAGTATGATGTAGAACAAGTAGCAGAAGCATACATGCTGAAGAGGGATCACCCGAAATTCAAAGGCAACTGAATTTCGGCAACCGGGGCATCGAAGTCGGAATGCCTCGAAACTCACCGAGTCAAAGCGTTTCGCCGTTTGCGGAAGAAAGTATGATGTAGAACAAGTAGCAGAAGCATACATGCTCAAGAGGGATCACCCGAAATTCAAAGGCAACTGAATTTCGGCAACCGGGGCATCGAAGTCGGAATGCCTCGAAACTCACCGAGTCAAAGCGTTTCGCCGTTTGCGGAAGAAAGTACGATGTAGAACAAGTAGCAGAAGCATACATGCTCAAGAGGGATCACCCGAAATTCAAAGGCAACTGAATTTCGGCAACCGGGGCATCGAAGTCGGAATGCCGCGAAACTCACCGAGTCAAAGCGTTTCGCCGTTTGCGGAAGAAAGTATGATGTAGAACAAGTAGCAGAAGCATACATGCTCAAGAGGGATCACCCGAAATGCAAAGGCAACTGAATTTCGGCAACCGGGCATCGAAGTCCGGAATGCGCGAAACTCACCGAGTCAAAGCGTTTCGCCGTTTGCGGAAGAAAGTATGATGTAGAACAAGTAGCAGAAGCATACATGCTCAAGAGGGATCACCCGAAATTCAAAGGCAACTGAATTTCGGCAACCGGGGCGTTGAAGTCGGAATGCCTCGAAACTCACCGAGTCAAATCGTTTCGGCCGTTTGGGAAGAAAGTATGATGTAGAACAAGTAGGAGAAGCATACATGCTCAAGAGGGATCACCCGAAATTCAAAGGCAACTGAATTTCGGCATCCGGGCATCGAAGTCGGAATGCCTCGAAACTCACCGAGTCAAAGCGTTTCGCCGTTTGCGGAAGAAAGTATGATGTAGAACAAGTAGCAGAAGCATACATGCTCAAGAGGGATCACCTGAAATGCAAAGGCAACTGAATTTCGGCAACCGGGCATCGAAGTCGGAATGCCGCGAAACTCACCGAGTCAAAGCGTTTCGCCGTTTGCGGAAGAAAGTATGATGTAGAACAAGTAGCAGAAGCATACATGCTCAAGAGGGATCACCCGAAATTCAAAGGCAACTGAATTTCGGCAACCGGGACATCGAAGTCGGAATGCCTCGAAACTCACCGAGTCAAAGCGTTTCGCCGTTTGCGGAAGAAAGTATGATGTAGAACAAGTAGCAGAAGCATACATGCTCAAGAGGGATCACCCGAAATTCAAATGCAACTGAATTTCGGCAAGCGGGGCATCGAAGTCGGAATGCCTCGAAACTCACCGAGTCAAAGCGTTTCGCCGTTTGCGGAAGAAAGGATGATGTAGAACAAGTAGCAGAAGCATACATGCTCAAGAGGGATCACCCGAAATGCAAAGGCAACTGAATTTCGGTAACCTGGGCATCGAAGTCGGAATGCCGCAAAAGTCACCGAGTCAAAGCGTTTCGCCGTTTGCGGAAGAAAGTATGATGTAGAACAAGTAGCAGAAGCATACATGCTCAAGAGGGATCACCCGAAATGCAAAGGCAACTGAATTTCGGCAACCGGGGCATCGAAGTAGGAATGCCTCGAAACTCACCGAGTCAAAGCGTTTCGCCGTTTGCGGAAGAAAGTATGATGTAGAACAAGTAGCAGAAGCATACATGCTCAAGAGGGATCACCCGAAATTCAAAGGCAACTGAATTTCGGCAACCGGGGCATCGAAGTCGGAATGCCTCGAAACTCACCGAGTCAAAGCGTTTCGCCGTTTGCGGAAGAAAGTATGATGTAGAACAAGTAGCAGAAGCATACATGCTCAAGAGGGATTACCCAAAATGCAAAGGCAACTGAATTTCGGCAGCCGGGGCATCGAAGTCGGAATGCCTTGAAAATCACCGAGTCAAATCGTTTCGTCGTTTGCGGTAGAAGTATGATGTAGAACAAGTAGCAGAAGCATACATGCTCAAGAGGGATCTCCCGAAATTCAAAGGCAACTGAATTTCGGCAAGCGGGGCATCGAAGTCGGAATGCCTCGAAACTCACCGAGTCAAAGCGTTTCGCCGTTTGCGGAAGAAAGTATGATGTAGAACAAGTAGCAGAAGCATACATGCTCAAGAGGGATCACCCGAAATGCAAAGGCAACTGAATTTCGGCAACCGGGGCATCGAAGTCAGATTGCCGCGAAACTCACCGAGTCAAAGCGTTTCGCCGTTTGCGGAAGAAAGTATGATGTAGAACAAGTAGCAGAAGCATACATGCTCAAGAGGGATCACCCGAAATGCAAAGGCAACTGAATTTTGGCAACCGGGGCATCGAAGTCCGAATGCCTCGAAACTCACGGAGTCAAGCGTTTCGCCGTTTGCGGAAGAAAGTATGATGTAGAACAAGTTGCAGAAGCATACATGCTCAAGAGGGATCACCCGAAATTCAAAGGCAACTGAATTTCGGCAACCGGGGCATCGAAGTCGGAATGCCTCGAAACTCACCGAGTCAAAGCGTTTCGCCGTTTGCGGAAGAAAGTATGATGTAGAACAAGTAGCAGAAGCATACATGCTCAAGAGGGATCACCCGAAATGCAAAGGCAACTGAATTTCGGCAACCGGGGCATCGATGTCGGAATGCCTCGAAACTCACCGAGTCAAAGCGTTTCGCCGTTTGCGGAAGAAAGTATGATGTAGAACAAGTAGCAGAAGCATACATGCTCAAGAGGGATCACCAGAAATGCAAAGGCAACTGAATTTCGGCAACCGGGGCATCGAAGTCGGAATGCCTCGAATCACCTGAATTTCAAAGGCAACTGAATTTCGGCAATCGGGGAATCGATTCGGAATGCCTTGAAACACACCGAGTCAAAGCGTTTCGCCGTTTGCGGAAGAAAGTATGATGTAGAACAAGTAGCAGAACCATACATGCTCAAGAGGGATCACCCGAAATTCAAAGGCAACTGAATTTCGGCAACCGGGGCATCGAAGTAGAAATGCCTCGAAACTCACCGAGTCAAAGCGTTTCGCCGTTTGCGGAAGAAAGTATGATGTAGAACAAGTAGCAGAAGCATACATGCTCAAGAGGGATCACCCGAAATGCAAAGGCAACTGAATTTCGGCAACCGGGGCATCGAAGTCGGAATGCCGCGAAACTCACCGAGTCAAAGCGTTTCGCCGTTTGCGGAAGAAAGTATGATGTAGAACAAGTAGCAGAAGCATACATGCTCAAGAGGGATCACCCGAAATTCAAAGGCAACTGAATTTCGGCAACCGGGGCAGCGAAGTCGGAATGCCTCGAAGAATTTCAAAGGCAACTGAATTTCGGCAACCGGGGCATCGATTCGGAATGCCGCGAAAACACACCGAGTCAAAAGCGTTTCGCCGTTTGCGGAAGAAAGTATGATGTAGAACAAGTAGCAGAAGCATACATGCTCAAGAGGGATCACCCGAAATTCAAAGGCAACTGAATTTCAGCAACCGGGACCTCGAAGTAGAATGCCTCGAAACTCACCGAGTCAAAGCGTTTCGCCGTTTGCGGAAGAAAGTATGATGTAGAACAAGTAGCAGAAGCATACATGCTCAAGAGGGATCACCCGAAATGCAAAGGCAACTGAATTTCGGCAACCGGGGCATCGAAGTCGGAATGCCTCGAAACTCAACGAGTCAAAGCGTTTCGCCGTTTGCGGAAGAAAGTATGATGTAGAACAAGTAGCAGAAGCATACATGCTCAAGAGGGATCACCCGAAATTCAAAGGCAACTGAATTTCGGCAACCGGGGCATCGAAGTCGGAATGCCGCGAAACTCACCAAGTCAAAGCGTTTCGCCGTTTGCGGAAGAAAGTATGATGTAGAACAAGTAGCAGAAGCAAACATGCTCCAGAGGGATCACCCGAAATTCAAAGGCAACTGAATTTCGGCAACCGGGGCATCGAAGTCGGAATGCCGCGAAACTCACCGAGTCAAAGCGTTTCGCCGTTTGCGGAAGAAAGTATGATGTAGAACAAGTAGCAGAAGCATAAATGCTCAAGAGGGATCACCCGAAATTCAAAGGCAACTGAATTTCGGCAACCGGGGCATCGAAGTCGGAATGCCTCGAAACTCACCGAGTCAAAGCGTTTCGCCGTTTGCGGAAGAAAGTATGATGTAGAACAAGTAGCAGAAGCATACATGCTCGAGAGGGATCACCCGAAATTCAAAGGCAACTGAATTTCGGTAACATGGACATCGAAGTCGAAATGCCTCGAAACTCACCGAGTCAAAGCGTTTCGCCGTTTGCGGAAGAAAGTATGATGTAGAACAAGTAGCAGAAGCATACATGCTCAAGAGGGATCACCCGAAATTCAAAGGCAACTGAATTTCGGCAACCGGGACATCGAACTCGGAATGCCTCGAAACTCACCGAGTCAAAGCGTTTCGCCGTTTGCGGAAGAAAGTATGATGTAGAACAAGTAGCAGAAGCATACATGCTCAAGAGGGATCACCCGAAATTCAAAGGCAACTGAATTTCGGCAACCGGGACATCGAAGTCGGAATGCCGCGAAAGTCACCGAGTCAAAGCGTTTCGCCGTTTGCGGAAGAAAGTATGATGTAGAACAAGTAGCAGAAGCATACATGCTCAAGAGGGATCACCCGAAATGCAAAGGCAACTGAATTTCGGCAACGGGGCATCGAAGTCGGAATGCCTCGAAACTCACCGAGTAGAGGGATCACCTGATTTTAAAGGCAACTGAATTTGGGCAATCGGGGCATCGATTCGGAATGCCTCGAAACTCACCGAGTCAAAGCGTTTCGCCGTTTGCGGAAGAACAGTATGATGTAGAACAAGTAGAAGAAGCCATACATGCTCAAGAGGGATCACCCGAAATTCAAAGGCAACTGAATTTCGGCAACCGGGACATCGAAGTCGAAATGCCTCGAAACTCACCGAGTCAAAGAGTTTCGCCGTTTGCGGAAGAAAGTATGATGTAGAACAAGTAGCAGAAGCATACATGCTCAAGAGGGATCACCCGAAATTCAAAGGCAACTGAATTTCGGCAACCGGGGCATCAAAGTCGGAATTGCCTCGAAACTCACCGAGGTCAAAGCGTTTCGCCGTTTGCGGAAGAAAGTATGATGTAGAACAAGTAGCAGAAGCATACATGCTCAAGAGGGATCACCCGAAATTCAAAGGCAACTGAATTTCGGCAACCGGGGCATCGAAGTCGGAATGCTCGACACTTACCGAGTCAGAGCGTTTCGCCGTTTGCGGAAGAAAGTATGATGTAGAACAAGTAGCAGAAGCATACATGCTCAAGAGCGATCACCGAAATTTAAAGGCAACTGAATTTCGGCAACCGGGGCATCGAAGTCGGAATGCTTCGAAACTCACCGAGTAGAGGGATCACCTGAATTTCAAAGGCAACTGAATTTCGGCAACCGGGGCATCGAAGTCGGAATGCCTCGAAACACACCGAAGTCAAAGCGTTTCGCCGTTTGCGAAGAAGGTATGATGTAGAACAAGTAGAAGAACCATACATGCTCCAAGAGGGATCACCCGAAATTCAAAGGCAACTGAATTTCGGCAACCGGGACATCGAAGTAGAAATGCTTCGAAACTCACCGAGTCAAAGCGTTTCGCCGTTTGCGGAAGACGGTATGATGTAGAACAAGTAGCAGAAGCATACAGAGCGATCACCCGAAATTCAAAAGCAATCTGAATTTCGGCAACCGGGCATCGAAGTCGGAATGCTCGAAACTCACGAGTCAAAGCGTTTCGCCGTTTGCGGAAGAAAGTATGATGTAGAACAAGTAGCAGAAGCATACATGCTCAAGATGGATCACCAGGAATGCAAAGGCAACTGAATTTCG
>CM055362.1:19930919-19962000 GCA_029228515.1 Populus alba x Populus x berolinensis | reverse complement strand
TATGAGCTTTGATGGAATATCTTGTTTGAAGTATCATTTTTCAAAATGCTCTACTTTCATTGGTTTGAACCTTTCCTTTTACTTTCTTTTACCTCACCTTAACCTCAGCCCTATTACAACCGGAAAATAAGACCTTTTGATTCATGTAATACTTGTAATAAGTTGCTAATGGAGATGAGATTGAAAAGCAAGCTTATGGTAAACATACTCTTTGTTGAATTTGAGAGATTTAAACACATAAACCCTAAACACATGAGTGTTGGAGTGTATATCAATGAGAGGACCTATCACTTTGGCATGGCATAGATTTCATTTAAATCCAGACGATTGATTGATTTTGAAGTTTGCATGTAAATAAATTCATGAGATTTATATTATTATATCCTTCATGATTGTATTCTTGTTTATAATGCTTTGTACTCTTAGACATTGATGGGAGATTAAGAAATTGATCATAGTTATTTTCAATTTAATTTTATTTATCCCTTCTCGAGGACGAGCAAGAGCTAAGTGTGGGGGTTTTGATGTAACCATATTATTCGATATTTTCACCCGCATTTAACTATGTTTTGCATATGTTTATTTATATAAAATGCCTTGATATTCTTTGTTTTATGTTTTAAAGGCATTTTTGGATGAAAGATGCAAAAAGGAGTAAATTGGAGGTAATTGGCAGATTTGATGTTCAGTCGGTATTTTGTGCAGAGCGTGAGTTCAGAGATCGAAATGAAGTGATTCCAGTGGCATAAAAAAGCTAACATCCATACCTTTTTGGAAATGTAATGCAAGAAAAATAAAAAGAGAAGATCATGGAAATTCACATCCTTCAAAGTCAAATCTCGCAGTCTGCCAATGTTGACCTTTTCCCATAAAAATTCAATATCTGGAGCTTCAGAAGTCCAATTGATGCGAAACTCAATTGGGTTGGATTCCTTACTCAAAGATCTATAAACGCTCCAAATTTCAGCCAAAAACGATGTCATATGAAGGGAGATATATTTTCAAAGATGACAGCTGAATTCTGCCAGCAAGCAGGTTGCGTGAAGAAACGAATCAAAATTTCATCCAGAAGCATCCAAACCGACCAGCAATTTAGCTCCTCTAGTAAATATTCTAGAAGGTCAAGGAAGGCAGCCACCAACTCAACCCGCAGCCAGCAGCCAGCAGCCAGCAGCCAGCAGCCTTCACACTACCACATCTATTGATGTTCACACTTGAGCTTTGATATTTTCTTACTTACAATTTGTGTATAAATAGAGGGTGAGTAGAAGGAGGTAGAAAAGAAGAAAAGAAGAAGAAGAAGAGAAGAAGAAGAAGAAGAAGAAGAAGAGGAGGAGGAAACACAAACTCTCCCTCTACAAATCAGAAATTATGTATTCTTTCATCTTTAGGAGTAGTTTGTTCAATAGATATGCAAGGCTAAGCTCGTTTTCTTGGTTGCAAGGACACAACAACCTTCGGATTTCAAGAACTGTGAGATTTATTCTTCCTTTTATTTTCAGTTTATGTTATGAATGAGTATGTTTGTTTTCCTAGCATATTTCCTATGATTGTTTATCTTAATTGCTAGAGCGGACTCTAAGTTATTATTGTGAACAATCTATTGCTAAGTTTGATATCAAAACCGGTTTTGTGGTATATAAACTTGTGAAGCAACTAAGCTTGATAATTGTAGCGGAACTACGTTTATTAAACTTAGGGAGAACATTCGATCATAGCAACACAAATTGACAACTGGTTGTTAAGATTAAGGAAATTATCTGGATCTTAAGGCTGCCATTGGATTAAATCATTAGTGCGGACACTGTGATTGTTTGTTGGTTAGGGATAGTTATACGCGGATCCGTTAATTAACACTATTAATAAAGAAAAGATAAAATCATAATATAAACTGGAGTTTCGTTTCATGGATCGGTTCTAATTTCCGTTGGTGGATGTGTGCTTGCAACCAAGGTTTGTTTTCTTGATATATTTCAGTTTCAATTGATTTTGTTTGCTAGTTTAATTTCTGCCATAGTTTAAATCATTTCAAATCAATCCCCCCCAAATTACATAACGTACAACATAAAAAATCTAACTTCAAACTTCCTCGTGGGATCGCCCCTTGCCTTGCTCTATACTATCTTGTGTGTTTAAGCTAGGGTAATTAATTTGTGCGACCGCGAACATCGCAACAGCGGCATTCGACTTCGATCCCCCGGTTGCTGAAATTCAGTTTCCTTTGAATATTGGGTGATCCCTCTTGAGCATGTATGCTTCTGCTACTTGTTCTACAACAAACTTTCTTCCGCAAACGGCGAAACGCTTTGAATCGGTGAGTTTCGCGGCATTCCGACTTCGATGCCCCGGTTGCCGAAATTCAGTTGCCTTTGAATTTCGGGTGATCCTCTTGAGCATGTATGCTTCTGCTACTTGTTCTACATCATACTTCTTCCGCAAATGGCGAAACGCTTTGACTCGGTGAGTTTCGCGGCATTCCGACTTCGATGCCCCGGTTGCCGAAATTCAGTTGCCTTTGATTTCGAGTGATCTCTTGAGCATGTATGCTTCTGCTACTTGTTCTACATCAGTCTTTCTTCCGCAAACGGCGAAACGCTTTGACTCGGTGAGTTTCGCGGCATTCCGACTTCGATGCCCCGGTTGCTGAAATTCAGTTGCCTTTGAATTTCGGGTGATCCCTCTTGAGCATGTATGCTTCTGCTACCTGTTCTACATCAAACTTTCTTCCGCAAACTGCGAATCGCTTTGACTCGGTGAGTTTTGCGCCATTCCGACTTCGATGCCCCGGTTGCCGAAATTCAGTTGCCTTTGAATTTCGGGTGATCCCTCTTGAGCATGTATGCTTCTGCTACTTGTTCTATATCTCACATTCTTCCGCAAACTGCGAAACGCTTTGACTCGGTGAGTTTCGCGGCATTACGACTTCGATGCCCCGGTTGCCGAAATTCAGTTGCCTTTGAATTTCGGGTGATCCCTCTTGAGCATGTATGCTTCTGCTACTTGTTCTACATCAGACTTCTTCCGCAAACGGCGAAACGCTTTGACTCGGTGAGTTTCGCGGCATTCCGACTTCGATGCCCCGGTTGCCGAAATTCAGTTGCCTTTGAATTTCGGGTGATCCCTCTTGAGCATGTATGCTTCTGCTACTTGTTCTACATCAGACTTCTTCCGCAAACGGCGAAACGCTTTGACTCGGTGAGTTTCGCGGCATTCCGACTTCGATGCCCCGGTTGCCGAAATTCAGTTGCCTTTGAATTTCGGGTGATCCCTCTTGAGCATGTATGCTTCTGCTACTTGTTCTACATCAGACTTTCTTCCGCAAACGGCGAAACGCTTTGACTCGGTGAGTTTCGCGGCATTCCGACTTCGATGCCCCGGTTGCCGAAATTCAGTTGCCTTTGAATTTCGGGTGATCCCTCTTGAGCATGTATGCTTCTGCTACTTGTTCTACATCAGACTTTCTTCCGCAAACGGCGAAACGCTTTGACTCGGTGAGTTTCGCGGCATTCCGACTTCGATGCCCCGGTTGCCGAAATTCAGTTGCCTTTGAATTTCGGGTGATCCCTCTTGAGCATGTATGCTTCTGCTACTTGTTCTACATCAGACTTTCTTCCGCAAACGGCGAAACGCTTTGACTCGGTGAGTTTCGCGGCATTCCGACTTCGATGCCCCGGTTGCCGAAATTCAGTTGCCTTTGAATTTCGGGTGATCCCTCTTGAGCATGTATGCTTCTGCTACTTGTTCTACATCAGACTTTCTTCCGCAAACGGCGAAACGCTTTGACTCGGTGAGTTTCGCGGCATTCCGACTTCGATGCCCCGTTGCCGAAATTCAGTTGCCTTTGAATTTCGGGTGATCCCTCTTGAGCATGTATGCTTCTGCTACTTGTTCTACATCAGACTTTCTTCCGCAAACGGCGAAACGCTTTGACTCGGTGAGTTTCGCGGCATTCCGACTTCGATGCCCCGGTTGCCGAAATTCAGTTGCCTTTGAATTTCGGGTGATCCCTCTTGAGCATGTATGCTTCTGCTACTTGTTCTACATCAGACTTCTTCCGCAAACGGCGAAACGCTTTGACTCGGTGAGTTTCGCGGCATTCCGACTTCGATGCCCCGGTTGCCGAAATTCAGTTGCCTTTGAATTTCGGGTGATCCCTCTTGAGCATGTATGCTTCTGCTACTTGTTCTACATCAGACTTTCTTCCGCAAACGGCGAAACGCTTTGACTCGGTGAGTTTCGCGGCATTCCGACTTCGATGCCCCGGTTGCCGAAATTCAGTTGCCTTTGAATTTCGGGTGATCCCTCTTGAGCATGTATGCTTCTGCTACTTGTTCTACATCAGACTTCTTCCGCAAACGGCGAAACGCTTTGACTCGGTGAGTTTCGCGGCATTCCGACTTCGATGCCCGGTTGCCGAAATTCAGTTGCCTTTGAATTTCGGGTGATCCCTCTTGAGCATGTATGCTTCTGCTACTTGTTCTACATCAGACTTCTTCCGCAAACGGCGAAACGCTTTGACTCGGTGAGTTTCGCGGCATTCCGACTTCGATGCCCCGGTTGCCGAAATTCAGTTGCCTTTGAATTTCGGGTGATCCCTCTTGAGCATGTATGCTTCTGCTACTTGTTCTACATCAGACTTTCTTCCGCAAACGGCGAAACGCTTTGACTCGGTGAGTTTCGCGGCATTCCGACTTCGATGCCCCGGTTGCCGAAATTCAGTTGCCTTTGAATTTCGGGTGATCCCTCTTGAGCATGTATGCTTCTGCTACTTGTTCTACATCAGACTTTCTTCCGCAAACGGCGAAACGCTTTGACTCGGTGAGTTTCGCGGCATTCCGACTTCGATGCCCCGGTTGCCGAAATTCAGTTGCCTTTGAATTTCGGGTGATCCCTCTTGAGCATGTATGCTTCTGCTACTTGTTCTACATCAGACTTTCTTCCGCAAACGGCGAAACGCTTTGACTCGGTGAGTTTCGCGGCATTCCGACTTCGATGCCCCGGTTGCCGAAATTCAGTTGCCTTTGAATTTCGGGTGATCCCTCTTGAGCATGTATGCTTCTGCTACTTGTTCTACATCAGACTTCTTCCGCAAACGGCGAAACGCTTTGACTCGGTGAGTTTCGCGGCATTCCGACTTCGATGCCCCGGTTGCCGAAATTCAGTTGCCTTTGAATTTCGGGTGATCCCTCTTGAGCATGTATGCTTCTGCTACTTGTTCTACATCAGACTTTCTTCCGCAAACGGCGAAACGCTTTGACTCGGTGAGTTTCGCGGCATTCCGACTTCGATGCCCCGTTTGCCGAAATTCAGTTGCCTTTGAATTTCGGGTGATCCCTCTTGAGCATGTATGCTTCTGCTACTTGTTCTACATCAGACTTTCTTCCGCAAACGGCGAAACGCTTTGACTCGGTGAGTTTCGCGGCATTCCGACTTCGATGCCCCGGTTGCCGAAATTCAGTTGCCTTTGAATTTCGGGTGATCCCTCTTGAGCATGTATGCTTCTGCTACTTGTTCTACATCAGACTTTCTTCCGCAAACGGCGAAACGCTTTGACTCGGTGAGTTTCGCGGCATTCCGACTTCGATGCCCCGGTTGCCGAAATTCAGTTGCCTTTGAATTTCGGGTGATCCCTCTTGAGCATGTATGCTTCTGCTACTTGTTCTACATCAGACTTTCTTCCGCAAACGGCGAAACGCTTTGACTCGGTGAGTTTCGCGGCATTCCGACTTCGATGCCCGGTTGCCGAAATTCAGTTGCCTTTGAATTTCGGGTGATCCCTCTTGAGCATGTATGCTTCTGCTACTTGTTCTACATCAGACTTTCTTCCGCAAACGGCGAAACGCTTTGACTCGGTGAGTTTCGCGGCATTCCGACTTCGATGCCCCGGTTGCCGAAATTCAGTTGCCTTTGAATTTCGGGTGATCCCTCTTGAGCATGTATGCTTCTGCTACTTGTTCTACATCAGACTTTCTTCCGCAAACGGCGAAACGCTTTGACTCGGTGAGTTTCGCGGCATTCCGACTTCGATGCCCCGGTTGCCGAAATTCAGTTGCCTTTGAATTTCGGGTGATCCCTCTTGAGCATGTATGCTTCTGCTACTTGTTCTACATCAGACTTTCTTCCGCAAACGGCGAAACGCTTTGACTCGGTGAGTTTCGCGGCATTCCGACTTCGATGCCCCGGTTGCCGAAATTCAGTTGCCTTTGAATTTCGGGTGATCCCTCTTGAGCATGTATGCTTCTGCTACTTGTTCTACATCAGACTTTCTTCCGCAAACGGCGAAACGCTTTGACTCGGTGAGTTTCGCGGCATTCCGACTTCGATGCCCCGGTTGCCGAAATTCAGTTGCCTTTGAATTTCGGGTGATCCCTCTTGAGCATGTATGCTTCTGCTACTTGTTCTACATCAGACTTCTTCCGCAAACGGCGAAACGCTTTGACTCGGTGAGTTTCGCGGCATTCCGACTTCGATGCCCCGGTTGCCGAAATTCAGTTGCCTTTGAATTTCGGGTGATCCCTCTTGAGCATGTATGCTTCTGCTACTTGTTCTCAGACTTTCTTCCGCAAACGGCGAAACGCTTTGACTCGGTGAGTTTCGCGGCATTCCGACTTCGATGCCCCGGTTGCCGAAATTCAGTTGCCTTTGAATTTCGGGTGATCCCTCTTGAGCATGTATGCTTCTGCTACTTGTTCTACATCAGACTTCTTCCGCAAACGGCGAAACGCTTTGACTCGGTGAGTTTCGCGGCATTCCGACTTCGATGCCCCGGTTGCCGAAATTCAGTTGCCTTTGAATTTCGGGTGATCCCTCTTGAGCATGTATGCTTCTGCTACTTGTTCTACATCAGACTTCTTCCGCAAACGGCGAAACGCTTTGACTCGGTGAGTTTCGCGGCATTCCGACTTCGATGCCCCGGTTGCCGAAATTCAGTTGCCTTTGAATTTCGGGTGATCCCTCTTGAGCATGTATGCTTCTGCTACTTGTTCTACATCAGACTTCTTCCGCAAACGGCGAAACGCTTTGACTCGGTGAGTTTCGCGGCATTCCGACTTCGATGCCCCGGTTGCCGAAATTCAGTTGCCTTTGAATTTCGGGTGATCCCTCTTGAGCATGTATGCTTCTGCTACTTGTTCTACATCAGACTTCTTCCGCAAACGGCGAAACGCTTTGACTCGGTGAGTTTCGCGGCATTCCGACTTCGATGCCCGGTTGCCGAAATTCAGTTGCCTTTGAATTTCGGGTGATCCCTCTTGAGCATGTATGCTTCTGCTACTTGTTCTACATCAGACTTTCTTCCGCAAACGGCGAAACGCTTTGACTCGGTGAGTTTCGCGGCATTCCGACTTCGATGCCCCGGTTGCCGAAATTCAGTTGCCTTTGAATTTCGGGTGATCCCTCTTGAGCATGTATGCTTCTGCTACTTGTTCTACATCAGACTTCTTCCGCAAACGGCGAAACGCTTTGACTCGGTGAGTTTCGCGGCATTCCGACTTCGATGCCCCGGTTGCCGAAATTCAGTTGCCTTTGAATTTCGGGTGATCCCTCTTGAGCATGTATGCTTCTGCTACTTGTTCTACATCAGACTTTCTTCCGCAAACGGCGAAACGCTTTGACTCGGTGAGTTTCGCGGCATTCCGACTTCGATGCCCCGGTTGCCGAAATTCAGTTGCCTTTGAATTTCGGGTGATCCCTCTTGAGCATGTATGCTTCTGCTACTTGTTCTACATCAGACTTTCTTCCGCAAACGGCGAAACGCTTTGACTCGGTGAGTTTCGCGGCATTCCGACTTCGATGCCCCGGTTGCCGAAATTCAGTTGCCTTTGAATTTCGGGTGATCCCTCTTGAGCATGTATGCTTCTGCTACTTGTTCTACATCAGACTTTCTTCCGCAAACGGCGAAACGCTTTGACTCGGTGAGTTTCGCGGCATTCCGACTTCGATGCCCCGGTTGCCGAAATTCAGTTGCCTTTGAATTTCGGGTGATCCCTCTTGAGCATGTATGCTTCTGCTACTTGTTCTACATCAGACTTTCTTCCGCAAACGGCGAAACGCTTTGACTCGGTGAGTTTCGCGGCATTCCGACTTCGATGCCCCGGTTGCCGAAATTCAGTTGCCTTTGAATTTCGGGTGATCCCTCTTGAGCATGTATGCT
Source organism: Populus alba x Populus x berolinensis (assembly GCA_029228515.1). Classification (NCBI taxonomy): domain Eukaryota; kingdom Viridiplantae; phylum Streptophyta; class Magnoliopsida; order Malpighiales; family Salicaceae; genus Populus; species Populus alba x Populus x berolinensis. The sequence continues at coordinate 19,953,848 of CM055362.1, read as the reverse complement.
TCTGCTACTTGTTCTACATCAGACTTCTTCCGCAAACGGCGAAACGCTTTGACTCGGTGAGTTTCGCGGCATTCCGACTTCGATGCCCCGGTTGCCGAAATTCAGTTGCCTTTGAATTTCGGGTGATCCCTCTTGAGCATGTATGCTTCTGCTACTTGTTCTACATCAGACTTTCTTCCGCAAACGGCGAAACGCTTTGACTCGGTGAGTTTCGCGGCATTCCGACTTCGATGCCCCGGTTGCCGAAATTCAGTTGCCTTTGAATTTCGGGTGATCCCTCTTGAGCATGTATGCTTCTGCTACTTGTTCTACATCAGACTTCTTCCGCAAACGGCGAAACGCTTTGACTCGGTGAGTTTCGCGGCATTCCGACTTCGATGCCCCGGTTGCCGAAATTCAGTTGCCTTTGAATTTCGGGTGATCCCTCTTGAGCATGTATGCTTCTGCTACTTGTTCTACATCAGACTTTCTTCCGCAAACGGCGAAACGCTTTGACTCGGTGAGTTTCGCGGCATTCCGACTTCGATGCCCCGGTTGCCGAAATTCAGTTGCCTTTGAATTTCGGGTGATCCCTCTTGAGCATGTATGCTTCTGCTACTTGTTCTACATCAGACTTCTTCTTCCGCAAACGGCGAAACGCTTTGACTCGGTGAGTTTCGCGGCATTCCGACTTCGATGCCCCGGTTGCCGAAATTCAGTTGCCTTTGAATTTCGGGTGATCCCTCTTGAGCATGTATGCTTCTGCTACTTGTTCTACATCAGACTTCTTCCGCAAACGGCGAAACGCTTTGACTCGGTGAGTTTCGCGGCATTCCGACTTCGATGCCCCGGTTGCCGAAATTCAGTTGCCTTTGAATTTCGGGTGATCCCTCTTGAGCATGTATGCTTCTGCTACTTGTTCTACATCAGACTTTCTTCCGCAAACGGCGAAACGCTTTGACTCGGTGAGTTTCGCGGCATTCCGACTTCGATGCCCGGTTGCCGAAATTCAGTTGCCTTTGAATTTCGGGTGATCCCTCTTGAGCATGTATGCTTCTGCTACTTGTTCTACATCAGACTTTCTTCCGCAAACGGCGAAACGCTTTGACTCGGTGAGTTTCGCGGCATTCCGACTTCGATGCCCCGGTTGCCGAAATTCAGTTGCCTTTGAATTTCGGGTGATCCCTCTTGAGCATGTATGCTTCTGCTACTTGTTCTACATCAGACTTCTTCCGCAAACGGCGAAACGCTTTGACTCGGTGAGTTTCGCGGCATTCCGACTTCGATGCCCCGGTTGCCGAAATTCAGTTGCCTTTGAATTTCGGGTGATCCCTCTTGAGCATGTATGCTTCTGCTACTTGTTCTACATCAGACTTCTTCCGCAAACGGCGAAACGCTTTGACTCGGTGAGTTTCGCGGCATTCCGACTTCGATGCCCCGGTTGCCGAAATTCAGTTGCCTTTGAATTTCGGGTGATCCCTCTTGAGCATGTATGCTTCTGCTACTTGTTCTACATCAGACTTCTTCCGCAAACGGCGAAACGCTTTGACTCGGTGAGTTTCGCGGCATTCCGACTTCGATGCCCCGGTTGCCGAAATTCAGTTGCCTTTGAATTTCGGGTGATCCCTCTTGAGCATGTATGCTTCTGCTACTTGTTCTACATCAGACTTCTTCCGCAAACGGCGAAACGCTTTGACTCGGTGAGTTTCGCGGCATTCCGACTTCGATGCCCCGGTTGCCGAAATTCAGTTGCCTTTGAATTTCGGGTGATCCCTCTTGAGCATGTATGCTTCTGCTACTTGTTCTACATCAGACTTTCTTCCGCAAACGGCGAAACGCTTTGACTCGGTGAGTTTCGCGGCATTCCGACTTCGATGCCCCGGTTGCCGAAATTCAGTTGCCTTTGAATTTCGGGTGATCCCTCTTGAGCATGTATGCTTCTGCTACTTGTTCTACATCAGACTTTCTTCCGCAAACGGCGAAACGCTTTGACTCGGTGAGTTTCGCGGCATTCCGACTTCGATGCCCCGGTTGCCGAAATTCAGTTGCCTTTGAATTTCGGGTGATCCCTCTTGAGCATGTATGCTTCTGCTACTTGTTCTACATCAGACTTTCTTCCGCAAACGGCGAAACGCTTTGACTCGGTGAGTTTCGCGGCATTCCGACTTCGATGCCCCGTTGCCGAAATTCAGTTGCCTTTGAATTTCGGGTGATCCCTCTTGAGCATGTATGCTTCTGCTACTTGTTCTACATCAGACTTCTTCCGCAAACGGCGAAACGCTTTGACTCGGTGAGTTTCGCGGCATTCCGACTTCGATGCCCCGGTTGCCGAAATTCAGTTGCCTTTGAATTTCGGGTGATCCCTCTTGAGCATGTATGCTTCTGCTACTTGTTCTACATCAGACTTTCTTCCGCAAACGCGAAACGCTTTGACTCGGTGAGTTTCGCGGCATTCCGACTTCGATGCCCCGGTTGCCGAAATTCAGTTGCCTTTGAATTTCGGGTGATCCCTCTTGAGCATGTATGCTTCTGCTACTTGTTCTACATCAGACTTCTTCCGCAAACGGCGAAACGCTTTGACTCGGTGAGTTTCGCGGCATTCCGACTTCGATGCCCCGGTTGCCGAAATTCAGTTGCCTTTGAATTTCGGGTGATCCCTCTTGAGCATGTATGCTTCTGCTACTTGTTCTACATCAGACTTTCTTCCGCAAACGGCGAAACGCTTTGACTCGGTGAGTTTCGCGGCATTCCGACTTCGATGCCCCGGTTGCCGAAATTCAGTTGCCTTTGAATTTCGGGTGATCCCTCTTGAGCATGTATGCTTCTGCTACTTGTTCTACATCAGACTTTCTTCCGCAAACGGCGAAACGCTTTGACTCGGTGAGTTTCGCGGCATTCCGACTTCGATGCCCCGGTTGCCGAAATTCAGTTGCCTTTGAATTTCGGGTGATCCCTCTTGAGCATGTATGCTTCTGCTACTTGTTCTACATCAGACTTTCTTCCGCAAACGGCGAAACGCTTTGACTCGGTGAGTTTCGCGGCATTCCGACTTCGATGCCCCGTTGCCGAAATTCAGTTGCCTTTGAATTTCGGGTGATCCCTCTTGAGCATGTATGCTTCTGCTACTTGTTCTACATCAGACTTCTTCCGCAAACGGCGAAACGCTTTGACTCGGTGAGTTTCGCGGCATTCCGACTTCGATGCCCCGGTTGCCGAAATTCAGTTGCCTTTGAATTTCGGGTGATCCCTCTTGAGCATGTATGCTTCTGCTACTTGTTCTACATCAGACTTCTTCCGCAAACGGCGAAACGCTTTGACTCGGTGAGTTTCGCGGCATTCCGACTTCGATGCCCCGGTTGCCGAAATTCAGTTGCCTTTGAATTTCGGGTGATCCCTCTTGAGCATGTATGCTTCTGCTACTTGTTCTACATCAGACTTTCTTCCGCAAACGGCGAAACGCTTTGACTCGGTGAGTTTCGCGGCATTCCGACTTCGATGCCCCGGTTGCCGAAATTCAGTTGCCTTTGAATTTCGGGTGATCCCTCTTGAGCATGTATGCTTCTGCTACTTGTTCTACATCAGACTTCTTCCGCAAACGGCGAAACGCTTTGACTCGGTGAGTTTCGCGGCATTCCGACTTCGATGCCCCGGTTGCCGAAATTCAGTTGCCTTTGAATTTCGGGTGATCCCTCTTGAGCATGTATGCTTCTGCTACTTGTTCTACATCAGACTTCTTCCGCAAACGGCGAAACGCTTTGACTCGGTGAGTTTCGCGGCATTCCGACTTCGATGCCCCGTTGCCGAAATTCAGTTGCCTTTGAATTTCGGGTGATCCCTCTTGAGCATGTATGCTTCTGCTACTTGTTCTACATCAGACTTTCTTCCGCAAACGGCGAAACGCTTTGACTCGGTGAGTTTCGCGGCATTCCGACTTCGATGCCCCGGTTGCCGAAATTCAGTTGCCTTTGAATTTCGGGTGATCCCTCTTGAGCATGTATGCTTCTGCTACTTGTTCTACATCAGACTTTCTTCCGCAAACGGCGAAACGCTTTGACTCGGTGAGTTTCGCGGCATTCCGACTTCGATGCCCCGGTTGCCGAAATTCAGTTGCCTTTGAATTTCGGGTGATCCCTCTTGAGCATGTATGCTTCTGCTACTTGTTCTACATCAGACTTTCTTCCGCAAACGGCGAAACGCTTTGACTCGGTGAGTTTCGCGGCATTCCGACTTCGATGCCCCGGTTGCCGAAATTCAGTTGCCTTTGAATTTCGGGTGATCCCTCTTGAGCATGTATGCTTCTGCTACTTGTTCTACATCAGACTTTCTTCCGCAAACGGCGAAACGCTTTGACTCGGTGAGTTTCGCGGCATTCCGACTTCGATGCCCCGGTTGCCGAAATTCAGTTGCCTTTGAATTTCGGGTGATCCCTCTTGAGCATGTATGCTTCTGCTACTTGTTCTACATCAGACTTCTTCCGCAAACGGCGAAACGCTTTGACTCGGTGAGTTTCGCGGCATTCCGACTTCGATGCCCCGGTTGCCGAAATTCAGTTGCCTTTGAATTTCGGGTGATCCCTCTTGAGCATGTATGCTTCTGCTACTTGTTCTACATCAGACTTCTTCCGCAAACGGCGAAACGCTTTGACTCGGTGAGTTTCGCGGCATTCCGACTTCGATGCCCCGGTTGCCGAAATTCAGTTGCCTTTGAATTTCGGGTGATCCCTCTTGAGCATGTATGCTTCTGCTACTTGTTCTACATCAGACTTTCTTCCGCAAACGGCGAAACGCTTTGACTCGGTGAGTTTCGCGGCATTCCGACTTCGATGCCCCGGTTGCCGAAATTCAGTTGCCTTTGAATTTCGGGTGATCCCTCTTGAGCATGTATGCTTCTGCTACTTGTTCTACATCAGACTTTCTTCCGCAAACGGCGAAACGCTTTGACTCGGTGAGTTTCGCGGCATTCCGACTTCGATGCCCCGTTGCCGAAATTCAGTTGCCTTTGAATTTCGGGTGATCCCTCTTGAGCATGTATGCTTCTGCTACTTGTTCTACATCAGACTTCTTCCGCAAACGGCGAAACGCTTTGACTCGGTGAGTTTCGCGGCATTCCGACTTCGATGCCCCGTTGCCGAAATTCAGTTGCCTTTGAATTTCGGGTGATCCCTCTTGAGCATGTATGCTTCTGCTACTTGTTCTACATCAGACTTCTTCCGCAAACGGCGAAACGCTTTGACTCGGTGAGTTTCGCGGCATTCCGACTTCGATGCCCCGGTTGCCGAAATTCAGTTGCCTTTGAATTTCGGGTGATCCCTCTTGAGCATGTATGCTTCTGCTACTTGTTCTACATCAGACTTCTTCCGCAAACGGCGAAACGCTTTGACTCGGTGAGTTTCGCGGCATTCCGACTTCGATGCCCCGGTTGCCGAAATTCAGTTGCCTTTGAATTTCGGGTGATCCCTCTTGAGCATGTATGCTTCTGCTACTTGTTCTACATCAGACTTTCTTCCGCAAACGGCGAAACGCTTTGACTCGGTGAGTTTCGCGGCATTCCGACTTCGATGCCCCGTTGCCGAAATTCAGTTGCCTTTGAATTTCGGGTGATCCCTCTTGAGCATGTATGCTTCTGCTACTTGTTCTACATCAGACTTTCTTCCGCAAACGGCGAAACGCTTTGACTCGGTGAGTTTCGCGGCATTCCGACTTCGATGCCCCGGTTGCCGAAATTCAGTTGCCTTTGAATTTCGGGTGATCCCTCTTGAGCATGTATGCTTCTGCTACTTGTTCTACATCAGACTTCTTCCGCAAACGGCGAAACGCTTTGACTCGGTGAGTTTCGCGGCATTCCGACTTCGATGCCCCGGTTGCCGAAATTCAGTTGCCTTTGAATTTCGGGTGATCCCTCTTGAGCATGTATGCTTCTGCTACTTGTTCTACATCAGACTTTCTTCCGCAAACGGCGAAACGCTTTGACTCGGTGAGTTTCGCGGCATTCCGACTTCGATGCCCCGGTTGCCGAAATTCAGTTGCCTTTGAATTTCGGGTGATCCCTCTTGAGCATGTATGCTTCTGCTACTTGTTCTACATCAGACTTCTTCCGCAAACGGCGAAACGCTTTGACTCGGTGAGTTTCGCGGCATTCCGACTTCGATGCCCCGGTTGCCGAAATTCAGTTGCCTTTGAATTTCGGGTGATCCCTCTTGAGCATGTATGCTTCTGCTACTTGTTCTACATCAGACTTCTTCCGCAAACGGCGAAACGCTTTGACTCGGTGAGTTTCGCGGCATTCCGACTTCGATGCCCCGGTTGCCGAAATTCAGTTGCCTTTGAATTTCGGGTGATCCCTCTTGAGCATGTATGCTTCTGCTACTTGTTCTACATCAGACTTTCTTCCGCAAACGGCGAAACGCTTTGACTCGGTGAGTTTCGCGGCATTCCGACTTCGATGCCCCGGTTGCCGAAATTCAGTTGCCTTTGAATTTCGGGTGATCCCTCTTGAGCATGTATGCTTCTGCTACTTGTTCTACATCAGACTTCTTCCGCAAACGGCGAAACGCTTTGACTCGGTGAGTTTCGCGGCATTCCGACTTCGATGCCCCGGTTGCCGAAATTCAGTTGCCTTTGAATTTCGGGTGATCCCTCTTGAGCATGTATGCTTCTGCTACTTGTTCTACATCAGACTTCTTCCGCAAACGGCGAAACGCTTTGACTCGGTGAGTTTCGCGGCATTCCGACTTCGATGCCCCGTTGCCGAAATTCAGTTGCCTTTGAATTTCGGGTGATCCCTCTTGAGCATGTATGCTTCTGCTACTTGTTCTACATCAGACTTCTTCCGCAAACGGCGAAACGCTTTGACTCGGTGAGTTTCGCGGCATTCCGACTTCGATGCCCCGGTTGCCGAAATTCAGTTGCCTTTGAATTTCGGGTGATCCCTCTTGAGCATGTATGCTTCTGCTACTTGTTCTACATCAGACTTCTTCCGCAAACGGCGAAACGCTTTGACTCGGTGAGTTTCGCGGCATTCCGACTTCGATGCCCCGGTTGCCGAAATTCAGTTGCCTTTGAATTTCGGGTGATCCCTCTTGAGCATGTATGCTTCTGCTACTTGTTCTACATCAGACTTTCTTCCGCAAACGGCGAAACGCTTTGACTCGGTGAGTTTCGCGGCATTCCGACTTCGATGCCCCGGTTGCCGAAATTCAGTTGCCTTTGAATTTCGGGTGATCCCTCTTGAGCATGTATGCTTCTGCTACTTGTTCTACATCAGACTTCTTCCGCAAACGGCGAAACGCTTTGACTCGGTGAGTTTCGCGGCATTCCGACTTCGATGCCCCGGTTGCCGAAATTCAGTTGCCTTTGAATTTCGGGTGATCCCTCTTGAGCATGTATGCTTCTGCTACTTGTTCTACATCAGACTTCTTCCGCAAACGGCGAAACGCTTTGACTCGGTGAGTTTCGCGGCATTCCGACTTCGATGCCCCGGTTGCCGAAATTCAGTTGCCTTTGAATTTCGGGTGATCCCTCTTGAGCATGTATGCTTCTGCTACTTGTTCTACATCAGACTTCTTCCGCAAACGGCGAAACGCTTTGACTCGGTGAGTTTCGCGGCATTCCGACTTCGATGCCCCGGTTGCCGAAATTCAGTTGCCTTTGAATTTCGGGTGATCCCTCTTGAGCATGTATGCTTCTGCTACTTGTTCTACATCAGACTTTCTTCCGCAAACGGCGAAACGCTTTGACTCGGTGAGTTTCGCGGCATTCCGACTTCGATGCCCCGGTTGCCGAAATTCAGTTGCCTTTGAATTTCGGGTGATCCCTCTTGAGCATGTATGCTTCTGCTACTTGTTCTACATCAGACTTCTTCCGCAAACGGCGAAACGCTTTGACTCGGTGAGTTTCGCGGCATTCCGACTTCGATGCCCCGGTTGCCGAAATTCAGTTGCCTTTGAATTTCGGGTGATCCCTCTTGAGCATGTATGCTTCTGCTACTTGTTCTACATCAGACTTTCTTCCGCAAACGGCGAAACGCTTTGACTCGGTGAGTTTCGCGGCATTCCGACTTCGATGCCCCGGTTGCCGAAATTCAGTTGCCTTTGAATTTCGGGTGATCCCTCTTGAGCATGTATGCTTCTGCTACTTGTTCTACATCAGACTTCTTCCGCAAACGCGAAACGCTTTGACTCGGTGAGTTTCGCGGCATTCCGACTTCGATGCCCCGGTTGCCGAAATTCAGTTGCCTTTGAATTTCGGGTGATCCCTCTTGAGCATGTATGCTTCTGCTACTTGTTCTACATCAGACTTTCTTCCGCAAACGGCGAAACGCTTTGACTCGGTGAGTTTCGCGGCATTCCGACTTCGATGCCCCGGTTGCCGAAATTCAGTTGCCTTTGAATTTCGGGTGATCCCTCTTGAGCATGTATGCTTCTGCTACTTGTTCTACATCAGACTTCTTCCGCAAACGGCGAAACGCTTTGACTCGGTGAGTTTCGCGGCATTCCGACTTCGATGCCCCGGTTGCCGAAATTCAGTTGCCTTTGAATTTCGGGTGATCCCTCTTGAGCATGTATGCTTCTGCTACTTGTTCTACATCAGACTTCTTCCGCAAACGGCGAAACGCTTTGACTCGGTGAGTTTCGCGGCATTCCGACTTCGATGCCCCGGTTGCCGAAATTCAGTTGCCTTTGAATTTCGGGTGATCCCTCTTGAGCATGTATGCTTCTGCTACTTGTTCTACATCAGACTTCTTCCGCAAACGGCGAAACGCTTTGACTCGGTGAGTTTCGCGGCATTCCGACTTCGATGCCCCGTTGCCGAAATTCAGTTGCCTTTGAATTTCGGGTGATCCCTCTTGAGCATGTATGCTTCTGCTACTTGTTCTACATCAGACTTTCTTCCGCAAACGGCGAAACGCTTTGACTCGGTGAGTTTCGCGGCATTCCGACTTCGATGCCCCGGTTGCCGAAATTCAGTTGCCTTTGAATTTCGGGTGATCCCTCTTGAGCATGTATGCTTCTGCTACTTGTTCTACATCAGACTTCTTCCGCAAACGGCGAAACGCTTTGACTCGGTGAGTTTCGCGGCATTCCGACTTCGATGCCCCGGTTGCCGAAATTCAGTTGCCTTTGAATTTCGGGTGATCCCTCTTGAGCATGTATGCTTCTGCTACTTGTTCTACATCAGACTTCTTCCGCAAACGGCGAAACGCTTTGACTCGGTGAGTTTCGCGGCATTCCGACTTCGATGCCCCGGTTGCCGAAATTCAGTTGCCTTTGAATTTCGGGTGATCCCTCTTGAGCATGTATGCTTCTGCTACTTGTTCTACATCAGACTTCTTCCGCAAACGGCGAAACGCTTTGACTCGGTGAGTTTCGCGGCATTCCGACTTCGATGCCCCGGTTGCCGAAATTCAGTTGCCTTTGAATTTCGGGTGATCCCTCTTGAGCATGTATGCTTCTGCTACTTGTTCTACATCAGACTTCTTCCGCAAACGGCGAAACGCTTTGACTCGGTGAGTTTCGCGGCATTCCGACTTCGATGCCCCGGTTGCCGAAATTCAGTTGCCTTTGAATTTCGGGTGATCCCTCTTGAGCATGTATGCTTCTGCTACTTGTTCTACATCAGACTTCTTCCGCAAACGGCGAAACGCTTTGACTCGGTGAGTTTCGCGGCATTCCGACTTCGATGCCCCGGTTGCCGAAATTCAGTTGCCTTTGAATTTCGGGTGATCCCTCTTGAGCATGTATGCTTCTGCTACTTGTTCTACATCAGACTTTCTTCCGCAAACGGCGAAACGCTTTGACTCGGTGAGTTTCGCGGCATTCCGACTTCGATGCCCCGGTTGCCGAAATTCAGTTGCCTTTGAATTTCGGGTGATCCCTCTTGAGCATGTATGCTTCTGCTACTTGTTCTACATCAGACTTTCTTCCGCAAACGGCGAAACGCTTTGACTCGGTGAGTTTCGCGGCATTCCGACTTCGATGCCCCGGTTGCCGAAATTCAGTTGCCTTTGAATTTCGGGTGATCCCTCTTGAGCATGTATGCTTCTGCTACTTGTTCTACATCAGACTTCTTCCGCAAACGGCGAAACGCTTTGACTCGGTGAGTTTCGCGGCATTCCGACTTCGATGCCCCGGTTGCCGAAATTCAGTTGCCTTTGAATTTCGGGTGATCCCTCTTGAGCATGTATGCTTCTGCTACTTGTTCTACATCAGACTTCTTCCGCAAACGGCGAAACGCTTTGACTCGGTGAGTTTCGCGGCATTCCGACTTCGATGCCCCGTTGCCGAAATTCAGTTGCCTTTGAATTTCGGGTGATCCCTCTTGAGCATGTATGCTTCTGCTACTTGTTCTACATCAGACTTCTTCCGCAAACGGCGAAACGCTTTGACTCGGTGAGTTTCGCGGCATTCCGACTTCGATGCCCCGGTTGCCGAAATTCAGTTGCCTTTGAATTTCGGGTGATCCCTCTTGAGCATGTATGCTTCTGCTACTTGTTCTACATCAGACTTTCTTCCGCAAACGGCGAAACGCTTTGACTCGGTGAGTTTCGCGGCATTCCGACTTCGATGCCCCGGTTGCCGAAATTCAGTTGCCTTTGAATTTCGGGTGATCCCTCTTGAGCATGTATGCTTCTGCTACTTGTTCTACATCAGACTTCTTCCGCAAACGGCGAAACGCTTTGACTCGGTGAGTTTCGCGGCATTCCGACTTCGATGCCCCGGTTGCCGAAATTCAGTTGCCTTTGAATTTCGGGTGATCCCTCTTGAGCATGTATGCTTCTGCTACTTGTTCTACATCAGACTTCTTCCGCAAACGGCGAAACGCTTTGACTCGGTGAGTTTCGCGGCATTCCGACTTCGATGCCCCGGTTGCCGAAATTCAGTTGCCTTTGAATTTCGGGTGATCCCTCTTGAGCATGTATGCTTCTGCTACTTGTTCTACATCAGACTTTCTTCCGCAAACGGCGAAACGCTTTGACTCGGTGAGTTTCGCGGCATTCCGACTTCGATGCCCCGGTTGCCGAAATTCAGTTGCCTTTGAATTTCGGGTGATCCCTCTTGAGCATGTATGCTTCTGCTACTTGTTCTACATCAGACTTCTTCCGCAAACGGCGAAACGCTTTGACTCGGTGAGTTTCGCGGCATTCCGACTTCGATGCCCCGGTTGCCGAAATTCAGTTGCCTTTGAATTTCGGGTGATCCCTCTTGAGCATGTATGCTTCTGCTACTTGTTCTACATCAGACTTCTTCCGCAAACGGCGAAACGCTTTGACTCGGTGAGTTTCGCGGCATTCCGACTTCGATGCCCCGTTGCCGAAATTCAGTTGCCTTTGAATTTCGGGTGATCCCTCTTGAGCATGTATGCTTCTGCTACTTGTTCTACATCAGACTTCTTCCGCAAACGGCGAAACGCTTTGACTCGGTGAGTTTCGCGGCATTCCGACTTCGATGCCCCGGTTGCCGAAATTCAGTTGCCTTTGAATTTCGGGTGATCCCTCTTGAGCATGTATGCTTCTGCTACTTGTTCTACATCAGACTTCTTCCGCAAACGGCGAAACGCTTTGACTCGGTGAGTTTCGCGGCATTCCGACTTCGATGCCCCGGTTGCCGAAATTCAGTTGCCTTTGAATTTCGGGTGATCCCTCTTGAGCATGTATGCTTCTGCTACTTGTTCTACATCAGACTTCTTCCGCAAACGGCGAAACGCTTTGACTCGGTGAGTTTCGCGGCATTCCGACTTCGATGCCCCGGTTGCCGAAATTCAGTTGCCTTTGAATTTCGGGTGATCCCTCTTGAGCATGTATGCTTCTGCTACTTGTTCTACATCAGACTTTCTTCCGCAAACGGCGAAACGCTTTGACTCGGTGAGTTTCGCGGCATTCCGACTTCGATGCCCCGGTTGCCGAAATTCAGTTGCCTTTGAATTTCGGGTGATCCCTCTTGAGCATGTATGCTTCTGCTACTTGTTCTACATCAGACTTCTTCCGCAAACGGCGAAACGCTTTGACTCGGTGAGTTTCGCGGCATTCCGACTTCGATGCCCCGGTTGCCGAAATTCAGTTGCCTTTGAATTTCGGGTGATCCCTCTTGAGCATGTATGCTTCTGCTACTTGTTCTACATCAGACTTCTTCCGCAAACGGCGAAACGCTTTGACTCGGTGAGTTTCGCGGCATTCCGACTTCGATGCCCCGGTTGCCGAAATTCAGTTGCCTTTGAATTTCGGGTGATCCCTCTTGAGCATGTATGCTTCTGCTACTTGTTCTACATCAGACTTTCTTCCGCAAACGGCGAAACGCTTTGACTCGGTGAGTTTCGCGGCATTCCGACTTCGATGCCCCGGTTGCCGAAATTCAGTTGCCTTTGAATTTCGGGTGATCCCTCTTGAGCATGTATGCTTCTGCTACTTGTTCTACATCAGACTTTCTTCCGCAAACGGCGAAACGCTTTGACTCGGTGAGTTTCGCGGCATTCCGACTTCGATGCCCCGTTGCCGAAATTCAGTTGCCTTTGAATTTCGGGTGATCCCTCTTGAGCATGTATGCTTCTGCTACTTGTTCTACATCAGACTTTCTTCCGCAAACGGCGAAACGCTTTGACTCGGTGAGTTTCGCGGCATTCCGACTTCGATGCCCCGGTTGCCGAAATTCAGTTGCCTTTGAATTTCGGGTGATCCCTCTTGAGCATGTATGCTTCTGCTACTTGTTCTACATCAGACTTTCTTCCGCAAACGGCGAAACGCTTTGACTCGGTGAGTTTCGCGGCATTCCGACTTCGATGCCCCGGTTGCCGAAATTCAGTTGCCTTTGAATTTCGGGTGATCCCTCTTGAGCATGTATGCTTCTGCTACTTGTTCTACATCAGACTTCTTCCGCAAACGGCGAAACGCTTTGACTCGGTGAGTTTCGCGGCATTCCGACTTCGATGCCCCGGTTGCCGAAATTCAGTTGCCTTTGAATTTCGGGTGATCCCTCTTGAGCATGTATGCTTCTGCTACTTGTTCTACATCAGACTTTCTTCCGCAAACGGCGAAACGCTTTGACTCGGTGAGTTTCGCGGCATTCCGACTTCGATGCCCCGGTTGCCGAAATTCAGTTGCCTTTGAATTTCGGGTGATCCCTCTTGAGCATGTATGCTTCTGCTACTTGTTCTACATCAGACTTCTTCCGCAAACGGCGAAACGCTTTGACTCGGTGAGTTTCGCGGCATTCCGACTTCGATGCCCCGGTTGCCGAAATTCAGTTGCCTTTGAATTTCGGGTGATCCCTCTTGAGCATGTATGCTTCTGCTACTTGTTCTACATCAGACTTTCTCCGCAAACGGCGAAACGCTTTGACTCGGTGAGTTTCGCGGCATTCCGACTTCGATGCCCCGGTTGCCGAAATTCAGTTGCCTTTGAATTTCGGGTGATCCCTCTTGAGCATGTATGCTTCTGCTACTTGTTCTACATCAGACTTTCTTCCGCAAACGGCGAAACGCTTTGACTCGGTGAGTTTCGCGGCATTCCGACTTCGATGCCCCGGTTGCCGAAATTCAGTTGCCTTTGAATTTCGGTGATCCCTCTTGAGCATGTATGCTTCTGCTACTTGTTCTACATCAGACTTCTTCCGCAAACGGCGAAACGCTTTGACTCGGTGAGTTTCGCGGCATTCCGACTTCGATGCCCCGGTTGCCGAAATTCAGTTGCCTTTGAATTTCGGGTGATCCCTCTTGAGCATGTATGCTTCTGCTACTTGTTCTACATCAGACTTTCTTCCGCAAACGGCGAAACGCTTTGACTCGGTGAGTTTCGCGGCATTCCGACTTCGATGCCCCGGTTGCCGAAATTCAGTTGCCTTTGAATTTCGGGTGATCCCTCTTGAGCATGTATGCTTCTGCTACTTGTTCTACATCAGACTTTCTTCCGCAAACGGCGAAACGCTTTGACTCGGTGAGTTTCGCGGCATTCCGACTTCGATGCCCCGTTGCCGAAATTCAGTTGCCTTTGAATTTCGGGTGATCCCTCTTGAGCATGTATGCTTCTGCTACTTGTTCTACATCAGACTTTCTTCCGCAAACGGCGAAACGCTTTGACTCGGTGAGTTTCGAGCATTCCGACTTCGATTGCCCTCGGTTGCCGAAATTGAGTTTGTCTTTGAATTTCGGGGGATTTTCCCTCATTGAGCATGTATGCTTCTGCTACTTGTTCTACAACATAACTTTCATCCGCCAAACGGCGAAACCGCTTTGACTCGGTGAGGTTTTCGAGCATTCCGACTTCGATGTCCCGGTTGCCGAAATTCAGTTTGCTTTGCATTTCGGGTGATCCCTCTTGAGCATGTACGCTTTCCTGCTTAACTTGTTTCTACATCATAATTTCTTCCGCAAACGGCGAAATGTTTTGACCCTCGGTGACTTTCGCGGCATTCCGACTGCGATGTCCCCGGTTTTTTTGCCCGAAATTCAGTTTGCTTTGCAATTTCGGGTGATCCCTCTTGAGCATGTATGCCATCCTGCTACTTGTTCTACATCATAACTTATCCTTCCGCAAACGGCGACACGCTTTGACTCGGTGAGTTTCGAGGCATTCCGACTTCGATGTCTATGTTTTACAAGAAATTCAGTTGCCTTTGAATTTTTCGGGTGATCCCTCTCGAGCATGTATGCTTCTGCTACTAGTTTCTACATCAAACTTTCTTCCGCCCAACGGCGAAACCCTTTTGGGGACTCGGTGAGTTTCGAGGCATTCCGACTTCCGATGCCCGGTTTGCCGAAATTGAGTTGTCTTTGAAAATTTTCGGGTGATCCCTCTTGAGCATGAATGCTTCTGCTACCTTGTTCTACCATCATACTTTCTTCCGCAAACGGCGAAACGCTTTGACTCGGTGAGTTTCGAGGCCATTCCGACTTCGATGTCCCGGTTTTTGCCCGAAATTCAGTTGCCTTTGCATTTCGGGTGATCCCTCTTGAGCCAATGTTTACCCTTCCAGCTACTTCTTCTACATCATAATTTTCTTTCCGCCAAAACGGCTAAATGTTTTGACTCGGTGCCTTCCCCGCGGCAATTTCCGACTTCGATGTCCCGGTTGCCGAAAATTCAGTTGCCTTTGCATTTCGGGTGATCCCTCTTGAGCATGTATGCTTCTGCTACTTGTTTCTACATTATACATTCTTCCGCAAACGGCGAAACCGCTTTGACTCGGTGAGGTTTCAGGCAATCCGAACCTTCGAGTCCATATTTAAACCCGAAATTTCACAAAAGAAAAAAAAAAAAATAAAAAAAAAAAAAAAAAAAAACATAAAAAAAATACATACCATTAAAATAAACTTAAAAACTAAACCTTTGAATTTCGGGTGAGCCCTTCTCGAGCATGTATGCTTCTGCTACTTGTTTCTACATCAATACTTTCTTTCTCTTCCGCCAACGTCGAAAAGCTTGTGACTCGGCGAGTTTCTCGAGCACTTCGACTTCGATGTCCATGTTAACCGAAATTCAGTTGCCTTTGAATTTCGGGTGATTCCCTCTCGAGCATGTATGCATCTGCTACTTGTTCTACATCAATACGTTCTTCCGCAAACGGCGAAACGCTTTTGACTCAGGTGGAGTTTCGAGGCATTACCGACTTCGATGCCCCGGTGTGCTGAAATTCAGTTTCTCTTGAATTTCGGGTGATCCCTCTTGATGCATGTATGGCTCTGCTACTTGTTCTACATCATACTTGTCTTCCGCAAACGGCGAAAACGCCTATGGGACTCGGTGAGTTTCCGAGGCATTCCGACTTCGATGCCCCGGTGTTGCCGAAATTCAGTTGCCTTTGCATTTCCGGGTGATCCCCTCTTGAGCATGTACCTTCTGCTACTTGGTTTCTACATCATACTTTCTTTCGCAAACGGCGAAACGCTATGACTCGGTGAACTTTCTCGGCATTCCCGACTTCGATGTCCCGGTTGCCCGAAATTCCCAGTTGCCTTTTGCATTTCGGGTGATCCCTCTTGAGCATGTATGCTTCTGCTACTTGTTCTAACTTCATACTTTCTTCCGCAAACAAGCGAAACCGCTTTGACCTGGTGAGTTTCGCGAGCATTCCGACTTCGATGGCCCCGGTTGCCCCGAAATTCAGTGGCCTTTGAATTTCCGGTGATCCCTCTGGAGCATGTAGGCTTCTGCTACTTGTTCTCCATCATAACCGTTCTTCCGCAAACGGTGAAACCCTTTGACTCGTTGAGTTTCGAGGCATTCCGACTTCGCTGCCCCGATTTGCCCGAAAGTCAGTTGCCTTTTGGAATTTCGGGTGATCCTCCCCTCTTGAGCATGTTTGCTTACTGCTACTTGTTCTACATCATACTTTCCTTCCGCCAACCGGCCGAAACAGCTTTGACTCGGTGAGTTACGAGGCATTCCCGACTTTCGATTGCCCGGTTGCCGAAATTGAGTTGTCTTTGAATTTTGGGTGATCCCTCTTGAGCATGTATGCTTCTGCTACTTGTTTCTACATAATAACCATTCTTCTTTCCGCCAACGGCGAAACGCTTTGGACTCGGTGAGTTTTTCGAGCATTCCCGACTTTTCGATGCCCCGGTTGCCGAAATTGAGTTGTCTTTGAATTTTTGGGGGATCCCCCTTGAGCATGTATGCTTCTGCTCCTTGTTTCTAACATCTTACTTTCTTCCGCAAACGGCGAAACCCGCTTTGACTCCGGTGAGTTTTCGCGGCAGTCCAACTTCGATGCCCTGTTACCGAAATTCAGTTCCCTTTGCATTTCGGGTGATCCCTCCTGGAGCATGTATGCTTATGCATACTTGTTCTACATCATACTTTCTTCCGCCACGGCGAAACCGCTTTGACTCGTGAGAGTTTCAGGCTTTCCGACTTCGATTCCGGTTGCCGAAATTCAGTTGCCTTTTTTTGCATTTCGGGTGATCCCTCTTGAGCATAGTACGCTTCTGCTACTTGTTTTCTACATCATAATTTCTTTTCGCAAACGGCGAAATTTTTTGACTCAGTGACTTTCGCGGGGCATTCCGACTTCGATGTCCCGGTTTGCCGAAATTCAGTTTGCCTTTGCATTTTCGGTGATCCCCTCTTGAGCATGTATGCTTCTGCTACTTTGATCTACATCATACTTTCCCTTCCGCAAACGGCGAAACGCTTTGGACTCGGTGAGTTTTTTTTCGAGGGGGCATTCCGACTTCGATGCCCCGTTTAGCCGAAATTCAGTTGCCTTTGAATTTTCGGGTTGATCCCTCTGGGAGCAATGTATGCTTTCTGCTACTTGTTCTCCATCATAGTTCTTCCGCAAACGGTGAAACCCTTTGAACGGGCTCGGTGAGTTTCGAGGCATGCCGACTTCGATGCCCCGATTGCCGAAATTTCGTTGCCTTTGAATTTTCCGGGTTGATCCCTCTTGAGCATGGTATGCGCTTCTGCTAACTTGTTCTACATCATACTTTTCTTCCGCCAACGGCGAAACGCTTTGACTTCGGTGAGTTTTCGATGCATTCCGACTTCGATGCCCCGGTTGCCGAAATTGAGGTATGTCTTTGAAAATTTCGGGTGATCCCCTCCTGAGCATGTATGCCTTTGCTACTTGTTCTAACATCATACTTTCTTCCGCAAACGGCGAAACGCTTTGACTCGGGGTGAGTTTCGAGGCATTCCGACTTCGATGTACCCGGTTTGCCGAAATTCAGTTGCCTTTGCATTTCGGGTGATCCCTCTTGAGCATGTACCAAGCTTCTTGCGAACTTTGTTCTACATCATAATTTCTTTCGCAAAACGGCGAAATGATTTTGACTCGGTGACTTTCGCGGCATTCCGACTTCGATGCCCCGGTTGCCGTAAATCAGTTGCCTTTGCATTCGGGGTGATCCCTCTTGAGCATAGTATGCTTCTGCTACTTGTTTTCTATCTACACATCATAACTTTTCTTCCCGCCAAAACTCGGCGAAACGCTTTGACTCGGTGAGTTTCGAGGCATTCCGACTTCGATGTCCATGTTACCGAAATTCAGTTGCCTTTGAATTTCGGGTGATCCCTCTCGAGCATGTATGCTTCTGCTACTTGTTCTACATCATACTTTCTTCCGCCAACGGCGAAACGCTTTGACTCGGCGAGTTTCGAGGCACTTCGACTTCGATGTCCATGTTACCGAAATTCAGTTGCCTTTGAATTTCGGGTGATCCCTCTCGAGCATGTATGCTTCTGCTACTTGTTCTACATCATACGTTCTTCCGCAAACGGCGAAACGCTTTGACTCGGTGAGTTTCGAGGCATTCCGACTTCGATGCCCCGGTTGCTGAAATTCAGTTCTCTTTGAATTTCGGGTGATCCCTCTTGAGCATGTATGCTTCTGCTACTTGTCTACATCATACTTTCTTCCGCAAACGGCGAAACGCTTTGACTCGGTGAGTTTCGAGGCATTCCGACTTCGATGCCCCGGTTGCCGAAATTCAGTTGCCTTTGCATTTCGGGTGATCCCTCTTGAGCATGTACGCTTCTGCTACTTGTTCTACATCACTTCCTTCCGCAAACGGCGAAACGCTTTGACTCGGTGAGTTTCGCGCATTCATTCCGACTTCGATGCCCCGTTGCCGAAATTCAGTTGCCTTTGAATTTCGGGTGATCCCTCTTGAGCATGTATGCTTCTGCTACTTGTTCTACATCAGACTTTCTTCCGCAAACGGCGAAACGCTTTGACTCGGTGAGTTTCGCGGCATTCCGACTTCGATGCCCCGGTTGCCGAAATTCAGTTGCCTTTGAATTTCGGGTGATCCCTCTTGAGCATGTATGCTTCTGCTACTTGTTCTACATCAGACTTTCTTCCGCAAACGGCGAAACGCTTTGACTCGGTGAGTTTCGCGGCATTCCGACTTCGATGCCCCGGTTGCCGAAATTCAGTTGCCTTTGAATTTCGGGTGATCCCTCTTGAGCATGTATGCTTCTGCTACTTGTTCTACATCAGACTTCTTCCGCAAACGCGAAACGCTTTGACTCGGTGAGTTTCGCGGCATTCCGACTTCGATGCCCCGGTTGCCGAAATTCAGTTGCCTTTGAATTTCGGGTGATCCCTCTTGAGCATGTATGCTTCTGCTACTTGTTCTACATCAGACTTTCTTCCGCAAACGGCGAAACGCTTTGACTCGGTGAGTTTCGCGGCATTCCGACTTCGATGCCCGGTTGCCGAAATTCAGTTGCCTTTGAATTTCGGGTGATCCCTCTTGAGCATGTATGCTTCTGCTACTTGTTCTACATCAGACTTTCTTCCAAACGGCGAAACGCTTTGACTCGGTGAGTTTCGCGGCATTCCGACTTCGATGCCCCGGTTGCCGAAATTCAGTTGCCTTTGAATTTCGGGTGATCCCTCTTGAGCATGTATGCTTCTGCTACTTGTTCTACATCAGACTTCTTCCGCAAACGGCGAAACGCTTTGACTCGGTGAGTTTCGCGGCATTCCGACTTCGATGCCCCGGTTGCCGAAATTCAGTTGCCTTTGAATTTCGGGTGATCCCTCTTGAGCATGTATGCTTCTGCTACTTGTTCTACATCAGACTTCTTCCGCAAAGGCGAAACGCTTTGACTCGGTGAGTTTTCGCGGCATTCCGACTTCGATGCCCCGGTTGCCGAAATTCAGTTGCCTTTGAATTTCGGTGATCCCTCTTGAGCATGTATGCTTCTGCTACTTGTTCTACATCATACTTTTCTTCCGCAAACGGCGAAACGCTTTGACTCGGTGAGTTTCGCGGCATTCCGACTTCGATGCCCCGGTTGCCGAAATTCAGTTGCCTTTGAATTTCGGGTGATCCCTCTTGAGCATGTATGCTTCTGCTACTTGTTCTACATCAGACTTTCTTCCGCAAACGGCGAAACGCTTTGACTCGGTGAGTTTCGCGGCATTCCGACTTCGATGCCCCGGTTGCCGAAATTCAGTTGCCTTTGAATTTCGGGTGATCCCTCTTGAGCATGTATGCTTCTGCTACTTGTTCTACATCAACTTTCTTCCGCAAACGCGAAACGCTTTGACTCGGTGAGTTTCGCGGCATTCCGACTTCGATGCCCCGGTTGCCGAAATTCAGTTGCCTTTGAATTTCGGTGATCCCTCTTGAGCATGTATGCTTCTGCTACTTGTTCTACATCAGACTTTCTTCCGCAAACGGCGAAACGCTTTGACTCGGTGAGTTTCGCGGCATTCCGACTTCGATCCCCGGTTGCCGAAATTCAGTTGCCTTTGAATTTCGGGTGATCCCTCTTGAGCATGTATGCTTCTGCTACTTGTTCTACATCAGACTTCTTCCGCAAACGGCGAAACGCTTTGACTCGGTGAGTTTCGCGGCATTCCGACTTCGATGCCCGGTTGCCGAAATTCAGTTGCCTTTGAATTTCGGGTGATCCCTCTTGAGCATGTATGCTTCTGCTACTTGTTCTACATCAGACTTTCTTCCGCAAACGGCGAAACGCTTTGACTCGGTGAGTTTCGCGGCATTCCGACTTCGATGCCCCGGTTGCCGAAATTCAGTTGCCTTTGAATTTCGGGTGATCCCTCTTGAGCATGTATGCTTCTGCTACTTGTTCTACATCAGACTTTCTTCCGCAAACGGCGAAACGCTTTGACTCGGTGAGTTTCGCGGCATTCCGACTTCGATGCCCCGGTTGCCGAAATTCAGTTGCCTTTGAATTTCGGTGATCCCTCTTGAGCATGTATGCTTCTGCTACTTGTTCTACATCAGACTTTCTTCCGCAAACGGCGAAACGCTTTGACTCGGTGAGTTTCGCGGCATTCCGACTTCGATGCCCCGGTTGCCGAAATTCAGTTGCCTTTGAATTTCGGGTGATCCCTCTTGAGCATGTATGCTTCTGCTACTTGTTCTATCAGACTTTCTTCCGCAAACGGCGAAACGCTTTGACTCGGAGTTTCGCGGCATTCCGACTTCGATGCCCCGTTGCCGAAATTCAGTTGCCTTTGAATTTCGGGTGATCCCTCTTGAGCATGTATGCTTCTGCTACTTGTTCTACATCAGACTTTCTTCCGCAAACGGCGAAACGCTTTGACTCGTGAGTTTTCGCGCATTCCGACTTCGATGCCCCGGTTGCCGAAATTCAGTTGCCTTTGAATTTCGGGTGATCCCTCTTGAGCATGTATGCTTCTGCTACTTGTTCTACATCAGACTTTCTTCCGCAAACGCGAAACGCTTTGACTCGGTGAGTTTCGCGCATTCCGACTTCGATGCCGGTTGCCGAAATTCAGTTGCCTTTGAATTTCGGGTGATCCCTCTTGAGCATGTATGCTTCTGCTACTTGTTCTACATCAACTTTCTTCCGCAAACGGCGAAACGCTTTGACTCGGTCAGTTTCGCGGCATTCCGACTTCGATGCCCCGGTTGCCGAAATTCAGTTGCCTTTGAATTTCGGGTGATCCCTCTTGAGCATGTATGCTTCTGCTACTTGTTCTACATCAAACTTTCTTCCGCAAACGGCGAAACGCTTTGACTCGGTGAGTTTCGCGCCATTCCGACTTCGATGCCCCGGTTGCCGAAATTCAGTTGCCTTTGAATTTCGGTGATCCCTTGAGCATGTATGCTTCTGCTACTTGTTCTACATCAGACTTCTTTCGCAAACGGCGAAACGCTTGGACTCGGTGAGTTTCGCGGCATTCCGCCTTCGATGCCCCGGTTGCCGAAATTCAGTTGCCTTTGAATTTCGGGAGATCCCTCTTGAGCATGTATGCTTCTGCTACTTGTTCTACATCAGACTTCTTCCGCAAACGGCGAAACGCTTTGACTCGGTGAGTTTCGCGGCATTCCGACTTCGATGCCCCGTTGCCGAA
The DNA here is from genome assembly GCA_029228515.1 of Populus alba x Populus x berolinensis. Classification (NCBI taxonomy): domain Eukaryota; kingdom Viridiplantae; phylum Streptophyta; class Magnoliopsida; order Malpighiales; family Salicaceae; genus Populus; species Populus alba x Populus x berolinensis. The sequence goes on along the minus strand of CM055362.1, from coordinate 19,932,076 downwards.
ATTCAGTTGCCTTTGAATTTCGGGTGATCCCTCTTGAGCATGTATGCTTCTGCTACTTGTTCTACATCAGACTTCTTCCGCAAACGGCGAAACGCTTTGACTCGTGAGTTTCGCGGCATTCCGACTTCGATGCCCGGTTGCCGAAATTCAGTTGCCTTTGAATTTCGGGTGATCCCTCTTGAGCATGTATGCTTCTGCTACTTGTTCTACATCAGACTTCTTCCGCAAACGGCGAAACGCTTTGACTCGGTGAGTTTCGCGGCATTCCGACTTCGATGCCCCGGTTGCCGAAATTCAGTTGCCTTTGAATTTCGGGTGATCCCTCTTGAGCATGTATGCTTCTGCTACTTGTTCTACAATCAGACTTCTTCCGCAAACGGCGAAACGCTTTGACTCGGTGAGTTTCGCGGCATTCCGACTTCGATGCCCCGGTTGCCGAAATTCAGTTGCCTTTGAATTTCGGGTGATCCCTCTTGAGCATGTATGCTTCTGCTACTTGTTCTACATCAGACTTCTTCCGCAAACGGCGAAACGCTTTGACTCGGTGAGTTTCGCGGCATTCCGACTTCGATGCCCCGGTTGCCGAAATTCAGTTGCCTTTGAATTTCGGGTGATCCCTCTTGAGCATGTATGCTTCTGCTACTTGTTCTACATCAGACTTTCTTCCGCAAACGCGAAACGCTTTGACTCGGTGAGTTTCGCGGCATTCCGACTTCGATGCCCCGGTTGCCGAAATTCAGTTGCCTTTGAATTTCGGGTGATCCCTCTTGAGCATGTATGCTTCTGCTACTTGTTCTACATCAGACTTCCTTCCGCAAACGGCGAAACGCTTTGACTCGGTGAGTTTCGCGGCATTCCGACTTCGATGCCCGGTTGCCGAAATTCAGTTGCCTTTGAATTTCGGTGATCCCTCTTGAGCATGTATGCTTCTGCTACTTGTTCTACATCAAATTTCTTCCGCAAACGGCGAAACGCTTTGACTCGGTGAGTTTCGCGGCATTCCGACTTCGATGCCCCGTTTGCCGAAATTCAGTTGCCTTTGAATTTCGGTGATCCCTCTTGAGCATGTATGCTTCTGCTACTTGTTCTACATCAGACTTCTTCCGCAAACGGCGAAACGCTTTGACTCGGTGAGTTTCGCGGCATTCCGACTTCGA
>CM055362.1:19889225-19930819 GCA_029228515.1 Populus alba x Populus x berolinensis | reverse complement strand
TTTCGATGATCCCTCTGAGCATGTATGCTTCTGCTACTTGTTCTACATCATACTTTCTTCCGCAAACGGCGAAACGCTTTGGCTCGGTGAGTTTCGAGGCATTCCGACTTCGATGCCCCGGTTGCCGAAATTCAGTTGCCTTTGAATTTCGGGTGATCCCTCTTGAGCAAGTATGCTTCTGCTACTTGTTCTACATCATACTTTCTTCCGCAAATGGCGAAAAGCTTTGACTCGGTGAGTTTCGAGGCATTCCGACTTCGTTGTCCCGGTTGCCAAAATTCAGTTGCCTTTGAATTTCGGGTGATCCCTCTGGAGCAAGTATGCTTATGCTACTTGTTCGACATCATACTTTCTTCCGCAAACGGCGAAACGCTTTGACTCGGTGAGTTTCGAGGCATTCCTACTTCGATGCCCGGTTGCCGAAATTCAGTTGCCTTTGAATTTCGGGTGATCCCTCTGGAGCATGTATGCTTCTGGTACTTGTTCTACATCATACTTTCTTCCGCAAACGGCGAAACACTTTGACTCGGTGAGTTTCGAGGCATTCCGACTTCGATGTCCCAGGTGCCGAAATTCAGTTGCCTTTGAATTTCGGGTGATCCCTCTGGAGCATGTATGCTTCTGGTACTTGTTCTACATCATACTTCCTTCCGCAAACGGCGAAACGCTTTGACTCGGTGAGTTTGGAGGCATTCCGACTTCGATGTCCCGGTTGCCGAAATTCAGTTGCCTTTGAATTTCGGGTGATCCCTCTTGAGCATGTATGCTTCTGCTACTTGTTCTACATCATACTTTCTTCCGCAAATGGCGAAAAGCTTTGACTCGGTGAGTTTCGAGGCATTCCGACTTCGTTGTCCCGGTTGCCAAAATTCAGTTGCCTTTGAATTTCGGGTGATCCCTCTGGAGCATGTATGCTTCTGCTACTTGTTCTACATCATACTTTCTTCCGCAAATGGCGAAACGCTTTGACTCGGTGAGTTTCGAGGCATTCCGACTTCGATGCCCCGGTTGCCGAAATTCAGTTGCCTTTGAATTTCGGGTGATCCCTCTTGAGCATGTATGCTTCTGCTACTTGTTCTACATCATACTTTCTTCCGCAAACGGCGAAACGCTTTGACTCGGTGAGTTTCGAGGCATTCTGACTTCGATGTGCCGGTGGCCGAAATTCAGTTGCCTTTCAATTTCGGGTGACCCCTCTTGAGCATGTATGCTTCTGCTACTTGTTCTACATCATACTTTCTTCCGCAAACGGCGAAACGCTTTGACTCGGTGAGTTTCGCGGCATTCCGACTTCGATGCCCCGGTTGCCGAAATTCAGTTGCCTTTGAATTTCGGGTGATCCCTCTTGAGCATGTATGCTTCTGCTACTTGTTCTACATCATACTTTCTTCCGCAAACGGCGAAACGCTTTGACTCGGTGAGTTTCTCGGCATTCCGACTTCGATGCCCCGGTTGCCGAAATTCAGTTGCCTTTGAATTTCGGGTGATCCCTCTTGAGCATGTATGCTTCTGCTACTTGTTCTACATCATACTTTCTTCCGCAAACGGCGAAACGCTTTGACTCGGTGAGTTTCGAGGCATTCCGACTTCGATGTCCCGGTTGCCGAAATTCAGTTGCCTTTGAATTTCGGGTGATCCCTCTTGAGCATGTAATGCTTCTGCTACTTGTTCTACATCATACGTTCTTCTTCAAGCCAAGCGCAAACGCTTCTGACTCGGTGAGTTTAGAGGCATTCTACTTCGATGTCCCGGTTGCCGAAATTCAGTTAGCCCGTTGAATTTCGGGTCATCCCTCTTGAGCATGTATGGCTTCTGCTACTTCTTTCTACTTCAAACTTTCTTCCGCAAAACCGTTCGAAACGCTTTGACTCGGTGAGATTCGAGGCATTCCGACTTCGAAGTCCCGGTTGCCCGAAATTCAGTTGCCTTTGAATTTCGGGTCATCCCTCTTGAGCATGTATGCTTCTCGCTACTTGTTCTACATCATACTTTCTTCCGCGAAACTGGCGAAACGCGTTGACGCGGTGACTTTCGATGGGGCGGCATTACGACTTCGATGTCCCGGTTGCCGAAATTACAGTTGCCTTTGAATTTCGTGTGAATTCCCTCTTGAGCATGTATGCTTATACTACTTTGTACTACATCATACTTTTCTTGCCGCAAAAGGCGAAACCCTTTGACTCGGTGAGTATTTCGAGGCATTCCGACTTCGATGACCCGCGGATTGCCGGAATTCAGTTGCCTTTGAATTTCGAGTGATCCCTCTTGAGCATGTATGCTTCTGCTACGTGTTCTACATCATACTTTCATCCGCAAACCCGAAACGGTTTGTCTAGGTGAATGTCGAGGCATTCTGACTTCGATGACCCGGGTGGCCGAATTTCAGTTGCCTTTGAACTTCGGGTGATCCCTCTTGAGCATGTTTTGCTTCTTGCTACTTGTTCTACATCATACATTCTTCAGCACAACAGCGAAACACTTTGACTCGGTGATTTCCGAGGCATTTTGACTTCGATGTCCGGTTGCCCGAAATTCAGTTGCCCTTTGAATTTCGGTTGAGTCCCTCTTGAGCATGTAATGCTTCTGCTACTTTCTTCTACATCATACATTTCTCCCGCAAACGGCGAAACGCTTTGACTCGGGTTGAGTTTCTAGGCATTCCGACTTCGATGTCCCCCGTTGCCGAAATTCAGTTGCCTTTGAGATATTCGGGTGATCCCATCTTGCGCATGTACTGCTTCTCGCTACTTGTTTCTACATCATACATATCTTCCGCGAAACGGCGAAATAAAACGCTATTGAAACTCATGTAGAGTTTCGCGGCATTTCGACGTCGATGTCCGGGTTTGCCGAAATTCAAGTTGGCCATTTGAATTTTCGAGTGATCCCTCTTGAGCATGATATGCTTCTGCTTATCTTGTTCTACATCATACATTCTTTCTGCGCAAACGGCGAAACGCTGTGACTCGGTGAGTTTCGAGGCATTCCGACTTCGATGTCACGGTTAGCCGAAATTCAGTTGCCTTTGCAATTTCGGGTGATCCCCTCTTGAGTCATGTATGCTTCTCTGCTACATTGTTCTACATCATACTTTCTTCCGCAAACAGCGAAACGCTTTGAACTCGGTGAGACTTTTTCAGAGGCATTCCGACTTCGATGCCCCGGTTGCCGAAATTCAGTTGTCCTTTGAATTTCGGTGATCCCTCTTGAGCACAAGGTATGCTTCTGCTACTTGTTCTACATCATACTTTCATTCCAGCAAACGGGCGAAAACCGCTTTGACCTGGGTGAGTTTCGTGGCATTCCGACTTCCGATGTCCCGGTTGCCGAAATCCAAGTTTGGCCATTAATGAATTTCGGGTGATCCCTCTTGAGCATGTATGCTTCCTGCTACTTGATTTCTACATCATACCTATTTCTTCTCCGCTAAACAGCGAAACTGCTTTGACTCAGGTGAGTTATCGAGGCAATTTCCGACTTCGATGTCCCCGTTGCCCGAAATTTCAGTTGCCTTTGAATTTCGGAGTGATCCCTCTTGAGCATGTAATGCTTCTGCTAACTTGTTCCACATCATACTTTGCTTCCGCAAAACGGCCGAATAACGCTTGACTCTATTGTAGAGTTTCGCATTGGCATTCGGACTTCGATGTCCCGGTTGCCGAAAATTCAGTTGCCTTTGCATTTCAGAGGGTGATCCCTTCTTGAGCATGTAATGCTTCTGCTACTTGTACGTAACATTCATAACTTTCTTTCCGGCAAACAGCGAAACGCTTTGACTCGGTGAGTGTTCGAGGCATGCGACTTTCGATGTCCCTGTTGCCCGAAATTCAGCTGCCTTTGAAGTTCGGGTGATCCCTCTTGAGCATGTATGCTTCTGCTACTTGTTCTACATCATACTTTTCTTCCGCAAACGGCGAAACGCTTTTGACTCGGTGAGTTTTCGCGGCATTCCGACCTCTCGATGTCCTTGTTTGCCAGAAATTCAGTTTCCTTTGAATTTCGGGGGATCCCTCGTGAGCATTGTATGCTTTCAGCTACTTGGTTTCTACATCATACTTTCTTCCGCAAACAAGACGGGCGAAATCGCTTTGGACTCGGTAGAGTTTCGAGGCATATTCCGACTTTCCCGATGTCCCGGTTTAGCCGAAATTCAGGATTGCCTTTGAATTTCAGGTGATCCCCTCTTGAGCATGTATGCTTCTGCTACTTGTTCTTACATCATACTTTCTTCAGCAAGACGGCGAAACGCCCTGTTTTTTTTGGACTCGGTGAGTTTCGAGGCATTCCGACTTCGATGCCCCTGGTTGCCGAAATTCCAGTTGGCCTTTGAATTTGCGGGTGATCCCTCTTGAGCATGTTATGCTTCTGCTTACTTGTTCTATCATCATACTTTTCCTTCCGCAAACTGGCGAAAAGCTGTTGACATCGGTGAGTTTCGCGGCATTTCCGACTTCGAATGCCCGGTTGCCGAAATTCAGTTGCCTTTGAATTTCGGGTGATCCCTCCTCTGAGCATAGTACGCCTTCTGCTACTATGTTCTACAGATCAATACTTTTCTTCCTCAAATACTGGTCCCGAAACGCTTTGACTCCGGTGAGTTTTTCGAGGCAGTTCCGACTTCGATGTCCCCGGTTGCCGAAATTCAGTTGCCTTAAATTTCGGGTGATCCCTCTTGAAGCATGTACGCTTCTGCTACTTGTTCTCACAATCATACTTTCTTGCCGCAAAACGGCAAAACCCTTGTGACTCGGTGAGTTTTCGAGGCATGTCCGACTTCGATGCCCCTGTTTGCCGGAAATGCATAATTGCCTTTGAAATTTCGGGTGATTCCCTCTTGAGCATGTATGCTTCAGCTACTGTGTTCTACATTCATACTTTCATCCGCAAACGTCCGAAACGCTTTGACTCGGTGAGATTCTCGCAGGCATTCCGACTTCCGATGTCCCGGTTGCCGAAATGTCAGTTGCCTTTGAATTTCGGGTGATCCCTCTTGAGCATGTATGCTTCTGCTACTTGTTCTACAATAAACACAAAATCATACTTTCTTCCGCAAACGGCCGAAACGCTTTGACTCGGTGAGTTTCGCGGCATTCCGACTTCCGATTTGCCCCGGTTGCTGAAATTCAGTTTGCCTTTGAATTTCGGGTGATTCCCTCTTGAGCATCGTTATGCTTCTGGCTACTTGTTCTACATCATACTTTCTTCCGCAAACGGCGAAACGCTTTGACTCGGTGAGTTTCGAGGCATTCTCGACTTCGATGTCCCGGTCGCCTGAAAGTTCAGTTGCCTTTGAATTTCAGTGATCCCTCTTGAGCCAATGTATAGCTTCTGCTATCTTGTTCTACATCATTACTTCTCCTTTCCGCAAACGGTCGAAACGCTTGACTCGGTGAGTTTCGCGGGCATTCCAGAGTTTTATATCTTTCTTAGGATGCCACGGTTTGCCGAAAGTCAGTTGCCTTTGCAATTTTCGGGTGCGATCCCTCTTGAGCATGGTATGCTTCTGCTTACTTGTCTTCTACATCATACCTTTCTTCCGCATTCACGGCGCAAACGCTTTGACTTTTCGGTGAAGTTTCGAGGCATTCCGACATCTTCGACTGCCCCGGTTTGGCCGAAATTCAGTTGCCTTTGGCATTTCGGGTGATGCCCCTCTTGAGGCATGTATGCTTCTGCTACTTGTTCTAACATCATACTTTTCTACTGGCAAACAGCGAAACGCTTTGACTCGTGAGTTTCGAGGCATTCCGACTTCGATGTCCCCGTTGCCGAAATTCAGTTGCCTTTGAATTTCGGGTGATCCCTCTTGAGCGTGTATGCTTCTGCTACTTGTTCTACATCATACTTTCTTCCGCAAACGGCGAAACGGTTTGACTCGGTGAGTTCGCGGCATTCCGACTTCGATGCCCGTTTGCCGAAATTCAGTTGCCTTTGAATTTCGGGTGATCCCTCTTGAGCATGTATGCTTCTGCTACTTGTTCTATATCATACTTTTCTTCCGCAAAACGGCGAAACGCTTTGACTCGGTGAGTTCGAGGCATTCCGACTTCGAGACCCCGGTTGCCGAAATTCAGTTGCCTTTGAATTTCGGGTGATCCCTCTTGAGCATGTATGCTTCTGCTACTTGTTCTACATCATACTTTCTTCCGCAAACGGCGAAACGCTTTGACTCGGTGAGTTTCGAGGCATTCCGACTTCGAGGTCCGTTTGCCGAAATTCAGTTGCCTTTGAATTTCGGGTGATCCCTCTTGAGCATGTATGCTTCTGCTACTTGTTCTACATCATACTTTCTTCCGCAAACGGCGAAACGCTTTGACTCGGTGAGTTTCGAGGCATTCCGACTTCGATGTCCCGGTTGCTGAAATTCAGTTGCCTTTGAATTTCGGGTGATCCCTCTTGAGCATGTATGCTTCTGCTACTTGCTCTACATCATACTTTCTTCCGCAAACGGCGAAAAGCTTTGACTCGGTGAGTTTCGCGGCATTCCGACTTCGATGCCCCGTTTGCTGAAATTCAGTTGCCTTTGAATTTCGGGTGATCCCTCTGGAGCATGTATGCTTCTGCTACTTGGTCTACATCATACTTTCTTCCGCAAACGGCGAAACGCTTTGACTCGGTGAGTTTCGAGGCATTCCGACGTCGATGTCCCGGTTGCCGAAATTCAGTTGCCTTTGAATTTCGGGTGATCCCTCTTGAGCATGTATGCTTCTGCTACTTGCTCTACATCATACTTTCTTCCGCAAACGGCGAAACGCTTTGACTCGGTGAGTTTCGAGGCATTCCGACTTCGATGTCCCGGTTGCCGAAATTCATTTGCCTTTGAATTTCGGGTGATCCCTCTTGAGCATGTATGCTTCTGCTACTTGTTCTACATCATACTTTCTTCCGCAAACGGCGAAACGCTTTGACTCGGTGAGTTTCGAGGCATTCCGAATTCGATGTCCCGGTTGACGAAATTCAGTTGCCTTTGAATTTCGGGTCATCCCTCTTGACCATGTATGCTTCTGCTACTTGTTCTACATCATACTTTCTTCCGCAAACGGCGAAACCTTTGACTCGGTGAGTTTCGAGGCATTCCCAATTCGATGTCCCGGTTGCCGAAATTCAGTTGCCTTTGAATTTGGGGTGATCCCTCTTGAGGATGTATGGTTCTGCTATTTGTTCTACATCATACTTTCTTTCGCAAACGGCGAAACTCTTTGACTCGGTGAGTTTCGAGGCATTCCGACTTCGATGCCCGGGTGCCGAAATTCAGTTGCCTTTGAATTTCGGGTGATCCCTCTTGAGCATGTATGCTTCTGCTACTTGTTCTACATCATACTTTCTTCCGCAAACGGCGAAACGCTTTGACTCGGTGAGTTTCGAGGCATTCCCAATTCGATGTCCCGGTTGCCGAAATTCAGTTGCCTTTGAATTTGGGGTGATCCCTCTTGAGCATGTATGCTTCTGCTACTTGTTCTACATCATACTTTCTTCCCCAAACGGCGAAACGCTTTGACTCGGTGAGTTTCGAGGCATTCCAAATTCGATGTCCCGGTTGCCGAAATTCATTGCCTTTGAATTTCGGGTGATCCCTCTTGAGCATGTATGCTTCTGCTACTTGTTCTACATCATACTTTCTTTCCTCAAACGGCGAAAACGACTTTGACTCGGTGATTTCGAGGCATTCCGACTTTGCGAAATTCAGTTGCTTTGAATTTTCGGGTGATCCCATGTATGCTTCTGCTACTTGTTCTACATCATACTTTCTTCCGCAAACAGCGAAACGCTTTGACTCGGTGAGTTTCACGGCATTCCGAATTCGATGCCCGGTTGCCGAAATTCAGTTGCCTTTTGCATTTCGGGTGATCCCTCTTGAGCATGTATGCTTCTGCTACTTGTTCTACATCATACTTTCTTCCGCAAACGGCGAAACGCTTTGACTCGGTGAGTTTCGACGGCATTCCGGACTTCGATGTCCCGGTTGCCGAAATTCAGTTGCCTTTGAATTTCGGGTGATCCCTCTTGAGCATGTATGCTTCTGCTACTTGTTCTACATCATACTTTCTTCCGCAAACGGCGAAACGCTTTGACTCGGTGAGTTTCGAGGCATTCCGACTTCGATGTCCCGGTTGCCGAAATTCAGTTGCCTTTGAATTTCGGGTGATCCCTCTTGAGCATGTATGCTTCTGCTACTTGTTCTACATCATACTTTCTTCCGCAAACGGCGAAATAGTTTGACTCGGTGAGTTTCGAGGCATTTCGACTTCGATGTCCATGTTACCGAAATTCAATTGCCTTTGAATTTCGGGTGATCCTTCGGGAGCATGTATGCTTCTGCTACTTGTTCTACATCATACTTTCTTCCGCAAACGGCGAAACGCTTTGACTCGGTGAGTTTCGAGGCATTCCGACTTCGATGGCCCGGTTGCCGAAATTCAGTTGCCTTTGAATTTCGGGTGATCCCTCTTGAGCATGTATGCTTCTGCTACTTGTTCTACATCATACTTTCTTCCGCAAACGGCGAAACGCTTTGACTCGGTGAGTTTCGAGGCATTCCGACTTCGATGCCCCGGTTGCTGAAATTCAGTTGCCTTTGAATTTCGGGTGATCCCTCTTGAGCATGTATGCTTCTGCTACTTGTTCTACATCATACTTTCTTCCGCAAACGGCGAAACGCTTTGACTCGGTGAGTTTCGCGGCATTCCGACTTCGATGCCCGGTTGCCGAAATTCAGTTGCCTTTTCATTTCGGGTGATCCCTCTTGAGCATGTATGCTTCTGCTACTTGTTCTACGTCATACCTTCTTCCGCAAACGGCGAAACGCTTTGACTCGGTGAGTTTGGAGGCATTCCGACTTCGATGCCCCGGTTGCCTAAATTCAGTTGCCTTTGAATTTCGGGTCATCCCTCTTGAGCATGTATGCTTCTGCTACTTGTTCTACATCATACTGTCTTCCGCAAACGGCGAAACGCTTTGACTCGGTGACTTTCGCGGCATTCCGACTTTGATGCCCCAGTTGCCGAAATTCAGTTGCCTTTCCATTTCTGGTGATCCCTCTTGAGCTTGTATGCTTCTGCTACTAGTTCTACATCATACTTTCTTCCGCAAACGGCGAAACGCTTTGACTCGTTGAGTTTCTACGCATTCCGACTTCGATGTACCGGTTGCCGAAATTTCTGTTGCCTTTGAATTTCGGGTGATCCCTCTTGAGCATGTAATGTTCTGCTACTTGTTCTACATCATACTTTCTTCCGCAAACGGCGAAACGCTTTGACTCGGTGAGTTTCGTGGCATTCCGACTTCGATGCCCCAGTTGCCGAAATTCAGTTGCCTTTGCATTTCTGGTGATCCCTCTTGAGCCTGTATGCTTCTGCTACTTGTTCTACATCATACTTTCTTCCGCAAACAGCGAAACGCTTATGACTCGGTGAGTTTCGAGGCATTCCGACTTCGATGTCCCGGTTGCCGAAATTCAGTTGCCTTGGAATTTCGGGTGATCCCTCTTGAGCATGTATGCATCTGCTACTTGTTCTACATCATACTTTCTTCCGCAAACGGCGAAACGCTTTGACTCGGTGAGTTTCGCGACATTCCGACTTCGATGTCCCGGGTTGCCGAAATTCAGTTGCCTTTGAATTTCGGGTGAGGAGCGCCTCTTGACGCATGTAATGCTATCTGCTACTTGGTTCTACATTCATACTTTCTTTCGCCAAATCGCGAAAAGCTTTGACTCGAGGTGAAGTTTCCCGGCATTCCAGAACTTCGATGCCGCACCCTGTTGCCAAAAATTCAGTTGCCTCAATCCATCTTTCGGGTGCATCCCTCTTGAGCAAGTATGCTTCTGCATACTTGTTCTATACATCATACTTTCTTCCGCAAACGGCGAAAAGCTTTGACATCGGTGAGTTTCGCGGCATTCCGACTTCGATCCACCGGTATGCCGATATTCCCAGTTGCCTTTGAATTTCGGGTGATATCCCTCTGGGAGCATTAATGCTTCTGCTACTTGTTTCATACATCATACTTCTCTAGTCCGCAAACTGGCGAAACGCTTTGACTCGGTGAGTGTTCGCGGCATTCCGACTTCGATGCCTTCGGTTGACCGAAAATTCAGTTGCCTTGCCATTGTCGGGTGATACCAACTTTAGAGCATGTATGCTTCTGCTACTTGTTCTACATCATACTTTCTTCTTCGCAAACGGCGAAACGCGTTTTGACTCGGTGAGTTTCGAGCGAAGCATTCCCGGACTTCGATGTCCCGGTTGCCGAAATTGACAAGTTGACTTTGACCCATTTCGGGTGATCCCTCCTTGAGCATGTATGCTTCTTCTACTTGGTTACTACATCATACTTTCTTCCTGCAAACGTGCGAAACGCTATTTGGACTCGGTGAGTTTTCGCGAGCATTCCAGACTTCGAAGTCCCGGTTGCCGAAATTCAGTTGCCTTTGGAATTTCAGGGTGATCCCTCTTGAGCAAGTATGCTGTTTATGATACTTGTTCTATCATCATACTTTCTTCCGCAAACGGCGAAACGCTTTGAGTATCGCGTGAGTTTTTTCCCGTCATTCCCCGACTAACTCGATGCCTACCGGTTGACGAAATTTCATTCTCACTTTGAATTTCGGGTGATGTCCCACGCTTGAGCAATGTATGCTTCTGCTACTTGTTCTACAATCATACTTTCTACTGCAAACTGGACGAAACGCTTTGACTCGGATGAGTTTCGACGGCATTTCCGACCTTTCGAGGTCCCGGTTGCCGAAATTCAAGTTGCCTTTGAATTTCGGGTGATCCCTCTTGAGTACATGTATATGCTTCTGGCTAACTTGTTTCTACAATCATCACTTTCTTCACAAACGGCGAAACGCTTTGAACTCGGTGAGTTATCGTAGAGCATTCCGACTTCGATGTCGCCGGTGCCGAAAATTCAGTTGCCTTTGAATTTCTGGGTGATCACCTCTTGAGCAATGTATGCTTCTGCTACTTAGTTCTAACATCATACTTATCTCCGCAAAGGACGGCGAAGACGCTTTGACTCCCCCGTGTGAGTTTCAATGACAATTCGAACTTCGTATGCCCGGGTTGCCGAAATTCAGTTGCCTTGTTGTAATTTCGGGTGATCCCTCGTTGAGCATGTATGCTGCTGCTACTTGTTCTACATCCCAATTACTATTCTTACCTGCAAACGAGCAAAACGCTAGTTGACTCGGTGAGTTTCGAGGCATATCCGACTATCGATTGTCCCGGTTTGCCGAAATTTCAGTTGCCTTTGAATGTCTCGGGTGATCCCTCTTGAGCATTGTATGCTTCTGCTACTTGTTCTACATTCCTACGCTACTCTTCCGCAAACGGGCGAAAACGCTTTGTACTTCGGTGAGTTTCCGCGGCAAATTTGTCCGACTTCGATGCCGAAGGCGCAACCGGTTGCCGAAAATTCAGTTAGCCTTTGCATTTCGGGTGATCCCATTGGAGGCATGTATCGCGTTCTGCTAACTATGCTTCTACATCATACTTTATTCCGGCAAACGGCGAAACGCTATTGACTCTCGGTGAGTTCGCGGCATTCCGACTTCGATGCTCCACGTGTTCTGCACGAAAATTCCAATTGCCTTCTGAATTTCGCGGGATCCCTGCTTGAAAGCATGTATGCTTCTGCTACTTGTTCTACATCTCACGTACTTTTTCTTCCACAAACGGGCGAAACGCTTTGAATCGGTGAGCTTTTGCGACGATTCTAGACTTCGAACGTCCCTCGGTTGCCGAAAGTTTTCAGTCTGCCTTTGCATTTCGGGTGATCCCTTTAGAGCATGTATGCTTCTTTCTCCTACTTGTTCTACATCATACTTTTCTTGCCCAACACGGCGAAACGCTTTGGACGCGGATAGAAACGATTTCGAGGGCATTCCGACTTCGATGTCCCGAGTGCCGAAATTCAGTTGCCTTTGAATTTCTGGTTATGCCCTCTTGAGCATGTATGCTTCTGCAACTTGTTTCTACATCATACTTTCTTCCGCAAACGGCGAAACTGCTTTGACGCCTCGGTCGAGTTTCGCTGTATACCGACTTTCGAGGCGGCCGGTTTCCGAAATCCATTAGCCTTTGAATTTTTCGGTGAGATACCCTCTTGAGCATGTATGCTTCTTGCTACTATTCTACCATGCATACTTTCTTCCGCAAACGGCAAAACGCTTTGAGTCTTGAGTTTCGAGGCATTCCGACTTCGATGCCCGGTTGCCGAAATTCAGTTGCCTTTGAATTTCGGGTGATCCCTCTTGAGCATGTATGCTTCTGCTACTTGTTCTACATCATACTTTCTTCCGCAAACGGCGAAACGCTTTGACTCGGTGAGTTTCGCGGCATTCCGACTTCGATGCCCGGTTGCCGAAATTCAGTTGCCTTTGAATTTCGGGTGATCCCTCTTGAGCATGTATGCTTCTGCTACTTGTTCTACATCATACTTTCTTCCGCAAACGGCGAAACGCTTTGACTCGGTGAGTTTCGCGGCATTCCGACTTCGATGCCCCGGTTGCCGAAATTCAGTTGCCTTTGAATTTCGGGTGATCCCTCTTGAGCATGTATGCTTCTGCTACTTGTTCTACATCATACTTTCTTCCGCAAACGGCGAAACGCTTTGACTCGGTGAGTTTCGCGGCATTCCGACTTCGATGTCCCGGTTGCCGAAATTCAGTTGCCTTTGAATTTCGGGTGATCCCTCTTGAGCATGTATGCTTCTGCTACTTGTTCTACATCATACTTTCTTCCGCAAACGGCGAAACGCTTTGACTCGGTGAGTTTCGCGGCATTCCGACTTCGATGCCCGGTTGCCGAAATTCAGTTGCCTTTGAATTTCGGGTGATCCCTCTTGAGCATGTATGCTTCTGCTACTTGTTCTACATCATACTTTCTTCCGCAAACGGCGAAACGCTTTGACTCGGTGAGTTTCGCGGCATTCCGACTTCGATGTCCCGGTTGCCGAAATTCAGTTGCCTTTGAATTTCGGGTGATCCCTCTTGAGCATGTATGCTTCTGCTACTTGTTCTACATCATACTTTCTTCCGCAAACGGCGAAACGCTTTGACTCGGTGAGTTTCGCGGCATTCCGACTTCGATGCCCGGTTGCCGAAATTCAGTTGCCTTTGAATTTCGGGTGATCCCTCTTGAGCATGTATGCTTCTGCTACTTGTTCTACATCATACTTTCTTCCGCAAACGGCGAAACGCTTTGACTCGGTGAGTTTCGCGGCATTCCGACTTCGATGCCCCGGTTGCCGAAATTCAGTTGCCTTTGAATTTCGGGTGATCCCTCTTGAGCATGTATGCTTCTGCTACTTGTTCTACATCATACTTTCTTCCGCAAACGGCGAAACGCTTTGACTCGGTGAGTTTCGCGGCATTCCGACTTCGATGCCCGGTTGCCGAAATTCAGTTGCCTTTGAATTTCGGGTGATCCCTCTTGAGCATGTATGCTTCTGCTACTTGTTCTACATCATACTTTCTTCCGCAAACGGCGAAACGCTTTGACTCGGTGAGTTTCGCGGCATTCCGACTTCGATGCCCCGGTTGCCGAAATTCAGTTGCCTTTGAATTTCGGGTGATCCCTCTTGAGCATGTATGCTTCTGCTACTTGTTCTACATCATACTTTCTTCCGCAAACGGCGAAACGCTTTGACTCGGTGAGTTTCGCGGCATTCCGACTTCGATGCCCGGTTGCCGAAATTCAGTTGCCTTTGAATTTCGGGTGATCCCTCTTGAGCATGTATGCTTCTGCTACTTGTTCTACATCATACTTTCTTCCGCAAACGGCGAAACGCTTTGACTCGGTGAGTTTCGCGGCATTCCGACTTCGATGCCCGGTTGCCGAAATTCAGTTGCCTTTGAATTTCGGGTGATCCCTCTTGAGCATGTATGCTTCTGCTACTTGTTCTACATCATACTTTCTTCCGCAAACGGCGAAACGCTTTGACTCGGTGAGTTTCGCGGCATTCCGACTTCGATGCCCGGTTGCCGAAATTCAGTTGCCTTTGAATTTCGGGTGATCCCTCTTGAGCATGTATGCTTCTGCTACTTGTTCTACATCATACTTTCTTCCGCAAACGGCGAAACGCTTTGACTCGGTGAGTTTCGCGGCATTCCGACTTCGATGCCCGGTTGCCGAAATTCAGTTGCCTTTGAATTTCGGGTGATCCCTCTTGAGCATGTATGCTTCTGCTACTTGTTCTACATCATACTTTCTTCCGCAAACGGCGAAACGCTTTGACTCGGTGAGTTTCGCGGCATTCCGACTTCGATGCCCGGTTGCCGAAATTCAGTTGCCTTTGAATTTCGGGTGATCCCTCTTGAGCATGTATGCTTCTGCTACTTGTTCTACATCATACTTTCTTCCGCAAACGGCGAAACGCTTTGACTCGGTGAGTTTCGCGGCATTCCGACTTCGATGCCCGGTTGCCGAAATTCAGTTGCCTTTGAATTTCGGGTGATCCCTCTTGAGCATGTATGCTTCTGCTACTTGTTCTACATCATACTTTCTTCCGCAAACGGCGAAACGCTTTGACTCGGTGAGTTTCGCGGCATTCCGACTTCGATGCCCGGTTGCCGAAATTCAGTTGCCTTTGAATTTCGGGTGATCCCTCTTGAGCATGTATGCTTCTGCTACTTGTTCTACATCATACTTTCTTCCGCAAACGGCGAAACGCTTTGACTCGGTGAGTTTCGCGGCATTCCGACTTCGATGCCCCGGTTGCCGAAATTCAGTTGCCTTTGAATTTCGGGTGATCCCTCTTGAGCATGTATGCTTCTGCTACTTGTTCTACATCATACTTTCTTCCGCAAACGGCGAAACGCTTTGACTCGGTGAGTTTCGCGGCATTCCGACTTCGATGCCCCGGTTGCCGAAATTCAGTTGCCTTTGAATTTCGGGTGATCCCTCTTGAGCATGTATGCTTCTGCTACTTGTTCTACATCATACTTTCTTCCGCAAACGGCGAAACGCTTTGACTCGGTGAGTTTCGCGGCATTCCGACTTCGATGCCCGGTTGCCGAAATTCAGTTGCCTTTGAATTTCGGGTGATCCCTCTTGAGCATGTATGCTTCTGCTACTTGTTCTACATCATACTTTCTTCCGCAAACGGCGAAACGCTTTGACTCGGTGAGTTTCGCGGCATTCCGACTTCGATGTCCCGGTTGCCGAAATTCAGTTGCCTTTGAATTTCGGGTGATCCCTCTTGAGCATGTATGCTTCTGCTACTTGTTCTACATCATACTTTCTTCCGCAAACGGCGAAACGCTTTGACTCGGTGAGTTTCGCGGCATTCCGACTTCGATGCCCGGTTGCCGAAATTCAGTTGCCTTTGAATTTCGGGTGATCCCTCTTGAGCATGTATGCTTCTGCTACTTGTTCTACATCATACTTTCTTCCGCAAACGGCGAAACGCTTTGACTCGGTGAGTTTCGAGGCATTCCGACTTCGATGCCCGGTTGCCGAAATTCAGTTGCCTTTGAATTTCGGGTGATCCCTCTTGAGCATGTATGCTTCTGCTACTTGTTCTACATCATACTTTCTTCCGCAAACGGCGAAACGCTTTGACTCGGTGAGTTTCGCGGCATTCCGACTTCGATGCCCCGGTTGCCGAAATTCAGTTGCCTTTGAATTTCGGGTGATCCCTCTTGAGCATGTATGCTTCTGCTACTTGTTCTACATCATACTTTCTTCCGCAAACGGCGAAACGCTTTGACTCGGTGAGTTTCGCGGCATTCCGACTTCGATGCCCGGTTGCCGAAATTCAGTTGCCTTTGAATTTCGGGTGATCCCTCTTGAGCATGTATGCTTCTGCTACTTGTTCTACATCATACTTTCTTCCGCAAACGGCGAAACGCTTTGACTCGGTGAGTTTCGCGGCATTCCGACTTCGATGCCCCGGTTGCCGAAATTCAGTTGCCTTTGAATTTCGGGTGATCCCTCTTGAGCATGTATGCTTCTGCTACTTGTTCTACATCATACTTTCTTCCGCAAACGGCGAAACGCTTTGACTCGGTGAGTTTCGCGGCATTCCGACTTCGATGCCCGGTTGCCGAAATTCAGTTGCCTTTGAATTTCGGGTGATCCCTCTTGAGCATGTATGCTTCTGCTACTTGTTCTACATCATACTTTCTTCCGCAAACGGCGAAACGCTTTGACTCGGTGAGTTTCGCGGCATTCCGACTTCGATGCCCCGGTTGCCGAAATTCAGTTGCCTTTGAATTTCGGGTGATCCCTCTTGAGCATGTATGCTTCTGCTACTTGTTCTACATCATACTTTCTTCCGCAAACGGCGAAACGCTTTGACTCGGTGAGTTTCGCGGCATTCCGACTTCGATGCCCCGGTTGCCGAAATTCAGTTGCCTTTGAATTTCGGGTGATCCCTCTTGAGCATGTATGCTTCTGCTACTTGTTCTACATCATACTTTCTTCCGCAAACGGCGAAACGCTTTGACTCGGTGAGTTTCGCGGCATTCCGACTTCGATGCCCCGGTTGCCGAAATTCAGTTGCCTTTGAATTTCGGGTGATCCCTCTTGAGCATGTATGCTTCTGCTACTTGTTCTACATCATACTTTCTTCCGCAAACGGCGAAACGCTTTGACTCGGTGAGTTTCGCGGCATTCCGACTTCGATGCCCCGGTTGCCGAAATTCAGTTGCCTTTGAATTTCGGGTGATCCCTCTTGAGCATGTATGCTTCTGCTACTTGTTCTACATCATACTTTCTTCCGCAAACGGCGAAACGCTTTGACTCGGTGAGTTTCGCGGCATTCCGACTTCGATGCCCCGGTTGCCGAAATTCAGTTGCCTTTGAATTTCGGGTGATCCCTCTTGAGCATGTATGCTTCTGCTACTTGTTCTACATCATACTTTCTTCCGCAAACGGCGAAACGCTTTGACTCGGTGAGTTTCGCGGCATTCCGACTTCGATGCCCCGGTTGCCGAAATTCAGTTGCCTTTGAATTTCGGGTGATCCCTCTTGAGCATGTATGCTTCTGCTACTTGTTCTACATCATACTTTCTTCCGCAAACGGCGAAACGCTTTGACTCGGTGAGTTTCGCGGCATTCCGACTTCGATGCCCGGTTGCCGAAATTCAGTTGCCTTTGAATTTCGGGTGATCCCTCTTGAGCATGTATGCTTCTGCTACTTGTTCTACATCATACTTTCTTCCGCAAACGGCGAAACGCTTTGACTCGGTGAGTTTCGCGGCATTCCGACTTCGATGCCCGGTTGCCGAAATTCAGTTGCCTTTGAATTTCGGGTGATCCCTCTTGAGCATGTATGCTTCTGCTACTTGTTCTACATCATACTTTCTTCCGCAAACGGCGAAACGCTTTGACTCGGTGAGTTTCGCGGCATTCCGACTTCGATGCCCCGGTTGCCGAAATTCAGTTGCCTTTGAATTTCGGGTGATCCCTCTTGAGCATGTATGCTTCTGCTACTTGTTCTACATCATACTTTCTTCCGCAAACGGCGAAACGCTTTGACTCGGTGAGTTTCGCGGCATTCCGACTTCGATGCCCCGGTTGCCGAAATTCAGTTGCCTTTGAATTTCGGGTGATCCCTCTTGAGCATGTATGCTTCTGCTACTTGTTCTACATCATACTTTCTTCCGCAAACGGCGAAACGCTTTGACTCGGTGAGTTTCGCGGCATTCCGACTTCGATGCCCGGTTGCCGAAATTCAGTTGCCTTTGAATTTCGGGTGATCCCTCTTGAGCATGTATGCTTCTGCTACTTGTTCTACATCATACTTTCTTCCGCAAACGGCGAAACGCTTTGACTCGGTGAGTTTCGCGGCATTCCGACTTCGATGCCCCGGTTGCCGAAATTCAGTTGCCTTTGAATTTCGGGTGATCCCTCTTGAGCATGTATGCTTCTGCTACTTGTTCTACATCATACTTTCTTCCGCAAACGGCGAAACGCTTTGACTCGGTGAGTTTCGCGGCATTCCGACTTCGATGCCCCGGTTGCCGAAATTCAGTTGCCTTTGAATTTCGGGTGATCCCTCTTGAGCATGTATGCTTCTGCTACTTGTTCTACATCATACTTTCTTCCGCAAACGGCGAAACGCTTTGACTCGGTGAGTTTCGCGGCATTCCGACTTCGATGCCCCGGTTGCCGAAATTCAGTTGCCTTTGAATTTCGGGTGATCCCTCTTGAGCATGTATGCTTCTGCTACTTGTTCTACATCATACTTTCTTCCGCAAACGGCGAAACGCTTTGACTCGGTGAGTTTCGCGGCATTCCGACTTCGATGCCCCGGTTGCCGAAATTCAGTTGCCTTTGAATTTCGGGTGATCCCTCTTGAGCATGTATGCTTCTGCTACTTGTTCTACATCATACTTTCTTCCGCAAACGGCGAAACGCTTTGACTCGGTGAGTTTCGCGGCATTCCGACTTCGATGCCCCGGTTGCCGAAATTCAGTTGCCTTTGAATTTCGGGTGATCCCTCTTGAGCATGTATGCTTCTGCTACTTGTTCTACATCATACTTTCTTCCGCAAACGGCGAAACGCTTTGACTCGGTGAGTTTCGCGGCATTCCGACTTCGATGCCCGGTTGCCGAAATTCAGTTGCCTTTGAATTTCGGGTGATCCCTCTTGAGCATGTATGCTTCTGCTACTTGTTCTACATCATACTTTCTTCCGCAAACGGCGAAACGCTTTGACTCGGTGAGTTTCGCGGCATTCCGACTTCGATGCCCGGTTGCCGAAATTCAGTTGCCTTTGAATTTCGGGTGATCCCTCTTGAGCATGTATGCTTCTGCTACTTGTTCTACATCATACTTTCTTCCGCAAACGGCGAAACGCTTTGACTCGGTGAGTTTCGCGGCATTCCGACTTCGATGCCCCGGTTGCCGAAATTCAGTTGCCTTTGAATTTCGGGTGATCCCTCTTGAGCATGTATGCTTCTGCTACTTGTTCTACATCATACTTTCTTCCGCAAACGGCGAAACGCTTTGACTCGGTGAGTTTCGCGGCATTCCGACTTCGATGCCCGGTTGCCGAAATTCAGTTGCCTTTGAATTTCGGGTGATCCCTCTTGAGCATGTATGCTTCTGCTACTTGTTCTACATCATACTTTCTTCCGCAAACGGCGAAACGCTTTGACTCGGTGAGTTTCGCGGCATTCCGACTTCGATGCCCGGTTGCCGAAATTCAGTTGCCTTTGAATTTCGGGTGATCCCTCTTGAGCATGTATGCTTCTGCTACTTGTTCTACATCATACTTTCTTCCGCAAACGGCGAAACGCTTTGACTCGGTGAGTTTCGCGGCATTCCGACTTCGATGCCCCGGTTGCCGAAATTCAGTTGCCTTTGAATTTCGGGTGATCCCTCTTGAGCATGTATGCTTCTGCTACTTGTTCTACATCATACTTTCTTCCGCAAACGGCGAAACGCTTTGACTCGGTGAGTTTCGCGGCATTCCGACTTCGATGCCCCGGTTGCCGAAATTCAGTTGCCTTTGAATTTCGGGTGATCCCTCTTGAGCATGTATGCTTCTGCTACTTGTTCTACATCATACTTTCTTCCGCAAACGGCGAAACGCTTTGACTCGGTGAGTTTCGCGGCATTCCGACTTCGATGCCCCGGTTGCCGAAATTCAGTTGCCTTTGAATTTCGGGTGATCCCTCTTGAGCATGTATGCTTCTGCTACTTGTTCTACATCATACTTTCTTCCGCAAACGGCGAAACGCTTTGACTCGGTGAGTTTCGCGGCATTCCGACTTCGATGCCCCGGTTGCCGAAATTCAGTTGCCTTTGAATTTCGGGTGATCCCTCTTGAGCATGTATGCTTCTGCTACTTGTTCTACATCATACTTTCTTCCGCAAACGGCGAAACGCTTTGACTCGGTGAGTTTCGCGGCATTCCGACTTCGATGCCCCGGTTGCCGAAATTCAGTTGCCTTTGAATTTCGGGTGATCCCTCTTGAGCATGTATGCTTCTGCTACTTGTTCTACATCATACTTTCTTCCGCAAACGGCGAAACGCTTTGACTCGGTGAGTTTCGCGGCATTCCGACTTCGATGCCCGGTTGCCGAAATTCAGTTGCCTTTGAATTTCGGGTGATCCCTCTTGAGCATGTATGCTTCTGCTACTTGTTCTACATCATACTTTCTTCCGCAAACGGCGAAACGCTTTGACTCGGTGAGTTTCGCGGCATTCCGACTTCGATGCCCGGTTGCCGAAATTCAGTTGCCTTTGAATTTCGGGTGATCCCTCTTGAGCATGTATGCTTCTGCTACTTGTTCTACATCATACTTTCTTCCGCAAACGGCGAAACGCTTTGACTCGGTGAGTTTCGCGGCATTCCGACTTCGATGCCCGGTTGCCGAAATTCAGTTGCCTTTGAATTTCGGGTGATCCCTCTTGAGCATGTATGCTTCTGCTACTTGTTCTACATCATACTTTCTTCCGCAAACGGCGAAACGCTTTGACTCGGTGAGTTTCGCGGCATTCCGACTTCGATGCCCGGTTGCCGAAATTCAGTTGCCTTTGAATTTCGGGTGATCCCTCTTGAGCATGTATGCTTCTGCTACTTGTTCTACATCATACTTTCTTCCGCAAACGGCGAAACGCTTTGACTCGGTGAGTTTCGCGGCATTCCGACTTCGATGCCCGGTTGCCGAAATTCAGTTGCCTTTGAATTTCGGGTGATCCCTCTTGAGCATGTATGCTTCTGCTACTTGTTCTACATCATACTTTCTTCCGCAAACGGCGAAACGCTTTGACTCGGTGAGTTTCGCGGCATTCCGACTTCGATGCCCCGGTTGCCGAAATTCAGTTGCCTTTGAATTTCGGGTGATCCCTCTTGAGCATGTATGCTTCTGCTACTTGTTCTACATCATACTTTCTTCCGCAAACGGCGAAACGCTTTGACTCGGTGAGTTTCGCGGCATTCCGACTTCGATGCCCGGTTGCCGAAATTCAGTTGCCTTTGAATTTCGGGTGATCCCTCTTGAGCATGTATGCTTCTGCTACTTGTTCTACATCATACTTTCTTCCGCAAACGGCGAAACGCTTTGACTCGGTGAGTTTCGCGGCATTCCGACTTCGATGCCCGGTTGCCGAAATTCAGTTGCCTTTGAATTTCGGGTGATCCCTCTTGAGCATGTATGCTTCTGCTACTTGTTCTACATCATACTTTCTTCCGCAAACGGCGAAACGCTTTGACTCGGTGAGTTTCGCGGCATTCCGACTTCGATGCCCCGGTTGCCGAAATTCAGTTGCCTTTGAATTTCGGGTGATCCCTCTTGAGCATGTATGCTTCTGCTACTTGTTCTACATCATACTTTCTTCCGCAAACGGCGAAACGCTTTGACTCGGTGAGTTTCGCGGCATTCCGACTTCGATGCCCGGTTGCCGAAATTCAGTTGCCTTTGAATTTCGGGTGATCCCTCTTGAGCATGTATGCTTCTGCTACTTGTTCTACATCATACTTTCTTCCGCAAACGGCGAAACGCTTTGACTCGGTGAGTTTCGCGGCATTCCGACTTCGATGCCCCGGTTGCCGAAATTCAGTTGCCTTTGAATTTCGGGTGATCCCTCTTGAGCATGTATGCTTCTGCTACTTGTTCTACATCATACTTTCTTCCGCAAACGGCGAAACGCTTTGACTCGGTGAGTTTCGCGGCATTCCGACTTCGATGCCCGGTTGCCGAAATTCAGTTGCCTTTGAATTTCGGGTGATCCCTCTTGAGCATGTATGCTTCTGCTACTTGTTCTACATCATACTTTCTTCCGCAAACGGCGAAACGCTTTGACTCGGTGAGTTTCGCGGCATTCCGACTTCGATGCCCCGGTTGCCGAAATTCAGTTGCCTTTGAATTTCGGGTGATCCCTCTTGAGCATGTATGCTTCTGCTACTTGTTCTACATCATACTTTCTTCCGCAAACGGCGAAACGCTTTGACTCGGTGAGTTTCGCGGCATTCCGACTTCGATGCCCCGGTTGCCGAAATTCAGTTGCCTTTGAATTTCGGGTGATCCCTCTTGAGCATGTATGCTTCTGCTACTTGTTCTACATCATACTTTCTTCCGCAAACGGCGAAACGCTTTGACTCGGTGAGTTTCGCGGCATTCCGACTTCGATGCCCGGTTGCCGAAATTCAGTTGCCTTTGAATTTCGGGTGATCCCTCTTGAGCATGTATGCTTCTGCTACTTGTTCTACATCATACTTTCTTCCGCAAACGGCGAAACGCTTTGACTCGGTGAGTTTCGCGGCATTCCGACTTCGATGCCCGGTTGCCGAAATTCAGTTGCCTTTGAATTTCGGGTGATCCCTCTTGAGCATGTATGCTTCTGCTACTTGTTCTACATCATACTTTCTTCCGCAAACGGCGAAACGCTTTGACTCGGTGAGTTTCGCGGCATTCCGACTTCGATGCCCGGTTGCCGAAATTCAGTTGCCTTTGAATTTCGGGTGATCCCTCTTGAGCATGTATGCTTCTGCTACTTGTTCTACATCATACTTTCTTCCGCAAACGGCGAAACGCTTTGACTCGGTGAGTTTCGCGGCATTCCGACTTCGATGCCCCGGTTGCCGAAATTCAGTTGCCTTTGAATTTCGGGTGATCCCTCTTGAGCATGTATGCTTCTGCTACTTGTTCTACATCATACTTTCTTCCGCAAACGGCGAAACGCTTTGACTCGGTGAGTTTCGCGGCATTCCGACTTCGATGCCCGGTTGCCGAAATTCAGTTGCCTTTGAATTTCGGGTGATCCCTCTTGAGCATGTATGCTTCTGCTACTTGTTCTACATCATACTTTCTTCCGCAAACGGCGAAACGCTTTGACTCGGTGAGTTTCGCGGCATTCCGACTTCGATGCCCCGGTTGCCGAAATTCAGTTGCCTTTGAATTTCGGGTGATCCCTCTTGAGCATGTATGCTTCTGCTACTTGTTCTACATCATACTTTCTTCCGCAAACGGCGAAACGCTTTGACTCGGTGAGTTTCGCGGCATTCCGACTTCGATGCCCCGGTTGCCGAAATTCAGTTGCCTTTGAATTTCGGGTGATCCCTCTTGAGCATGTATGCTTCTGCTACTTGTTCTACATCATACTTTCTTCCGCAAACGGCGAAACGCTTTGACTCGGTGAGTTTCGCGGCATTCCGACTTCGATGCCCCGGTTGCCGAAATTCAGTTGCCTTTGAATTTCGGGTGATCCCTCTTGAGCATGTATGCTTCTGCTACTTGTTCTACATCATACTTTCTTCCGCAAACGGCGAAACGCTTTGACTCGGTGAGTTTCGCGGCATTCCGACTTCGATGCCCCGGTTGCCGAAATTCAGTTGCCTTTGAATTTCGGGTGATCCCTCTTGAGCATGTATGCTTCTGCTACTTGTTCTACATCATACTTTCTTCCGCAAACGGCGAAACGCTTTGACTCGGTGAGTTTCGCGGCATTCCGACTTCGATGCCCCGGTTGCCGAAATTCAGTTGCCTTTGAATTTCGGGTGATCCCTCTTGAGCATGTATGCTTCTGCTACTTGTTCTACATCATACTTTCTTCCGCAAACGGCGAAACGCTTTGACTCGGTGAGTTTCGCGGCATTCCGACTTCGATGCCCCGGTTGCCGAAATTCAGTTGCCTTTGAATTTCGGGTGATCCCTCTTGAGCATGTATGCTTCTGCTACTTGTTCTACATCATACTTTCTTCCGCAAACGGCGAAACGCTTTGACTCGGTGAGTTTCGCGGCATTCCGACTTCGATGCCCCGGTTGCCGAAATTCAGTTGCCTTTGAATTTCGGGTGATCCCTCTTGAGCATGTATGCTTCTGCTACTTGTTCTACATCATACTTTCTTCCGCAAACGGCGAAACGCTTTGACTCGGTGAGTTTCGCGGCATTCCGACTTCGATGCCCCGGTTGCCGAAATTCAGTTGCCTTTGAATTTCGGGTGATCCCTCTTGAGCATGTATGCTTCTGCTACTTGTTCTACATCATACTTTCTTCCGCAAACGGCGAAACGCTTTGACTCGGTGAGTTTCGCGGCATTCCGACTTCGATGCCCGGTTGCCGAAATTCAGTTGCCTTTGAATTTCGGGTGATCCCTCTTGAGCATGTATGCTTCTGCTACTTGTTCTACATCATACTTTCTTCCGCAAACGGCGAAACGCTTTGACTCGGTGAGTTTCGCGGCATTCCGACTTCGATGCCCGGTTGCCGAAATTCAGTTGCCTTTGAATTTCGGGTGATCCCTCTTGAGCATGTATGCTTCTGCTACTTGTTCTACATCATACTTTCTTCCGCAAACGGCGAAACGCTTTGACTCGGTGAGTTTCGCGGCATTCCGACTTCGATGCCCCGGTTGCCGAAATTCAGTTGCCTTTGAATTTCGGGTGATCCCTCTTGAGCATGTATGCTTCTGCTACTTGTTCTACATCATACTTTCTTCCGCAAACGGCGAAACGCTTTGACTCGGTGAGTTTCGCGGCATTCCGACTTCGATGCCCCGGTTGCCGAAATTCAGTTGCCTTTGAATTTCGGGTGATCCCTCTTGAGCATGTATGCTTCTGCTACTTGTTCTACATCATACTTTCTTCCGCAAACGGCGAAACGCTTTGACTCGGTGAGTTTCGCGGCATTCCGACTTCGATGCCCCGGTTGCCGAAATTCAGTTGCCTTTGAATTTCGGGTGATCCCTCTTGAGCATGTATGCTTCTGCTACTTGTTCTACATCATACTTTCTTCCGCAAACGGCGAAACGCTTTGACTCGGTGAGTTTCGCGGCATTCCGACTTCGATGCCCGGTTGCCGAAATTCAGTTGCCTTTGAATTTCGGGTGATCCCTCTTGAGCATGTATGCTTCTGCTACTTGTTCTACATCATACTTTCTTCCGCAAACGGCGAAACGCTTTGACTCGGTGAGTTTCGCGGCATTCCGACTTCGATGCCCCGGTTGCCGAAATTCAGTTGCCTTTGAATTTCGGGTGATCCCTCTTGAGCATGTATGCTTCTGCTACTTGTTCTACATCATACTTTCTTCCGCAAACGGCGAAACGCTTTGACTCGGTGAGTTTCGCGGCATTCCGACTTCGATGCCCCGGTTGCCGAAATTCAGTTGCCTTTGAATTTCGGGTGATCCCTCTTGAGCATGTATGCTTCTGCTACTTGTTCTACATCATACTTTCTTCCGCAAACGGCGAAACGCTTTGACTCGGTGAGTTTCGCGGCATTCCGACTTCGATGCCCCGGTTGCCGAAATTCAGTTGCCTTTGAATTTCGGGTGATCCCTCTTGAGCATGTATGCTTCTGCTACTTGTTCTACATCATACTTTCTTCCGCAAACGGCGAAACGCTTTGACTCGGTGAGTTTCGCGGCATTCCGACTTCGATGCCCGGTTGCCGAAATTCAGTTGCCTTTGAATTTCGGGTGATCCCTCTTGAGCATGTATGCTTCTGCTACTTGTTCTACATCATACTTTCTTCCGCAAACGGCGAAACGCTTTGACTCGGTGAGTTTCGCGGCATTCCGACTTCGATGCCCCGGTTGCCGAAATTCAGTTGCCTTTGAATTTCGGGTGATCCCTCTTGAGCATGTATGCTTCTGCTACTTGTTCTACATCATACTTTCTTCCGCAAACGGCGAAACGCTTTGACTCGGTGAGTTTCGCGGCATTCCGACTTCGATGCCCCGGTTGCCGAAATTCAGTTGCCTTTGAATTTCGGGTGATCCCTCTTGAGCATGTATGCTTCTGCTACTTGTTCTACATCATACTTTCTTCCGCAAACGGCGAAACGCTTTGACTCGGTGAGTTTCGCGGCATTCCGACTTCGATGCCCGGTTGCCGAAATTCAGTTGCCTTTGAATTTCGGGTGATCCCTCTTGAGCATGTATGCTTCTGCTACTTGTTCTACATCATACTTTCTTCCGCAAACGGCGAAACGCTTTGACTCGGTGAGTTTCGCGGCATTCCGACTTCGATGCCCCGGTTGCCGAAATTCAGTTGCCTTTGAATTTCGGGTGATCCCTCTTGAGCATGTATGCTTCTGCTACTTGTTCTACATCATACTTTCTTCCGCAAACGGCGAAACGCTTTGACTCGGTGAGTTTCGCGGCATTCCGACTTCGATGCCCGGTTGCCGAAATTCAGTTGCCTTTGAATTTCGGGTGATCCCTCTTGAGCATGTATGCTTCTGCTACTTGTTCTACATCATACTTTCTTCCGCAAACGGCGAAACGCTTTGACTCGGTGAGTTTCGCGGCATTCCGACTTCGATGCCCCGGTTGCCGAAATTCAGTTGCCTTTGAATTTCGGGTGATCCCTCTTGAGCATGTATGCTTCTGCTACTTGTTCTACATCATACTTTCTTCCGCAAACGGCGAAACGCTTTGACTCGGTGAGTTTCGCGGCATTCCGACTTCGATGCCCCGGTTGCCGAAATTCAGTTGCCTTTGAATTTCGGGTGATCCCTCTTGAGCATGTATGCTTCTGCTACTTGTTCTACATCATACTTTCTTCCGCAAACGGCGAAACGCTTTGACTCGGTGAGTTTCGCGGCATTCCGACTTCGATGCCCCGGTTGCCGAAATTCAGTTGCCTTTGAATTTCGGGTGATCCCTCTTGAGCATGTATGCTTCTGCTACTTGTTCTACATCATACTTTCTTCCGCAAACGGCGAAACGCTTTGACTCGGTGAGTTTCGCGGCATTCCGACTTCGATGCCCCGGTTGCCGAAATTCAGTTGCCTTTGAATTTCGGGTGATCCCTCTTGAGCATGTATGCTTCTGCTACTTGTTCTACATCATACTTTCTTCCGCAAACGGCGAAACGCTTTGACTCGGTGAGTTTCGCGGCATTCCGACTTCGATGCCCCGGTTGCCGAAATTCAGTTGCCTTTGAATTTCGGGTGATCCCTCTTGAGCATGTATGCTTCTGCTACTTGTTCTACATCATACTTTCTTCCGCAAACGGCGAAACGCTTTGACTCGGTGAGTTTCGCGGCATTCCGACTTCGATGCCCCGGTTGCCGAAATTCAGTTGCCTTTGAATTTCGGGTGATCCCTCTTGAGCATGTATGCTTCTGCTACTTGTTCTACATCATACTTTCTTCCGCAAACGGCGAAACGCTTTGACTCGGTGAGTTTCGCGGCATTCCGACTTCGATGCCCCGGTTGCCGAAATTCAGTTGCCTTTGAATTTCGGGTGATCCCTCTTGAGCATGTATGCTTCTGCTACTTGTTCTACATCATACTTTCTTCCGCAAACGGCGAAACGCTTTGACTCGGTGAGTTTCGCGGCATTCCGACTTCGATGCCCCGGTTGCCGAAATTCAGTTGCCTTTGAATTTCGGGTGATCCCTCTTGAGCATGTATGCTTCTGCTACTTGTTCTACATCATACTTTCTTCCGCAAACGGCGAAACGCTTTGACTCGGTGAGTTTCGCGGCATTCCGACTTCGATGCCCGGTTGCCGAAATTCAGTTGCCTTTGAATTTCGGGTGATCCCTCTTGAGCATGTATGCTTCTGCTACTTGTTCTACATCATACTTTCTTCCGCAAACGGCGAAACGCTTTGACTCGGTGAGTTTCGCGGCATTCCGACTTCGATGCCCCGGTTGCCGAAATTCAGTTGCCTTTGAATTTCGGGTGATCCCTCTTGAGCATGTATGCTTCTGCTACTTGTTCTACATCATACTTTCTTCCGCAAACGGCGAAACGCTTTGACTCGGTGAGTTTCGCGGCATTCCGACTTCGATGCCCGGTTGCCGAAATTCAGTTGCCTTTGAATTTCGGGTGATCCCTCTTGAGCATGTATGCTTCTGCTACTTGTTCTACATCATACTTTCTTCCGCAAACGGCGAAACGCTTTGACTCGGTGAGTTTCGCGGCATTCCGACTTCGATGCCCCGGTTGCCGAAATTCAGTTGCCTTTGAATTTCGGGTGATCCCTCTTGAGCATGTATGCTTCTGCTACTTGTTCTACATCATACTTTCTTCCGCAAACGGCGAAACGCTTTGACTCGGTGAGTTTCGCGGCATTCCGACTTCGATGCCCCGGTTGCCGAAATTCAGTTGCCTTTGAATTTCGGGTGATCCCTCTTGAGCATGTATGCTTCTGCTACTTGTTCTACATCATACTTTCTTCCGCAAACGGCGAAACGCTTTGACTCGGTGAGTTTCGCGGCATTCCGACTTCGATGCCCCGGTTGCCGAAATTCAGTTGCCTTTGAATTTCGGGTGATCCCTCTTGAGCATGTATGCTTCTGCTACTTGTTCTACATCATACTTTCTTCCGCAAACGGCGAAACGCTTTGACTCGGTGAGTTTCGCGGCATTCCGACTTCGATGCCCCGGTTGCCGAAATTCAGTTGCCTTTGAATTTCGGGTGATCCCTCTTGAGCATGTATGCTTCTGCTACTTGTTCTACATCATACTTTCTTCCGCAAACGGCGAAACGCTTTGACTCGGTGAGTTTCGCGGCATTCCGACTTCGATGCCCCGGTTGCCGAAATTCAGTTGCCTTTGAATTTCGGGTGATCCCTCTTGAGCATGTATGCTTCTGCTACTTGTTCTACATCATACTTTCTTCCGCAAACGGCGAAACGCTTTGACTCGGTGAGTTTCGCGGCATTCCGACTTCGATGCCCCGGTTGCCGAAATTCAGTTGCCTTTGAATTTCGGGTGATCCCTCTTGAGCATGTATGCTTCTGCTACTTGTTCTACATCATACTTTCTTCCGCAAACGGCGAAACGCTTTGACTCGGTGAGTTTCGCGGCATTCCGACTTCGATGCCCGGTTGCCGAAATTCAGTTGCCTTTGAATTTCGGGTGATCCCTCTTGAGCATGTATGCTTCTGCTACTTGTTCTACATCATACTTTCTTCCGCAAACGGCGAAACGCTTTGACTCGGTGAGTTTCGCGGCATTCCGACTTCGATGCCCCGGTTGCCGAAATTCAGTTGCCTTTGAATTTCGGGTGATCCCTCTTGAGCATGTATGCTTCTGCTACTTGTTCTACATCATACTTTCTTCCGCAAACGGCGAAACGCTTTGACTCGGTGAGTTTCGCGGCATTCCGACTTCGATGCCCCGGTTGCCGAAATTCAGTTGCCTTTGAATTTCGGGTGATCCCTCTTGAGCATGTATGCTTCTGCTACTTGTTCTACATCATACTTTCTTCCGCAAACGGCGAAACGCTTTGACTCGGTGAGTTTCGCGGCATTCCGACTTCGATGCCCCGGTTGCCGAAATTCAGTTGCCTTTGAATTTCGGGTGATCCCTCTTGAGCATGTATGCTTCTGCTACTTGTTCTACATCATACTTTCTTCCGCAAACGGCGAAACGCTTTGACTCGGTGAGTTTCGCGGCATTCCGACTTCGATGCCCCGGTTGCCGAAATTCAGTTGCCTTTGAATTTCGGGTGATCCCTCTTGAGCATGTATGCTTCTGCTACTTGTTCTACATCATACTTTCTTCCGCAAACGGCGAAACGCTTTGACTCGGTGAGTTTCGCGGCATTCCGACTTCGATGCCCCGGTTGCCGAAATTCAGTTGCCTTTGAATTTCGGGTGATCCCTCTTGAGCATGTATGCTTCTGCTACTTGTTCTACATCATACTTTCTTCCGCAAACGGCGAAACGCTTTGACTCGGTGAGTTTCGCGGCATTCCGACTTCGATGCCCCGGTTGCCGAAATTCAGTTGCCTTTGAATTTCGGGTGATCCCTCTTGAGCATGTATGCTTCTGCTACTTGTTCTACATCATACTTTCTTCCGCAAACGGCGAAACGCTTTGACTCGGTGAGTTTCGCGGCATTCCGACTTCGATGCCCCGGTTGCCGAAATTCAGTTGCCTTTGAATTTCGGGTGATCCCTCTTGAGCATGTATGCTTCTGCTACTTGTTCTACATCATACTTTCTTCCGCAAACGGCGAAACGCTTTGACTCGGTGAGTTTCGCGGCATTCCGACTTCGATGCCCGGTTGCCGAAATTCAGTTGCCTTTGAATTTCGGGTGATCCCTCTTGAGCATGTATGCTTCTGCTACTTGTTCTACATCATACTTTCTTCCGCAAACGGCGAAACGCTTTGACTCGGTGAGTTTCGCGGCATTCCGACTTCGATGCCCCGGTTGCCGAAATTCAGTTGCCTTTGAATTTCGGGTGATCCCTCTTGAGCATGTATGCTTCTGCTACTTGTTCTACATCATACTTTCTTCCGCAAACGGCGAAACGCTTTGACTCGGTGAGTTTCGCGGCATTCCGACTTCGATGCCCGGTTGCCGAAATTCAGTTGCCTTTGAATTTCGGGTGATCCCTCTTGAGCATGTATGCTTCTGCTACTTGTTCTACATCATACTTTCTTCCGCAAACGGCGAAACGCTTTGACTCGGTGAGTTTCGCGGCATTCCGACTTCGATGCCCGGTTGCCGAAATTCAGTTGCCTTTGAATTTCGGGTGATCCCTCTTGAGCATGTATGCTTCTGCTACTTGTTCTACATCATACTTTCTTCCGCAAACGGCGAAACGCTTTGACTCGGTGAGTTTCGCGGCATTCCGACTTCGATGCCCCGGTTGCCGAAATTCAGTTGCCTTTGAATTTCGGGTGATCCCTCTTGAGCATGTATGCTTCTGCTACTTGTTCTACATCATACTTTCTTCCGCAAACGGCGAAACGCTTTGACTCGGTGAGTTTCGCGGCATTCCGACTTCGATGCCCCGGTTGCCGAAATTCAGTTGCCTTTGAATTTCGGGTGATCCCTCTTGAGCATGTATGCTTCTGCTACTTGTTCTACATCATACTTTCTTCCGCAAACGGCGAAACGCTTTGACTCGGTGAGTTTCGCGGCATTCCGACTTCGATGCCCCGGTTGCCGAAATTCAGTTGCCTTTGAATTTCGGGTGATCCCTCTTGAGCATGTATGCTTCTGCTACTTGTTCTACATCATACTTTCTTCCGCAAACGGCGAAACGCTTTGACTCGGTGAGTTTCGCGGCATTCCGACTTCGATGCCCGGTTGCCGAAATTCAGTTGCCTTTGAATTTCGGGTGATCCCTCTTGAGCATGTATGCTTCTGCTACTTGTTCTACATCATACTTTCTTCCGCAAACGGCGAAACGCTTTGACTCGGTGAGTTTCGCGGCATTCCGACTTCGATGCCCGGTTGCCGAAATTCAGTTGCCTTTGAATTTCGGGTGATCCCTCTTGAGCATGTATGCTTCTGCTACTTGTTCTACATCATACTTTCTTCCGCAAACGGCGAAACGCTTTGACTCGGTGAGTTTCGCGGCATTCCGACTTCGATGCCCCGGTTGCCGAAATTCAGTTGCCTTTGAATTTCGGGTGATCCCTCTTGAGCATGTATGCTTCTGCTACTTGTTCTACATCATACTTTCTTCCGCAAACGGCGAAACGCTTTGACTCGGTGAGTTTCGCGGCATTCCGACTTCGATGCCCGGTTGCCGAAATTCAGTTGCCTTTGAATTTCGGGTGATCCCTCTTGAGCATGTATGCTTCTGCTACTTGTTCTACATCATACTTTCTTCCGCAAACGGCGAAACGCTTTGACTCGGTGAGTTTCGCGGCATTCCGACTTCGATGCCCGGTTGCCGAAATTCAGTTGCCTTTGAATTTCGGGTGATCCCTCTTGAGCATGTATGCTTCTGCTACTTGTTCTACATCATACTTTCTTCCGCAAACGGCGAAACGCTTTGACTCGGTGAGTTTCGCGGCATTCCGACTTCGATGCCCCGGTTGCCGAAATTCAGTTGCCTTTGAATTTCGGGTGATCCCTCTTGAGCATGTATGCTTCTGCTACTTGTTCTACATCATACTTTCTTCCGCAAACGGCGAAACGCTTTGACTCGGTGAGTTTCGCGGCATTCCGACTTCGATGCCCCGGTTGCCGAAATTCAGTTGCCTTTGAATTTCGGGTGATCCCTCTTGAGCATGTATGCTTCTGCTACTTGTTCTACATCATACTTTCTTCCGCAAACGGCGAAACGCTTTGACTCGGTGAGTTTCGCGGCATTCCGACTTCGATGCCCCGGTTGCCGAAATTCAGTTGCCTTTGAATTTCGGGTGATCCCTCTTGAGCATGTATGCTTCTGCTACTTGTTCTACATCATACTTTCTTCCGCAAACGGCGAAACGCTTTGACTCGGTGAGTTTCGCGGCATTCCGACTTCGATGCCCGGTTGCCGAAATTCAGTTGCCTTTGAATTTCGGGTGATCCCTCTTGAGCATGTATGCTTCTGCTACTTGTTCTACATCATACTTTCTTCCGCAAACGGCGAAACGCTTTGACTCGGTGAGTTTCGCGGCATTCCGACTTCGATGCCCCGGTTGCCGAAATTCAGTTGCCTTTGAATTTCGGGTGATCCCTCTTGAGCATGTATGCTTCTGCTACTTGTTCTACATCATACTTTCTTCCGCAAACGGCGAAACGCTTTGACTCGGTGAGTTTCGCGGCATTCCGACTTCGATGCCCCGGTTGCCGAAATTCAGTTGCCTTTGAATTTCGGGTGATCCCTCTTGAGCATGTATGCTTCTGCTACTTGTTCTACATCATACTTTCTTCCGCAAACGGCGAAACGCTTTGACTCGGTGAGTTTCGCGGCATTCCGACTTCGATGCCCGGTTGCCGAAATTCAGTTGCCTTTGAATTTCGGGTGATCCCTCTTGAGCATGTATGCTTCTGCTACTTGTTCTACATCATACTTTCTTCCGCAAACGGCGAAACGCTTTGACTCGGTGAGTTTCGCGGCATTCCGACTTCGATGCCCCGGTTGCCGAAATTCAGTTGCCTTTGAATTTCGGGTGATCCCTCTTGAGCATGTATGCTTCTGCTACTTGTTCTACATCATACTTTCTTCCGCAAACGGCGAAACGCTTTGACTCGGTGAGTTTCGCGGCATTCCGACTTCGATGCCCGGTTGCCGAAATTCAGTTGCCTTTGAATTTCGGGTGATCCCTCTTGAGCATGTATGCTTCTGCTACTTGTTCTACATCATACTTTCTTCCGCAAACGGCGAAACGCTTTGACTCGGTGAGTTTCGCGGCATTCCGACTTCGATGCCCGGTTGCCGAAATTCAGTTGCCTTTGAATTTCGGGTGATCCCTCTTGAGCATGTATGCTTCTGCTACTTGTTCTACATCATACTTTCTTCCGCAAACGGCGAAACGCTTTGACTCGGTGAGTTTCGCGGCATTCCGACTTCGATGCCCGGTTGCCGAAATTCAGTTGCCTTTGAATTTCGGGTGATCCCTCTTGAGCATGTATGCTTCTGCTACTTGTTCTACATCATACTTCTTCCGCAAACGGCGAAACGCTTTGACTCGGTGAGTTTCGCGGCATTCCGACTTCGATGCCCGGTTGCCGAAATTCAGTTGCCTTTGAATTTCGGGTGATCCCTCTTGAGCATGTATGCTTCTGCTACTTGTTCTACATCATACTTTCTTCCGCAAACGGCGAAACGCTTTGACTCGGTGAGTTTCGCGGCATTCCGACTTCGATGCCCCGGTTGCCGAAATTCAGTTGCCTTTGAATTTCGGGTGATCCCTCTTGAGCATGTATGCTTCTGCTACTTGTTCTACATCATACTTTCTTCCGCAAACGGCGAAACGCTTTGACTCGGTGAGTTTCGCGGCATTCCGACTTCGATGCCCGGTTGCCGAAATTCAGTTGCCTTTGAATTTCGGGTGATCCCTCTTGAGCATGTATGCTTCTGCTACTTGTTCTACATCATACTTTCTTCCGCAAACGGCGAAACGCTTTGACTCGGTGAGTTTCGCGGCATTCCGACTTCGATGCCCCGGTTGCCGAAATTCAGTTGCCTTTGAATTTCGGGTGATCCCTCTTGAGCATGTATGCTTCTGCTACTTGTTCTACATCATACTTTCTTCCGCAAACGGCGAAACGCTTTGACTCGGTGAGTTTCGCGGCATTCCGACTTCGATGCCCGGTTGCCGAAATTCAGTTGCCTTTGAATTTCGGGTGATCCCTCTTGAGCATGTATGCTTCTGCTACTTGTTCTACATCATACTTTCTTCCGCAAACGGCGAAACGCTTTGACTCGGTGAGTTTCGCGGCATTCCGACTTCGATGCCCCGGTTGCCGAAATTCAGTTGCCTTTGAATTTCGGGTGATCCCTCTTGAGCATGTATGCTTCTGCTACTTGTTCTACATCATACTTTCTTCCGCAAACGGCGAAACGCTTTGACTCGGTGAGTTTCGCGGCATTCCGACTTCGATGCCCGGTTGCCGAAATTCAGTTGCCTTTGAATTTCGGGTGATCCCTCTTGAGCATGTATGCTTCTGCTACTTGTTCTACATCATACTTTCTTCCGCAAACGGCGAAACGCTTTGACTCGGTGAGTTTCGCGGCATTCCGACTTCGATGCCCCGGTTGCCGAAATTCAGTTGCCTTTGAATTTCGGGTGATCCCTCTTGAGCATGTATGCTTCTGCTACTTGTTCTACATCATACTTTCTTCCGCAAACGGCGAAACGCTTTGACTCGGTGAGTTTCGCGGCATTCCGACTTCGATGCCCGGTTGCCGAAATTCAGTTGCCTTTGAATTTCGGGTGATCCCTCTTGAGCATGTATGCTTCTGCTACTTGTTCTACATCATACTTTCTTCCGCAAACGGCGAAACGCTTTGACTCGGTGAGTTTCGCGGCATTCCGACTTCGATGCCCCGGTTGCCGAAATTCAGTTGCCTTTGAATTTCGGGTGATCCCTCTTGAGCATGTATGCTTCTGCTACTTGTTCTACATCATACTTTCTTCCGCAAACGGCGAAACGCTTTGACTCGGTGAGTTTCGAGGCATTCCGACTTCGATGCCCCGGTTGCCGAAATTCAGTTGCCTTTGAATTTCGGGTGATCCCTCTTGAGCATGTATGCTTCTGCTACTTGTTCTACATCATACTTTCTTCCGCAAACGGCGAAACGCTTTGACTCGGTGAGTTTCGCGGCATTCCGACTTCGATGCCCCGGTTGCCGAAATTCAGTTGCCTTTGAATTTCGGGTGATCCCTCTTGAGCATGTATGCTTCTGCTACTTGTTCTACATCATACTTTCTTCCGCAAACGGCGAAACGCTTTGACTCGGTGAGTTTCGCGGCATTCCGACTTCGATGCCCCGGTTGCCGAAATTCAGTTGCCTTTGAATTTCGGGTGATCCCTCTTGAGCATGTATGCTTCTGCTACTTGTTCTACATCATACTTTCTTCCGCAAACGGCGAAACGCTTTGACTCGGTGAGTTTCGCGGCATTCCGACTTCGATGCCCGGTTGCCGAAATTCAGTTGCCTTTGAATTTCGGGTGATCCCTCTTGAGCATGTATGCTTCTGCTACTTGTTCTACATCATACTTTCTTCCGCAAACGGCGAAACGCTTTGACTCGGTGAGTTTCGCGGCATTCCCACTTCGATGCCCCGGTTGCCCAAATTGAGTTGCCTTTGAATTTCGCGTGATCCCTCTTGAGCATGTATGCTTCTGCTACTTGTTCTACATCATACTTTCTTCCGCAAACGGCGAAACGCTTTGACTCGGTGAGTTTCGCGGCATTCCGACTTCGATGCCCGGTTGCCGAAATTCAGTTGCCTTTGAATTTAGGGTGATCCCTCTTGAGCATGTATGCTTCTGCTACTTGTTCTACATCATACTTTCTTCCGCAAACGGCGAAACGCTTTGACTCGGTGAGTTTCGCGGCATTCCGACTTCGATGCCCCGGTTGCCGAAATTCAGTTGCCTTTGAATTTCGGGTGATCCCTCTTGAGCATGTATGCTTCTGGTACTTGTTCTACATCATACTTTCTTCCGCAAACGGCGAAACGCTTTGACTCGGTGAGTTTCGCGGCATTCCGACTTCGATGCCCCGGTTGCCGAAATTCAGTTGCCTTTGAATTTCGGGTGATCCCTCTTGAGCATGTATGCTTCTGCTACTTGTTCTACATCATACTTTCTTCCGCAAACGGCGAAACGCTTTGACTCGGTGAGTTTCGCGGCATTCCGACTTCGATGCCCGTTTTGCCGAAATTCAGTTGCCTTTGAATTTCGGGTGATCCCTCTTGAGCATGTATGCTTCTGCTACTTGTTCTACATCAAACTTTCTTCCACAAACAGCGAAACGCTTTGACTCGGTGAGTTTCGCGGCATTCCGACTTCGATGTCGCGGTTGCCGAAATTCAGTTGCCTTTGAATTTCGGGTGATCCCTCTTGAGCATGTATGCTTCTGCTACTTGTTCTACATCATACTTTCTTCCGCAAACGGCGAAACGCTTTGACTCGGTGAGTTTCGCGGCATTCCGACTTCGATGCCCCGGTTGCCGAAAATCAGTTGCTTTTGAATTTCTGGGGATCCCTCTTGAGCTTGATATGCTTCGGCTACTTGTTTATACATCAGTCTTTCTTCCGCAAACGGCGAAACGCTTTGCATCGGTGAATTTCGCGGCATTCCGACTTCGATTCCCCGGTTGCCGAATTTCAGTTGCCTTTGGTATTTCTAGTGATTCCCTATTGAGTTGTATGCTTCTGCTACTTGTTCTACATCAGACTTTCTTCGGCAAATAAAATAAAAAAAAAACAATAAATAAGAAAAAGGGGAAACGCTTTGACTCGGTGAGTTTCGCGGCATTCCCGACTTCGATTCCCCGTTTGCCGAAATTCAGTTGACTTTGAATTTCGGGTGACCCCTCTTGAGCATGTATGGCTTCTACTACTTGTTCTACATCAGACTTTCTTCCGCTAACGGGGAAACGCTTTGACTCGGTGAATTTCGCGGCAATTTCCCGACTTCGATGCCCCGTTTGCTGAAAATCAGTTGCCTTTGAATTCTGGGTGATCCCTCTTGAGCTTGTTTGCTTCGACTACTTGTTCTACATCAGACTTATTCCGCATACGGGGAAATCGCTGTGACTCGGTGAATTTCGCGGCATTCCGACTTCGATTTCCCAGTTGCCGAAATTCTGTTGCCTTTGAAATTCGGGTGATCCCGTCTTGCGCATGTATGCTTATGCTACTTGTTCTACATTCAGACTTTCTTCTGGAAACGGGGAAACCACTTTGACTCGGTGAATTTTGCGGCATTCCGACTTCGATTCCCCGTTTGCCGAAAATCAGTTGCCTTTGTTTTCTGGTGATCCCTCTTGAGCATGTATGCTTCGGCTACTTGTTCTACATCATACTTATTCCGTAATCGGGGAAACGCTTTGACTCGGTGACTTTCGCGGCATTCCGACTTTCGATTCCCCGTTTGGCGAAATTTAGTTGCCCTTTTTGAATTTCGGGTGACCCCTCTTGAGCATGTATGCTTCTGACTACTTGTTTCTACATCAGGCTTTCTTCCGCAAAACGGGGAAACGCTGTGACTCGGTGAATTTCGCCGCATTCCGACTTCGATTCCCCGGTTTTCGCAATTCAGTTGCCTTTGAATTTCGTGGTGACCCCTCTTGAGTATGTATGCTTCTGCTACTTGTTCTACAATCAGCTTCCTTCCGCAAACGGCGAAACGCTTTGACGAGGTGTGTTTCGCGGCATTCCGACCCTTCGTTTCCCCGGTTGCCGAAATTCAGGTTGCCTTTTGAATTTCGGGGTGATCCCTCTTGAGCATGTATTGCTTCTGCTTACTTGTTCTACATACTCTTCCTTCCGCAAACGGGGAAACGCTTTGACTCGGTTGAGTTTCGCGGCATTCCGACGCTTCGATTACCCCCATTTGCTGAAATTCAGTTGCCTTTGGAATTTCTTGGGGATCCCTCTTGAGCATGTAATGCTTCTGAACTACGTGTTCTACATCACAAACTTCCTTCCGCAAACGGCGGGAAAAACGCTTTGGACTCGGTGAGTTTCGCGGCCATTCCGACTTCGTTGCCCCGGTTGCCGAAATTCAGTTGGCTTTGAATTTCGGGTGATCTTCTTGAGCATGTTTGTTGTTGCTACTTTCTCGTTCTACATCACACTTCCATCCGAAAACGGGCCCGAAAGAACGCTGTGACTCCGGTGAGTTTCGACGGCATTCCGACTTCGATGCCCCGGTTGCCGAAATACAGTTTGCCTTAGAATTTCGCGTGATCCCTCCTTGAGCATGTATGCTTCTGCTACCTGTTCTACATCACTCTTCCTTCCGTAAACGGCCAAACGCTTTGACTCGATGAGTTGTCCCGGCATTCCGACTTCGATGCCCCGGTTGTTGCCGAAATTCAGTTGCCTTTGAATTTCAGGTGATCCCTATTGGACATGTATGCTTCTGCTACTTGTTCTACATCACACTTCCTTCCGCAACTGGCGAAAACACTTTGACTCGGTGAGTTTCGCGGCATTCGAAATCCGATGCCCCGGGTTGCCGGAAATTCAGTTGCCTTTGGAATTTCGGGGTATCCCCTCTTGTGCTTGTATGATTCTGCTACTTGTTCTACATCATACTGCTTCAGCAAAATGGCCAAACGCTTTGACTCGGTGAGTTTCGACGGCCATTCCGACTTCGATTGCCACGCAGTTTGCCGAAAAAATTCAGTTGCATTTGAATTTCGGGTGATCCCTCTTGAGCATGTAAGCTTCTGCTTCTTGTTCTACATCACACCTCCTTCCGCAAACGGCGAAACGCTTTGACTCGGTGAGTTTCGCGGCATTCCGAATTCGATGCCCCGGTTGCCGAAATTCAGTTGCCTTTGAATTTCGAGTGATCCCTCTTGAGCATGTATGCTTCTGCTTCTTTTTCTACATCACACTTCCATCCGCAAACATCGAAACGCTTTGACTCGGTGAGTTTCGCGGCATTCCGACTTCGATGCCCTGGTTGCCGAAATTCAGTTGCCTTTGAATTTCGAGTGATCCCTCTTGAGCATGTATGCTTCTGCTTCTTTTTCTACTTCAACACTTCCATCCACAAAACAGCGAAACGCTTTGACTCGGTGAGAGTTCGCTAGCATTCCGACTTCGATGCCCCGGTGTGCCGAATTTCAGTTCGCCTTTGAATTTCGGGGTGCTCCCTCTTGAGCATGTATGCTTCTGCTACTTGTTCTACATCAGACCTTCTTCCGCAAATGGCCAAAACGACTTTGACTTGGTGAGTTTCCCGGAATTTCCGACTTCGAAGCCACGGTTGCCGAAATTCAGTTGCCTTTGAATTTCGGGTGTTCCCTCTGGAGCATGTATGCTTATGCCTTACTGGTTCTACATCAATACTTCCTTCCGCAATACGGCGAAACGTTTTGACTCGGTGAGTTTACCGGCATTCCGATCTTCGATTCCCCGGTTGCCGAAATTCAGTTGCCTTTGTATTTCGGGTGATCCCTCTTTGGAGCATGTATGCTTCTGCTACTTGCTTCTACATCCCTCTTCCTTCCGCATACGGCCAAACGCTTTTGACTCGGTGAGTTTCCCGGCATTTCCGACTTCGATGCCCTGGATTGCCGAAATTCAGTTGCCTTTGTATTTCAGGTGATCCCTCTTGTAGCATGTAAGTCTTCTGCTTTCTTGTTCTACATCACACCTCCTTCCGCAAACGGCGAAACGCTTTGACTCGGTGAGTTTCGCGGCACATTCCGACTTCGATGCCCCGGTAGCCGAAATTCAGTTGCCTTTGATTTTGAGGTGATCCCTCTTGAGCATGTATGCTGCTGGCTTCTTTTTCTACATCAACACTTTCATCCGCAAACATCGGAAACGCTTTGTCTCGGTGAGTTTCGCGGCATTACGACTTCGATGCCCCGGTTGCCGAAATTCAGTTGCCTTTGAATTTCGCGTGATCCTCTTGAGCATGTATGCTTCTGATTCTTTTTCTACATCACACTTCCATTCCACACACAGCGAAACGCTTTGCCTCGGTGAGTTTCGCAGCATTCCGATATTCGATGCCCCCGGTTGCCTGAAATTTAGTTGCCTTTGAATTTCGGGTGATCCCTCTTTAGCATGTATGCTTCTGCTACTTGTTCTACATCAGACTTTCTTTCCGCAATGGCCAAACGCTTTGACTTGGTGAGTTTCCCGGCATTCCGACTTCGATGCCCCGGTTGCCGAAATTCAAGTTGCCTTTGAATTTCGGGTGATCCCTCTTGAGCATGTATGCTTCTGCTTCTTGTATACATCACCTACTTCCTCTCCGCAAACGGCCAAACGTTTTTGGACTCGGGGAGTTTTCCCGGCATTCCGACTTCGATTCCCCGGTTTTGCCGAAATTCAGTTGCCTTTGATTTACGGGTGATCCCTCTTGAGCATGTTTGCTTCTGCTACTTGTTCTACATCACTCTTCCTTCCTGCAAAACGGCCAACCCCCACCCGCTTCCCCACCTCCTCTCGACCCATCCCCGTGTGAGTTTCCCGGCATTTCCGACTTCGATGCCCTGGATGCCGAAATTCAGTTGCCTTTGAATTTCAGGTGATCCCCTCTTGAGGCATGTAAGCTTCTGCTTCTTGTTCTACAATCACCACCTCCTTCCGCAAAACGCGCGAAACGTTTTGACTCGGTGAGTTTCCCGGCATTACGACTTCGATTCCCCGGTTGCCGAAATTCAGTTGCCTTTGAATTTCGGGTGATCCCTCTTGAGCATGTTTGCTTCTGCTACTTGTTCTACATCATACTTCCTTCCGCAAATGGCCAAACGCTTTGACTCGGTGAAGTGTTTCCCGGCATTCCGACTTCGATGCCCTGGATGCCGAAATTAAGTTGCCTTTGACTTTCATTGGGTGATCCCTCTTGAGCATGTATGCTTCTGCTACGTGTTCTACATCACACTTCCTTCCGCAAACGGCGAAACGCCTTTGACTCGGTGAGTTTCGCGGAATTACGACTTCGATGCACCCGGGTTGCCGAAATTCAGTAGTTGCCTTTGAATTTCGTGTTGATCCCTCTTGAGCAAGTATGCTTCTGCTTCTTTTTCTACATCACACTTCCATCCGCAAACATGCGAAACGCTTTGAATCGGTGAGGTTCGCGGCATTCCTACTCTTCGATGCCCGGTTGCCGAAATTTAGTTGCCTTTGAGATTTCGGGTGATCCCTCTGGAGCTTGTATGCTTCTGCTACTTGTTCTCCATCACATCTTCCCTTCCGCAAACGTCGAAACGCTTTGACTCGGTTGAGTTTCACGGCATTCCGACTACGATGCCCCGGCCCGGTTGCCGAAATTCAGTTGCCTTAGAATTTCGGGTGATCCCTCTTGAGCCTGTATGCTTCTGCTACTTGTTCTACCTCATACTATTCTTCCGCAAAAACGGCGAAACGTTTTGACTCAGGTGAGTTTTCCCGGCATTCCGACTTCGATTCCCGGTTGCCGAAATTCAGTTGCCTTTGAATTTCGGGTGATCCCTCTTGAGCATGTATGCTTCTGCTACTTGTTCTACATCATACTTTCTTCCGCAAACGGCGAAACGCTTTGACTCGGTGAGTTTCGCGGCATTCCGACTTCGATGCCCGGTTGCCGAAATTCAGTTGCCTTTGAATTTGGGTGATCCCTCTTGAGCATGTATGCTTCTGCTACTTGTTCTACATCATACTTTCTTCCGCAAACGGCGAAACGCTTTGACTCGGTGAGTTTCGAGGCATTCCGACTTCGATGTCCCGGTTTGCCGAAATTCAGTTGCCTTTGAATTTCGGGTGATCCCTCTTGAGCATGTATGCTTTGCTACTTGTTTACATCATAATTTC
>CM055362.1:19861278-19889125 GCA_029228515.1 Populus alba x Populus x berolinensis | reverse complement strand
TTCGTGTTTTGCCGAAATTCAGTTTTTGAATTTCGGGTGATCCCTCTTGAGCATGTATGCTTCTGCTACTTGTTCTACATCAGACTTCTTCCGCAAACGGCGAAACGCTTTGACTCGGTGAGTTTCGCGGCATTCCGACTTCGATGCCCGGTTGCCGAAATTCAGTTGCCTTTGAATTTCGGTGATCCCTCTTGAGCATGTATGCTTCTGCTACTTGTTCTACATCAGACTTCTTCCGCAAACGGCGAAACGCTTTGACTCGGTGAGTTTCGCGGCATTCCGACTTCGATGCCCGGTTGCCGAAATTCAGTTGCCTTTGAATTTCGGGTGATCCCTCTTGAGCATGTATGCTTCTGCTACTTGTTCTACATCAGACTTTCTTCCGCAAACGGCGAAACGCTTTGACTCGGTGAGTTTCGCGGCATTCCGACTTCGATGCCCCGGTTGCCGAAATTCAGTTGCCTTTGAATTTCGGGTGATCCCTCTTGAGCATGTATGCTTCTGCTACTTGTTCTACATCAGACTTCTTCCGCAAACGGGAAACGCTTTGACTCGGTGAGTTTCGCGGCATTCCGACTTCGATGCCCGGTTGCCGAAATTCAGTTGCCTTTGAATTTCGGGTGATCCCTCTTGAGCATGTATGCTTCTGCTACTTGTTCTACATCAGACTTCTTCCGCAAACGGCGAAACGCTTTGACTCGGTGAGTTTCGCGGCATTCCGACTTCGATGCCCCGGTTGCCGAAATTCAGTTGCCTTTGAATTTCGGGTGATCCCTCTTGAGCATGTATGCTTCTGCTACTTGTTCTACATCAGACTTCTTCCGCAAACGGCGAAACGCTTTGACTCGGTGAGTTTCGCGGCATTCCGACTTCGATGCCCCGTTGCCGAAATTCAGTTGCCTTTGAATTTCGGGTGATCCCTCTTGAGCATGTATGCTTCTGCTACTTGTTCTACATCAGACTTCTTCGCAAACGGCGAAACGCTTTGACTCGGTGAGTTTCGCGGCATTCCGACTTCGATGCCCCGGTTGCCGAAATTCAGTTGCCTTTGAATTTCGGGTGATCCCTCTTGAGCATGTATGCTTCTGCTACTTGTTCTACATCAGACTTCTTCCGCAAACGGCGAAACGCTTTGACTCGGTGAGTTTCGCGGCATTCCGACTTCGATGCCCCGGTTGCCGAAATTCAGTTGCCTTTGAATTTCGGGTGATCCCTCTTGAGCATGTATGCTTCTGCTACTTGTTCTACATCAGACTTCTTCCGCAAACGGCGAAACGCTTTGACTCGGTGAGTTTCGCGGCATTCCGACTTCGATGCCCCGGTTGCCGAAATTCAGTTGCCTTTGAATTTCGGGTGATCCCTCTTGAGCATGTATGCTTCTGCTACTTGTTCTACATCAGACTTCTTCCGCAAACGGCGAAACGCTTTGACTCGGTGAGTTTCGCGGCATTCCGACTTCGATGCCCCGGTTGCCGAAATTCAGTTGCCTTTGAATTTCGGGTGATCCCTCTTGAGCATGTATGCTTCTGCTACTTGTTCTACATCAGACTTCTTCCGCAAACGGCGAAACGCTTTGACTCGGTGAGTTTCGCGGCATTCCGACTTCGATGCCCCGGTTGCCGAAATTC
Organism: Populus alba x Populus x berolinensis; assembly: GCA_029228515.1. Taxonomy (NCBI): domain Eukaryota; kingdom Viridiplantae; phylum Streptophyta; class Magnoliopsida; order Malpighiales; family Salicaceae; genus Populus; species Populus alba x Populus x berolinensis. The sequence goes on along the minus strand of CM055362.1, from coordinate 19,887,497 downwards.
AGTTGCCTTTGAATTTCGGGTGATCCCTCTTGAGCATGTATGCTTCTGCTACTTGTTCTACATCAGACTTCTTCCGCAAACGGGAAACGCTTTGACTCGGTGAGTTTCGCGGCATTCCGACTTCGATGCCCGGTTGCCGAAATTCAGTTGCCTTTGAATTTCGGGTGATCCCTCTTGAGCATGTATGCTTCTGCTACTTGTTCTACATCAGACTTCTTCCGCAAACGGCGAAACGCTTTGACTCGGTGAGTTTCGCGGCATTCCGACTTCGATGCCCCGGTTGCCGAAATTCAGTTGCCTTTGAATTTCGGGTGATCCCTCTTGAGCATGTATGCTTCTGCTACTTGTTCTACATCAGACTTCTTCCGCAAACGGCGAAACGCTTTGACTCGGTGAGTTTCGCGGCATTCCGACTTCGATGCCCCGTTGCCGAAATTCAGTTGCCTTTGAATTTCGGGTGATCCCTCTTGAGCATGTATGCTTCTGCTACTTGTTCTACATCAGACTTCTTCCGCAAACGGCGAAACGCTTTGACTCGGTGAGTTTCGCGGCATTCCGACTTCGATGCCCGGTTGCCGAAATTCAGTTGCCTTTGAATTTCGGGTGATCCCTCTTGAGCATGTATGCTTCTGCTACTTGTTCTACATCAGACTTCTTCCGCAAACGGCGAAACGCTTTGACTCGGTGAGTTTCGCGGCATTCCGACTTCGATGCCCCGGTTGCCGAAATTCAGTTGCCTTTGAATTTCGGGTGATCCCTCTTGAGCATGTATGCTTCTGCTACTTGTTCTACATCAGACTTCTTCCGCAAACGGCGAAACGCTTTGACTCGGTGAGTTTCGCGGCATTCCGACTTCGATGCCCCGGTTGCCGAAATTCAGTTGCCTTTGAATTTCGGGTGATCCCTCTTGAGCATGTATGCTTCTGCTACTTGTTCTACATCAGACTTCTTCCGCAAACGGCGAAACGCTTTGACTCGGTGAGTTTCGCGGCATTCCGACTTCGATGCCCCGGTTGCCGAAATTCAGTTGCCTTTGAATTTCGGGTGATCCCTCTTGAGCATGTATGCTTCTGCTACTTGTTCTACATCAGACTTCTTCCGCAAACGGCGAAACGCTTTGACTCGGTGAGTTTCGCGGCATTCCGACTTCGATGCCCCGGTTGCCGAAATTCAGTTGCCTTTGAATTTCGGGTGATCCCTCTTGAGCATGTATGCTTCTGCTACTTGTTCTACATCAGACTTCTTCCGCAAACGGCGAAACTCTTTGAATTCGTGAGTTTCGCGGCATTCCGCCTTCGATGCCCCGGTTGCAGAAATTCAGTTGCCTTTGAATTTCGGGTGATCCCTCTTGAGCATGTATGCTTCTGCTACTAGTTCTACATTAGACTTTGTTCCGCAAACGGCAACACGCTTTGACTTCGTGAGTTTCGCGGCATTCCGACTTCGATGCCCCGGCTGCCGAAATTCAGTTGCCTTTGAATTTCGGGTGATCCCTCTTGAGCATGTATGCTTCTGCTACTCGTTCTACATCAGACTTTCTTCCGTAAACGGCGAAACTCTTTGACTTCGTGAGTTTCGCGGCATTCCGCCTACGATGCCCCGGTTGCCGAAATTCAGTTGCCTTTGAATTTCGGGTGATCCCTCTTGAGCATGTATGCTTCTGCTACTTGTTCTACATCAGACTTTCTTCCGCAAACGGCGAAACGCTTTGACTCGGTAAGTTTCGCGGCATTCCGACTTCGATGCCCGTTTTGCCGAAATTCTGTTGCCTTTGAATTTCGGGTGATCCCTCTTGAGCATGTATGCTTCTGCTACTTGTTCTACTTCAGACTTTCTTCCGCAAACAGCGAAACGCTTTGACTCGGTAAGTTTCGCGACATTCCGCCTTCGATGCCCGTTTTGCCGAAATTCAGTTGCCTTTGAATTTCGGGTGATCCCTCTTGAGCATGTATGCTTCTGCTACTTGTTCTACATCAGACTTTCATCCGCAAACAGCGAAACGCTTTGACTCTGTGAGTTTCGCGACATTCCGCCTTCGATGCCCGTTTTGCCGAAATTCAGTTGCCTTTGAATTTCGGGTGATCCCTCTTGAGCATGTATGTTTCTGCTACTTGTTCTACATCAGACTTTCTTCCAGAAACGGCGAAATGCTTTGACTCGGTGAGTTTCGTGGCATTCCTACTACGATGCCCCGGTTGCCGAAATTCAGTTGCCTTTGAATTTCGGGTGATCCCTCTTGAGCATGTATGCTTCTGCTACTTGTTCTACATCAGACTTTCTTCCCCAAACGACAAAACGCTTTGACTCGGTGAGTTTCGCGGCATTCCGTCTACGATGGCCCGGTTGCCGAAATTCAGTTGCCTATGAATTTCGGGTGATCCCTCTTGAGCATGTCTGCTTCTTCAACTTGTTCTATATCAGACTTCTTCCGCAAACGGCGAAACGCTTTGACTCGGTGAGTTTCGCGGCATTCCGACTTCGATGCCCGGTTGCCGAAATTCAGTTGCCTTTGAATTTCGGGTGATCCCTCTTGAGCATGTACGCTTCTGCTACTTGTTCTACATCTAACTTTCATCCGCAAACGGCGAAACGCTTTGACTCGGAAAGTTTCGCGGCATTCCGACTTCTATGCCTCGGTTGCCGAAATTCAGTTGCCTTTTAATTTCGGGTGATCCCTGTTGAGCATGTCTGCTTCTGCTACTTGTTCTTCAGCAGGCTTTCTTCCGCAAACGGCGAAACGCTTTGACTCGGTGAATTTCGTGGCATTCCGACTTCGATGCCTCGGTTGTTGAAATTAAGTTGCCTTTGAATTTCGGGTGATCCCTCTTAAGCATGTATGCTTCTGCTACTTGTTCTACATCAGACTTCTTCCGCAAACGGCGAAACGCTTTGACTCGGTGAGTTTCGCGGCATTCCGACTTCGATGCCCGGTTGCCGAAATTCAGTTGCCTTTGAATTTCGGGTGATCCCTCTTGAGCATGTATGCTTCTGCTACTTGTTCTACATCAGACTTTCTTCCGCAAAGCGAAACGCTTTGACTCGGTGAGTTTCGCGGCATTCCGACTTCGATGCCCGGTTGCCGAAATTCAGTTGCCTTTGAATTTCGGGTGATCCCTCTTGAGCATGTATGCTTCTGCTACTTGTTCTACATCAGACTTTCTTCCGCAAACGGCGAAACGCTTTGACTCGGTGAGTTTCGCGGCATTCCGACTTCGATGCCCCGGTTGCCGAAATTCAGTTGCCTTTGAATTTCGGGTGATCCCTCTTGAGCATGTATGCTTCTGCTACTTGTTCTACATCAGACTTTCTTCCGCAAACGGCGAAACGCTTTGACTCGGTGAGTTTCGCGGCATTCCGACTTCGATGCCCCGGTTGCCGAAATTCAGTTGCCTTTGAATTTCGGGTGATCCCTCTTGAGCATGTATGCTTCTGCTACTTGTTCTACATCAGACTTTCTTCCGCAAACGGCGAAACGCTTTGACTCGGTGAGTTTCGCGGCATTCCGACTTCGATGCCCGGTTGCCGAAATTCAGTTGCCTTTGAATTTCGGGTGATCCCTCTTGAGCATGTATGCTTCTGCTACTTGTTCTACATCAGACTTTCTTCCGCAAACGGCGAAACGCTTTGACTCGGTGAGTTTCGCGGCATTCCGACTTCGATGCCCGGTTGCCGAAATTCAGTTGCCTTTGAATTTCGGGTGATCCCTCTTGAGCATGTATGCTTCTGCTACTTGTTCTACATCAGACTTTCTTCCGCAAACGGCGAAACGCTTTGACTCGGTGAGTTTCGCGGCATTCCGACTTCGATGCCCGGTTGCCGAAATTCAGTTGCCTTTGAATTTCGGGTGATCCCTCTTGAGCATGTATGCTTCTGCTACTTGTTCTACATCAGACTTTCTTCCGCAAACAGCGAAACGCTTTGACTCGGTGAGTTTCGCGGCATTCCGACTTCGATGCCCGTTTTGCCGAAATTCAGTTGCCTTTGAATTTCGGGTGATCCCTCTTGAGCATGTATGCTTCTGCTACTTGTTCTACATCAGACTTTCTTCCGCAAACGGCGAAACGCTTTGACTCGGTGAGTTTCGCGGCATTCCGACTTCGATGCCCGGTTGCCGAAATTCAGTTGCCTTTGAATTTCGGGTGATCCCTCTTGAGCATGTATGCTTCTGCTACTTGTTCTACATCAGACTTTCTTCCGCAAACGGCGAAACGCTTTGACTCGGTGAGTTTCGCGGCATTCCGACTTCGATGCCCGTTTTGCCGAAATTCAGTTGCCTTTGAATTTCGGGTGATCCCTCTTGAGCATGTATGCTTCTGCTACTTGTTCTACATCAGACTTTCTTCCGCAAACGGCGAAACGCTTTGACTCGGTGAGTTTCGCGGCATTCCGACTTCGATGCCCGGTTGCCGAAATTCAGTTGCCTTTGAATTTCGGGTGATCCCTCTTGAGCATGTATGCTTCTGCTACTTGTTCTACATCAGACTTTCTTCCGCAAACAGCGAAACGCTTTGACTCGGTGAGTTTCGCGACATTCCGACTTCGATGCCCGGTTGCCGAAATTCAGTTGCCTTTGAATTTCGGGTGATCCCTCTTGAGCATGTATGCTTCTGCTACTTGTTCTACATCAGACTTTCTTCCGCAAACGGCGAAACGCTTTGACTCGGTGAGTTTCGCGGCATTCCGACTTCGATGCCCGGTTGCCGAAATTCAGTTGCCTTTGAATTTCGGGTGATCCCTCTTGAGCATGTATGCTTCTGCTACTTGTTCTACATCAGACTTTCTTCCGCAAACAGCGAAACGCTTTGACTCGGTGAGTTTCGCGGCATTCCGACTTCGATGCCCGGTTGCCGAAATTCAGTTGCCTTTGAATTTCGGGTGATCCCTCTTGAGCATGTATGCTTCTGCTACTTGTTCTACATCAGACTTTCTTCCGCAAACGGCGAAACGCTTTGACTCGGTGAGTTTCGCGACATTCCGACTTCGATGCCCGTTTTGCCGAAATTCAGTTGCCTTTGAATTTCGGGTGATCCCTCTTGAGCATGTATGCTTCTGCTACTTGTTCTACATCAGACTTTCTTCCGCAAACGGCGAAACGCTTTGACTCGGTGAGTTTCGCGGCATTCCGACTTCGATGCCCGGTTGCCGAAATTCAGTTGCCTTTGAATTTCGGGTGATCCCTCTTGAGCATGTATGCTTCTGCTACTTGTTCTACATCAGACTTTCTTCCGCAAACAGCGAAACGCTTTGACTCGGTGAGTTTCGCGGCATTCCGACTTCGATGCCCGGTTGCCGAAATTCAGTTGCCTTTGAATTTCGGGTGATCCCTCTTGAGCATGTATGCTTCTGCTACTTGTTCTACATCAGACTTTCTTCCGCAAACGGCGAAACGCTTTGACTCGGTGAGTTTCGCGGCATTCCGACTTCGATGCTCGTTTTGCCGAAATTCAGTTGCCTTTGAATTTCGGGTGATCCCTCTTGAGCATGTATGCTTATGCTACTTGTTCTACATCAGACTTTCTTCCGCAAACGGCGAAACGCTTTGACTGAGTGAATTTCACAGCATTCCGACTTTGATGCCCCGGTTGCCGAAATTCAGTTGCCTTTGATTTCCGGGTGATCCCTCTTGAGCATGTATGCTTCACCTACTTGTTCTACATTAGACTTTCTTTCGCAAACAGCGAAACGCTTTGACTCGGTGAGTTTCGCGACATTCCGACTTCGACGCACGTTTTGCCGAAATTCAGTTGCCTTTGAATTTCGGATGATCCCTCTTAAGCATGTATGCTTCTACTACTTGTTCTACATCAGACTTTCTTCCGCAAACGGCGAAACGCTTTGACTCGGTGAGTTTCGCAGCATTCCGACTTCGATGCCCGTTTTGCCGAAATTCAGTTGCCTTTGAATTTCGGGTGATCCCTCTTGAGCATGTACGCTTCTGCTACTAGGTCTACATCAGACTTTCTTCCGCAAACGGCGAAACGCTTTGACTCGGTGAGTTTCGCGGCATTCCGACTTCGATGCCCGGTTGCCGAAATTCAGTTGCCTTTGAATTTCGGGTGATCCCTCTTGAGCATGTATGCTTCTGCTACTTGTTCTACATCAGACTTTCTTCCGCAAACGGCGAAACGCTTTGACTCGGTGAGTTTCGCGGCATTCCGACTTCGATGCCCGGTTGCCGAAATTCAGTTGCCTTTGAATTTCGGGTGATCCCTCTTGAGCATGTATGCTTCTGCTACTTGTTCTACATCAGACTTTCTTCCGCAAACAGCGAAACGCTTTGACTCGGTGAGTTTCGCGACATTCCGACTTCGATGCCCGTTTTGCCGAAATTCAGTTGCCTTTGAATTTCGGGTGATCCCTCTTGAGCATGTATGCTTCTGCTACTTGTTCTACATCAGACTTTCTTCCGCAAACAGCGAAACGCTTTGACTCGGTGAGTTTCGCGACATTCCGACTTCGATGCCCGTTTTGCCGAAATTCAGTTGCCTTTGAATTTCGGGTGATCCCTCTTGAGCATGTATGCTTCTGCTACTTGTTCTACATCAGACTTTCTTCCGCAAACAGCGAAACGCTTTGACTCGGTAAGTTTCGCGACATTCCGACTTCGATGCCCGTTTTGCCGAAATTCAGTTGCCTTTGAATTTCGGGTGATCCCTCTTGAGCATGTATGCTTCTGCTACTTGTTCTACATCAGACTTTCATCCGCAAACAGCGAAACGCTTTGACTCGGTGAGTTTCGCGACATTCCGACTTCGATGCCCGTTTGCCGAAATTCAGTTGCCTTTGAATTTCGGGTGATCCCTCTTGAGCATGTATGCTTCTGCTACTTGTTCTACATCAGACTTTCATCCGCAAACAGCGAAACGCTTTGACTCGGTGAGTTTCGCGGCATTCCGACTTCGATGCCCGTTGCCGAAATTCAGTTGCCTTTGAATTTCGGGTGATCCCTCTTGAGCATGTATGCTTCTGCTACTTGTTCTACATCAGACTTTCTTCCGCAAACAGCGAAACGCTTTGACTCGGTGAGTTTCGCGGCATTCCGACTTCGATGCCCGTTTTGCCGAAATTCAGTTGCCTTTGAATTTCGGGTGATCCCTCTTGAGCATGTATGCTTCTGCTACTTGTTCTACATCAGACTTTCTTCCGCAAACGGCGAAACGCTTTGACTCGGTGAGTTTCGCGGCATTCCGACTTCGATGCCCGGTTGCCGAAATTCAGTTGCCTTTGAATTTCGGGTGATCCCTCTTGAGCATGTATGCTTCTGCTACTTGTTCTACATCAGACTTTCTTCCGCAAACAGCGAAACGCTTTGACTCGGTGAGTTTCGCGACATTCCGACTTCGATGCCCGGTTGCCGAAATTCAGTTGCCTTTGAATTTCGGGTGATCCCTCTTGAGCATGTATGCTTCTGCTACTTGTTCTACATCAGACTTTCTTCCGCAAACAGCGAAACGCTTTGACTCGGTGAGTTTCGCGACATTCCGACTTCGATGCCCGGTTGCCGAAATTCAGTTGCCTTTGAATTTCGGGTGATCCCTCTTGAGCATGTATGCTTCTGCTACTTGTTCTACATCAGACTTTCTTCCGCAAACGGCGAAACGCTTTGACTCGGTGAGTTTCGCGGCATTCCGACTTCGATGCCCGTTTGCCGAAATTCAGTTGCCTTTGAATTTCGGGTGATCCCTCTTGAGCATGTATGCTTCTGCTACTTGTTCTACATCAGACTTTCTTCCGCAAACGGCGAAACGCTTTGACTCGGTGAGTTTCGCGGCATTCCGACTTCGATGCCCGGTTGCCGAAATTCAGTTGCCTTTGAATTTCGGGTGATCCCTCTTGAGCATGTATGCTTCTGCTACTTGTTCTACATCAGACTTTCTTCCGCAAACAGCGAAACGCTTTGACTCGGTGAGTTTCGCGGCATTCCGACTTCGATGCCCGGTTGCCGAAATTCAGTTGCCTTTGAATTTCGGGTGATCCCTCTTGAGCATGTATGCTTCTGCTACTTGTTCTACATCAGACTTTCTTCCGCAAACGGCGAAACGCTTTGACTCGGTGAGTTTCGCGGCATTCCGACTTCGATGCCCGGTTGCCGAAATTCAGTTGCCTTTGAATTTCGGGTGATCCCTCTTGAGCATGTATGCTTCTGCTACTTGTTCTACATCAGACTTTCTTCCGCAAACGGCGAAACGCTTTGACTCGGTGAGTTTCGCGGCATTCCGACTTCGATGCCCGGTTGCCGAAATTCAGTTGCCTTTGAATTTCGGGTGATCCCTCTTGAGCATGTATGCTTCTGCTACTTGTTCTACATCAGACTTCTTCCGCAAACGGCGAAACGCTTTGACTCGGTGAGTTTCGCGGCATTCCGACTTCGATGCCCCGGTTGCCGAAATTCAGTTGCCTTTGAATTTCGGGTGATCCCTCTTGAGCATGTATGCTTCTGCTACTTGTTCTACATCAGACTTTCTTCCGCAAACGGCGAAACGCTTTGACTCGGTGAGTTTCGCGGCATTCCGACTTCGATGCCCCGGTTGCCGAAATTCAGTTGCCTTTGAATTTCGGGTGATCCCTCTTGAGCATGTATGCTTCTGCTACTTGTTCTACATCAGACTTTCTTCCGCAAACGGCGAAACGCTTTGACTCGGTGAGTTTCGCGGCATTCCGACTTCGATGCCCGGTTGCCGAAATTCAGTTGCCTTTGAATTTCGGGTGATCCCTCTTGAGCATGTATGCTTCTGCTACTTGTTCTACATCAGACTTTCTTCCGCAAACGGCGAAACGCTTTGACTCGGTGAGTTTCGCGGCATTCCGACTTCGATGCCCGGTTGCCGAAATTCAGTTGCCTTTGAATTTCGGGTGATCCCTCTTGAGCATGTATGCTTCTGCTACTTGTTCTACATCAGACTTTCTTCCGCAAACGGCGAAACGCTTTGACTCGGTGAGTTTCGCGGCATTCCGACTTCGATGCCCGGTTGCCGAAATTCAGTTGCCTTTGAATTTCGGGTGATCCCTCTTGAGCATGTATGCTTCTGCTACTTGTTCTACATCAGACTTTCTTCCGCAAACGGCGAAACGCTTTGACTCGGTGAGTTTCGCGGCATTCCGACTTCGATGCCCGGTTGCCGAAATTCAGTTGCCTTTGAATTTCGGGTGATCCCTCTTGAGCATGTATGCTTCTGCTACTTGTTCTACATCAGACTTTCTTCCGCAAACGGCGAAACGCTTTGACTCGGTGAGTTTCGCGACATTCCGACTTCGATGCCCGGTTGCCGAAATTCAGTTGCCTTTGAATTTCGGGTGATCCCTCTTGAGCATGTATGCTTCTGCTACTTGTTCTACATCAGACTTTCTTCCGCAAACGGCGAAACGCTTTGACTCGGTGAGTTTCGCGGCATTCCGACTTCGATGCCCGGTTGCCGAAATTCAGTTGCCTTTGAATTTCGGGTGATCCCTCTTGAGCATGTATGCTTCTGCTACTTGTTCTACATCAGACTTTCTTCCGCAAACGGCGAAACGCTTTGACTCGGTGAGTTTCGCGGCATTCCGACTTCGATGCCCCGGTTGCCGAAATTCAGTTGCCTTTGAATTTCGGGTGATCCCTCTTGAGCATGTATGCTTCTGCTACTTGTTCTACATCAGACTTTCTTCCGCAAACGGCGAAACGCTTTGACTCGGTGAGTTTCGCGGCATTCCGACTTCGATGCCCGGTTGCCGAAATTCAGTTGCCTTTGAATTTCGGGTGATCCCTCTTGAGCATGTATGCTTCTGCTACTTGTTCTACATCAGACTTTCTTCCGCAAACGGCGAAACGCTTTGACTCGGTGAGTTTCGCGGCATTCCGACTTCGATGCCCGGTTGCCGAAATTCAGTTGCCTTTGAATTTCGGGTGATCCCTCTTGAGCATGTATGCTTCTGCTACTTGTTCTACATCAGACTTTCTTCCGCAAACGGCGAAACGCTTTGACTCGGTGAGTTTCGCGGCATTCCGACTTCGATGCCCCGGTTGCCGAAATTCAGTTGCCTTTGAATTTCGGGTGATCCCTCTTGAGCATGTATGCTTCTGCTACTTGTTCTACATCAGACTTTCTTCCGCAAACGGCGAAACGCTTTGACTCGGTGAGTTTCGCGGCATTCCGACTTCGATGCCCCGGTTGCCGAAATTCAGTTGCCTTTGAATTTCGGGTGATCCCTCTTGAGCATGTATGCTTCTGCTACTTGTTCTACATCAGACTTTCTTCCGCAAACAGCGAAACGCTTTGACTCGGTGAGTTTCGCGGCATTCCGACTTCGATGCCCGGTTGCCGAAATTCAGTTGCCTTTGAATTTCGGGTGATCCCTCTTGAGCATGTATGCTTCTGCTACTTGTTCTACATCAGACTTTCTTCCGCAAACGGCGAAACGCTTTGACTCGGTGAGTTTCGCGGCATTCCGACTTCGATGCCCGGTTGCCGAAATTCAGTTGCCTTTGAATTTCGGGTGATCCCTCTTGAGCATGTATGCTTCTGCTACTTGTTCTACATCAGACTTTCTTCCGCAAACGGCGAAACGCTTTGACTCGGTGAGTTTCGCGGCATTCCGACTTCGATGCCCCGGTTGCCGAAATTCAGTTGCCTTTGAATTTCGGGTGATCCCTCTTGAGCATGTATGCTTCTGCTACTTGTTCTACATCAGACTTTCTTCCGCAAACGGCGAAACGCTTTGACTCGGTGAGTTTCGCGGCATTCCGACTTCGATGCCCGGTTGCCGAAATTCAGTTGCCTTTGAATTTCGGGTGATCCCTCTTGAGCATGTATGCTTCTGCTACTTGTTCTACATCAGACTTTCTTCCGCAAACGGCGAAACGCTTTGACTCGGTGAGTTTCGCGGCATTCCGACTTCGATGCCCGGTTGCCGAAATTCAGTTGCCTTTGAATTTCGGGTGATCCCTCTTGAGCATGTATGCTTCTGCTACTTGTTCTACATCAGACTTTCTTCCGCAAACGGCGAAACGCTTTGACTCGGTGAGTTTCGCGGCATTCCGACTTCGATGCCCGGTTGCCGAAATTCAGTTGCCTTTGAATTTCGGGTGATCCCTCTTGAGCATGTATGCTTCTGCTACTTGTTCTACATCAGACTTTCTTCCGCAAACGGCGAAACGCTTTGACTCGGTGAGTTTCGCGGCATTCCGACTTCGATGCCCCGGTTGCCGAAATTCAGTTGCCTTTGAATTTCGGGTGATCCCTCTTGAGCATGTATGCTTCTGCTACTTGTTCTACATCAGACTTTCTTCCGCAAACGGCGAAACGCTTTGACTCGGTGAGTTTCGCGGCATTCCGACTTCGATGCCCGGTTGCCGAAATTCAGTTGCCTTTGAATTTCGGGTGATCCCTCTTGAGCATGTATGCTTCTGCTACTTGTTCTACATCAGACTTCTTCCGCAAACAGCGAAACGCTTTGACTCGGTGAGTTTCGCGGCATTCCGACTTCGATGCCCCGGTTGCCGAAATTCAGTTGCCTTTGAATTTCGGGTGATCCCTCTTGAGCATGTATGCTTCTGCTACTTGTTCTACATCAGACTTTCTTCCGCAAAGCGAAACGCTTTGACTCGGTGAGTTTCGCGGCATTCCGACTTCGATGCCCCGGTTGCCGAAATTCAGTTGCCTTTGAATTTCGGGTGATCCCTCTTGAGCATGTATGCTTCTGCTACTTGTTCTACATCAGACTTTCTTCCGCAAACGGCGAAACGCTTTGACTCGGTGAGTTTCGCGGCATTCCGACTTCGATGCCCCGGTTGCCGAAATTCAGTTGCCTTTGAATTTCGGGTGATCCCTCTTGAGCATGTATGCTTCTGCTACTTGTTCTACATCAGACTTCTTCCGCAAACGGCGAAACGCTTTGACTCGGTGAGTTTCGCGGCATTCCGACTTCGATGCCCCGGTTGCCGAAATTCAGTTGCCTTTGAATTTCGGGTGATCCCTCTTGAGCATGTATGCTTCTGCTACTTGTTCTACATCAGACTTTCTTCCGCAAACGGCGAAACGCTTTGACTCGGTGAGTTTCGCGGCATTCCGACTTCGATGCCCGGTTGCCGAAATTCAGTTGCCTTTGAATTTCGGGTGATCCCTCTTGAGCATGTATGCTTCTGCTACTTGTTCTACATCAGACTTTCTTCCGCAAACGGCGAAACGCTTTGACTCGGTGAGTTTCGCGGCATTCCGACTTCGATGCCCCGGTTGCCGAAATTCAGTTGCCTTTGAATTTCGGGTGATCCCTCTTGAGCATGTATGCTTCTGCTACTTGTTCTACATCAGACTTTCTTCCGCAAACGGCGAAACGCTTTGACTCGGTGAGTTTCGCGGCATTCCGACTTCGATGCCCCGGTTGCCGAAATTCAGTTGCCTTTGAATTTCGGGTGATCCCTCTTGAGCATGTATGCTTCTGCTACTTGTTCTACATCAGACTTTCTTCCGCAAACAGCGAAACGCTTTGACTCGGTGAGTTTCGCGGCATTCCGACTTCGATGCCCGGTTGCCGAAATTCAGTTGCCTTTGAATTTCGGGTGATCCCTCTTGAGCATGTATGCTTCTGCTACTTGTTCTACATCAGACTTTCTTCCGCAAACGGCGAAACGCTTTGACTCGGTGAGTTTCGCGGCATTCCGACTTCGATGCCCCGGTTGCCGAAATTCAGTTGCCTTTGAATTTCGGGTGATCCCTCTTGAGCATGTATGCTTCTGCTACTTGTTCTACATCAGACTTCTTCCGCAAACGGCGAAACGCTTTGACTCGGTGAGTTTCGCGGCATTCCGACTTCGATGCCCGGTTGCCGAAATTCAGTTGCCTTTGAATTTCGGGTGATCCCTCTTGAGCATGTATGCTTCTGCTACTTGTTCTACATCAGACTTTCTTCCGCAAACGGCGAAACGCTTTGACTCGGTGAGTTTCGCGGCATTCCGACTTCGATGCCCCGGTTGCCGAAATTCAGTTGCCTTTGAATTTCGGGTGATCCCTCTTGAGCATGTATGCTTCTGCTACTTGTTCTACATCAGACTTTCTTCCGCAAACGGCGAAACGCTTTGACTCGGTGAGTTTCGCGGCATTCCGACTTCGATGCCCGGTTGCCGAAATTCAGTTGCCTTTGAATTTCGGGTGATCCCTCTTGAGCATGTATGCTTCTGCTACTTGTTCTACATCAGACTTTCTTCCGCAAACGGCGAAACGCTTTGACTCGGTGAGTTTCGCGGCATTCCGACTTCGATGCCCGGTTGCCGAAATTCAGTTGCCTTTGAATTTCGGGTGATCCCTCTTGAGCATGTATGCTTCTGCTACTTGTTCTACATCAGACTTCTTCCGCAAACGGCGAAACGCTTTGACTCGGTGAGTTTCGCGGCATTCCGACTTCGATGCCCGGTTGCCGAAATTCAGTTGCCTTTGAATTTCGGGTGATCCCTCTTGAGCATGTATGCTTCTGCTACTTGTTCTACATCAGACTTTCTTCCGCAAACGGCGAAACGCTTTGACTCGGTGAGTTTCGCGGCATTCCGACTTCGATGCCCCGGTTGCCGAAATTCAGTTGCCTTTGAATTTCGGGTGATCCCTCTTGAGCATGTATGCTTCTGCTACTTGTTCTACATCAGACTTTCTTCCGCAAACGCGAAACGCTTTGACTCGGTGAGTTTCGCGGCATTCCGACTTCGATGCCCCGGTTGCCGAAATTCAGTTGCCTTTGAATTTCGGGTGATCCCTCTTGAGCATGTATGCTTCTGCTACTTGTTCTACATCAGACTTCTTCCGCAAACGGCGAAACGCTTTGACTCGGTGAGTTTCGCGGCATTCCGACTTCGATGCCCGGTTGCCGAAATTCAGTTGCCTTTGAATTTCGGGTGATCCCTCTTGAGCATGTATGCTTCTGCTACTTGTTCTACATCAGACTTTCTTCCGCAAACGGCGAAACGCTTTGACTCGGTGAGTTTCGCGGCATTCCGACTTCGATGCCCGGTTGCCGAAATTCAGTTGCCTTTGAATTTCGGGTGATCCCTCTTGAGCATGTATGCTTCTGCTACTTGTTCTACATCAGACTTTCTTCCGCAAACGGCGAAACGCTTTGACTCGGTGAGTTTCGCGGCATTCCGACTTCGATGCCCCGGTTGCCGAAATTCAGTTGCCTTTGAATTTCGGGTGATCCCTCTTGAGCATGTATGCTTCTGCTACTTGTTCTACATCAGACTTTCTTCCGCAAACGGCGAAACGCTTTGACTCGGTGAGTTTCGCGGCATTCCGACTTCGATGCCCCGGTTGCCGAAATTCAGTTGCCTTTGAATTTCGGGTGATCCCTCTTGAGCATGTATGCTTCTGCTACTTGTTCTACATCAGACTTCTTCCGCAAACGGCGAAACGCTTTGACTCGGTGAGTTTCGCGGCATTCCGACTTCGATGCCCGGTTGCCGAAATTCAGTTGCCTTTGAATTTCGGGTGATCCCTCTTGAGCATGTATGCTTCTGCTACTTGTTCTACATCAGACTTCTTCCGCAAACGGCGAAACGCTTTGACTCGGTGAGTTTCGCGGCATTCCGACTTCGATGCCCGGTTGCCGAAATTCAGTTGCCTTTGAATTTCGGGTGATCCCTCTTGAGCATGTATGCTTCTGCTACTTGTTCTACATCAGACTTTCTTCCGCAAACGGCGAAACGCTTTGACTCGGTGAGTTTCGCGGCATTCCGACTTCGATGCCCCGGTTGCCGAAATTCAGTTGCCTTTGAATTTCGGGTGATCCCTCTTGAGCATGTATGCTTCTGCTACTTGTTCTACATCAGACTTCTTCCGCAAACGGCGAAACGCTTTGACTCGGTGAGTTTCGCGGCATTCCGACTTCGATGCCCCGGTTGCCGAAATTCAGTTGCCTTTGAATTTCGGGTGATCCCTCTTGAGCATGTATGCTTCTGCTACTTGTTCTACATCAGACTTTCTTCCGCAAACGGCGAAACGCTTTGACTCGGTGAGTTTCGCGGCATTCCGACTTCGATGCCCGGTTGCCGAAATTCAGTTGCCTTTGAATTTCGGGTGATCCCTCTTGAGCATGTATGCTTCTGCTACTTGTTCTACATCAGACTTTCTTCCGCAAACAGCGAAACGCTTTGACTCGGTGAGTTTCGCGGCATTCCGACTTCGATGCCCGGTTGCCGAAATTCAGTTGCCTTTGAATTTCGGGTGATCCCTCTTGAGCATGTATGCTTCTGCTACTTGTTCTACATCAGACTTTCTTCCGCAAACAGCGAAACGCTTTGACTCGGTGAGTTTCGCGGCATTCCGACTTCGATGCCCCGGTTGCCGAAATTCAGTTGCCTTTGAATTTCGGGTGATCCCTCTTGAGCATGTATGCTTCTGCTACTTGTTCTACATCAGACTTCTTCCGCAAACGGCGAAACGCTTTGACTCGGTGAGTTTCGCGGCATTCCGACTTCGATGCCCCGGTTGCCGAAATTCAGTTGCCTTTGAATTTCGGGTGATCCCTCTTGAGCATGTATGCTTCTGCTACTTGTTCTACATCAGACTTTCTTCCGCAAACGGCGAAACGCTTTGACTCGGTGAGTTTCGCGGCATTCCGACTTCCATGCATCGGTTGCCGAAATTCAGTTGCCTTTGAATTTCGGGTGATCCCTCTTGAGCATGTATGCTTCTGCTACTTGTTCTACATCAGACTTTCTCCGCAAAAAGCGAAACGCTTTGACTCGGTGAGTTTCGCGGCATTCCGACTTCCATGCCCCGGTTGCCGAAATTCAGTTGCCTTTGAATTTCGGGTGATCCCTCTTGAGCATGTATGCTTCTGCTACTTGTTCTCCATCGGACTTTCTTCCGCAAACAGCGAAAGGCTTTGACTCGGTGAGTTTCGTGGCATTCTGACTTCCATGCGCCGATTGCCGAAATTCAGTTGCCTTTGAATTTCGGGTGATCCCTCTTGAGCATGTATGCTTCTGCTACTTGTTCTACATCATACTTTCTTCCGCAAACGGCGAAACGCTTTGACTCGGTGAGTTTCGTGGCATTCGGACTTCCATGCACCGGTTGCCGAAATTAACTTGCCTTTGAATTTCGGGTGATCCCTCTTGAGCATGTATGCTTCTGCTACTTGTTCTACATCGGACTTTCGTCCGCAAACGGCGAAACACTTTGACTCGGTGAGTTTCGCGACGCGACTTCGATGTTGCCGAAATTCAGTTGCCTTTGAATTTCGGGTGATCCCTCTTGAGCATGTATGCTTCTGCTACTTGTTCTCCATCGGACTTTCGTCCGCAAACGGCGAAACACTTTGACTCGGTGAGTTTCGCGGAATTCCGACTTCCATGCCCCGGTTGCCGAAATTCAGTTGCCTTTGAATTTCGGGTGATCCGTCTTGAGCATGTATGCTTCTGCTACTTGTTCTACATCTGACTTTCATCCGCAAACGGCGAAACACTTTGACTCGGTGAGTTTCACGGCATTCCGACTTCCATGACCGGTTTCCGAAATTCAGTTGCCTTTGAATTTCAGGTGATCCGGCTTGAGCATGTATGCTTCTGCTACTTGTTCTCCATCGGACTTTCTTCCGCAAACGGCGAAACGCTTTGACTCGGTGAGTTTCGTGGCATTCGGACTTCCATGCGCCGGTTGCCGTAATTCAGTTGCCTTTGAATTTCGGGTGATCCCTCTTGAGCATGTATGCTTCTGCTACCTGTTCTACATCAGACTTTCATCCGCAAACGGTGAAACGCTTTGACTCGGTGAGTTTCGCGGCAATCCGGCTTCGATGCCTGTGACACGACCAAAAGCTTGATGTCTCTTCCCAAGTGCAGGAGTGTCGAAGTAATAAATAACCGGCAAGACGGGGTCGAACCACAGAGAGGTTAATTGTATAAATTATAAATAACAAGACAAAAACAACAACAACAACAACAATAATAATACTCAGTACGTGGCGTTGTTATACCTGAGAATGATCTAAAGATCGGGTCACAGGTTTCCAGCCTATATACTGAGTTTATGAAAAGATCAAAGATATATATTATATAATATAAACAGAATGTAAATAATAATAATAATAACAATGATAATAATAATAATAACAGAAGATGAAGAAATTAATGAGAACTTTGAGATGAAAGATTAACGTAAGGATTAAACAATGATAAAAACAAATGTCAAGGTTAGAGGATCCACTAATGGTACTTCAAACAAGTATAATATAAACTCTTATTACTCAATTGGAAACCACACATAAAGGAGGTTCCAATCAGATTATAAATTGTTAACATGATTACATTAATTATCTTATTCGAATAAAGCTAATACTTGTAAATGTTGGCAGGCATTCATGATTATAACTTATGTTAACAACAAATCAAGTTCCTTTCATAGCTCAGGTGTCGGTTAAACCATACAGTATGGGCTATGAAAGTGCCAAGTATTTGTTGTACCAAGTGTTATACAACATAAATCTAGATTAACCATTTAACAAGCAAAGTATTAAAAGTGAACAAGATAACAAATATAAAACATGTTAGTATCCAACGTTAAGGTCCATGTTAAGTTTATATTATACTTATTCTTACACCATTAGTGTACCCTTTTCACCTTGACATAATTAACTTAGCTAAACATAATGAAAGAAAGAAACATAAATGAACAAGATAAGAACATAAATGAGAAAGAAGTTAACTAAGTAAAGGAAAGGAAATGAAGTGCATAAACTTGATATTAATGAAAGCAAGACATAAGCAATACAAAGAGAGAAAGCAAGAGCATGATCTTGATCTGAAACCAAGATGCCTCAATACATGGTAAGTGCCTCCTTTTATAGGCCAAAATTTGGAACTATTGATTTGTTGACTAATTGATGAGTGGGTGGCCACATCTTGACTAGATAACAATCCTTATCTTCTTGTCTGATCAAGACGTCATTGCTAACATCATAATTTGCCCAGAATCCTCAAGAATGTTCTAGGAAATTGTCTCAGCTTTCCAACAAAAAAAAGATGAGGTCATTTGGACTTCTAGAACTCAAGATATGGGCTGAACACTAAATAGTGTTTGGGCTGCAGGACAGCTTCGGACTTCTTCGTTGTTCCTTCAATTTGGACTTCAAAACGACCTTTTCAAATCTTGGGCTCCTCATGAAAGTTGTAGGCCTTTGTCTTACCTTTCCATCCATATAAAGTGGACCTAAATCCGAAATCTAGAGCTCCAGATATGATCCAATTACCGAGCAATGTTCCGGTTTGGACTGCACCGACATCTCTTTTCTAAGTTTGGCCATCTCTTTGTCCTTTAACTTTCAATGCTTAAACTCATCAATCAATCCTTTTATTTATGTGATAGTCCTGCATTTAAAATGAGCATTTACCATAAATTAAGGTATCTTATAATATCAAACTTGTTATTATAAAACATGCTTTAGTTAAGGAGTTATTGATACTTCAAGTGCAAAATGATGATATAAAACCTTGATAAACATGCACTTTTAAGTACTAATCACACCCCCCAACCAGCTTATTACTAGTCCCTAGTAATCTAAAGCGTTAAAATAGAGAAACAATTTGCAAGTTCCACAAAGCAAGGCATTCATCATTCAACTTCCATTAATCTATCCAGATAAACAAACTCTCATTAAATTTATATTCCTGCTTCATACTTCGTAAACAAGATATTAATAAACCTTCTTTTTGTGTGCTCAATGAAAACATAGATGATGGGGCTTTTGTTGGAAGAAAACAATATTATGTTCAAATGTTTAAGGTGAACTTCCTTGGGTTGGGATTATTATTTTTTTTTTTTTCTTTTTTTTTTTTTTTTTCTTTTTTTTTATATACACATACAACTTAAAACACAATGTATCTTTAACCCATGTAACGAGTTTTAGGCTAATGACTCCCAGACCAGTTGGTCTTAGGGCATTAGGTGTTGAGACACCCCTACGAGCTTAACAACTCGGGTTGCAGATACTGATACGTAGATAGTGCAATGTTTGATTCCCTTAAGCTTTTCTCCTTAACCCATGTAACAAGCTTTGGGCCAATAGCTCCCAAGTCAGTTGACTTTAGGGTATTAGGTGTTAAAACACCCCTTCGGGCTTAATTGCTTAGGTTAGGGAGGCTACGAAACCAAACTTATCCACGTTTTATTATCATCAATACTATATCTTTTTTTTTTTTTTTTTTTTTTTTTTTGCAAATTATATACTATCCTTTTCCCTTAGTTGTTACCTTCAACAAAAGAACATAATTAATGTAATAATCCAATGTGCAACCCACAATCATATGTTAAAGTGTGTGTGTGAAAATGAAGGTTTAATAATACTTGTTAAATGAGTATAGGAGCAGAATCAAGTGATAACAATGTGAGAGTTTGTAAACCTGAATATTTCAAGAAGTATTATGATAGACCTTGGTAATGAAACTTACTAAGATGCGTCTCTAGAGTCAATAAAATTGATTCCATACTCTGCCATCCTAATAACAATTTTGTCAAATGGTTTTAATAATAGCAAAAACAGTTAGCAAGTTAGTTTTTTTTTTTTTAAACTACTACCCTCTCCCCCCAACCAAAACGAGACATTGTCCTCAATGTTCGAAGGTAGAAAGATAGAGTATAGAAGACATCACCTGAAACAGCGAACAATGACAAACCTGAAACACACTTAAACAAACATAAGAAGTAACAAAACAAAATAATATGCTATTAATAAAACCAAAAGACACAAGGTTTCACAGATGAAGGCTCAAATCTAATCTAAGCTTTTTACGGCTTTCCTTAGTTGACCAATCTAGACGACTCATGCAGGGATCAATGACAGGGATGAAAGATTGTAGTTGGTCAATCAATTGTTCAGCAGTAGCAGCAGAGATTATGATTCGTCGTGCCGAAGATGTTAGAAATTCCTGTTCCACAGCTTGATCAAGGAAAGACAGCAACTTATCATAAAAACCATTAACATTTAACAAACCTATAGGTTTATGGTGAATGTGCAGTTGGGCCCAAGATGAAATATGAAAGATCTCTTCCAATGTGCCCAGACCACCTGGTAAGGCAATGAAGGCATCAGCATGGTTAAACATGGTATTCAGTCGGTCAGACATTGTTGGGACCTGTAGTTCCTCTCCAATTGTTTTTCCAATGATGTCCCCATTTGCTAAAGCTTTGGGGACAACCCCCAAAACTTGACTGCCTCCTAAAAATGCAGCCATTGACACACCTCCCATTAACCCAAGGCTGCCTCCCCCATACACTAAATGAATCTTTCTCTCAGCTAGTACCCGACCAAGATGATTTGCTGATTCTAAAAACTCTTTTTCTTTCCCAGAACTGGATCCACCGAAAACACAAATATTTCTTATATGATGACTTGAGGAACCTGCCATTTCTACACACTTCTATATTTGATGAATATATGGGATGAGTAGAAATGAAGGGAAGGAAGAGAAGAATTTATAGATGAAAAAGTGAAAATGCAATCATACCACCTATATGTAGGCCAGCTGTAGTCTCACAAACTCTCTCTCTCTTTATTAATTATTTATTTTGAAAAAGCATGTATGTACAGGTAGTTGTGATTGTGGCTCACATCTTCCCTTGGTTTTACGTCCAAGAACGGCTTAAACGCCCTCTATGGGTCGGGGATAGGCTTCCCATCCAGTTTTCTTAAAAACTGGCAAACAGGGTCTTTTTTAGTCAGATTCCCAAGACTAAGTCGATCATGTTCTTTATGGAATTGTGGCCATAAATCATGAATTACACGATGCACATCTCCACTAGGATGCGTCTCAAGGGTCAACAAAAGATTATCTAAAGACCCCTTACTCAGGCCATCCTTAATGAATTGTATCTTATCTTCACGGTTTACAGATACCATTCCTAAAGAACGACATGTCGCATTACAAGTCCATCTGGCACATCTGTGACAGACTTTCAGTCGTTTTGCACGACGTTTCTTTGCAAAAGTGCTTTTACCTGTTCCAGGCATGTGTGAAATGAAAGAATTGGAGGACTCACCTGATAATCGAACCTTTGCTTCAATTAACCAACGAATATCTTCAGGAATTCCATGATTCATTAACAACCTCAATCTTGCACACCTAGCACGGTAAATTTTATTAATCGCATTTGGAGGCAAAGCGGGAAAATACCTTTTCAACTTTTCAAGAGTGGTGTCCATTTTCAAAAGAGAATTAGAGAAGAGATTCAAAGAAGGAAGAAAGAGCTAAGAATTATACAAATATATACAGATATCAGTTATTTGGGAAACTGAAAGAACCGACTTAAGTCACGGAGTACCGTTATCCGCCATTTGACCGGGGTGAAAGAGAGACTAGCAAAACAACAAAACACAAAAACAATGTGAGAAAAAGAATCAATCTTTATATACAGGATCACTCAATTCAATAGAGTCATTTTCAACCGAAAAATTGTCAAAATAAACTTTCAAACGATGCCCATTTACCTTGAAAACATTGCCATTCTTTGGATTCTCAATATCACAGGCCCCATATGGATACACATGTTTCACAATAAAAGGACCGCTCCATCTTGATCTTAGTTTTCCAGGAAATAAATGGAGTCGAGAATTATAAAGCAAGACTTTTTGACCAACATTGAATGTTTTTCTCAGTATTTTCTTGTCATGAAACTCTTTAATTCTTGCTTTATGAATTTTTGAATTGTCATATGCATCATTTCTTATTTCCTCAAGCTCATTTATTTGCAATTTTCGCAGCTGACTAGCATCATCAAGGCTTGAATTGAAAGCTTTAATAGCCCAATAAGCTTTATGTTCAATTTCCACAGGCAAGTGACAAGGTTTTCCATAGACTAGTCTATAAGGTGACATACCTAATGATGTTTTATAAGCAGTTCGATAAGCCCAAAGTGCATCATTAAGTCTTAAAGACCAGTCTTTCCTATTAGGGTTCACTGTTTTCTCCAAGATCTGTTTGATCTCCCTATTAGCAAGCTCTACTTGTCCACTTGTCTGAGGGTGATAAGGGGTGGCAACTTTATGTGTGATTCCATATTTCTTCATTAAAGACTCAAATGGCTTGTTGCAAAAGTGTGTTCCACCGTCACTTATCATGGCTCGAGGGATTCCAAATCGACTTAAAATGTTTTCTTTCAAAAACTTTATCACTATTTTGTGATCATTGGTTCGACTTGGAATTGCCTCTATCCATTTTGAAACATAATCTACTGCGACCAATATGTACAAGAAACCAAATGATGGAGGAAATGGACCCATGAAATCTATACCCCAACAATCAAAGATCTCAATGACAAGAATAGGATTTAAAGGCATCATGTGACGTTTCGAAATAGATCCCAACTTTTGACAATTTTCACAAATCTTACAGAATGCATGTGAGTCTTTGAACATGGTGGGCCAATAAAATCCACTTTGTAAGATTTTTGCAGTTGTCTTTCTTGATGAGAAATGACCCCCACATGCCTCAGAATGACAAAATTTAATGACACTACTTACCTCATTGTCAGGAATGCATCTTCGAAATATTTGATCAGGACAATATTTGAATAAATAAGGGTCATCCCAATAAAAGTTCTTCACTTCGTTCAAGAACTTTCTTTTGTCTTGGGTACTCCAATGAGCTGGCAATTGTCCTGAAACAAGAAAATTAACAATATTAGCAAACCAAGGCATCGTAGAGACAGAAAATAAAGATTCATCAGGAAAGTAGTCATCGATTGGTGTAATGTCAGATCTCGAATCGGTTGTCAATCTTGACAAATGATCTGCGACAACATTTTCGGTGCCTTTCTTGTCTTTGATTGTGATATCAAATTCTTGAAGTAACAAAATCCACCGCACCAATCTAGCCTTAGAATCTTTCTTAGAGAGAAGATATTTCAATGCTGCATGATCACTAAAAACAACAACAGGTGAGCCAACAAGATAAGATCTGAACTTGTCACATGCAAATACTACTGCAAGTAATTCTTTTTCAGTGGTAGTGTAATTCATTTGAGCACTATTTAAAGTTTTACTTGCATAGTAAATCACATAAGGTTTCTTATCTTTCCTTTGTCCCAAGACAGCACCCACGGCATAATCACTAGCGTCACACATTATTTCAAAAGGTAATGACCAATCAGGAGGTTGAATGACAGGAGCAGAAGTAAGCAAGTTTTTAAGTTTAACAAAGGCTTCCTCACAATGTTCAGTCCATTCAAAAATATTATCCTTTGTTAGAAGGTTACTCAAGGGCTTAGATATTACACTAAAATCTTTGATGAACCTTCTGTAAAAACCAGCATGTCCTAAGAATGATCTAACATCTTTAACAGATTTTGGTGTTGGTAAGTTGGCAATTAACTCGATTTTAGATTTGTCAACCTCAATTCCTTTCGATGAAACAATGTGACCAAGTACAATGCCGTTTGTTACCATAAAGTGACATTTTTCCCAATTCAGTACAAGATTCTTCTCTTCACACCTGCTCAAAACCTTTTCTAAGTTAGTCAAACAATCATCAAATGAATCACCAAAAACAGAAAAATCATCCATAAAAATTTCAAGAAAACGTTCAACCATATCACTGAATATGCTAAGCATGCATCTTTGAAACGTGGCTGGTGCATTACATAATCCAAAAGGCATCCTTCGATATGCAAAAGTACCAAATGGACATGTGAAAGTAGTCTTCTCTTGATCTTCCAATGCAATTTCAATTTGATTGTAACCTGAATAACCATCTAGGAAACAATAAAATTCATGACCTGCAACTCTTTCTAGGATTTGGTCCATGAAAGGTAAAGGGAAATGATCTTTTCTAGTCATTGAATTAAGTTTCCTATAGTCAATGCACATGCGCCAACCCGTAACAGTCCTAGTTGGAATTAACTCATTTTTCTCATTTGTTATCACAGTGACTCCAGACTTTTTGGGTACAACTTGGGTAGGACTTACCCATTTGCTGTCAGAAATAGGATAAATGATTCCATTATCTAGAAGCTTAATGACTTCATTTTTCACTACTTCTTTCATATTAGGATTAAGCCTTCGTTGCATTTCTCTAGAGGGTTTAGCATTTTCCTCCAAATAAATCCTGTGTGTGCAAATCAAAGGGCTAATTCCTTTTATGTCAGCTATGGTCCATCCTAATGCATTTTTGTGCATTTTCAGAGTCTGTAATAACTTACCTTCTTGATGTGCATTAAGTTTGGAAGAGATTATTACCGGAAAAGTTTCATTTTCTCCCAAAAATGAGTATTTGAGATTAAATGGTAACGGCTTCAATTCAGGTTTTGGTGGTTGAACACTTGAAGGTATGGGCTCAATTGATCGTGGTGGCAATTCTTCAATTTGTGGTCTCCAATTGCATGCCTTTGATTCCTGAAAGTAGACCATTTGCAAATCATCAGATTCATCAATCTCAGTTTCACTAGAAGTGGTTTGAAATTGATCATGAACTAATTTTTCAATAAAGTCCACTTCCTGTAAATCATTATCATCTCCAGGTTGCTTGTAAATGTTGAAAATATTCATCTCCAATGTCATGTTTCCAAATGATAGCTTCATCAGTCCATTCCTACAATTAATCAATGCATTAGAAGTGGCAAGAAATGGACGTCCTAAAATGACAGGAATTGAATTACATGCTTCAACAGGTTGTGTGTCCAAGACAACAAAATCCACAGGATAAATGAATTTATCAACTTGTACTAACACATCTTCAATTATTCCTCTAGGCACTTTTACAGATCTATCGGCGAGTAAAAGAGTTACAGAGGTTGGTTTTAACTCACCTAGATTGAGACTCTGAAAAACTGAATATGGAAGTAAATTCACACTAGCTCCAAGATCAAGTAAGGCTCTTTCAATTTTATGTTCTCCAATAAAGCAAGAAATTGTAGGACAACCAGGGTCTTTATATTTCAAAGCATTATTGTTTGAAGAATGGCACTTACTTGTTCGGCTAAAAAGGCTTTCTTTTTCACATTCAATTTTCTCTTCACAGTGCACAGATCTTTCAAAAATTTAGCATAGGAAGGAACCTGTTTAATAGCATCCAACAAAGGTATATTGATCCTTACCTGTTTGAAAATTTCAAAGATTTCAGAGTTGTGATTGACTTTCCTTTGTTTGATCATGGCATGAGGAAATGGAAGTGCTGGCGGGGAATCAGCCTTTTCTTTGCAATGTTCAGGTTCAACCCCTTCCTTACCCTCAGAGATAGACTCATCATCTTTCTCACAAGGTTCAAGAATAGGTTTTTCAATAACCTTACCACTACGAAGAGTGATGACTGATTTGACTTGATCCATGTGTTGGCTTCCAGAACTACTTGCATTTGCATTGTATTGCCCCTTTGGATTTTGCTGTGGTTGAGAAGGAAACTTACCTTTCTCTTGGAAACTGAGAGCAGATGTTAATTTTGCAAGAGCATCTTTAAAATCGTCATGCTTTGAGCAAGTTGAGTGTTGATTGTCTCCTGCTTTTCAATGAATGCATGCAATGTTTCCTCAAAATTTCTTCTAGGAGGTGGAGCATAAGGAGGTGCATATCCATGAGAATTTTGGAAATTATGGTGTGCTTGAAACGGTGGATGTGAAGTTTGTGCATTGTTGCTATCACTCTTCCAACTAAATTTGGGTGATTTCTCCAACCAGGGTTATATGTTTGTGAGTATGGGTTATGGTTGGGTCTTTGGAAACTGTTTAAAGCATGGGCTTGTTCATGGAGGCATTCTTAAAAGAAGGCAAAGTTGGACAATCATTTGTTGAGTGCTCATTTGTTTCACAGATTTGACACACAATGTCTTGAACAGATTTTAATTGACCACTCTTTTTCAATTCTAGTGCCTCGACTTTTCTAGCTAAAGATGCAAACTTGGCTTGGAGGTCATGATCTTCCCTAAGGTTGTGCATACCTCCACTAGATGTATGAGGTTGAGTTTTACCTGGTGCCTCATAAGTACCTGTGGTGTCCCAATTTTGAGCATTTTCGGCTAGCAAGTCTAGGTACTCCATTGCTTCATTAGGGTCTTTATCTTCAAAGGTTCCATTGCACATCAATTCAACCATTTGCCTATCTCTAGGTGTTAAACCTTCATAAAATGTGAAACCAATCTCCATGTTTCAAAACCATGATGTGGGCAAGTATTAAGCAAATCTCGATACCTGTCCCAACATTGGTAAAATGTTTCTCTTGGCTTTTGAGTGAAAGTGATGATTTGTCTTTTTGAAAGAGTTTGTTCTATGAGATGG
>CM055362.1:19830977-19861178 GCA_029228515.1 Populus alba x Populus x berolinensis | reverse complement strand
CGCGAAACTCACCGCGTCAAAGCGTTTCGCTGTTTGCGAAAGGAAGTCTGATGTAGAATAAGTAGCAAAAGCATACATGCTCAAGAGGTTCACCCGAAATTAAAAGGCAACTGAATTTCCGCCAACCATAGGCATCCGAAGTCGGAATGCCGCGAAAGTCAATGACTCAAAGCGTTTTCGCCGTTTGCGGAAGGAAGTCTGATGTTAGAACGAGTAGCAGAATCATACATGCTCAAGAGGGATCCCTCGAAATTCAAAGGCAACTGAATTTCTGCAACTGGGGCATCGGAAGTCGGAATGCCGCGAAACTCACCGATTTCAAAGCATTTAGCCGTTTGTCGGAAGGAAGTCTGATCTAGAACAATTAGCAGAAGCATAGATGCTCAAGATGGGATGGCCCGAAAATCAAAGACAACTAAATTTCGTCAATCGGGGCACCGAAGTCGGTATGCGACGGATTCAAAGCGTTTTAGCCGTTTGAGGAAGGAGGTCTTATTCTAGAACAATTAGCAGAAGCATAAGATGCTCAAGATGGATGGCCCGAAATTCAAAGGCAACTGAATTTCGCGTCAATCGCGGCATCGAAGTCGGAATGCCGCAAAACTCAACGCGTCAAAGCGTTTCGCCGTTTGCGGAAGGAAGTCTGATGTAGAACAAGTAGCACAAGCATAGATGCTCAAGAGGGATTGCCCGAAATTCAAAGGCAACTGAATTTCGGCAACAAGGGTATCGAAGGCGGAATGCCGCGAAACTCACCGAGTCAAAGCGTGTCGCAGTTTGTGGAAGGAATTCTGATGTAGAACAAGTAGCAGAAGCATAGATGCTCAAGAGGGATCCCCCGAAATTCAAAGGCAACTGAATTTCGGCAACCGGGGCACCGAAGTCGGAATGCTGCGAAACTCACCGAGTCAAAGCCTTTCGCCGTTTGTAGAAGGAAGTCTGATGTAGAACAAGTACCAGAAGCATACATGCTCAAGAAGGATCCCTCGAAATTCAAAGGCAACTGAATTTCGCAACCGGCATCGAAGTCAGAATGCCGCGAAACTCACCGCGTCAAAGCGTTTCGCTGTTTGCGAAAGGAAGTCTGATGTAGAACAAGTAGCAAAAGCATACATGCTCAAGAGGGGTCACCCGAAATTAAAAGGCAACTGAATTTCGGCAACCAGGGCATCGAAGTCGGAATGCCGCGAAAGTCAATGACTCAAAGCGTGTCGCCGTTTGCGGAAGGAAGTCTGATGTAGAACGAGTAGCAGAAGCATACATGCTCAAGAGGGATCCCTCGAAATTCAAAGGCAACTGAATTTCGGCAACTGGGGCATCGAAGTCGGAATGCCGCGAAACTCACCGAGTCAAAGCGTTTCGCCATTTGCGGAAGGAAGTCTAATGTAGAACAAGTAGCAGAAGCATAGATGTTGAAGAGGAAATGCCCGAAATTCAAAGGCAACTGAATTTCGGCAACCCGGGCATCGAAGTCGGAAGGCTGCGAAACTCACCGAGTCAAAGGGTGTCGCAGTTTGTGGAAGGAATTCTGATGTAGAACAAGTAGCAGAAGCGTAGATGCTCAAGAGGGATCCCCCGAAATTCAAAGGCAACTGAATTTCGGCAACCGGGGCACCGAAGTCGGAATGCTGCGAAACTCACCGAGTCAAAGCCTTTCGCCTTTTGTAGAAGGAAGTCTGATGTAGAACAAGTACCAGAAGCATACATGCTCAAGAAGGATCCCTCGAAATTCAAAGGCAACTGAATTTCCGCAACCGGGGCATCGAAGTCGGAATGCCGCGAAACTCACCGCGTCAAAGCGTTTCGCTGTTTGCGAAAGGAAGTCTGATGTAGAACAAGTAGCAAAAGCATACATGCTCAAGAGGGGTCACCCGAAATTAAAAGGCAACTGAATTTCGGCAACCAGGGCATCGAAGTCGGAATGCCGCGAAAGTCAATGACTCAAAGCGTTTCACCGTTTGCGGAAGGAAGTCTGATGTAGAACGAGTAGCAGAAGCATACATGCTCAAGAGGGATCCCTCGAAATTCAAAGGCAACTGAATTTCGGCAACTGGGGCATCGAAGTCGGAATGCCGCGAAACTCACCGATTCAAAGCATTTAGCCGTTTGCGGAAGGAAGTCTGATCTAGAACAATTAGCAGAAGCATAGATGCTCAAGAGGGATGGCCCGAAATTCAAAGACAACTAAATTTCGTCAATCGGGGCACCGAAGTCGGTATGCGACGGATTCAAAGCGTTTAGCCGTTTGCGGAAGGAGGTCTTATCTAGAACAATTAGCAGAAGCATAGATGCTCAAGAGGGATGGCCCGAAATTCAAAGGCAACTGAATTTCGGCAATCGCGGCATCGAAGTCGGAATGCCGCAAAACTCACCGCGTCAAAGCGTTTCGCCGTTTGCGGAAGGAAGTCTGATGTAGAACAAGTAGCAGAAGCATAGATGCTCAAGAGGGATTGCCCAAAATTCAAAGGCAACTGAATTTCGGCAACCGGGGCATCGAAGTCGGAATGCCGCGAAACTCAATGACTCAAAGCGTTTCACCGTTTGCTGAAGGAAGTCTGATGTAGAACGAGTAGCAGAAGCATACATGCTCAAGAGGGATCCCCCGAAATTCAAAGGCAACTGAATTTCGGCAACCGGGGCAATCGAAGTCGGAATGCCGCGAAACTCACCGACTCAAAGCGTTTCGCCGTTTGCGGAAGGAAGTCTGATGTAGAACAAGTAGCACAAGCATACATGCTCAAAGGGATTGCCCGAAATTCAAAGGCAACTGAATTTCGGCAACCGGGTATCGAAGTCGGAATGCCGCGAAACTCACCGAGTCAAAGCGCGCGCAGTTTGTGGAAGGAATTCTGATGTAGAACAAGTAGCAGAAGCATAGATGCTCAAGAGGGATCCCCGAAATTCAAAGGCAACTGAATTTCGGCAACCGGGGCACCGAAGTCGGAATGCTGCGAAACTCACCGAGTCAAAGCCTTTCGCCGTTTGTAGAAGGAAGTCTGATGTAGAACAAGTTACCAGAAGCATACATGCTCAAGAAGGATCCCTCGAAATTCAAAGGCAACTGAATTTTCCGCAACCGGGGCATCGAAGTCGGAATGCCGCGAAACTCACCGCGTCCAAAGCGTTTCGCTGTTTGCGAAAGGAAGTCTGATGTAGAACAAGTAGCAAAAGCATACATGCTCAAGAGGGGTCACCCGAAATTAAAAGGCAACTGAATTTCGGCAACCAGGGCATCGAAGTCGGAATGCCGCGAAAGTCAATGATCAAAGCGTTTCGCCGTTTGCGGAAGGAAGTCTGATGTAGAACAAGTAGCAGAAGCATACTATGCTCAAGAGGGATCCCTCGAAATTCAAAGGCAACTGAATTTCGGCAACTGGGGCATCGAAGTCGGAATGCCGCGAAACTCACCGAGTCAAAGCGTTTCGCCGTTTGCGGAAGGAAGTCTAATGTAGAACAAGTAGCAGAAGCATAGATGTTGAAGAGGAAATCCCCGAAATTCAAAGGCAACTGAATTTCGGCAAACCGGCATCGAAGTCGGAAGGCCGCGAAACTCACCGAGTCAAAGGGTGTCGCAGTTTGTGGAAGGAATTCTGATGTAGAACAAGTAGCAGAAGCGTAGATGCTCAAGAGGGATCCCCCAAAATTCAAAGGCAACTGAATTTCGGCAAACCGGGGCTCCGAAGTCGGAATGCTGCGAAACTCACCGAGTCAAAGCCTTTCGCCGTTTGTAGAAGGAAGTATGAATGTAGAACAAGTACCAGAAGCATACATGCTCAAGAGGGATTGCCCGAAATTCAAAGGCAACTGAATTTTAGCAACCGGGGCATCGAAGGTGGAATGCCGCGAAACTCACCGAGTCAAAGCACTTTGCCGTTTGCGAAAGGAAGTCTGATGTAGAACAAGTAGCAGAAGCACACATGCTCAAGAGGAGTCACCCGAAGTTAAAAGGCAACTGAATTTCGGCAACCACGGAATCGAAGTCGGAATGCCGCGAAAGTCACCGACTCAAAGCGTTTCGCCGTTTGCGGAAGGAAGTCTGATGTAGAACAAAAAAATAGCAGAAGCATAGATGCTAAAGAGGGATTGCTCGAAATTCAAAGGCAACTGAAATTCGGCAACCGGGGCATCGAAGTCGGAATGCCGCGAAACTCACCCCGTCAAAGCGTTTTGCCGTTTGCGAAAGGAAGTCTGATGTAGAACAAGTAGCAGAAGCATAGGATGCTCAAGAGGGGATGGCCGGAAATTCAAAGACAACTAAAATTCGTCAATCGGGGCACCGAAGTCGGTATGCGACGGATGTCAAAGCGTTTCGCCATTTGCGGAAGCAAGTCTTATGTAGAACAAGTAGCAGAAGCATAGATGCTCAAGAGGGATTGCCCAAAATTCAAAGGCAACTGAATTTCGGCAACCGGGGCATCGAAGTCGGAATGCCGCGAAACTAACCTAGTCAAAGCGTTTCGTCGTTTGCGGAAGGAAGTCTGATGTAGAACAAGTAGCAGAAGCATAGATGCTCAAGAGGGATTGCCCGAAATTCAAAGGCAACTGAATTTCGGCAACCGGGGCATCAAAGTCGGAATGCCGCGAAACTCACCGAGTCAAAACGTGCCGCAGTTTGTGCAAGGAATTCTGATGTAGAACAAGTAGCAGAAGCATAGATGCTCAAGACGGATTGCCCGAAATTCAAAGGCAACTGAATTTCGCAACCCAACCGCGGGACCGAAGTCGAAGCCCGCGGAATGCCGCGAATCACCGAGCAAAAGCTTCTCGCTTTTGGCGGAAGGAAGTCCTGATGTAGAACAAGTAGCAAGGAAAGAAGCATAACATGCTCAAGAAGGGATTCACCCGAAATTCTAAGGCAACTGAATTTCGGAAACTGGGGCACCGAAGTCCGGAAATGTCCGTTGAAACTCTCTGAGTCAAAGCGTTTCGCCGTTGCGGAAGGACAAGTCACATGATGCAGAACAAGTAGCCAGATGCGCGCGAGCCATTACAGTGCTCAAGAGCGATCACGCGGCCAAAATTCACAGGCAACTGAAAATTCGGCAACCGCGAGGCATTGCGAAGTCGGAATGCCGCAAAAGTCACCAGAAGTCAGAAAGCGTTTCGCTGTCCCCTCCTCTCCGTTTTAGGCGGGAAGGAAGTCTGATGTAGATACAAGTAGCAGAAGCACATAGATGCTCAAGAGGGAGAGCGGCGCCTGAGAAAATTCAAAGGCAACTGAATTTTCGGCTCAACCGGGGCATCGACAGTCGGAATGCCGCGAAACTCACCGCAGTCAAAGCGTTTTCGCCGTTTGCGGAAGGAAAGTCCTGATCCTAGAAACAAGTAGCATAAGGCCCCATACATGCTCAATAGGGGTCGCCCGAAATTCACAAAGCAACTGAATTTGCGATCAAAACCAGGGCATCGAAGTCGGAACTGCCCCGCGGAATAACTCACCGAGTCAAAAGCGTTTCGTCGTTTGCGGAAAGATAGTTCCTGATGTAGAAGCAAGTAGCAGAAGCATTTACATGCATCAAGAGGTGTGAGAGGTCTGCGCGACACGAGAATTCAAAGCCGAGTCGCGAGATGTTCGGCAACCGGGGCATCGAAGCTCGGAAATGCCGCGAAAACTTCATCCGAGTCAAAGTGCGTGAGAGCGCGCAGTTTGTGGAAGGAAGTCTGATGTAGAACACAATAGCCAGAAAGCAATACTATGCTCAAGAGGGAGCTCCCCGAAATTCAAAGGCAACTAAATTTGGGCAACCGGGGAACCAAGAGTGAGTCGGAATGCCGCGAAACTCACCGAGTCAAAGCGTTTCGCCATTGGCGGACGGAAGTCGGATTGTAGAGCAAGTAGCAGAAGCAAATACATGCTCAAGATTGGATCGCCCGAAATTCAAAGGCAACTGGAAATTTCGCCAACAGATGCATCGAAGTCGGAATGCGGTGAAACTCATCTAGTCAAAGCTTTTCGCCGTTTGCGGAAGGAAGTCTGATTGTAAGAACAGAGTAAGCAGTAAGCATAGATTGCTCAAGAGAGATTGTTGTGAAATTCAAAGGCAAACTGAAATTTCGGCAACCGGGGTAATCGAAGGCTAAATGCCGCCGAAACTCACGGGAGTTCAAAAGCCGTTGTTCGCAGGTTTGCGGAAGGAATGTCTGATGTAGAACAAGTTAGCAGTAGCATACATGCTCAAAGAGTTAATCACCCGACGAAATCTCAAAGGCACCTGAATTTCGGCAACCGGTTGGCATCGAAGTCGGTTGCCGAAATTGCAGTTGCGATCATGAAATATAGGGCAATCCCTTCTTGAGCATCTATGCTTGTGCTACTTGTTCTACATCAGACTTCCTTAAGGCAAACGGCGTAACACTTTGAGTCGGTGAGTTTCGCGGCATTCCGACTTCGATGCCCCAGTTGCCAAAATTCAATTGCCTTTGTATTTTGGGGGTTCCCTCTTGAGCATGTTATGCTTCTCCTACTTGTTCTACAAAAGACTTCCTTCCACTAACTGCGACTCGCTTTGGACTCGGGTGAGTTTTGCGGCATTCCCATGTTCGTTGCCACGGATTGACTAAATTCAGTTGTCTTTGAATTTCGGGCCATCCCTCTTGAGCATCTATGCTTTCTGATAATTGTTCTTAGATCTGGACTTCCTTCCGCTAACGTCTAAACGCTTTGAATCGGTGAGTTTCGCGGCATTCCGACTTCGGATTGCCCAGTTGCCGAAATTTAGTTGCCTTTGAATTTCGAGGGATCCCTTCTTGAGCATGTTATACTTCTGCTACTCGTTCTACATCAGACTTCTTCCGGCAAACGGCGAAAACGCTTTGACTCGGTGAGTTTCACGGCATTCCGGCTTCGATTGCCCCGGTTGCCGAAAACTCAGTTTGCCTTTTTAATTTTGGGGGATCCTTATTGAGCATGTTTGTTCTGATATGTTGTTCTACATCAGACTTCCTTACACAAATAAGGAAACGCTTTGACTCGGTGAGTTTCGCGGCATTTCGACTTCGATGCCCCGGTTGTCCGTAATTCAGTTGCCTTTGAATTTCGGGGGAGCCCTCTTGAACATCTATGCTTCTGCTACTTGTTCTACATCAGGAATTTCCTTCCCCGTAAACGGCGAAACGCTTTGACTCGGTGAGTTTCGCGGTTATTCCGACTTTGATTACTCGGTTTGGCGAAATTCAGTTCCATTTGAATTTCGGGTGATCCCTCTTGGGAGCATGTATGCTTCTGCTACTTGATCTACATTAGAACTTCCTTCCACAAACGGCGAAAACACTTTGGACTCGGTGAGTTGCGCGGCATTCCGTCTTCGATGCCCGGTTTGCCGAAACTCAGTTGCCTTTTAATTTTGGGGGATCCCTCTTGAGCATGTATACTTCTGATAGTTGTTCTACATCAGACTTCCTTCCACCAAAACATGGAAACGCTTTGACTCGGTGAGTTTCGCGGCATTCCGACTTCGAGGCCCGGGGTTGCCGAAATTCAGTTTGCGTTTGAATTTCGGGGATCCCTCTTGAGCATGTTATACTTCTGCTAGTTGTTCTACATCAGACCTTCCTTCCACAAACAAGGGGAAAACGCTTTGTTCGGTGAGTTTCGCCGCATTTCGAACTTCGATGCCCCGGTTGCCGAAAATTCAGTTGCCTTTGAATTTCGGGGGAGCCATCTTGATCATCTATGCTTATGCTACTTGTTCTACATCAGACTTCCTTCCGTAAACGGCGAAACGCTTTGACTCGGTGAGTTAGCCGGTATTCCGACTTTGATACCCCGGTTGGCGAAATTCAGTTCCATTTGAATTTCGGGTGATCCCTTCTTGAGCATGTAGGCTTCTGCTACTTGTTCTACATCAGAATTCCTTCGCACAAACTACGACATGCTTTGACTCGGTGAGTTTCGCGGCTATTTCCAACTTTGATGCTCGGTTGCCGAAAATTCAGTTGCCTTTTAATTTCGAGGTGACTCCTCTTGAGCTTGTATGCTTCTGCTACTTGTTCTACATCGGACTTCCTTTCGCAAATGGCAAAGCGCTTTGACGTGTTGAGTTTCGCGGCATTCCGACTTCGATGGCCCCGGTTGCCGAAAATTCAGTTGCCTTTGAATTTCGGGGGATTACTCTTGAGCATCTATGCTTCTGCTACTTGTTCTACATCAGACTTCCTTCCACAAACGTGCGAAACGCTTTGACTCGGTGAGTTTCCGGCATTCCGACTTCGTCGCCATGGTTGCCGAAATTCAGTTGCCTTTAAATTTCGGGGGATCGCTACTTGAGCATGTATGCTTATGCTTAGTTGTTCTACATAAGATTTCATTCTGCAAACGGCGAAAACGCTTTGACTCGGTGAGTTTCGCGACATTCCGACTTCGACGCCCCAGTTGCCGAACTTGCAGTTCCCTTTGAATTTCGGGCCCATGCCTCTTGTGCATGTATGCTTCTGCTACCTTGTTCTAAATCAGACTTCCTTCGGCAAACGGCGAAACGCTTTGACTCGGTGAGTTTCGCGGCCATTCCGACTTCGGTGCCCCGGTTGCCTGAAATTCAGTTGCCTTTGAATTTCGGGTGACCCCTCTTGAGCATGTATGCTTCTTGCTACTTGTTCTACATCAGAATTCCTTCCACAAACTACGACACGCTTTGACTCGGTGAGTTTGGCGGCATTCCGACTTTGATGCCCCGGTTCCCGAAATTCAGTTGCCTTTTAATTTCGGGGGTGACTTCCTCTTGAGCATGTATGCTTCTGCTACTTTTTCTACATCGGACTTCCTTTCGCAAACGGCAAAAAGCTTGTGACGCGGTGAGTTACTTTTTTTTTTTTTTGTTGGTTTTTTTTTTTTGTTTTTTTTGTGTTTTTTTTTTTTTTTTTTTTGTTTTTTTTTGTCTTTTTTTTTTTTTTTTTTTTTTCCTGTTTTTTTATTTTTTTTTTGTTTTTTTTTCTTTGTTTTTTTTTTTTTTTTTTTTAGCGGCATCCGACTTCGATGCCCCGGTTGCCGAAATTCAGTAGCCTTTTAATTTCGGCAACCGGGGCATCGAAGTCGGAATGCCGCGAAACTCACCGAGGCCAAAGCGTTTCGCCGTTTGCGGAAGGAAGTCTAATGTAGAACAACAGTAGCAGAAGAATAGATGTTTGGAAGAGGAAATGCCCGATAATTCACAAAGCAACTGAATTTCGGCAACCAGGGCATCGAACTAGTCGGAATGACGCGAAAGTCAATGACTCAAAGCGTTTCGCCGTTTGCGGAAAGGAAGTGCTGATCTAGAACAATTAGCAGAAGCATAGATGCTCAAGAGGGATGGCCCGAAAAATTCAAAGACAACTAAATTTCGTCAATACGGTAGGCACCGAAGTCGGTATGCGACAGGATTCAAAGCGTTTTTAGCCGTTTTGCGGAAGGAGGTCTTATCTAGAACAATTAGCAGAAGCATATGATGCTCAAGAGGGATTGCCCAAAATTCAAAGGCAAACTGAAGTTCGGCAACCGGTGGCATCGAAGTTCGGAATGCCTGCGAAACTCAACGAGTCAAAGCGTTTTAGCCGTTTACGGAAGGAAGTCTGATGAAGAACAAGTAGCAGAAGAAGGCATACATGCTCAAGAAGAATTGCCCCGAAATTCAAAGGCAACTGGAATTTCGGCAACCGGGGCACCGAAGCTCGGAATGTGGCGAAACTCACCGAGTCAAGGCGTTTCGCCGTTTGTGGAAGGAAGTCTGATGTTAGAACAAGTTAGCAGAAGCATAGATGCTCAAGAGGGATTGCCTGTACTTCATAGGCAAACTGAATTTCGGGAAACTGGGGCATCGAAGTCGGAAAATGCCACTGATTCAAAGCGTTTTAGCCGTTTTACGGAAGGAAGTCTGAATGTAGAACACTTAGCAGTGTATACATGCTCAAGAGGGTTCCACGAAATTCAAACGCAACTGAAATTTTGGCCAACCGGGGCATTCGAAGTCGGAATGCCGCGGAAATCCTCACCGAGTCAAAGCGTTTCCTTTGTTTGTGGAAGGAAACGTCTGATGTAGAAACAGACTAGCAGACGTATACATGCTCAAGAGGGGATCCCCCAAAATAAAAAGGCAACTGAGTTTCGGCAAACGGGGCATCGAAGTAGTCGGAATGCCGCGAAACTCACCGAGTCAAAGTGTTTCGCCGTTTGCGAAAGGCAGTCGGATGTAGAACAATTAGCAGAAGCATACATGCTCAAGAGGAGTCACCGAAAATTCAAATGGAACTGAATTTCGCCAACCGGGGCATCAAAAGTCGGAATACCACGAAACTCACGGGTCAAAGCGTTTCGCCGTTTGCGGAAGGAAGTCTGATGTAGAACAAGTAGCAGAAGCATATATGGGGATCAAGAAGAATTGCCCGAAATTCAAAGGCAACTGAATTTCGACAACCGGGGGCATCGAAGGCGGAAGGCCGCGAAACTCACCGAGACAAAGCGTGTCGCAGAATTGTGGAAGGAATTATGATGTAGAACAAGTAGCAGAAGGATAGATGCTCAAGAGGGATCCCCGAAATTCAAAGGCAACTGAATTTCGGCAAACCGGGGCACCGAATTCGGACGGAATGACGCGAAACTCACCGAGTCAATAAGGCGTTTCGCCATTTATGGAAGGAAGTCTGATTGTAGTACAAGTACCAAAAAGCATACATGCCTCAAGAGGGATCCCCGAAATTCAAAGGCAACTGAATTTCGAAAACCGGGGCATCGAAGTCGGTTGCCGAAATTCAGTTGCGTTATTGAATATCGGGCAATCCCTCTTGAGCATCTATGCTTGTGCTACTTGTTCTACAACAGACTTACTTAAGCAAACGGCGAAACACTTTGAGTCGGTGAGTTTCGCGGCATTAATTCCGACTTCAGATGCCCCAGTTGCCAAAATTCAATTGCCTTTGAATTTTGGGGGGGATCCCTCTTGAGCATGTATGCTTCTCCTACTTGTTCTACCACAAAGACCTTCCCCCCTTTCCACAAACTGCGACACGCTTTGACTCGGTGGATGTTTTGCGGCATTCCCATTTCGATGCCCCGATTGACTAAATTCAGTTTTGTCTTTGAATTCCGGGCCATCCCTCTTGAGCATCTATGCTTCTGCTAATTGTTCTAGATCAGACTTCTTTCCGCTAACGGCTAAACGCTTTGAATCGGTGAGTTTACGCTGGCATTCCGACTTCGATGCACCCAGTTGCCGAAATTTAGTTGCTCTTTGAATTTCGAGGGTTTCCTCTGGAGCATGTATTACTTCTGCTACTCGTTCTACATCACCCTTCCTTCCCGCAAACGGCGAAAACGCTTTGAACTCGGTTGGAGTTTCACGGCATTCCGGCCTTCGATGGCCCCCGGTTGCCGGAAACTCAGTTGCCTTTTAATTTTGGGGTGAATCCCTATTGAGCATGTATGCTTCTGCTAGTTGTTCTACATCAGACTTCCTTCCACAAATAAGGAAACGCTTTGACTCGGTGAGTTTCACGGCCATATTCCGACTTCGATGCCCCGGTTGCCGAAAATTCAGTTGCCTTTGGAAAATTTCTGGGGGATCCCTCTTGAACATCTATGCTTTCTGCTATCTTGTTCTACATCTCATCTTCCTTCCGACAAACGGCGAATACGCTTTGACTCGGTGAGTTTCGCGGTATTCCGACTTTGATACTGAGGTTGGCGAAATTCTGTTCCATTTGAATTTCTGGGGTGACTCCCTCTCTTGAGCACTGTATGCTTCTGCCTTACTTGTTCTACATTACCTCCCTTCCACAAAACGGCGAAACACTTTGACTCGGTGAGTTTCGCGGCATTCCTGACTTCGATGCACCGGTTGCCGAAACTCACGTTGCCTTTTGAATTATTTAGGGGTGATCCCTCTTGAGGCATGTTATGCTTCTGCTAGTTTTTCTACATCAGGACTTCCTTCCACAAACAAGGAAACGCTTTGGACTCGGTGAGTTTCGCGGCATTCCGACCTTGATGCCCCGGTTGCCGAAATTCAGTTGCGTTTGAATTTCGGGGATCCCTCTTGAGCAGGTATACTTATGCGTTAGGTGTTTCTACATCAGAATTCCTTCCACAAACAAGGAAACGCTTTGACTCGTGTGAGTTTCGCGGGCATTTTCGACTTCGATGCCACGGTTTGCCGAAAATCAGTTGCCTTTGAATTCTCGGGGGAGCCCTCTTGAACTTCTATGCTTCTGCTACTTGTTCTAAATCAGACTTCCTTCCGTAAACGGCGAAACGCTTTGGACTCGGTGTGTTTCGCCGGTTATCTTTTTTTTTTTTTTTTTTCTGACTTTGATAACTCACGGTTGGCGAAATTCAGTTCCATTTGAATTTCGGGGTGATCCCTCTTGAGAATGTATGCTTCTGCTACTTGTTCTACATCAGAATTCCTTCCACTAACTACGACATGCTTTGACTCGGTGGTGTTTCGCGGCATTTCCAACTTTGATGCATTCGGTTGCGCCCCCCGAAATTCAGTATGCCTTTTAATTTACGGGTGACTCGCTTGAGCCATGTATGCTTCGGCTACTTGTTCTTACATCGGACTTTCCTTTCGCAAATGTGCAAAACGCTTTTTGAAGTTGGTGAGTTTCGCGGCATTCCGACTTCGATGCCCAGGTTGCCGAAATTCAGTTGGCCCTTTGAATTTCTGGGGGTTAATCTTGAGCATCTATGCTTCTGTGCCTTCTTGTTTCTTACATCAGACTTCCTTCCACAAACGGCGAATTCGCTTTGACTCGGTGACGTTTCCGGCCATTCCGACTTCGATGCCCTGGTTGCCGAAATTCAGTTGCCTTTTAAGTTCGGGGGATAGCTCTTGAGCATGTATGCTTATGATAGTTGTTCTACATCAGATTTCCTTCGGCAAACGGCGAAACGCTTTGACTCGGTGAGGTTTCGCGGACATTCCTACTTCGGACGCCCCAGTTGCCGAAATTCAGTTCCCTTTGAATTTCGGGCCATGCCTCTTGAGCATGTATGCTTCTGCGACTTGTTCTACATCAGGACTTCATTCCGCAAACGGCGAACCGCTTTGACTCGGTGAGGTTTCGCTGGCATTCCGACTTCGGTGCCCCGGTTGCCGAAATTCAGTTGCCTTTGGAATTTAGGGTGACCCCTTTGTGCATGTATGCTTCTGCTACTTGTTCTACATCAGAATTCCATTCCACAAACTACGACACGCTTTGACTCGGTTGGGAGTTTGCGGGGCATTCCGACTTTGATGCCCCGGTTGCCGAAATTCAGTTGCCTTTTAATTATCGTTTGGTGATCTCCTCTTGAGCATGTATGCCTTCTGCTACTTTTTCTACATCGGAATTCCTTTCGACAACGGCAAAACGCTTTGACGCGGTGAGTCCGAGGCATTCGACTTCGAATGCCCCGGTTGCCGAAATTCAAGTTGCCTTTTAATTTCGGCAACCGGGGCATCGAAGTCGGAATGCCGCGAAACTCACCGGAGTCAAAGCGTTGCGCCGTTTGCGGGAAGGAAGTTCTAATGTAGAACAAGTAGCAGAAGCATAGATGTGAAGAGGAAATGCCCGAAATTCAAAGGCAACTGAATTTCGGCAACCAGGGCATCGAAGTCGGAATGCCGCGAAAGTCAATGACTCAAAGCGTTTCGCCGTTTGCGGAAGGAAGTCTGATCTAGAACAATTAGCAGAAGCATAGATGCTCAAGAGGGATGGCCCGAAATTCAAAGACAACTAAATTTCGTCAATCGGGGCACCGAAGTCGGTATGCGACGGATTCAAAGCGTTTAGCCGTTTGCGGAAGGAGGTCTTATCTAGAACAATTAGCAGAAGCATAGATGCTCAAGAGGGAATCACCCGAAATTCAAAAGCAATCTGAATTTCGGCAACCAGGGGCATCCCAAGTCGGAATGCCCGCGAAACTCCCGAAGTCAGAAGCGTTTTCGCAGTTTGCAGAAGGAAAGTCTAATGTTAGAACAAGTAGCAGAAGCGTATCATAGCTCAGGGAGGGATCACCCGAAATTCAAAGAGCAACTGAATTTTCGGCAACCGGGGCATCGAAGTCGGAATGTGGCCACGAAACTCACAGAGATTCAAAGCGTACACAACCGTTTGCCGGAAGAAAGTCTGTATTTAGAACAAGTAGCACCCCCCCCCCCCCCCCCCCCCCCCCCCCCCCCCCCCCCCCCCCCACCACCCCCCCCCCCCCCCCCCCCCCCCCCCCCCCCCTCAGAAGTGTAACATGCCTCAGGAGGGATCGACCTGAAATTCAAAGGCAACTGAATTTCAGCAACTGGGGCATCGAAGTCGGAATGCGAAATCTGATTCAAAGCGTTTCGCCGTTTGCGGAAGAAAGTATGATGTAGAACAAGTAGCAGAAGCATACATGCTCAATAGGGACACCCGAAATTCAAAGGCAACTGAATTTCGGCAACCGGGGCATCGAAGTCGGAATGCCGCGAAAACTCACCGAGTCAAAGCGTTTCCGTGTTTGTGGAAGAAAGTCTGATGTAGAACAAGTAGCAAGAAGCGTACATGCTCAAGAGGGACACCCCAAATTCAAAGGCAACTGAATTTCGGCAACCGGGGCATCGAAGTCGGAATGCCGCGAAACTCACCGAGTCAAAGCGTTTCGCCGTTTGCGGAAGAAAGTCTGATGTAGAACAAGTAGCAGAAGCATACATGCTCAAGAGGGATCACCCGAAATTCAAAGGCAACTGAATTTCGGCAACCGGGGCATCGAAGTCGGAATGCCGCGAAACTCAGCGAGTCAAAACGTTTCGCCGTTTGCGGAAGAAAGTCTGTTGTAGAACAAGTAGAAGAAGCATACATGCTCAAGAGGGATCACCCGAAATTCAAAGGCAACTGAATTTCGGCAACCGGGGCATTGAAGTCGAAATGCCGCGAAACTCAACGAGTCAAAGCGTTTCGCCGTTTGCAGAAGAAAGTGTAATTTAGAACAAGTAGCAGAAGCATACATGCTCAAGAGGGATCACCCGAAATTCAAAGGCAACTGAATTTCGGCAACCGGGGCATCGAAGTCGGAATGCCGCGAAACTGACCGAGTCAAAGCGTTTCGACGTTTGCGGAAGAAAGTCTGATGTAGAACAAGTAGCAGAACCATACATGCTCAAGACGGATCACCCGAAATTCAAAGGGAACTGAATTTCGGCAACCGGGGCATCGAAATCGGAATGCCGCGAAACTCAACGAGTCAAAGCGTTTCGCAGTTTGCAGAAGGAAGTATGATGTAGAACAAGTAGCAGAAGCATACATGCTCAAGAGGGATCACCAGAAATTCAAAGGCAACTGAATTTCGGCAACCGGGGCGTCGAAGTCGGAATGCCATGAAACTCACCGAGTCATAGCGATTCGCCGTTTGGGAAGAAAGTCTGAGGTAGAACAAGTAGCAGAGGCATCCATGCTCAAGAGGGATCACCCAAAATTCAAAGGCAACTGAATTTCGGCAACCGGGGCATCAAAATCGGAATGCCGCGAAACTCACCGAGTCAAAGCGCTTCGCAGTTTGCGGAAGGAAGTCTGATGTAGAACAAGTAGGAGAAGCATACATGCTCAAGAGGGATCACCCGAAATTGAAAGGCAACTGAATTTCGGCAACCGGGGCATCGAAGTCGGAATGCCGCGAAACTCACCGAGTCAAAACGTTTCGCCGTTTGCGGAAGAAAGTATGATGTAGAACAAGTAGCAGAAGCTACATGCTCAAGAGGGATCACCCGAAATTCAAAGGCAACTGAATTTCGGCAACCGGGGCATCGAAGTCGAAATGCCGCGAAACTGACTGAGTCAAAGTGTTTCGCCGTTTGCAGAAGAAAGTCTGATGTAGAACAAGTAGCAGAAGCATACATGCTCAAGAGGATCACCCAAAATTCAAAGGCTACTAAATTTCGGCAAACGGGGAATCGAAGTCGGAATGCCGCGAAACTCACCGAGTCAAAGAGTTTCGCCGTTTGCGGAAGAAAGTCTGATGTAGAACAAGTAGCAGAAGCATACATGCTCAAGAGGGATCACCCAAAATTCAAAGGCAACTAAATTTCGGCAACCGGGGAATCGAAGTCGGAATGCCGCGAAACTCACCGAGTCAAAGCGTTTCGCCGTTTGCGGAAGAAAGTCTGATGTAGAACAAGTAGCAGAAGCATACATGCTCAAGAGGGATCACCCGAAATTCAAAGGCAACTGAATTTCGGCAACGGGGCATCGAAGTCGGAATGCCGCGAAACTCACCGAGTCAAAAGCGTTTCGCCATTTGCGGAAGAAAGTCTCATGTAGAACAAGTAGCAGAAGCATACATGCTGAAGAGGGATCACCCGAAATTCAAAGGCAACTGAATTTCGGCAACCGGGGCATCGAAGTCGGAATGCCGCGAAACTCACCAAGTCAAAGCGTTTCGTGGTTTGCGGAAGAAAGTCTGATGTAGAACAAGTAGCAGAAGCAAACATGCTCAAGAGGGATCACCCGAAATGCAAAGGCAACTGAATTTCGGCAACCGGGGCATCGAAGTCGGAATGCCGCGAAACTCACCGAGTCAAACCGTTTCGCCGTTTGCGGAAGAAAGTATGATGTAGAACAAGTAGCAGAAGCATACATGCTCAAGAGGGATCACCTGAAATTCAAAGGCAACTGAATTTTGGCAACCGGGGCATCGAAGTCGGAATGCCGCGAAACTCACCGAGTCAAAGCGTTTCGCCGTTTGCGGAAGAAGGTATGATAAAGAACAAGTAGCTCAAGCATACATGCTCAAGAGGGATCACCCGAATGCAAAGGCAACTGAATTTCGTCAACCGGGGCATCGAAGTCGGAATGCCGCGAAACTCAACGAGTCAAAGCGTTTCGCCGTTTCCGGAAGAAAGTATGATGTAGAACAAGAACTAGAAGCATACATGCTCAAGAGGGATCACCCGAAATGCAAAGGCAACTGAATTTCGGCAACCGGGGCATCGAAGTCGGAATGCCGCGAAACTCACCGAGTCAAAGCGTTTCGCCGTTTGCGGAAGAAAGTATGATGTAGAACAAGTAGCAGAAGCATACATGCTCAAGAGGGATCACCCCAAATTAAAAGGCAACTGAATTTCGGCAACCGGGGCATCGAAGTCGGAATGCCGCGAAACTCACCGAGTCAAAGCGTTTCGCCGTTTGCGGAAGAAAGTATGATGTAGAACAAGTAGCAGAAGCATACATGCTCAAGAGGGATCACCCGAAATTCAAAGGCAACTGAATTTCGGCAACCGGGGCATCGAAGTCGGAATGCCGCGAAACTCACCGAGTCAAAGCGTTTCGCAGTTTGCGGAAGAAAGTCTGATGTAGAACAAGTAGCAGCAGCATACATGCTCCAGAGGGATCACCCAAAATTCAAAGGCAACTGAAGAATTTTGGAAACCGGGGCATCGAAAATGGGATCAGTCGGAATAGCCGCGAAACTCACCCGAGTCAAAGCGTTTCGCCCGTTTGCGGAAGGAAGTATTGATGTAGACAACATAGTAGCAGAAGCATACACTTGCTCTATGAGGGATCACCCGAAAATTCAATGGCAACTGAATTTCGGCAACCGGGGACATTCGAAGTAGAAAATGCCTCGAAAACTCACCGAGTCAAAGCGTTCCGCGTTTGCGGGTAAGTAAGTATGGATGTAGAACAAGTAGCAGAAGCATACATGCTCAAGGGGGTTCCCCCGACATTCAAAGGCGACTGAATTTTGGCAACCTGGGCATCGAAGTCGGAATGCCGTGAAACTCACCAAGTCAAATCGTTTGGCCAT
The DNA here is from genome assembly GCA_029228515.1 of Populus alba x Populus x berolinensis. NCBI lineage: Eukaryota > Viridiplantae > Streptophyta > Magnoliopsida > Malpighiales > Salicaceae > Populus > Populus alba x Populus x berolinensis. The sequence goes on along the minus strand of CM055362.1, from coordinate 19,843,450 downwards.
TTGCGGAAGAATTCTAATGTAGAACAAGTAGCAGAAGCATACATGCTCAAGAGGGATCACCCGAAACTCAAAGGGAACTAAATTTCGGCAACCGAGGCATCGAAGTCGGAATGCCACGAAACTCACCGAGTCAAAGCGTCTGGCCATTTGTGGAAGAAGTCTGATGTAGAACAAGTAGCAGAAGCATACATGCTCAAGAGGGATCACCCGAAATTCAAAGGCAACTGAATTTCGGCAACGCGGGCATCGAAATCGGAATGCCGCGAAACTCACCGAGTCAAAGCGTTTCGCCGATTGCGGAAGAAAGTCTGATGTAGAACAAGTAGCAGAAGCATAGATGCTCAAGAGGGATCACCCGAAATTCAAAGGCAAATGAATATCGCCAACCGGGGCATCGAAGTCGGAATGCCGCGAGACTCACCGAGTCAAAGCGTTTCGCCGTTTGCGGAAGGAAGTCTGATGTAGAACAAGTAGCAGAAGCATACATGCTCAAGAGGGATCACCCGAAATTCAAAGGCAACTGAATTTCGGCAACCGGGGCATCGAAGTCGGAATGCCGCGAAACTCACCGAGTCAAAGCGTTTCGCCGTTTGCGGAAGGAAGTCTGATGTAGAACAAGTAGCAGAAGCATACATGCTCAAGAGGGATCACCCGAAATTCAAAGGCAACTGAATTTCGGCAACCGGGGCATCGAAGTCGGAATGCCGCGAAACTCACCGAGTCAAAGCGTTTCGCCGTTTGCGGAAAGAAGTCTGATGTAGAACAAGTAGCAGAAGCATACATGCTCAAGAGGGATCACCCGAAATTCAAAGGCAACTGAATTTCGGCAACCGGGGCATCGAAGTCGGAATGCCGCGAAACTCACCGAGTCAAAGCGTTTCGCCGTTTGCGGAAGGAAGTCTGATGTAGAACAAGTAGCAGAAGCATACATGCTCAAGAGGGATCACCCGAAATTCAAAGGCAACTGAATTTCGGCAACCGGGCATCGAAGTCGGAATGCCGCGAAACTCACCGAGTCAAAGCGTTTCGCCGTTTGCGGAAGGAAGTCTGATGTAGAACAAGTAGCAGAAGCATACATGCTCAAGAGGGATCACCCGAAATTCAAAGGCAACTGAATTTCGGCAACCGGGCATCGAAGTCGGAATGCCGCGAAACTCACCGAGTCAAAGCGTTTCGCCGTTTGCGGAAGGAAGTCTGATGTAGAACAAGTAGCAGAAGCATACATGCTCAAGAGGGATCACCCGAAATTCAAAGGCAACTGAATTTCGGCAACCGGGGCATCGAAGTCGGAATGCCGCGAAACTCACCGAGTCAAAGCGTTTCGCCGTTTGCGGAAGGAAGTCTGATGTAGAACAAGTAGCAGAAGCATACATGCTCAAGAGGGATCACCCGAAATTCAAAGGCAACTGAATTTCGGCAACCGGGGCATCGAAGTCGGAATGCCGCGAAACTCACCGAGTCAAAGCGTTTCGCCGTTTGCGGAAGGAAGTCTGATGTAGAACAAGTAGCAGAAGCATACATGCTCAAGAGGGATCACCCGAAATTCAAAGGCAACTGAATTTCGGCAACCGGGGCATCGAAGTCGGAATGCCGCGAAACTCACCGAGTCAAAGCGTTTCGCCGTTTGCGGAAGAAGTCTGATGTAGAACAAGTAGCAGAAGCATACATGCTCAAGAGGGATCACCCGAAATTCAAAGGCAACTGAATTTCGGCAACCGGGGCATCGAAGTCGGAATGCCGCGAAACTCACCGAGTCAAAGCGTTTCGCCGTTTGCGGAAGGAAGAAGTCTGATGTAGAACAAGTAGCAGAAGCATACATGCTCAAGAGGGATCACCCGAAATTCAAAGGCAACTGAATTTCGGCAACCGGGGCATCGAAGTCGGAATGCCGCGAAACTCACCGAGTCAAAGCGTTTCGCCGTTTGCGGAAGGAAGTCTGATGTAGAACAAGTAGCAGAAGCATACATGCTCAAGAGGGATCACCCGAAATTCAAAGGCAACTGAATTTCGGCAACCGGGGCATCGAAGTCGGAATGCCGCGAAACTCACCGAGTCAAAGCGTTTCGCCGTTTGCGGGAGGAAGTCTGATGTAGAACAAGTAGCAGAAGCATACATGCTCAAGAGGGATCACCCGAAATTCAAAGGCAACTGAATTTCGGCAACCGGGGCATCGAAGTCGGAATGCCGCGAAACTCACCGAGTCAAAGCGTTTCGCGTTTGCGGAAGGAAGTCTGATGTAGAACAAGTAGCAGAAGCATACATGCTCAAGAGGGATCACCCGAAATTCAAAGGCAACTGAATTTCGGCAACCGGGGCATCGAAGTCGGAATGCCGCGAAACTCACCGAGTCAAAGCGTTTCGCCGTTTGCGGAAGGAAGTCTGATGTAGAACAAGTAGCAGAAGCATACATGCTCAAGAGGGATCACCCGAAATTCAAAGGCAACTGAATTTCGGCAACCGGGGCATCGAAGTCGGAATGCCGCGAAACTCACCGAGTCAAAGCGTTTCGCCGTTTGCGGAAGGAAGTCTGATGTAGAACAAGTAGCAGAAGCATACATGCTCAAGAGGGATCACCCGAAATTCAAAGGCAACTGAATTTCGGCAACCGGGGCATCGAAGTCGGAATGCCGCGAAACTCACCGAGTCAAAGCGTTTCGCCGTTTGCGGAAGGAAGTCTGATGTAGAACAAGTAGCAGAAGCATACATGCTCAAGAGGGATCACCCGAAATTCAAAGGCAACTGAATTTCGGCAACCGGGGCATCGAAGTCGGAATGCCGCGAAACTCACCGAGTCAAAGCGTTTCGCTGTTTGCGGAAGGAAGTCTGATGTAGAACAAGTAGCAAAAGCATACATGCTCAAGAGGGATCACCCGAAATTCAAAGGCAACTGAATTTCGGCAACCGGGGCATCGAAGTCGGAATGCCGCGAAACTCACCGAATCAAAGCGTTTCGCCGTTTTGCGGAAGGAAGTCTGATGTAGAACAAGTAGCAGAAGCATACATGCTCAAGATGGATCACCCGAAATTCAAAGGCAACTTAATTTTGGCAAACGTGGCATCGAAGTCGGAATGCCGCGAAACTCACCGAGTCAAAGCATTTCGCCGTTTACGGAAGGAAATCTGATGTAGAACAAGTAGCAGAAGCATACATGCTCAAGAGGGATCACCCGAAATTCAAAGGCAACTTAATTTTGGCAAACGTGGCATCGAAGTCGGAATGCCGCGAAACTCACCGAGGTAAAGCGTTTCGCCGTTTTGCGGAAGGAAGTCTGATGTAGAACAAGTAGCAGAAGCATACATGCTCAAGATGGATCACCCGAAATTCAAAGGCAACTGAATTTCAGCAACCGGGGCATCGAAGTCGGAATGCCGCGAAACTCACCGAGTCAAAGCATTTCGCCGTTTACGGAAGAAAGTCTGATGTAGAACAAGTAGCAGAAGCATACATGCGCAAGAGGGATCACCCGAAATTCAACGGCAACTGAATTTCAGCAACCGGGGCATCGAAGTCGGAATGCCGCGAAACTCACCGAGTCAAAGCGTTTTGCCGTTTGCGGAAGAAAGTCTGATGTAGAACAAGTAGCAGAAGCATACATGCTCAAGAGGGATCACCCGAAATTCAAAGGCAACTGAATTTCGGCAACCGGGGCATCCAAGTCGGAATGCCGCGAAACTCACCGAGTCAAAGCGTTTCGCCGTTTGCGGAAGAAGTCTGATGTAGAACAAGTAGCAGAAGCATACATGCTCAAGAGGGATCACCCGAAATTCAAAGGCAACTGAATTTCGGCAACCGGGGCATCCAAGTCGGAATGCCGCGAAACTCACCGAGTCAAAGCGTTTCGCCGATTGCGGAAGAAAGTCTGATGTAGAACAAGTAGCAGAAGCATACATGCTCAAGAGGGATCACCCGAAATTCAAAGGCAACTGAATTTCGGCAACCGGGGCATCGAAGTCGGAATGCCGCGAAACTCACCGAGTCAAAGCGTTTCGCCGTTTGCGGAAGGAAGTCTGATGTAGAACAAGTAGCAGAAGCATACATGCTCAAGAGGGATCACCCGAAATTCAAAGGCAACTGAATTTCGGCAACCGGGGCATCGAAGTCGGAATGCCGCGAAACTCACCGAGTCAAAGCGTTTCGCCGTTTGCGGAAGGAAGTCTGATGTAGAACAAGTAGCAGAAGCATACATGCTCAAGAGGGATCACCCGAAATTCAAAGGCAACTGAATTTCGGCAACCGGGCATCGAAGTCGGAATGCCGCGAAACTCACCGAGTCAAAGCGTTTCGCCGTTTGCGGAAGGAAGTTGATGTAGAACAAGTAGCAGAAGCATACATGCTCAAGAGGGATCACCCGAAATTCAAAGGCAACTGAATTTCGGCAACCGGGGCATCGAAGTCGGAATGCCGCGAAACTCACCGAGTCAAAGCGTTTCGCCGTTTGCGGAAGGAAGTCTGATGTAGAACAAGTAGCAGAAGCATACATGCTCAAGAGGGATCACCCGAAATTCAAAGGCAACTGAATTTCGGCAACCGGGCATCGAAGTCGGAATGCCGCGAAACTCACCGAGTCAAAGCGTTTCGCCGTTTGCGGAAGGAAGTCTGATGTAGAACAAGTAGCAGAAGCATACATGCTCAAGAGGGATCACCCGAAATTCAAAGGCAACTGAATTTCGGCAACCGGGGCATCGAAGTCGGAATGCCGCGAAACTCACCGAGTCAAAGCGTTTCGCCGTTTGCGGAAGGAAGTCTGATGTAGAACAAGTAGCAGAAGCATACATGCTCAAGAGGGATCACCCGAAATTCAAAGGCAACTGAATTTCGGCAACCGGGCATCGAAGTCGGAATGCCGCGAAACTCACCGAGTCAAAGCGTTTCGCCGTTTGCGGAAGGAAGTCTGATGTAGAACAAGTAGCAGAAGCATACATGCTCAAGAGGGATCACCCGAAATTCAAAGGCAACTGAATTTCGGCAACCGGGCATCGAAGTCGGAATGCCGCGAAACTCACCGAGTCAAAGCGTTTCGCCGTTTGCGGAAGGAAGTCTGATGTAGAACAAGTAGCAGAAGCATACATGCTCAAGAGGGATCACCCGAAATTCAAAGGCAACTGAATTTCGGCAACCGGGCATCGAAGTCGGAATGCCGCGAAACTCACCGAGTCAAAGCGTTTCGCCGTTTGCGGAAGGAAGTCTGATGTAGAACAAGTAGCAGAAGCATACATGCTCAAGAGGGATCACCCGAAATTCAAAGGCAACTGAATTTCGGCAACCGGGGCATCGAAGTCGGAATGCCGCGAAACTCACCGAGTCAAAGCGTTTCGCCGTTTGCGGAAGGAAGTCTGATGTAGAACAAGTAGCAGAAGCATACATGCTCAAGAGGGATCACCCGAAATTCAAAGGCAACTGAATTTCGGCAACGGGGCATCGAAGTCGGAATGCCGCGAAACTCACCGAGTCAAAGCGTTTCGCCGTTTGCGGAAGGAAGTCTGATGTAGAACAAGTAGCAGAAGCATACATGCTCAAGAGGGATCACCCGAAATTCAAAGGCAACTGAATTTCGGCAACCGGGGCATCGAAGTCGGAATGCCGCGAAACTCACCGAGTCAAAGCGTTTCGCCGTTTGCGGAAGGAAGTCTGATGTAGAACAAGTAGCAGAAGCATACATGCTCAAGAGGGATCACCCGAAATTCAAAGGCAACTGAATTTCGGCAACCGGGGCATCGAAGTCGGAATGCCGCGAAACTCACCGAGTCAAAGCGTTTCGCCGTTTGCGAAGGAAGTCTGATGTAGAACAAGTAGCAGAAGCATACATGCTCAAGAGGGATCACCCGAAATTCAAAGGCAACTGAATTTCGGCAACGGGGCATCGAAGTCGGAATGCCGCGAAACTCACCGAGTCAAAGCGTTTCGCCGTTTGCGGAAGGAAGTCTGATGTAGAACAAGTAGCAGAAGCATACATGCTCAAGAGGGATCACCCGAAATTCAAAGGCAACTGAATTTCGGCAACCGGGGCATCGAAGTCGGAATGCCGCGAAACTCACCGAGTCAAAGCGTTTCGCCGTTTGCGGAAGGAAGTCTGATGTAGAACAAGTAGCAGAAGCATACATGCTCAAGAGGATCACCCGAAATTCAAAGGCAACTGAATTTCGGCAACTGGGGCATCGAAGTCGGATTGCCGCGAAACTCACCCAGTCAAAGCGTTTCGCCGTTTGCGGAAGGAAGTCTGATGTTGAACAAGTAGCAGAAGCATACATGCTCAATAGGGATCGCCCGAAATTCAAAGGCAACTGATTTTCGGCAACCGGGGCATCGAAGTCGGATTGCCGCGAAACTCACCGATTCAAAGCGTTTCGCCGTTTGCGGAAGGAAGTCTGATGGAGAACAAGTAGGAGAAGCATACATGCTCAAGAGGGATCGCCCGAAATTCAAAGGCAACTAAAATTCGGCAACTGGGGCATCGAAGTCGGAATGCCGCGAAACTGACCGAGTCAAAGCGCTTCGCTGTTTGCGGAAGAAGTCTGATCTAGAACAAGTAGCACAAGCATACATGCTCAAGAGGGATCACCCGAAATTCAAAGGCAACTGAATTTCGGCAACCGGGGCATCGAAGTCGGAATGCCGCGAAACTCACCGAGTCAAAGCGTTTCGCCGTTTGCGGAAGGAAGTCTGATGTAGAACAAGTAGCAGAAGCATACATGCTCAAGAGGGATCACCCGAAATTCAAAGGCAACTGAATTTCGGCAACCGGGGCATCGAAGTCGGAATGCCGCGAAACTCACCGAGTCAAAGCGTTTCGCCGTTTGCGGAAGGAAGTCTGATGTAGAACAAGTAGCAGAAGCATACATGCTCAAGAGGGATCACCCGAAATTCAAAGGCAACTGAATTTCGGCAACCGGGGATCGAAGTCGGAATGCCGCGAAACTCACCGAGTCAAAGCGTTTCGCTGTTTGCGGAAGAAGTCTGATGTAGAACAAGTAGCAGAAGCATACATGCTCAAGAGGGATCACCCGAAATTCAAAGGCAACTGAATTTCGGCAACCGGGGCATCGAAGTCGGAATGCCGCGAAACTCACCGAGTCAAAGCGTTTCGCGTTTGCGGAAGGAAGTCTGATGTAGAACAAGTAGCAGAAGCATACATGCTCAAGAGGGATCACCCGAAATTCAAAGGCAACTGAATTTCGGCAACCGGGCATCGAAGTCGGAATGCCGCGAAACTCACCGAGTCAAAGCGTTTCGCCGTTTGCGGAAGGAAGTCTGATGTAGAACAAGTAGCAGAAGCATACATGCTCAAGAGGGATCACCCGAAATTCAAAGGCAACTGAATTTCGGCAACCGGGGCATCGAAGTGGAATGCCGCGAAACTCACCGAGTCAAAGCGTTTGCCGTTTGCGGAAGGAAGTCTGATGTAGAACAAGTAGCAGAAGCATACATGCTCAAGAGGATCACCCGAAATTCAAAGGCAACTGAATTTCGGCAACCGGGCATCGAAGTCGGAATGCCGCGAAACTCACCGAGTCAAAGCGTTTCGCCGTTTGCGGAAGGAAGTCTGATGTAGAACAAGTAGCAGAAGCATACATGCTCAAGAGGGATCACCCGAAATTCAAAGGCAACTGAATTTCGGCAACCGGGGCATCGAAGTCGGAATGCCGCGAAACTCACCGAGTCAAAGCGTTTCGCCGTTTGCGGAAGGAAGTCTGATGTAGAACAAGTAGCAGAAGCATACATGCTCAAGAGGGATCACCCGAAATTCAAAGGCAACTGAATTTCGGCAACCGGGGCATCGAAGTCGGAATGCCGCGAAACTCACCGAGTCAAAGCGTTTCGCCGTTTGCGGAAGGAAGTCTGATGTAGAACAAGTAGCAGAAGCATACATGCTCAAGAGGGATCACCCAAATTCAAAGGCAACTGAATTTCGGCAACCGGGGCATCGAAGTCGGAATGCCGCGAAACTCACCGAGTCAAAGCGTTTCGCCGTTTGCGGAAGGAAGTCTGATGTAGAACAAGTAGCAGAAGCATACATGCTCAAGAGGGATCACCCGAAATTCAAAGGCAACTGAATTTCGGCAACCGGGCATCGAAGTCGGAATGCCGCGAAACTCACCGAGTCAAAGCGTTTCGCCGTTTGCGGAAAGAAGTCTGATGTAGAACAAGTAGCAGAAGCATACATGCTCAAGAGGGATCACCCGAAATTCAAAGGCAACTGAATTTCGGCAACCGGGGCATCGAAGTCGGAATGCCGCGAAACTCACCGAGTCAAAGCGTTTCGCCGTTTGCGGAAGGAAGTCTGATGTAGAACAAGTAGCAGAAGCATACATGCTCAAGAGGGATCACCCGAAATTCAAAGGCAACTGAATTTCGGCAACCGGGGCATCGAAGTCGGAATGCCGCGAAACTCACCGAGTCAAAGCGTTTCGCCGTTTGCGGAAGGAAGTCTGATGTAGAACAAGTAGCAGAAGCATACATGCTCAAGAGGGATCACCCGAAATTCAAAGGCAACTGAATTTCGGCAACCGGGCATCGAAGTCGGAATGCCGCGAAACTCACCGAGTCAAAGCGTTTCGCCGTTTGCGGAAGAAGTCTGATGTAGAACAAGTAGCAGAAGCATACATGCTCAAGAGGGATCACCCGAAATTCAAAGGCAACTGAATTTCGGCAACCGGGGCATCGAAGTCGGAATGCCGCGAAACTCACCGAGTCAAAGCGTTTCGCGTTTGCGGAAGGAAGTCTGATGTAGAACAAGTAGCAGAAGCATACATGCTCAAGAGGGATCACCCGAAATTCAAAGGCAACTGAATTTCGGCAACCGGGGCATCGAAGTCGGAATGCCGCGAAACTCACCGAGTCAAAGCGTTTCGCCGTTTGCGGAAGAAGTCTGATGTAGAACAAGTAGCAGAAGCATACATGCTCAAGAGGGATCACCCGAAATTCAAAGGCAACTGAATTTCGCAAGGGCATCGAAGTCGGAATGGCGCGAAACTCACCGAGTCAAAGCGTTTTGCCGTTTGCGGAAGGAAGTCTGAAGTAGAACAAGAAACAGAAGCATACATGCTCAAGAGGGATCACCCTAAATTGAAAGGCAACAGAATTTCGGCAACCGGGGCATAGAAGTCGGAATGCCGCGAAACTCACCGAGTCAAAGCGTTTCGCCATTTGCGGAAGGAAGTCTGATGTAGAACAAGTAGCAGAAGCATATATGCTCAAGAGGGATCACCCGAAATTCAAAGGCAACTGAATTTCGGCAACCGGGGCATCGAAGACGGAATGCCGCGAAACTCACCGAGTCAAAGCGTTTCCCAGTTTGCGGAAAGAAGTCTGATGTAGAACAAGTAGCACAAGCATACATGCTCAAGAGGGATCACCCGAAATTCAAAGGCAACTGAATTTGGGCAACCGGGGCATCGAAGTCGGAATGCCGCGAAACTCACCGAGTCAAAGCGTTTCGCCGTTTGCGGAAGAAAGTCTCTTGTAGGAGAAGTAGCAGAGGCATACATGCTCAAAAGGGATCACCCAAAATTTAAAGGCAACTGAATTTCGGCAACTGGGCATCCAAGTCGGAATGCCGCGAAACTCACCGAGTCAAAGTGTTTCGCCGTTTGCGGAAGAAAGTCTGATGTAGAACAAGTAGCAGAAGCATACATACTCAAGAGGGATCACCCGAAATTCAAATGCAACTCAATTTTGGCAACCGGGGCATCGAAGGCGGAATGCCGCGAAACTCACCGAGTCAAAGCGTTTCGCCGTTTGCGGAAGAAGGTCTGATATAGGACAAGTAGCATAGGCATACAAGCTCTAGAGGGATCACCCGAATTTCAAAGGCAACTGAGTTTCGGCAAGCGGGGCATCGAAGTCGGAATGCCGCGAAACTCACCGAGTCAAAGCGTTTCGCAGTTAGTGGAAGGAAGTATGATGTAGAACAAGTAGCAGAAGCATATATGCTCAAGAGGGATCCCCCGAAATTCAAAGGCAACTGAATTTCGGCAACCGGGGCATCGAAATCGGAATGCCGCGAAACTCACTGAGTCAAAGCATTTCGCCGTTTGCGGAAAGAAGTCTGATGTAGAACAAGTAGCAGAAGCATACATGCTCAAGAGGGATCACCCGAAATTCAAAGGCAACTGAATTTCGGCAACCGGGGCATCGAAGTCGGAATGCCGCGAAACTCACCGAGTCAAAGCGTTTCGGTTTGCGGAAGGAAGTTGATGTAGAACAAGTAGCAGAAGCATACATGCTCAAGAGGGATCACCCGAAATTCAAAGGCAACTGAATTTCGGCAACCGGGGCATCGAAGTCGGAATGCCGCGAAACTCACCGAGTCAAAGCGTTTCGCCGTTTGCGGAAGGAAGTGTGATGTAGAACAAGTAGCAGAAGCATACATGCTCAAGAGGGATCACCCGAAATTCAAAGGCAACTGAATTTCGGCAACCGGGGCATCGAAGTCGGAATGCCGCGAAACTCACCGAGTCAAAGCGTTTCGCCGTTTGCGGAAGGAAGTCTGATGTAGAACAAGTAGCAGAAGCATACATGCTCAAGAGGGATCACCCGAAATTCAAAGGCAACTGAATTTCGGCAACCGGGGCATCGAAGTCGGAATGCCGCGAAACTCACCGAGTCAAAGCGTTTGGCCGTTTGCGGAAGAAGTCTGATGTAGAACAAGTAGCGGAAGCATACATGCTCAAGAGGGATCACCCGAAATTCAAAGGCAACTGAATTTCGGCAAGCGGGCCATCGAAGTCGGAATGCCGCGAAACTCACCGAGTCAAAGCGTTTCGCCGTTTGCGGAAGAAGCTGATGTAGGACAAGTAGCGGAAGCATACATGCTCAAGAGGGATCACCCAAATTCAAAGGCAACTGAATTTCGGCAACCGGGGCATCGAAGTCGGAATGCCGCGAAACTCACCGAGTCAAAGCGTTTCGCCATTTGCGGAAGGAAGTTGATGTAGAACAAGTAGCAGAAGCATACATGCTCAAGAGGGATCACCCGAAATTCAAAGGCAACTGAATTTCGGCAACCGGGGCATCGAAGTCGGAATGCCGCGAAACTCACCGAGTCAAAGCGTTTCGCGTTTGCGGAAGGAAGTCTGATGTAGAACAAGTAGCAGAAGCATACATGCTCAAGAGGGATCACCCGAAATTCAAAGGCAACTGAATTTCGGCAACCGGGGCATCGAAGTCGGAATGCCGCGAAACTCACCGAGTCAAAGCGTTTCGCCGTTTGCGGAAGGAAGTCTGATGTAGAACAAGTAGCAGAAGCATACATGCTCAAGAGGATCACCCGAAATTCAAAGGCAACTGAATTTCGGCAACCGGGGCATCGAAGTCGGAATGCCGCGAAACTCACCGAGTCAAAGCGTTTCGCCGTTTGCGGAAGGAAGTCTGATGTAGAACAAGTAGCAGAAGCATACATGCTCAAGAGGGATCACCCGAAATTCAAAGGCAACTGAATTTCGGCAACCGGGGCATCGAAGTCGGAATGCCGCGAAACTCACCGAGTCAAAGCGTTTCGCCGTTTGCGGAAGGAAGTCTGATGTAGAACAAGTAGCAGAAGCATACATGCTCAAGAGGGATCACCCGAAATTCAAAGGCAACTGAATTTCGGCAACCGGGGCATCGAAGTCGGAATGCCGCGAAACTCACCGAGTCAAAGCGTTTCGCCGTTTGCGGAAGGAAGTCTGATGTAGAACAAGTAGCAGAAGCATACATGCTCAAGAGGGATCACCCGAAATTCAAAGGCAACTGAATTTCGGCAACCGGGGCATCGAAGTCGGAATGCCGCGAAACTCACCGAGTCAAAGCGTTTCGCCGTTTGCGGAAGGAAGTCTGATGTAGAACAAGTAGCAGAAGCATACATGCTCAAGAGGGATCACCCGAAATTCAAAGGCAACTGAATTTCGGCAACCGGGGCATCGAAGTCGGAATGCCGCGAAACTCACCGAGTCAAAGCGTTTCGCCGTTTGCGGAAGAAGTTTGATGTAGAACAAGTAGCAGAAGCATACATGCTCAAGAGGGATCACCCAAATTCAAAGGCAACTGAATTTCGGCAACCGGGCATCGAAGTCGGAATGCCGCGAAACTCACCGAGTCAAAGCGTTTCGCGTTTGCGGAAGGAAGTCTGATGTAGAACAAGTAGCAGAAGCATACATGCTCAAGAGGGATTACCCGAAATTCAAAGGCAACTGAATTTCGGCAACCGGGCATCGAAGTCGGAATGCCGCGAAACTCACCGAGTCAAAGCGTTTCGCCGTTTGCGGAAGGAAGTGTGATGTAGAACAAGTAGCAGAAGCATACATGCTCAAGAGGGATCACCCGAAATTCAAAGGCAACTGAATTTCAGCAACCGGGGCATCGAAGTCGGAATGCCGCGAAACTAACCGAGTCAAAGCGTTTCGCCGTTTGCGGAAGAAGTCTGATGTAGAACAAGTAGCAGAAGCATACATGCTCAAGAGGGATCCCGAAATTCAAAGGCAACTGAATTTAATTT